>JADLZK010011475.1:0-600000 GCA_015847255.1 Hyparrhenia diplandra
AAGTTGTAGATGCGTGCTTAGCCGCGGTGGGTAGCTGCCGAGGTGGGGCTGCCGCCTCAAGCGATCACCGCTTAAAAGTGCGACCATGGCCTAGCCTAGGTGCACCACGGCCGGTGTGGGTGCAAAGGCGAATCAGCCGGCCATTTTGTGGCCATTGATGAGAGGCGTGGGTGTGGCTACTAGACTGATGGCTGCTGTTGCTCGGCATTGGGTCAAGGAAGAAAGAGAGTGAGCAGGTGAAGGAAGAAAGAGGGACACGTGAGGAAGATCGAAAAGATAAAAACAACATAAAGGAAGGACAAATGGTCATTTGATTCTTTTGTGTACCATATTAAGCTGTTTTGCCAAATAGGGTGATAAATACAACTCAACTTCCATAAAAGCTGCTTGTAAATCCAAAAATCCCTAAAAAACAAAATTTCACGATGAAGTTGTGCCAAACCGCCTTAGTTCTAGAACAAAAAGATAAAAAACCTCATGATGCAGTTATAAACTAGATCCAAAAGCTCATAAAGAAACATAAGCTCGATCACAAAACATGACACAAGTGATAAACAACATGCACACATAAACACAATGCCATGCATAGACACACTCCACGCCCGATATAAAAACATGCTTGGAGGAATAACAAAGATCAACGCAATTTTTGAAACACCGTATATATAGCAACGCACGCGTGCGTGGTCGTCAATGCTCAATAATGAACACTTATCTGCCTTTGTCAAGGGGCTCACGGCGCAATGGCAAAGACCATTAGTTGGGGGCTCTCCCACCCTAGGGTTCAAACCACAGGGTGTGACACTTTATCCGGATTTATTTCAGGATTTTCGGTATATACATTAAGTGGTAGGCGACGTTCCGTTGACGGCCGGCGCTGTGGTGACTTCGTGAACTTCAGATTTCTTCGGCCTAGTCCTTGAGAAAGGTGCTCATAGGGGTAGGGTTTTGCGTACATGTGTTCATAGGGATGAGTGTGCGTCGTGTTGAGCATCTGCGTTCCTCTTTGTGTAATCTAAAAAACACTTATCCGCCTTTTGTCTTTCTAGCTGTGTAGACTTGACGGAGTACATAGTTTGGACAATGTCGGTGCCCGAGCAAAGATCCGGGTGAGGAGGGGCGATGAATGTCCAGATGTTCGACAGTTTGGCGGGTCCTCGGGTTGGCCCACCACTTCAACATCGTGACGCCACTGCACCCCACGATGACCGCCGATGCGGTAGCTCTCCATTTCATTGTGGATTTTTGTCGGGCTCCCTCTTGGTCTTGGCCACGCCCCCGGTCAGTTTACCGAGTAGGCGCACCATCGCATGGTCGCCACCGGCTAGGTGGTATCTAGGATCCCTTTCTTGCGTAGCAGTGTCCATGTCGATTGCGAGGGTCGACCGGGTCCCTCATGAGCAAGACGAACCTCGACACGTCGTTGTTGTTGCCGGCGTCGGCATCATGGCGCCTCAAACACCATCGGGTTGCGGTACTTGTACTCATTGTAGCCATCGGGACAACCCAGGCATCTTGACATGTTGTTGCATTTGCTCTTATTGTACTTGATGTTGTCGATGTAGACGGCTTCGCTGTGCTTGAACTAGATGCCCGCCTCATAGAGCTTCGTCCCGGCGCGAAAAGCCCTCTCTCTATTGTCTTCCTTGTTTTCTAGAACCATAGGAACAAAATAGACCTAGTATGTTGTTGTCTTGAAGGCAACAAGGCATCATTTGCTGGGATTAGCTTGTTCATCGGGGAAGCTCTGGCTGAGAAGACTACGGCGGTAGAGGTCTAGGGGGTGTAGTATGTGTCCAACTCTCGAATTGGCGGCGTCGGCATGTTTATGATCCTAGTGAAGAAGGTGGAGCACAAATGGTTGATCGACGAAGTCTAAGATAATGGTATTTTAGGACCCCTCGTTTTATGCTTAGACCGTAGTTATTTAGAAGTCTTTACTTATAGAGTAGTTATGATTGTCTTTACCACATTAGTTAAGTCTCTACATCTTTCTATCTACGAAATACCATTATCATAGTTATTTGTTATCATTATCATCTTTGTTAGTAACATTTACTTTAGTTATTAACCATCATTATTATTGTTATTAGCATTTATCTTTTTATTTACCCCTTCTAAAGTATTGGAATGATTGATTTAAACATCAATTAATTATGAGTCATAAAAATGTTTGTCTTACAGTCCTTCCTTTGGGAGAAAAAATAAATTACGATACCTAGAATACTCTAGGTGAAATGCTACAATGGTACAAAGTTAATTTTTTAGAGTTATATATATCTTGCGCTTGCGGATATCAATTTATGCTATGATTACATTTGTTTAGTAAGTGTTGAATTATTTTTTATACCACAGCGTTTCTTAGCGTAGTTGCTATTTGATGATTGCAATAGGAAACACCAACATCCTTCAAAGTTATCACATGTGTATGGGTCACCATATGATGATGGTAAACAAGAGTTTTAAGTAGATGAATTACATAGGTTAATGGGGTCCTAGCAAGGACCTTTGATTATAGGAGGTGACTTCAACTTAATTAGAAATATTTCTAACAAAAGCAATGGTTTGATTAATTTTAGATGGACTGGTCTCTTTAATGACTGGATCAATAAGTGGGGGTTAATAGAATTAGGGTTAAGAAATATAAAAGTTTACTTGGACTAATAATCTAGAGAATCTTGTTATGGGTAAAATAGATAGAATGTTTATATCCATAGATTTGGAATCGACTTTCCCTCGGCTGGGTGAAATCCTTAGATAAAATTCCAGTGACCATAATCCTTTTTTACGGTGGATTTTGAAGATAATATTAGACATGCAAAAAAAAGGTTTAGATTTGAGAAATGGTTGCTTCAGGAGGGTATTTTTAGGAAAGGGTAAAAATGTTTGGTCAATTCTACTTTTTTGTGAAGAAAAGGTGGTAGATATCTAGCAATTCAGAGTTAGAAGCTTTAGGAGATTAGTTAGAATTTGGGCTACTAATCAATTAGCTTTGTTTAATAAAACCAAGAAGGATCTTTCATAGGAATATAATATTTTTTAGATCAGATGTTAGAAGCAAGAGACCTTGACGTAGAGAAGAGTGGACTAGATATAAGACTTTAGAATATTAGTTATATATAGAATTTGGAGGATTGAAGAAATCAAAATTAGACAAGAATCTAGAGATAGAGATATTCTAGAAGGTGATAGGAATATGACCGATTTTTTATGTTGTAGCTAACTATAGAAGCGAGAAATAAAAAGATGTATTTCTAGAAAGTTCCCAAGGCCACCAAAAAGGGATGATACAAGTAGTAGTAGTTTTTTGTAAAAAGCCTCTTATCAATGGCGACTAGAGGAGATGTTATTTTTAGATAAAGAAATCTAGGAAGAGTATCAATTAGTTAGCAATGAGGAAAATAATGCTTTTGGTGGCTCCTTTCTCGAAGAGGAGATAAAGGAATCCATTCTTCTTGAAGGAGCTCTTGGATGATGGTTTGTCCTTCCTTTTATACCAATTTTTTTGGGGACAATATTAAATAAGACATTATTAATATGTTTTAAGGAGTTTAAGTAAAGGATCTTTAGACATTTATAGATTGAATTTTGCTCTTATAACTTCAGTTCCAAAAAGTCAATGGTTCTTGCAACATGAAACAATTTAGGCCCATTAGCTTGCTGAATTGTAGTTTTTAAAATGGTTTCAAAACTGCTTACTAATAGATTAGGTAAAAGTGGTGCAAAAGATTGGTGTCTACTAATCAAAGTGCCTTCATCAAAGGTAGGTATATCCTAGAGAGTGTAGTAGGTTTTGCTGGGTGGAGAGGTAAACTTTTATCTTTAGCAACTAGAGCTTTACTTGTCAAACTTGCTTAGCCAACACTCCCATATACTTGCTTTCTTTGATAAAATTTCCCAAATGGGCCATTCAAACTCCAAATACCAGAGATGGTAACTCTCTATCGAATGACTTAGAAAATGCTACGCAAGTACCACCTTGCCAATTAGGAAACAATATCTACCAAATCTAAAAGACATGAATGTGTGTAATACATTTAGCCTCTTGGATAAAGACATAAAAATATGAGGGCAAACTTTGGGTAGAGCCGTTAGACCATAAGTGTAATACTAAATAGTTAAATATCTTTCATACCAAAACTACAGGAGCCTCTCCTTTCTTCAAAGGTTTCATGTGGGATGCATAGGAAACAAAGATGGGGTATAGATTGGAAGACAACTGGCTGGGCCCATGTAGCTTAGGCATCCAGTATTGAAAAAATATATAGATAGGTTAATGAGAAAAATCAATTAGTTGCAAGTCTTTGGGATGGGGAAAATTTTAAAAGTACATTTTCTATGAAGAGAGATGTGAATATGTTAGAGCCTTGGGATGAGGTTTGCTAGTTGGCCTCAACCATTTGCTTCTCCAATGAAGAAGATGGCATGATATCTAGCAATTTCCTTCTTTCTACCGTACTTTTCAGTCAAACTCTTTATAAGATAATCGACTTTCGAGGTTTTCAACTTTGTCTATGTTCCATCAATTTGGGATATCAAGATCCCTCCTAGGGTGCATTATTTCCTTTGGTTAGTTAGTAAAAAATAAGATCGACTAGAGGCAACTTAGGGAAAAAGAAGAAAAGTCAAGGATCCCACATGTCTTTTCTACAATGAGCAGGAATCCATGCATCAACTTTTTTTTGAGTCTACTGGGTTGCTAAATAGTTATGGGTCGACCTTAGATGTAAAACTGGGTGATTCTTTTGAATCCATTGAAATTTTGGTGAGTAATAAGCGAAATGGGGTTATAAATATTTGCACCTTATTTTGTTTTATGGTGTATATGGAAACTTAGAAATGATTTATGTTTTTGAGGAGATATTCATGGAGGAGTATGGCTATATTCTATTTGTAGTTATCCAAGATGATTCAAAAAATGAGCAATTACGTGACCCGTGGAGAAAAGGGACCTCCTCATGCGAAGGCGGTGAAAATCAAGATCAAAGCTACTCAATTACTACGAATGGGCTAGAGGCGAAGGAAGAATCCTCGAGAAGACCTCATGCTATACGGACTAGTATGTCACATGCTGTGTGTTGGTGTCGATGTAAAGGCGGCTCACGGGAGCAGGTTTCCAAGCTTATTTCAGCTTTACCTAAGTTTCATCTTGTTGTTAGGCTAGACTATGACCTGTTTGGTTTAAAAGTACGGACTTTTTTTTAGTCGAGAGACTTTTAGGAAAAAAATATTCTCATGGAGGGTCTTTCTAGAGACTTTTTAGCAAAAAGTCCTCTGTTTGTTTTTCTAGGGACTTTTAGGGACTTTTTTTAACTCCTAACACACAAAAAGGTCCCCTGAAACCAAAGAACCACTATGTCTTGTTCAGCGAGAGTGGTTAAACTCTGCTGATTTCGGTTACCATTTCGGATGGCGTCCTCCATCAACCGTGCCTTGTAAAAATTTTTAGTCTATTGACCTCCGTTTAAAAAATTTGGGCCTGTTTCCCTTTAACTCTAAAAATTTTGGTGAGTAATAAGCGAAATGGGGTTATAAATATTTGCACCTTTTTGCTTTATGGTGTATATTGAAACTTAGAAATGATTTATGTTTTCAAGAGATATTCATGGAGGAGTACGAGTATACTCTATTTCTAGTTTTCCAAGATGATTAAAAAAATGGGCAATTCTATGTCTCGTGGAGAAAAGGGACCTCCTCAAGGAAGAAGGCGGCGAAAATCAAGATCGAAGCTACTCAATTACTATGGATGGGCTAGAGACGAAGGAAATAGACTAGAGCTTGTGCTCAACCCTGCTGGCAACTGAGTTTTGCTAGGAGGTGATATGATAGAATCTCAAGAAGACCTCATGCTATCTGGAAGTCTAGTATGTCACATGCTGTGTGTTGGTGTCCTGATGTGAAGGCCTAGCTCTGGGAGGAGGTTTCCAATCTTATTTCAGCTTTACCTAAGTTTCATCTTGTTGTTAGGCTAGACTATGACCCTGTTTGGTTTAAAAGTCTGGGACTTTTTTAGTCCCTTGGACTTTTAGAAAAAAAAAAAAAGATTCTTAAGGAGGGTCTTCTAGGGACTTTTTAGCAAAAATTTCCTAAAAGGTCCTTACTTTTTGTTTTTCTAGGGACTTTTTAGGGACTTTTTACTCCCAACACACAAAAAAGTCCCTGAAACCAAACGACCCCTATGTCTTGTTCAGCGAGAGTGGTTAAACTCTACTGATTTCGGTTACTATTTCGGATGACGTCCCCCATCAACGGCGCCTTGTAAACATTTTTAGTCTATTGACCTCCGTTAAAGGACTGGGCCTGTTGCCCTTTAACTCTAAAAAAGCAATCCCAGCGGTCAAAATGTACCTGGCTTCAGGATTCATGCGTACGGTGCATTAATATGTACATGCCATTTCTACTCCTATTTAGGTAGGAAGGGTAAAAGATGGAATTGTACATCAGAACCACCGGACAACGGGTAGGCAAAAAGTTTCATTTACTTTTCGCCACCCCAATGCGGATTCAAAAAAGTAGAATAGCTTGACTAAAAACTTGGAAAACACGCTGTTGAAGGGAAATGAGAAGGCGAGGCCAACAGAAAAATGCATCAATGACAAACAAACGAGACTACCATACACTGTACGTCTGCTCAAAGCTTGGCAAGGTGTGACCCCGAACGAAAAGAACAATGCTTGCTTCAAGGGAACAATTGTGGTTCCTTAACCGTGTGTAAGCAATTGAGAGTAAGAACCGGTTCCGTGACGTACGTAGCTTACGAAACCAAGTGGAAACGCAAAACTGAATGAGTATAGTGTGGATGTATAAAAAGGAGAGGCTAGACTTCAATAGATAATGTGCATGGCCAAGAATGAACGTAGATACAGAGAAGGTGGTACCAAGAAGGTGGTACAAAGAAGAACAGTCCAGTTTTAGAAACTGTCGCGGAGACGAAGGATTGAAGTTTACTTGAGTGGAGAGGAGAGAATGAAAATAGATTATGTACATGTCCAAGAATGGCGCAAGTCATTGAACGTGAAGAATGTACAAAAGTAGCGTTGCCTCATAGACTTGGCCAAGAGGAGTGATGGAAGTCGAAGTGTTGAAATATAAGGCAATTTCCAGATTAATTCCATAATATAAATCATGATGAACTGATCTACTAGAATAAGCATGTGAAGCAAACAAGCATGATTCAAAATCGTATAACAGATCATAGCATGGTAGAACAACATAAAACATGGCATGATCATGGCAACTGGTGTAGGCACAACTAGCACAACACATACACGGATAGATTAAAAAGATTGAACATGTTGGACAATAAGATTAGATTACTGGATGTAATACCTGGCCGATGTAGAAGTACATGGTGATGAAGATGTGAACGATGATCGCATGTCCTTGTAGATGTTCCGTGCGCGAAGCCTTACGGCGGCGGCGACGGCGCTGCGTGCTGAGATTTGGGAGCGGTGGCGCGAATAGCGCTTCCCAAAAAACCTTATTCGCCTTCTCGGTGCAGGATCGCAAAGACGGCGGTTCGGAGACCTGCTCGCCCGGTCGCTGGTGCCGCGAACGATCGGGCTGGAGACTTGGCAAGCGGCGACGCAGTAGTGAGAATAGGAAAATACTATTTTACTACTTTAGGATTTTCTAATTGAAACTCCCAATTGTAGATGTTATATTGTGTCTATTCCCAGGAGGCTCGGTACAAATATATAGGGAGGAAAACTCCCTACCTTCACATCAACTAGCAATATGATACTAATTGATATTGCACCTCCCACCTTTGCTCATGGGCTAAAACAATAAAGCCCATTAGGGAACACAAATATTGGGCCTTTGAGATTTATCGGAATTTCTTCATATGAATTTTAGGGAACTTATTCATATATAAATTCTAACAATCCCCACCAGATCTCAATTTGCCCATTATAGGTATTTTCCTTATCTCACTACTGTTTTTATATACTAGTGTTTCAGCAGAGACCTGTTAAGTTGAACATCCGCCTAGAGCTTCAAGTTCTACTCATCCACAACTTGAACAATGGACTCGCCTTGAATTGCAAGTTTTGTGTGAATAAGTTTTGCTCAAAGTCAAACTAGTACTTGGCTGCCAAGTAGCCTTTCTCCGTGGGTGGAGCATATATGTCATACTCCTTAGTCTCTTCATGAGCTTACTAGAGATCACCCAAATCTCATAGGCTGCGACGTTTAACGGTCGAACTCATATAGGTATGCCCTTTCAAGAATGCTACGTAGGACAAAGCATCTTTACTTATAAAGTCAATAGGACATATTAAGGCATTCTCGCCAACCTACCATACGAGAGCCTCTTCGCTCTTGAGTATTGCATCTTCACATAGAGAGGGTTTATTAGTTTACTCTCCTCGGTTTACCAATAGCTTGTTCTTCCCAAGGTCCTTAGTCACGGGATCTCCGATCAAAAGGTTGGGTTACTACTACTGAAAACTCATATGGGTCTCATACCCATCTCCCTAGATGCAATTTCTATCACATTACGTGATAGCCCTTTAGTAAAGGGATACACAAGGTTTTTTATAAATACGTATATAGGATAGATACGATTATTACTCCGGAGTTTCTCAATTTCCGGCGGTCTTCAAAGCGTCTTTTAACGTGTCTTGTTGACTTTGAATTATCCTTTGCACTATTCACTTTAGTGATCACTTTTTGATTATCACAGTTTATAAGGATAGCGGTCTTGGTTTTTCAACCACTTAGGCAAGTCGGACAAAAGAGCTCACGCAGCCACTCGCCTCTGCGGAATCTTTGTTTCTAAAGCGATAAGTTACGCTTCCATGGTTGACTTAGTCAAAATAGTGCGTTTACAAGACCTCCATGACACTACGCCACCTCAAGAGTAAATACATACCCACTTGTGGCGTAGATTTGAGCAATATCGAAATCCGGGCCGCATCACTATATCCCTCTAGCACGGTTGGGTGCCCGAATAGTGAATTCCATAGCTTATTGTACCTTTAAGATAGCACAAGACCCTTTCTAGTACATGCCAATGATCATCACCCGGGTTGGACATATACCTACTCAACTTGCTCACGGCAAAAGAGATATCTGGTCAGTGCGGTTGCATTCGCTAGATACATGAGTGAACCAACAATGCGAGAGTACTTGAGTTGATCTCTAGTACGCTTCTTATTCTTTTCGCAATGTCACACTAGGATCATAAGGTGTTGGAGAAGGCTTTCTATCCATAAAGCCAAAACGGCTCGGGGACCTTCTCAACATAGTGAGATTGCGATAAAGTAATCCCACTCTCTTCCTTAATAAGCTTAATGTTTAGAATTACATCGGCCTCTCCTAGATCTTTCATATCAAAATTCTTTGACAAGAAAGACTTGACCTCATTTATGACATTCATGTTTGTTCCAAAGATTAGAATATCATCAACATATAAGCATAATATATGATTCGCCCCCACCATGTCGATAATACACACACCTATCGCCTTCATTGACAACATAACCGGCACTAGTTAACGTAGTGTCAAACTTCTCATGCCATTGTTTAGGTGCTTGTTTCAAGCCATACAAAAATTTTAATAACTTGCACACCTTTTGCTCTTCACCTTTTACTACAAATCCATCGGGCTGATCCATGTAAATCTCCTCATCCAACTCTCCATTAAGAAAAAGCTGTCTTTACATCCATTTGATGAATGATCGGACCATATATGAGGCAGCCAAAGATAGTAGTGTTCGAATAGTGGTCATTCTAGCAACAGGTGAGTAAGTATCAAAGAAATCTTCTCCTTCTTTTTGAGTGTAGCCTTTAGCCACAAGGCGAGCCTTGTACTTGTCAATAGTACCATTAGGTCTAAGCTTTTTCTTGAACACCCACTTACATCCAATTGGTTTACAACCGAATGGTAGATCAGATAGCTCCCAAGTTCCATTAGAAAGAATCGAGTCCATCTCACTCGAATAGCTTCTTTCCAATCATCTACATCTAGAGATGCATATGCCTCGAGATAGAGGTGGGAGTATCATCCACAAGGTACACAATGAAATCATCACCAAAAGATTTTGCAATCCTTTGTCTCTTGTTCCTCACGGGAACTTCATTGTCATCCTTCTCAAGTGGTTGCTCAAATGACTCAAGGATATTCGATAGGTATAGTATCATCGGGGAGCTAATTCAAGTAGAAAATCTAACATTGCTACGCATATCTTTTAAAGGAAATATATTCTCAAAAATGTAGCATCATGAGATTTAAAGATAGTATCAACAAGCATATCGAAACTTCAGATCTTACTACTAAAAATCGATAGGCAATATCTTTATTTGTGAGCATATCCAAGAAAGATACAATCTACCGTCTTTGGTAAGCTTACGCTTCTTATTAATTGGAACATTGACTTTTGCCAAACATCCCCCGTGCGCAAGTATGAAAGTGATGGTTTCCTTCCAACCCATATCTCATATGGTGTTGTCTCTTTATTTTCGTTTGGAATTCTATTCGAGGACATGACTCGCATGATCAATATAGCTTCCCCCACCATGCCTTAGATAAACCCGGCAGGTGTCTAACATGGCATTAACCAAGTCGGTCGGCGTGCGATTTTTTCCTCTCGGCAACCCCGTTGGATTCGGGCGAATAGGGAGGTGTCCTCTCATGAATAATACCATGTTCCGCACAAAACTCATCAAATGTTATAGGAAAATATTCACCACCACGATCGACCTTAGGCGTTTAATCTTTCTTTTCTAGTTGATTTTCAACTTCAGCCTTAAAGATTTTAAAGTAGTCTAATGCCTCATCTTTAGTTTTTCAGCAAGTAAATATAGCAATATCTAGAAGCATCATCAATTAACGTCATGAAATATCTCTTTTCCACCTTTAGTCAACACACCATTCATCTCGCATAGATCAGAATGTATGAGCTCTAGAGGTGCCAAGTGTCTCTCCTCCATTTGCCTTGTGAGGCTTTCGAGGTTGCTTAGATTGCACACAACTATGGCACTTAGAACCTTTGGCAATGGTGAAATCTGGAATTAACCGCAAGCTAGATAAATGTGACATCAAACCAAAATTCACATGACATAGAATGCCAAACACTTAAATTATCATCAATTGTGCCACAAATATGATTCAGCGACTTATTACAAAAATCTACCAAACTTAGGCGGAACAAGTCACCACGGTCATAACCTTTACCAATAAACTGTCCATGCTTAGACATAACTACTTTATTGGACTCCATCACTACCTTAAACCATCTCTTAAAAGAAGGGTAACACTAACAAGGTTCTTTGCGAATAGTAGGGACATGTTGCACGTTCTTATTTTGCACAATTTTCCCGAAGTAAACTTCGGATCTACCGTGCCAACGCCCGCGAGCGAAGCATGTGACCCATTCCCCATTAGGACAGAAGAACCTTGTAGCTCTTTATAAGAAGAAAACAAAGAGATGTCAGCACACACATGAATATTAGCTTTTTGTATCAACCCACCAACTTGGTGATTGAAATACCGATATAATACAAGTAGGAACATTCTTTGTACTCCTCATCAGCATTGCTAATAGTCACGAGGTTGACATTCTTATTTTTCCCATTAGAAAAGTGACTAAGCTGTCCACAAGTGAAGCAAAGCACCTCATCATTATTTTTCTTCTTCTCAAAGGTAGTTGTTAATTTGGCATTGGAAGATTTATTCCCTTTGTTCTTGCCATGTGGGTTTTTACGCACAAAATTAGTGCTAGAATGGCTCTTGTTCCCTTTATCAATGGTATTCTTCACCCGAATATTTTTCTCAACATCAAGAGATGCTATCGGGTTTACAACTGATATTTTTACGTCTCTTGTGTTTAAGAATTGTGCCGAAGCTCTTCCATGAAGAAGGCAACTTAGCAATATTGCATCCGGCTACAAACTCGTCGGGTATGACATACTTAAGGAGTTCAAGTTCTCTTGCCATGTGTTGAACCTCATGCGCTTGCTTGACTATAGACTGGTTAGCAACCATCTTGTAGTCATAAAAGCTCTCCATAATGTACAACTCAGATGTACCAATGGTTGCATTCAGTTGATCCCACAATGCCTTCTCATCTTGGAAGTGCAAGTTTGCATCTTCTAGATGACTAGCAAGACTATTTAGGATTGTTCTAAAGATAGTGTTGTCTCCTCGAGAATCTTCTCTTTCCCGAGGTGATCCAACGGTAATCGGAACATTTTAACCTCTAGCGAGCATGGCCTTAACTCGCCATCTCTTAAAATGTGCACTAGAAAACTTTTCTAGTCTCAAAGCACGTCGGTGAAAACAGCCATAGTTAAATCAAGAAAAAGCCTATAATAAGGTTTTTGGATTGTTGAAATATAAGGATTAATTCCATAATATAAATCATGATTTGATCTACTAGAATAAGCATGTGAAGCAAACAAGCATGATTCAAAATCGTATAACAGATCATAGCATGGTAGAACAACATAAAACATGGCATGATCATTGGCGGTGTAGGCACAACTAGCACAACACATACAAGATAGATTAAAAGATTGAACATGTTGGACAATAAGATTAGATTACGATGTAATACGCCGATGTAGAAGTACATGGTGATGAAGATGCGAACGATGATCGCATGTCCTTGTAGATGTTCCCGTCGCGAGCCTTACGACGACGAGACGACGTGCTGAGATTTGGGAGCGGTCGGCGCGAATAGCGCTTCCCAAAAACCTTATTAAGGATCGCAAAGACGACGGTTCGGAGACCTGCTCGCCCGATGGTGGTGCCTTGAACGATCGGGCCGAGACTTGGCAACGGCGACGCATGGTGAGAATAGGAAAATACTATTTTACTACTTTAGGATTTTCTAATTGAAACTCCCAATTGTAGATGTTATATTGTGTCTATTCCGGGAGGCTCGGTACAAATATATAGGGAGGGAAAACTCCCTACCTTGACATCAACTAGCAATATGGTACTAATTGATATTGCACCTCCCACCTTTGCTCATGGGCTAAAACAATAAAGCCCATTAGGGAACACAAATATTGGGCCTTTGAGATTTATCAGAATTTCTTCATATGAATTTTAGGGGAACTTATCTATACCTACTAATAAAAGAGAAAATTTCAGTCCCACATCTTTTTTCACCGGGCTTTTCACCTCCTTTTTTCTGCGGGCCTTTCAGTCCACCCAAAATTTGGTTTGGTCCACCTCCTCTTTCGTCCGTTTGTTAAATGCATGCGCCTTGTCCGCCCCAAAGTCTCTGTCTGTGTTCGATACAAGCTGGCTTGCCCAATCTGCAGCGTAGCGTACTCTGTCGAATTCTAACACAGTTGGGCAATGATACAATGTTTGTTTTTTCGGGTGGAGGGCGATGAGACGAACTACACCAGCCCATCAATACTAGGCTGCTGACCCGAAAAATATGGGCTTTGCCTGCTTAGTCATTACTACACTTGATTAGTTATTTTTATATATATAGAACTTCCATAACAATACCCTGGTTAGCTGTCTCCTCACGTATATACTTTTACCATACCATACCATACCGCGATTGCGAGCGGATGAAGCTGAACGGCGACAAGACATCATCTACGGTAAGGTGTGAAAGTGACAGCTACGAATCTACAATCGATTGATGAAGGTATATCCTCAACGCAGTCGACGCCGATCAGTGGCAAACAAGGGCCAGGCTCTATGATCAGTGGCACACAAGGGGCGAGGCTCTATGCATCAAAACCAGGAGTTCACATATACATGTATGGCATACATGATGCCACATGTACATAGCTGGTCACACAAGCATGCCGTCATAACAAATTGTATGTGCGTTCAAAAGCTATATAGGTTGATATTGAGTCAAACAAAATAAATAGATAATTATACGCTTAACGAAAGACAAAATATACCAAGTATGTTTAATGTGATATAGGTTTAGTAGAATATTACTATTCATTATTAACATTAACTTATATTATGGATGACGGCCATCATTAAATAAATCCTACTACTAAAAAAGAACCAAACACGGACTCTACCGGCGGGCGGCGTCGTCGCCCTGCTTAAGCTTTGCCGGTCGGTGCGCTCCCCACATGTGGTTAGGACAACCCCAGCAGCTTACATGCTAAAAATAGGAAACTAATATTTTCATTCCACTAGATTTGCATGACTGCATGCAATGAAAAAAAAGATACGTGTACATGATGAAGAACTCCGACCCTATTTTAGATGGAAAAAAAAAAAATCTTAAAATGAATATGATCGGAATCTAAAAAAGAAAGGATTGAAAAAATTCTATGGTAGGAATAAAAAATTCTCTGGTATGAAAGATGTACTCCCTTGGTTCCACAAAACATGCAATTCTCACATCTAGAGGAGTCAATCATGGCAAACTTTGACTAAAATTATTTGAAAACATACAAACGTTTATGAGATAAAATAAGTACATTTAGATTAGTTTTGAAATATATTTTCATAATAAATTTGTTCGAGTCATAATAAAAGATGACATCATTTGACTAGCACTTCTTATAATTACGTGTTTTTGAACGGAGTGTACGATCAGACTCTACCTAGAAAAAATCTCCAAATTACAAAACACATTAGATAGGAAAAAATATAAGAAAAGAAGATCTAATCAAATATTCAGTACATGATAGATTAGAATAGATAGACACAAGTGAACATAAAGGAATATGATTAGACCATCGGAAAAAAAGAAAAAAAAAAAACTAAACAAATATCTATGGATTCGATTTGGTTCTATTAAAAAAATCATTGCGCTAACAAGAAAATTGAAAAGCTTTTGGGGTATAACGTTCCACCTCGCTGAGGAGCTTGATGCTTTGAGCAAGAATGAAGCGTTGTATTAGCAATCGTGAGCTTTGATGAATGTAACTAATTGCATCCCCGATGCTGATTCACTACCTTCCTAGAATTTGTATCCATACTATGCACACACATTCTAAAATCCAAAAGTATTATTTATGAATTATAGTTGAACAAATAAAATTTTATTCAGGTTTCTTGCTTTAAGAAAGAATTATAGTTAACATGCAATTAGTTCGACATGTCTATAATTTTATGGTATATGCACCTTCCATTTTAAAAGCATGAGAATTATGGGGATCAACCAAACTCGTGTTAGGAAGAAAGTATTTCTCTCATACAAAGTATAATGATCTAAACCGTTGAGAAACAAAGGTAGCTTAAAAATTGTAAGCATAGGAAATACAAAATCTAAGGCCTACAACTCTGGTATATTGTTTCTCTTCTTTTCTCACACAACTATTATGAGTGTCTGTAATCTTATGGAAGCATGTAATTTTGTTGAACGGAAGTGTCAAGTGAGCAGTATAACACCCGTAGCAACGCACGGGCATGATCCTAGTTCATATATAAATTCTAACACGAAGGATAGGACAATACATGTACAGTGTGACAATAATCCACTAGCATTTGGAAACTCTCCACCCAAACAGCGACAGCTAGCTGATCCATCAACTCAACGAATCCTCTACCCCATTTTACCACCAGTAACCACCAATTAAGCTACTCTATATTTGCACCCAAAGGTCATAAGCTATAGTTATATTTGCACCCAAAGGTCATAAGCTATAGCTTCAACTTGAATGATTTATATTTCGCTTGCGCCGGGTGACGACGCGCGGCGCCGGCCCAATATATACAACCTGCCGGCGGGGATCAGATCCTCCCTCCCCTGGTTACGGTTAGCCGCGCACGCCAGAAATTAGGCCCGCTTACGCAGTTACATGCTCCTCCAATCGTTTGATAATGGAGCCGTGAGTAGCGCCTGCATCTCCTGCGTGGCGCGGAGCAGCGCGTTGGCATCCGCAGTGCGATGCCCTTACGTACCCTGCACAGCGTCCAAGGCATACAAACCAAAGGCCACACCGCCGATGTGCGCTTTCAGGTACGGCTGGCCGGTGGTGTTGCATATGTAGTATGTATGATGCTGTGTTGCCTGTGTCATTCTGCACATCTTGTTACCTACCATTTATCCTTATCCTTAATATAGTATATATGTGCCAAGTGGTTTGGTGGATTGGTCATTGGTGGAATGTATATGGAGAGCTGGTGCCTCTGCAGCCAATGGTCACGTACGGCTCCTTCATCTTATGCTCTTGGTCCCTAGCTGATCCAAATTTAAGGACACATCGTCTGACCGTGAAAACTAACAACTAACCACAGCCATATGTGTTCTCTATGAAAAACAAGACTTTGCGTCCATATTTGTGATCAATACAAATATCTGGGCTAAAGATTAACTTCCATTAGGGTTGGATTATTCGGGGTTTTTTATTATAATCCCTATCGAACAGCAGCCTCCAGTTGCCATCAACCCAGCCAATAGGGGGCCGGATCCACAATGCGGCTGGAAGACATCATAGATGAAGATGGCGACTTCGACTTGCGGTCGGATTTATGGGATTTTTGAGGATCCATGGAAGACATCAGAAGTATTTTGGAGAAAACCATGTTGCTCATCGATGGCAACGTAGCAATATCTGATGGTTTTCTCGACAATCAAGGAGATAGGGCGTTCTATTGATCGATTTGGGAACGGGCTCAGGTGATGGTACCTGTCTTGTCTGCATATTTTTTTTTTTTTTTTTTTTCTGTTGGTGCAGCTAGCCAGCTATTGACTAGTGTAACAAATTAACAATGCAGGGGCCAAAAGAGTCTCTTCTGATGTAGAAGCTGAGATGTTATCATATTAGAAAAATTAGTGGTCAACGTTAAATGTGCATTACTTTCTAGCTATAGGGCGTCATAGATTCATCGTCGTTAAGTCAGCTGACCACAACTCAATGTTTTGAGAACTACGTAGATCCTGTCCTGGTGAACATGTACCTAACAAATAATGATTATATATAGTTTGGCACCAACTATTTCACTCCATTTGAGGCACTACAAAACGTGTAGTGATGTGTTCTACTTTTTTTTTTTTTTTTTTGAGATTGTGATGTGTTCTACTTACGACACCAAAGATATATAGAACTTATTTATTCATGCAAAACTGAGGCGTCATAGGTGCAAATAATTATTCCTGCAGATAAATATTTCTACAAGATTAAAACGTACGTTGAAGATAGCCTTCGTCACCACCACCTTCGTTTTCGTTGGTCGCAACTCTGAACTTGCACAATAAGTCACTATCAAAAAATGAAATACCCTTGGCAAAACATTTTTTGTATCGACGATTGGTTTGGATTCTCAAATATTAACTGTAGTAAAGAAGATAGTTCAAAATTTCAGGATACTAGTGCAAAGATATATATATATATATAATATATATATATATATATATATATATATATATATGGGTGCACTTTTTATACACCGGGTGTAGTTACACTATTCAAAAAAACCACATTGTGTATGTGTTCATACTTATTTATTGGTTTGAGTATGTTTAGATACTCATATTAAGATACTCTAGATCTTACTACGCGAAAAAAATTTCGATGGAACCCATATTTTTTAATATATTACATAAAATGCCACTACTTGCTGTATATAAAAAAGTATATCTATATACTCAAAGTATGAATGCATACTTAACGTATATACCACCATAGATGGTCTAGTATGATCATATACTTCAACCACATGCACCGTTCGGTCATATATACCATAAATCTTGAGATATACACATGGGTGTAACTACACCTAGGGTGTAGAAAAATTTACCCCATATAAATTTTTCTACACCCTAGGTGTAGTTACACCCATGTGTATATCTCAAGATTTATGGTATATATGACCTAAACGGTGCATGTGGATGAAGTATATGATCATACTAGACCATCTATGGTGGTATATATGTTAAGTATGCATTCATACGCTGAGTATATGGATATACTTTTTTATATACAGTAGTGACATTTTATGTAATATATTAAAAAATATAGGTTCCTTCAAAATTTTTTTTCGTAGTAAGATCTAGAGTATCTTAATATGAGTATCTAAACATACTCAAAAACCGATAAACAAGTATGAACACATACACAATGTGGTTTTTTAAATATGGGAGTAACTACACCGGGTGTATAGAAAGTGCACCCTATATATATATATATATAAAAGATTTTGCAAGACAGGTTATTGGCTGGCCGGCATCCCAGGTGCCTGCCATGGTTAATGCTTATTCGCCGTGGCGGGCTTTCAAGTGTCAGCCATGGTTAATCTCGAGGCAATAAATACACACACAGTCGCCCCTTCATCCTCAAGTCTTCCTCTTCCAACTTGTAGGGGAAGTCTTTGACCTAAAAATTGACCAAATATTTGGATTTAGGTTTAGGGCTTGGATTTGGGGGCTGAGGCGCCACAAAAGGCTGCCACAGTTAATGGATTAACCGCAGCAGGCAACTAAGAATACCTATCATGTGCGGCGGGCAGTCTAAGTTGCTCGCCGCGGTTAGACCATGATTAACCGTGACCTTTGCAACCGCGGCGGTTGCACCGCCACACAAAACAAAAAATGTGCCACAGTTAAAAATTCTATAGTAGTGAGTAGACACATAAATCTGATTGAAATATAAATCTTCATTAGAGCAAAACCAGATTCCACAAAAAAATATATATTAAAATAAATTATAAAATAACAAAATCAGTAGTGTTACTTTGTCAACACTACGGGTTGGGATAAAACCGGCGGTGTTGAGTAAAATAACATTGTTGGGTAGAGTCGCAAAACCGACAATGTTGTTTTGCTCAACTCTACTGGCTTAGAGCATCTCAAAGAAGGTGGCCCCAAAAACAGACCCCCTATTTTTTCTTTGGGGGCTTCCCCTACTTCTGAGGGCCCTGATTTCTGGGTTGCACTCCAGCAGAAACCCCTAAATTGGAGCCCTCAAAGCTATTTTAAGTGAGAATGACATGTAGGACCCACTTGTCATACCCATCTTATCTTCTCCTAGGGGGATATCGGTCCACACATGAACTAGGCCATGCGGGACATAGCGGATGGGAAGAAGTAAGAACTTCCTCGCACTCATGCTCGGGAACTGGCTCTGCTGACACCTCCAGTCTCCAGCGAGCAGAGCAGGGAGGAAATCCAGAGGAGTGCTCGCGAAGTGGCTCCGCCCACTGGTGAGGAGGGAGGAAACCAGGAGGAGCTCGCTGCGGATGCTGAGGAAGTCTCATCTTTGGTCGAGAAGGATTCGTCGTCGCGAGGGAGCCGCTCGCCCGCCAACGGAGGGCACATCCTTACCGGATTTGCAGATTCGACAGATTCGGATTCACCGGTCCTCACCGTCGGCGGATTCGGCGGCCGAATCTGTGCCTCCTCTCCATCGACACGCCACGGGATGAGCTCCGGACAGGCTTGGCGGAAGCAGGCGGCTTGTGCTCGTGCCTTGGGCAGACAGGGAGGAGCACCGACGCTGGATGGGGGCCGAGAGCCGACCCAACAAATTTGTTGGGTCTGGGGTGATTTTTGTCGGCCCAACAAATTTCTGGGCCCTAGTACGTAGGGGCCCTGCTGGAGCACTTTTTTTTTTACCTGAGCCCCCCATATTTAGCTATTGGGGCTTAAGTAGGGGCCTTGCTGGAGTTGCTCTTAGACCTGCAATTGACAATATTGTTGTTCTCAGCACTGTCGACTCGAGTCTTCAACCAATAGTGTTGTTTCTGTCAATACTGCCGGTTCAATCCCTAGCCGACAATGTTCGCTTTAGTAACACTGCCGGTTTGACCCTCTAACCGGCAGTGTTAGTTCAGCGTGCTGCGGCAATCTTGCTCATCACCGCCGGTTGGAAGCAACTGACAGTGATCTAAACTCCACGTCATTACGGCCGTTTTGGTACTACGTGTTCAAAATTTACAATTGCTAGTCCAAGGTATTGAAATGTATGCATCGGACATACATTTTCAGTGCTCTAAATGCCTATCAAACATCCAAAAGGAACTTATAGATATATATCGTTCACTAAATTTAGCAAGTGTGGCGCACGAGAGGGTGGGCCTATTCAGCTGCCCTTTTTGCATTCCCCTCGCAATGTGGAAACCTTACGTCGTCAACTTGATAGATTTTATTATCTTAGCTGATGTGTGGTGATGGCCGTGACGGATTTGCAGCTGCAGATGGCGACGGTACATCAAACGCTCGACGCCGTTCTTCCCCCCTGCGGAGCTGCGCGCAGGCTGGGACCGTGAATATAAATACGCAGTCGTGTGTGAGCCGATCGATGCATCATTGCTGCATTATCAACTGCGACTCCGCAAGTGCATCGCTCGCGAGCTAGAGCGTCGTCCATGGCAACGGCGGCGATTCCGGCGAAGAGTGCCGACTTTCCCGCTGGCATCAACGGCGGCTCGGCAACGACCCCAACAAATGACGGCGGCGAGGGTCGCCGAGACATCGAGGCTGGCGGCAGCTGGACGAGCACGCCGGTGGCTTCCGCTTCCACGACGACGGCGGCGACACAAAGGCCGCCGACGGGGCAGCGCCTGGCCTCCCTGGATGTCTTCAGAGGCATCACCGTCGTGGTCAGTCGTCATAAGCTCAGGCACCCCTATATCGCACTAGCATTCATTTACCATTTTACTATATGTATATATACGTTCCTATGATCATAGTCTTTGTTCATATACAACTGCATGAACATATACGCGTGCACGCAATACAAACGCTGATAAAATAGGTTTTGATTCTCTGGCTCAGGATATGTAGCGGATGACCTCTAAAACAGCTATAGCGGAGGCTAAATGGGGATATAGCGAGCTATAGCGGGCTATTTGTCATATCTTGATGAGCCAAAAACAGCTATATAGCTGCTAATAGCAGGAGATTTAAAAACTTATAGAATGCTAGTCGCCATGGATGGATTGGTATGCATGGTCGTCGAGGAGAGGACCAAGGTCAGAGACGACCAAAAGCTATTAGGCTATCTACGCCCAGCGTCATAGATAAGGAACCTGCAGTGGTTGAGTGCCCACCTGGTGGCGCGGATTCTCCATCACACAACGGTGAATAATATACTTGCAGACACGCTTGCGCGTTAGTTTTTGGCTTATTGCAACAGAAGCAATGGTGGCACCGTTTCCGCTATCAGTACGGCTTCGCCGGACTTTGGCACCAGTCCAGTTGGTCCTTGAATTTTGCTCACGAAGATACATGTACATGAAAAAAAAGTAGAAATATATGGAGGTGGTGGTGAGGAGTAGCTTGTCTCTTTGTCTTGGGGCATGCTCTGCACGTCGTTCTCTCTCGTCAACACGTCTAGGAAATACATGGCCTTGTGCGTCGTCCGGTACTGGTAGTGTCGTAGTCTTTTGTGGCGTACGTTGTTGGCAGTTCCTGCCTAAACGCCCGTAGGTCAGCTCGCGTTGAACGTGTCATGTGATACAAAAATCCTTTGCACCCAAAAAACCAGAGAAAACACATCTTTCTATCCACACATCAAAACAACATGACCAAGTATGTCCGCTCAATAGCTAAAGCTAGAGCGACTTCATTTACTGACCTCAAATACTCAGATATTTTCTAATTCTGCCCATTTCCATGGAAACATGCCCTAAAGCCTCATTTGGATGTATTCGATTTGGCATTGTACTGGGATGGATTGTTTTTTTTATATAAATCTGGAGAGGCCGAGCGGCCTCTGCAGTACTTTATTGAAAGTAATTAAAAAGAAAGTCTTACAAGTCTTTAGGAAAGCAAAGAGAAGGCTCAGGAAACAAAGAAGGAAACGGAAAAAATGAGGAAGGAAAGGAAAATTACAACATAGTTTGAATCCATAAGTCAAAAGCAACGGTAAACTTCGCCTTGACCCTTAGGGACAGGACCTTCAGCTCTTTGTTGAAAATCTCCTTGGCTCTAGCTGGGCTGGCCGGGATGCCCTTGAAAATTAAATCATTCCCCACCAACCAAATAGCCCGGCACATGAGGACTGCCACAATCATGAAGAACTGAGGGTTTGTGGCGATTTTGATTGCATCAATGACCTGTAGGATAGAGCTTTGATTCTGAATGGTTACTCCTATCAAGTTCCAGCAACACTTGGCAAAATGACAGGAGATAAAGAGGTGTTGGACAGTTTCTTCTTCATTGCATTGACAGATGACACAATCAAAAGATTGGAGCTGCATTGTCTTCCTTCTTAGGATGTTTCTTGTACTCAGTCTATCTTGCAGTAGCAACCAAAAGAACACCTTATGCTTTGGCTGACAGGGGCTCTTCCAAAGCCATTTGAAAGTATGTGGAATCTGAGAGTGACCCATGATGAACTTGTAGGCCTTGGAAGTTGAAAATTGACCCCATTGTGCAGCCCAATGATCCCACTCATCTGAGATAACAGAGTCATTGAGCACCTCTTGAAGGCTTAAGAACTGCTGATGGGCTTCGATGGATAGAGGTAAGCTGAAGAGAGTGACAGGCTGTTGCTGGTCTTTCCACTGACTAACTGAGATAGCTTTGTTTTTGGCAAACGAAAAAAGCTCCTGAAATTCCTGCATTGGAGTTGGCTGTCTCCAGTTGTCAAACCAGAGAAGGCAGGACCTCCTATTATGAAGTTGCACTTTTGCAATCTCTTTAGATTGTGGCAACAATTTGAGTATATCCCTCCACCAAAATGAACCCTTTATGACGTGATTAGGGAGTCTTCCATTAGAGTAGTGCTTCTCCCAGATGTGGGCAACCCAGGGAATATCTCTATTGTTGTAGAATTTGTCTAAGTTTTTCATGAGAAGAGCTTCATTGTGCCTTTCAAGGTCAATGACTCCAAGTCCTCCCTCATCTTTTGATTTGCACACCAATTTCCAAGCTGCCTTTGGCATCTTTCTATAGTTGATCTCAGAGCATCTCCAGAGTCCATGCTTTCTAAACTTGTCAACTTGCTTGAGAACACCTTTGGGGAGCGCCAGGGCACACAGGTGGAAGGTAGGCAAGGCAGTGAGGACTGCATTGGTGATCTCAAGCTTACCATCCTAGGAGAGGAGAGAGAAGGCGGCCACCAGCCTTCTTTCACATTTATTCATGAGGGGCATGTAATCTTCAAACTTTGGCCTGGAGGTCGCCAGCGGCAGACCAAGGTAAGTGAAAGGGTGGGAGCCTACCAGGCACCCAAAGGTGTTAGCCAAGTGGGAAGCTTTCTCAGGGGAGATGTTGGTAGGCACCAGACATGACTTACTGTAATTACTTTTAGGTCTGTTGAGCTGAAAAAGGATTGTAGGAGGCCTTTTCAGTAAAAAAAGTTGTCTGGCATCACCTTCCATAATGATCAGGGTGTCATCAGCATACTGGACAATAGGAAAATCACAGAAGGATTGAATGGGAATGGGCAAGTTGAGAAGCCCCCTGTTCTTTGCACTGTTGACAACGGATTGCAGTAAATCAGCTGCCAGTACAAAAAGAAGGGGGAGAGAGGGTCTCCCTGCCTAACCCCTCTTTTGCAATGAACTGTCTTCCCAGGAGTTCCATTGAGCACAACTTTTGAAGTGCCTGAGGCAAGAATGCAGTGAATCCAGTTTTGCCAAAGCTAGCCAAATCCTTTAGCATTCAGAATTTCCAAAATTGCTTTATGTTCAATTTTATCGAAAGCCTTCTCAAAATCCAGCTTTAAGATGACAGTTTCCTTCCTGCGAGTGATGACAGAGGTGCAGATACTCAAAAGCCCAAGCTAAACAGTCTTGAATAGTTCTGGTCTTGATGAAGCCATACTGGTTCTTGTGAATAAGAGGGATTATGACTTTCTGAAGCCTGTTGACCAGCAGCTTAGTTATGATCTTCATAGAGCAATTAAGCAAAACGATGGGCCTAAAATCTAAGACCTGGGAGGGATTATCAACCTTGGGAATTAAGGTGATGAAGGAAGCATTGATACTCTGTAGGCAAATGTTAGATTCTTGGAAAGCCCAACATCGGTCATAGAAATCTTGCTTAACATGTGACCAACTCTTTTTAATGAATTCATTGTTGAATCCATCCGGACCAGGAGACTTATTATTTGGGAGGTTCTTGACAACATCATTAATTTCCTCCTCACTGAATTTTGCTTCCAAGAGAGTGAGCCCATCATGCCTTTGAACAAGATCAGGAAGGCTGAAAAGCATAGTGGGGCGGACTGATTAACCAAGCCTTTCCTTAAACGAGACCCACAGGAGTTGCTCCTTTTCACTGTGTGCGGTATAGAAGGTATTATTCTCATCCCTCAGAGTTCTAATAGCATTGTACCTATGCCTTATGGTGGCATTGGCATGGAAAAAACTTGTTCCTGCATCTCCTAGAGTTGCCCATTTGATTGCCCATCTTTGTTGCCAATAAACCCTTTGCTGCTCAAGGAGGTTATGTATTTTGTCCCTCAGAATATCCCTGAAATTCCATTCCTCCAGGCTGAGATCCCTGTGCTCTTCCAGACAATCCAAGAATTGGAGAGTGAGAGAGACCCTAGCAATAGAGTCTTTTAGGTTGGACAGCTTGAGACTCTAAGCTCTCAGAGCCCCTCTAAGATTCTTGAATTTACTGGTCAGCTTTTTTGTATTATCAACAATGTGAAGTGGAGCATGTCAATTATCAACCAAAATCTGGTGAAAGTCACTCCTCATAAGCCAGAAGTTTTCAAACCTGAATAAGTAAGCTTTGGGAATGGAGGGTGGAAATAGAAATAATTAGGGGTGTGTGGTCAGAGACCTCCATTGTGAGAGAGCTGCACAGTTTTAGGGGTAGGAGCCGATCCGATTCTTTGTTGGTAAGGACCCAGTCCAATTTTTCAAGAAGGGGGTTGGGTTGCATATTTGACCAAGTAAATCTCCTCCCTTGCAATGGAATCTCTGTCAGGTCCAGAAAACTGATGACACTATTGAACATATTCATGATGTTGAAATCAGCCCCATCCTTGTTTCTATTGTTAGGATATCTGTAAAGGTTGAAGTCTCCAAGGAAAATCCAATCTTTGTAGTCAGGGATGTCGATTTCTTTGAGTCAGGTCACAAATTCATTTCTGCCCTCTAAAACACAGGACATTCACCAGTGTCTAGGAGGAATCATCAACCTTGGAGGTAAAGTCAACTAACAAAGCAAAGCCGCTGGCCAATCTGAGCAACCCTGAGAAGAGGTGTGCTTTCCATGCCACAAGGATACCACCTGACTCCCCAACCGAAGGAACAAACAATAACTCATTGAATCCTGATTGAAGATATCTTTTTTGGTTTCTTGAAAGCAGACTACGTCACAGTTTGCCTCAACCACCTTATTTCTAATTGAATCCCATTTTCTAGCCAATTTCAGTCCCCTCACATTCCAGCAAAGGACGTTTCATTTTCGGACAGGTGTATGATTCATTTAAAACAAATGACAGGAAACTGCAACATCATAAGGCCAGTGTTACACCTGACAAAGTCATGGGGTTGCATAAGCCAACAAAAGTAACCAGCCACAAGGAATACAGCTGTTCGACCTACTACAGAAGCTACATAAGCTGGTTCACTGTTCAAAAGCACCCATTCTGGGCTACAAACAGACCACTGCACCCTACACATGCATTTGATTTGCATTAACATTGGGAGACTAGTTTCTTGGAGTTCCTTCAGCCTCATTGCCTACATCACGCTGAGCACCAAGACTGCTGCCTTCTTGGGTGATCCTGGCTCTAGCCATCGGGTGTTGCCTAGCCCTCTTTGACTGCAAGTGATCATCAGTTATTTCAGGTTCGTCAAATTTGCAAAATTCAATGGCAATCTTCTTAATGTTCTTTTTTTTCAAGGTAGGAGGTTTGGTGTTGCAACCCGGCAGTTTTTATCAGAGCAGTTACTGTGTTTGAAACCATTATTGGCAAGTTTGATTCTGGGGCTTCTTCTTACCTCTGACTCAATAATGGCCATAGCCCTAGCTGCACTCCTCTTTTTGGGAGGGATCTGCTTGCTTGATCCCTGGCCATCATCACCAAAAGCTGCTGAACAAGGGAAAGAAAAGTCAGGGCAGGTTGAGGGAATGAAAAAGTTAATATTCCCAGAAGTAGAGCTACCAAGACAGGAGACAATCCCTAAAGCCAACAAGTGTCTTGCCCATTTGAAGTTGTCATCGGTGAGAAGCTAAACTGTGAAGAAATTGATCCAGTTTGCTGGAACAGAGATTTGCACATTTGCTGGATTACTTGAAGAGAAGTACTTATGAAGAAGTCCGGAGGCCTCGGATCGGCGACTGGGACGAGGCAGGTTCCATCTCCTCAAGCTGGTTCAAAGAAAGTCCCAAGGGTGGGCTCTCGCATCTCGGTTTGCACATTCTTCGAAAATTATCTGCAACCACTGTCTCAAGAGTCTTCTGGTGGACGGGGACAGGAAGGAGCATATCAGGGGCGACAGAGCCATGATGGGCCAGAATCTCATGTTGGGCTGCTTCCTCCTGCTAAGCATAATGGTCCACATCCTGAGTTTGGCCCAAAAGCTGTAAGGGCTCCTGCTGGGCTGCATTCTGTGATTCAAAATTCTAAAGGCCCAAAGAGTTTGAACCCGCAAATGGAACCATGTTTCCCTCAAAACCAACAGAGTCAACTTCATTCTCAGCATTTAGGCTACCAAGAAGCTCCTCAGTGTTCATCAGCTGCTCAGGGAGGACATCATCAACCAGGAAGTTTATTGGGGAGCCTTGCTAGATATTCTAAGCTGGAACATTGTGAAGTAGGTGGAAGAAGTCCCAGTCACGGTCTTTGGTTCTAGGCGCAAGATCACGCCCCTTCTTTGGTTCCCCATAATCTCCACATTCTGCTGCTCAACCTAGTTAGCTTCATGCTGCTCCATCAGAAAGACTTCATTTTCAAGCTGCAAAAGATACATAATCTGCTCATTGTCACTCATAGCATTGCCTTCCACAGGGTTGATGATTACAGGTCCAGGTCAAGATCAAGAAGGGGTTGGTTAAGATCCAAGCCCTCCTGACCCAGGTCACCGGGCTGCACATTGAGAATGATCCCTTGCTGGAAGTCCTGCCCCATGTCTTCATTCAGCTGGAGATACTGACCTTGGTTTTCTGCCGGCCAGGGGTCCCAGTCCCCCTGGTTGTCATTCTGAACATTATTGTTGATTCCATCCTGGTTAACGGGTTGACCTAGCCTAAAGAAATCAAAAGGGCACCGCTTTTGCTCAATCTGCAAATCGAGGAAGAGGATCCTTAGGGGGTAAGTGACCGGGCTCTTTGAAGACAAGCACCTCACACTGCACTGTCCATGATTCACCTCCCACTGTGTCAGGATCTTGATAAACAATGTACTGTGGCACATGCTCAACATCTTTCACTCTGGGTCTAACAATCAGCTTAGCATCACATTCAAGATCTAACTGGAACAATAGAACTCTAGCAAAATCTCTCACAGCCTGCTGGATATGCCTTTTCTGAAAGGTAATCATTGGGGAAATCAAGTAGTAACAACCAACAATCATGGTTAAACTTAGCAAATCTCCAGTTTCTTCCTTGGTCATGCCTCTCAAATGAGACCATGACATTATCAAACAAATGCGGACTGTTATCTACCAACCAGTCCCTAGCCAGAGCATCCCGTAACCTGACTTTGGCTTGACCTAAGCTGGTAGGCTAGATATCTGTGTACTACATCCTTACTTCATCTCTTAAGAAATCTCTAAGCACACTACGGACCACAGGGAAGTGCATAGGGTTACCAGGTAATTGATTGAAGGTGATGATGGCGAGATTCTCATTTCTTGCCGGTGGGCGACACAGAGCCACCGCCCACGACAGGAACCTTCGGTTGGGGACGTCGACATACTCCATATTCGCCGGGATGAAGGGCATCGGGTCAGCGCGCTGGAACGCCATGTCTTCCGCCGGGATGGAGGAGAGAGGACGGTTAAGGTCCAACAATGGCGGGGTTTTTTTTGCGGGCTACGATAGCGAGAGGGTGAGTGAAGGGAGGGAAGACGAAGTGGCGGAGGAGAGACACCACTGGCTCGGGTCTGGCGCCACATAAATGCCAGTACCTTCCACACTTTCCACCGGACGGGAGGGAGTGGGCTGGGCCGGCCTAGTCGGCTGAATCACCTAGGGCACAGTGATAGGCGGAGGGATGCAAGCACCGGGCCACAGCGATCTGGCAAAATCTTGAAACGAAGCAAAAACTAGGGGAGGGGCCTACTGAGTGACATACCCGAGGCTGAACCAGCCTGATTTCGTGGGATTGCCAGACGACGGATTGGGCCGCACAAGAATTTGTTGTCCCCCCTCTAGTTTGAAATTTGTACAATGGGCAACAATATGGCCAGATGAGTGGCATGCAAGGCAACGGATTGGCGCGTCACAGTTGACTTGCTAGTGCTGGTTTGAGAGGCATCGCTGCTGCAGCGTCTGCTATGCCTGCTACTGTAGTCTGTAGCTCGACAACCAAGGGAGTGGAGCAGGGTTGCTCGGGAAGACAAGGCGATGATGAACCGAGACTCTGTCTTTTAAATGGTATGACCAATGGGGGTCGCGTTAGCGCTTGAGAGGACCGCCCTTGAGCCAGCAGGAGCCCTCGGTTCCTGCGCCCGGAGTTTGGAACCAAGAGGGATGCCATTGGCACCGGTGAGGATAGGAGCTTTGAGGATGTCAATGAAAGAACGTTTGGGCGGCGAGGAAGAAGGAGCAGGGCGTTGAGGCTGAACCCAAGACCTCTCCTCCTCCTCCAGGAAGATACTGTACTCAGCTTGCCAATTTGGCCCACCATTGCCCCAAAGGAAGAAAAAGACTTTGAAATCAGAACAAGCAAACGATCGAAGGCTGGCAACGAAGAGGCCTGCAGCCTTAGAAGCAACCGCAAACTTGAAGGTTCTTTCACTAAGCTGGGAAACAAAGAAGTGCTCGGGCGAACCGCAGATGGCAAGGTGGTTGGCTCACCGAATCAAGAGAAAGGCGGCGGTTGCAGTGGCCAAAAGCAGCAACTAAGAAGAAAGAGGCCCGATCAAGAACGGGGTGGGTGATTGGGCCACTGAACTGAGCCGGGGAGAGCTAGAACTCGCCATCAAGGTAGGGGAGGGGGGGAGCGGCACACCTTTAGGAGACGAGGTCAGGGAAGATGGCGGCGCCACTCGAGCGGCTCCATATAGAAGCCGTAGCGGCCAAAGGAGCCATGGCGCTCACCCGCCAGCAGCCACACAAGGCGGCTAGGACCCCTGCGAGAAGCAGGGTCCCAGAAGCCGATGAAGCGAAGCGCTGGGCTCCTACCGCCAGCCGGAGACGGGAGCACGGGGGACGGCACACAGCAACAGGGGGAACGACGGCGGAGCGGCCGCCAGGGGGTTACTTGCTGATTTGCTTGTCCTAAGCCCTAACCTTTGGGTTTCGGGCCACTGAACTGTGCCGGGGGGGAGCTAGAACTCGTCGCATAGTGATCTTGGCGAGAGAGGACCGGATTCAGACCAAATCTTTTGAGCTTAAGCTTCAAACTAAAGCCTTATTAATCAGGTTGGGGTGGATTGTCCTCCAACACACATGTGCATTGATGTCATTCATGCTTGGGTATTCGTCAACGGTCCTAGTCCCCCCACCCCCAGTGATAGAGACAACACGAGTTCAATGGAGCTTTGATGAGCCTTAGTGTCATCTCTCTAAATGCCTTAGACTTTGTTTGGATGTAGTCATATTAGGACTGCAATCTACATGTATTGAGGTGGATTGTTTAGTTTATTGTCACTACAATCCACTTCAACACATGTGATTTGAATACGACTACATCCAAACAAGACCTTATAGTGCCTAGAATTTCAAGCATGTTGCAATGAACACATAAGACCCTGCAAAAAAAAAAAAAAAAAAAGAGATCAAGTTCGTTACTCAAAATCATTCGTTCAGAAAAAGAAGTCGTCATTAAAAATGGCAATTCCTAGTGTACTCAACATCTGTGGCATAATTAATGAAATAATGATGTAGTAAATGCTCTACCTTATTAGCGAGAATGGCACAGACAAGACATATATAATAATTCCCGTTTCAATATTGTGATCTTCATTTGTTGTCAAAAAATATTGTGATCTTCATTTACATATTTCATTGACGAAAAATGGTCTCTCAGTATATATGGCTACCTTGCAAATATGATGACAGCTTATGATCCTTGTGGACGATGTTGGTGGCCTTGTCCCAGCCATCAGCCACTCTCCGTGGGACGGCGTCACACTTGCAGATTTTGTGTTCCCCAACTTCCTCTTCATCGTTGGAGTCTCATTGGCCTTTGCATACAAGGTAGTTGAACAGAAGTCTTCAATAGCAAATACTAATTAATTACAAGTAAACTTTGATTGTAGTATATATGTCTACAACGGATTCCAACATAACCAGTTCATTTTGTATATAGAGAGTGCCAAACAAAGCCCTGGCAACCAAGAAGGCTCTGATCCGGGCTTCAAAACTTTTCCTTCTAGGCCTACTACTGCAAGGTATAACATTGGCATGTGGTTCGAAGTATATCATATCTTCCATTGATTGATTAATATGGATCGATGATTTGTTGTATAGGCATGTATGCATCTTCAATCTAGCAAAAACATTGGAAATGACAATAACTTGACATTTTTCTCTTCAAGGTGGCTACTTTCACACCATCCACGATCTTACTTATGGAGTCGATATTCGCAAGATACGGTTAATGGGTATACTTCAGGTAGCTCTACCTATTTGGGATCCACATTCTAGAAGTCTACCTTGAACATCCCATTTTTTTTTCTTTTCTAAAAGATCATATATTGCTGGAACTAAGGCTGCATATATGTATCGCCTGATCCATCCAACAAGTATCCAAAATTAAAATTAAAATTGTCCACTTGTTGTAGAGAATTGCAATAGCCTACTTTGCAGTGGCAATATGTGAAATATGGCTACGAGGTGGTGCAAGTGACGATGGAGCCGTCGGCTATGCCTTGATCAGAAGATATCGTCATCAGCTGTAAGCATGCTAGAACATCAATAGAAACTGGAAATAGTAGTAAATTATTATAGCTACCTAGATGGTTAGATCATAACCTATTGCATCACTGTTTGTTATATTCTTTTCTCTTACTTTTGCAAAGGTTTGTGGGTTTGGTTCTCACGGTCACCTACACAGCACTTTTGTACGGCATGTATGTGCCAGACTGGGAATATATAGTCACGTCTCCAGACACCACCTTGAAGCAATTTATGGTAATTATAAATTAACAAAGATTTTCAAATAAAAATTTCATATCCTTGTTTCAAGCTGTGCTTTATTCTTTTTATGAGCTATATATTGCTGCATCCAGGTGAAATGTGGGGTGAGGGGTGATACAGGGCCTGGATGCAATGCTGTCGGCATGATCGATCGACATGTCCTTGGAATCCAACATCTCTATACACACCCAGTTTACCTCAAAACAGTGGTATGAAAAACATTCAGTTGCTGAAATATATGTGGCCTGGAAGTTAACATCCATGAATATATGAACCTTGGATATTGCTATTTGATCCCGGCATTTCTAAAACTGTCGTTTAAATGTTCAAGTTTGTTGAGAGAAAAGAGAACTAACAGTATACCATATCTACTTTTTGTGTAATTGTAGCAATGCAGCATCAACTCCCCTCGAAATGGGCCGCTTCCATCAGATGCTCCAACATGGTGTGAAGCCCCCTTTGATCTTGAGGGCCTGCTCAGGTAATTAGTTCCTTACACTAGTCTAGCTGCTAGCTACTTACTAAAATCATTTTCTGTAGACCTAAACTATATCTTCACAATTTTTAGTTCCTTGATGGCAATCGTGACCTGCTTGATTGGCCTCCAGATTGGCCATGTCATTGTGAATTTCAAGGTATATACCCAGAGCCAAAGTTCTGTTTTAAAATGTCTCTTCACTCTGAATCTTTTTGCTCTTTCTATGGCAGTTATTGTATATATTACAGTTAACTTTCTGTTGCAACTTTTTTTTTTACTGCAGGAGCATGGTAAAAGAATAGTATGGTGGTCGATTCCTTCGCTAAGCTTGCTGATTCTTGGTTTATCACTTGACTCGTTTGGTAATAAAATGATTTGTTTACAAAGCATTTTGCTATGGACATTGTTAATAATTTTGTTGTATGGTTGCCCCTTTCTACACGACTACACCCAAGATAGAACAATACTCTCACATAGAATTCACTACTAAAAAAAAAACCAGAAGTGTTACTATTGTGCGCTTACTCAGTACTCGGCTTTCAGCAGGTTACTTCTGAAATTTGGTTCAGTAATTCAGTGTGCTGTAGATTATATTCCCACTTTTTTACTGTATACTAGGGGGATTATCATCTGCATTTTTGTGGATTAACTTGCAGGCATCCACATGAACAAATCTTTGTATAGCCTGAGCTACACCTGCGTCACCACGGGCACAGCGGGTCTCTTCTTTGCAGGAATATATTTGCTGGTTGGTACTGGACCTGAATTACGTCTCCTACCATTCTTTGATATGATTGTTTATCTAATTGAAGGCCTGTAGTTTATGCCAACTGTGATGAAAAGAGTGTTACATGGATTCTGATGTCACCGACATATAAATACGCACTTTCAGGTGGATGTTTATTGTTACAAGAAGACATTTTCCCCTATGGAGTGGGTGGGAAAGCATGCTCTCATGATTTTTGTTCTAGTGGCTTGCAGCATCGCCCCAATCCTGATACATGGCTTCTATTGGAGGGAACCACAGAACAACCTTGTAAGATATATATAAACATATGTTTGTTAGTTTCTTCATTCATATTCCAGTTCGTCATGAAGCACACTGGTGTCATTTGTTTTTGTGTGACAGTTGAAATTCATCGGAAATGGAGGATGACCTCTACGTCAATGTCTATGATTTATCTAGAAGAGAACAATAACACAGCATACACACCACCGGTTTCGTCAATATGGTGTGGTACCCACATGTTTTGAGTTGGCTCTTGGAAATCATGTCCTCATATTTGTTGTTTTTTTCCATTTTTTTTTTTACATTTTGTCCCATCAGAATCACTCAGAGGCAGTATTGCAGTCTGATTGTCATAGCCGCGACAGGGAGGGACGGCGGCGGGGCGGGCGTGGGTGCCCTAGGGCAGCAGGCGCACGGGTGGGGGGGGGGGGTCGGCAGCGCTGGAGGCAAGGGCAAGAGTGGGGAAATATTTTCTTTATTTGCTTGTCTCTAAAAGATTACATCTCCCTTGTTTATATAGCCCTCCTATGGGATTTGTATCTCAAGAAATCTCTAAAGGTTTCCTTATATTTCGAATACCTTTTACAAGCAAATTCTTACTCTTTTCCTAACGGGGAGACTTCCTTATAAATTGGAAATATCTCCTTCACACCAAAAGTCCTAATCTTAATCTAATTCGATGATGACGTGGAGCGAGGAGAGGAGGAGGCGGCGGCGGCTCCCCCCCCGCCGCAAGGCCGGCCCCCTAGGCGGCGCCGGGCGGGCCGGCCGGGCCGCCCGCCCTCCTCCCGGGCCGACCCAATCCTGTACTATGACATCTCCCCACCGTTTGACGAGGCGATGCATCCCCGCGTCGCCCAACCCACCCGGTCGGGTGAGAGGGCTGCGTGGATCGGTGAGGGCGAAGGACCGGGACCATAGCGTAGCCGAGCTGGCCCATCTTGTCGCCGCCGCCGTCGTTGACGCCGAGGCGTTGTCACCGAAGGAGAACTCTAAGCTCGGTCGCCGAAGAAGACGTTGAAGTTGTAGCTCATCGGAGGAGGTACTAAGGGCCTAGCCACCCTTGCTGACTTTATGATGGCATTGCTCAGGACGGCGGTCATCTCAATCATCTGGCGACAAGCTGGTGGAGCAGGGATGGAGTAGGTCATAGGGACAAACACCTGAGCGTGGATCTGCCTGCAGAAGACGTGACAGATCGACGTAGCCGGTGTAGAGGTCAGGTGGAAGAAGCGCCCGTAGAGGAGTTTGCTGGCTGTCTGCACCTCGGGCCCAAACTAGGGGGCGCCTACACCGGGGCGTCGATGGAGACATTGTCGATGTGCGTGAACTCTTGCCCGTTGTTGTTGAAGTGAAGTACCGTGGCGTCGCCCGTCGGTTTGGCGCTCGGGCGTAACGACTTGAGCAGGATGCTTGCCGGGAAGGCCTGCTCCGGGGGGGGGGTCGTCGGGAGGTGGAATCCCACCGCAACGGGGGGACTCCTTTTTCCGGGAAGGATGTCCCGAAGGAGAGCGGAAGCTCTTGGGACATAGTAGTGGTGGAAGTACCGACGATGCCACCAGAGAGTCCACTCTGGTGCCGTTGTTCGCAGCTTGGATGGCGCCCATGATGATGGCCATCTATGGTTCATCGAGGCTGCCTGGCGTAGCTCACTGAGGGCATCCCATGTAGCCAGGTTGTCGAGGAGCTCCAGCGCCATTGCCATACGTAGCTGCTCGGCCACCCTAGCTTCCAGCGTCTTGTCGATGTCGGTATCGATGTTGAAGATATTGTTGTTGTCGTAGCGAAGTCCCGAAGCTGGCCACGTCACCTGGTGGCGCCTCCTATTCCTGGGCATCATACTGACGCGCGAGCTTGATCGCCTCGTGCATCATGCACGGCTCCTCCCAAGTGAGGGCCTCGCGAAGAGAGCCCGCCGGCGAAGGGGTGAATGTGGTGTAGCGGGCTCGGGAGGTCCAGGCGCGTAGCATACTCCTGGAAGGCATCGATGTAGTCGTCCAGGTCGCCGTCTTGCATAGGTGGTGCTAGATCACCCGTGGTGTCATTGGTGATGGGTGGCCCAAAGTCGCGCTTCAGATAGCGCGTGAAGATGTCCCACTCAACCAACGGTCTCCTCCTAGACAGTCGGTTGAACCAGAGCTCTGCATTGCCTGTGAGATGGAAAGTACCATACCGTGCATGAAACTCTGGGTCGATCTCAGGCTAAAGCTCGAAGGACATCCTCATCTTGCTCAGCCAGAGGTCGGGGTCATCACTGCCATCGTACGTCGGGGCCTCCAAACAAATCTGGATCTGCGGAGTCAGAGGTGTAGTAGGCGGGGGTGACGCCACTAGTGGCGCCAGTGCGCCGTCTTCGGCGCCTCGGCAACAACAGGTGAGGGAGTCGAGATGTCGTCCATGGTGATGTTGAGGATGGTAGGGGTGTTGACCCGACCGATGTTGCTATGGAGGACGGTCGGTGTCGCCGCCGATGGCATCAACGGGCGAAGGTGGCGCCATGGTGGCGCCGGGGACGCCCGGCCGGGCGGCGGCCACAGCCTGGTCGTCCTCGGGCATCGACGTAGAGAGTAGTGGTGGCAGCTTGATCTTGGGGTTGGCGTAGACGTGCTCCATGCGACGAAGGCGTGCTTCAATCTCGTCAAAGCGGCCATGGAGAAGCTGGTGCCGTCAGAAGCCATCGGTGGTGGAATTGTCTTGGTCTCCAGATACCACCGTCACGATGGGGGAGGGGCGGCGGCGACGACGGGTGGCTACCGCGCCGGCGGTGGTGGCGCTGGTGAGGGGCTGCTGCCCCGGGCAGCAGGCGCGGGGTGGGGTGGGGTGGAGGGGAGGCGTGTGGCAAGGGCGTGGGGCGGCGGCTGGAGGCAAGGGCAGGAGCAGGGAAATATTTTCTTTATTTGCTTGTCCCTAAAAGATTACATCTCCCTTGTTTATATAGCCCTCCTATGGGACTTGTATCTCAAGCAATCTCTAAAGGTTTCCTTATATTTTTGGAATACCTTTTACAAGCAAATTCTTATTCTTTTCCTAATAGGAGACTTACTTATAGATTGGAAATATCTCCTTCACACCAAAAGTACTAATCTTAATCTAATTCGATGATGACGTGGGAGCGAGGGGACAGGAGGACGTGGCGGCGGCTCCCCTCCCGCCACGCGCGCGCCTGCCCCTAGGGGCCGGCCGGGCCGGGCCGGGCCGCCCCGCCCCTCCTCCAGGCCGGCCCAATCTTGTTCTGTGACACTGATGTTTTTCAATTTTGTTTCCCATACCATTTGCAGCCTGATGTTTTTCCAATTTTGTTTCCCATACCATCCTTTTTCCATAATTTTAAAAAAAAATAATTCAATAGAAACAATGTCAGTTGCAGGGCACACAACAGATCTCCAAAAAAATGAACAAATGGAATGCACCACAGCATTCAACACACGCACAAACAATCAAATAAGCTCAAACAGATCGCCAATGTACACAAGCCGGTGCCGCACACATACAGATGAACGCAAATAAAACAACGCTGCACTGCAAAGATCGATCACATGGGAGCCGGCGCCTCCGGCGAGCCGCTGCTGCCTTGGTCCAGCGGCTTGTAGTATGGCATTACGGTGTAGACGGTCTGCATGATGGTCATGACGAGGAGGAAGACGGCGGCGGCGAGGGAGAGGAACGCCCAGGGGCTCCGGAAGTAGGTGTGGATGAGGTTGGCACGCCACATGTTCCATGGCTTGCGGCAGTAGGCGTTCACCTCCCGGTGCACGGCGTCGAGCGCGCTCTCGGGCTCCAGCACCACGTCCTTGGAGATGCTGTTGAAGAGCTTGGCCACGGCCTTGTCGCTGCCGACGGCGTTCTGGATGATGCCCTTGGAGCTGAGCAGCGCCACGTCCTTGGCGGAGTCGATGATGTTGTCCATGAAGAAGACGTACGCCGTCACGTCGTTGCCGGCGCCGACGTGCAGCCGCTCGAACGCCATCATGTTGAGGAACATGTACTCGGTGGAGTCGTCCACCGTCACGGCCGGCATGCTCAGCACGCCGTGCCGGAACCGGATGTCGTGGAGGCTCTCCGAGGTGCTCTTCCTGAACCGGATCCCGGCCTCGTACAGCTCCACAGCCGACCGGATGATGTCCGTCTCCGGCACATCCCGCGGAGAACGGTGGTGCTGGTAGTGGCCGTACAGCATGTTCCGGCGGTGCACGTCCAGCGCGTGGAGCCCGATGCCGGCCCCCGATGGCGGCAGCCGCGGCGTCGGCGTCAGGAACCTCAGCACCATCCTGTTGATGGCATCGCCATTCTGAATTCACCATGATTCGTGTTAGTTTTCTAGTTCTAGTTCAGATGTAAGATGATAAAGTGATATTCGATCTGATCTGTTTGGATCTGATCTTATCTAAGTGTGATGCAATGTGAAAAGAAGAGATCGAACTAAAGATGATGACGGTGACAGTGGCCTAGCTTTGCCTTTTGCTTTATGTTTGGCTTCCATGCCTTGATAAAGCCAAGCATAAAGAGAGAACACACAAAAAAAAAAAAAAACGAAACGAATTTATGCAGTTTGACTGCATGCACGACTTCTCGATGCTTGAATGTATAGCATACGTACCGTAGGCTTGCCAGTCTCGACGGCGACGAGCTTCTCGAGCAGGATGAGCGGCAGCTGGTTCTCAAGCATGAGCATGTCGCGGCGGATGTAGGGCACCATGTAGAGCACGCCATGGTGGCTGAAGATGGGGTCGTTGGGCGCGTAGTCCGGGGCCGTGTTCTTCAAGCCGTCGAGGCTGGCGGCCCTCATCACCTCCAGCAGGAAGCAGCCGTCGACGATCATCACCTCCAGGAACCGCTCCCTCCCGCCGCCCTCGGCGCCGCGCCAGTCGGCGTCGAGGTCCAGGTACGCGCTCTCCAGCGGCTCCGCGATCTCCTCCACGGCGGCCACGAACTCCTCCAGCGGCCGCTTGGCGCGGCGAAGCAGGTGCCGCAGCGCCCGGCGCTTGTGCTCCTCCATCGGCAGCAGCTCTGGGTCGCCGTGGTGGAAGGGCCCCAGCGACACCACCTGCGGCTTGTACGCCTTGGGCTTGAGGTCCTTGATGCACGCCGGCACGCGGTAGATGCTGTGCCGCTGCCACCGCGACACCTCCACCGACGCGTCGGCTTCGCCCAGCTTCTTCTCCACGTCCTCCACCCATGGCCGCTTGCCGCAGCAGGCGCCACCGGCCGCCGCCGCCATTGATGAACGATCCGATCCGACCGATCGATCGACCAGCAGTTAATGATCTATGTAGGTAGCTGATGATGTGTCTAAGTAAACATAAACAAGGAATTCGATCTATTGCTAGGTACGTACGTAGCTAGATTTGTAGGATCTTCATGGAGGGATCGATGTTAGACACTAATCTATCATGCAAGGCTAGATCGATCGAACCTTAAATATATAGAGCTACCGAAGATCGATGAGCTAGCGTCTAACGTGTACGTACGCATATGTGGTTACTTGCGTTGCATGCCACCGAGTGCGTGCGAAGATGCATGAAAAAAGATGTCACCTGTCATGTGAATGCATACGGCTAGCAGCTATTCAATGAGTTCTCTAGGCTTAGTCTAGTGCTCCATTCGAAATTGCATGCGTTTTCTTTTTTATATAAAAGAGAAAAAAATCGGCTCTACAAACATACACTGTCAATCTCTAGCAAGATTTTAATTTCAGCATAAATACTGATGAACAAATAAAGAGAAAGAAGATACTTTAGAATAATTAAAAAAATACTCACTCTGTCCCAACAAAAAAAATGCAACTGTAGGACCATGCACGGAAACCAAGATGAATGATAAATGACTAAAATGCCCCTATAACTGACATGCTGCAGTCTTGTTTAGCTTTTTTTTGGCAATATTGTTGAGCACTATTCTTCTAGCAGCCCTGCTACTACTAGTAAACAAAAGATCCTTCTAGCAACATTTTTTTTAAAAGGAAATATATTGATATCCCACCCTGATCGACCGATACATATAGCTATTGTCGGGTACCAATATCAAGGGTCCCCAATTCAGCGACAATTCGCGGCGAAAGCCCAGCAACAGCCTAGCCCAACCAGCAAACCGCCCCGCATGAGCTCGGAGCTCAGCCCACGAGCTAACTCCGCCCTGCACGAGCTCCAAGGCCGGATGACCGAAACTCCGCCTGCACGAGCTCGAGCTCGGCCCGCGAGCTAACTCCGCCCCGCAAGACGAGCTTCGAGCTCGGCCCGTGAGCTAACTCCGCCCCCCACGAGCTCGAGCTCGGCCCACAAGCTAACTCCGCCCGACGAGCTCTAGGCCGCACCCAAAGCTCATTGGGTCGCAAGCTCGCGAGACCGCCCGAGCTCACTTTCGAGCTCGTGGCCCCATGAAAAGGAATCGTCCAAGCTCATATGAGCTCGCCGGACCCACCGAGCTGAGTTCCGTGACCTCAAAAGACTGGACAGACGTCTCCGACTCGTAAGAGCTCAAGCTCGGAGAGGTTAGGAGCTTCGGTAGAGGGTGGCGGTGTCGAGTCACCAGCACGGCAATCTTGATGAGGGATCGGGAAAGTCTAATGCGATTCCTCGGCTAGGGACACTGAAGCGCCATAGCCGCATGCGCGGCGTTGCCGTGTCTGCAGTCGTCGCCGGTGACGCTGGCGCGACATATCAACCGGATGTCGAGCCCGCCTCACGCCAAGCCCAAGACGACAAAAGCAATCATGACTCCGACAAAGCGTGCGCTTGGCCAGCCGCCGCGACGCCCTCGAGCCATGTCGAGCCGCCGCTTCCGCCATGGTCGCCGAGGAATTCAGCACGAATGGCGAGAACGGTCGGACGCCTCGACCCCGACAGGACTCCACCTTGCCAAGACACTCGATTACGGCGTCATCAGAGCACGCCGGCCATGATAAACTTGTCGGCCACCGGGAAGGACAGGTCGTGGAGCTCGTCGGGGCATGCGCGAGCTCGCCTAGCGGCGGGATTCCCGTCCCTGACCATGCCCCAGAACAGGCCTACCGAGGAGGACAGCTATGACAAGACGAGAGCAGCCCGATAGCCGTAGCGCATGCACGCCTCCATCCCATTGTACTCTCTTTATCTCCTCCCTTCCCCGGTGGCTCCATTTGTACCTCTCTTGCGACTATAAAAGGGACCCCTCGGCCACCGGGAAAGGGGAGGAAACTCAACACACACCGCTCACGATATTGACACTTGCCTCAATCACACACCGCGCACATAGACTTGGGAGCCTCCTCCCTCTCTCGACCAGCTTGTAGCCACCCCTCTACGAGCACCCGAGCTCGGACATAGTCACTCCGACTGGACTAGGGCATCGATTGCCTGAACCAGTATACTTCTTGTGTCTTGTTTCCCTTGAGCTTGGCCATCGGAGCCCCACACGAGCCACACGATCACCGTGGACGTGGTTAAAAACCACGACAGCTATTGCTTATTACACAATGCTTCAAACTCATACAAACTCGAACCCAAGCCACACACAGCAAAGTTTATCGACCAAGTTAACTCATCAAAATATAAAAGTGCTACACACGTCCTCCAGCAGCATGATAGAACACCTCTTCACACCGAAAGCAGCCGCCTCACGCAGGTCATCTCAGATAACTCAACTGCTGGCCATCACCTCCCACGCCGGTCACTGCCATTTTCGTGGGCGCCTCCTGATATGGACTAGGGTTCCTGATCTTCCAAAAGGTTCCGATAACTATCGATTTGGGCGGATTCGAGACACATCGATCCAACTTCAAATCCAAAGAATTAAACTCCCCAATCTTAGCACCACGAACCCTCTGGTTATCAACCAAGCTGCAGCTCGATTCACCTCGCCAAGAAGGCTTACTCTTGCCTGCGAAATTGAAGAACACAAGCAAGTGCACGGAGAAGAAACCAAATCACGTAAAGAATTCGATTCAACTCACGAATGGGGTTCCACAACCGAAGAATCGGTGTCCCTGTTCTTGACAGAGAATGAAACTAAGAAAAATCTAAACCCTAGAGGAGAGGGTGGCGGCTGGATAAGAAGTGTTTGGAGGCGGCCATGTCCCCCTGGACGAAACCCTAATGGGCCAAGACGAGATACATGGCCCAGAACGCCAAAAGTTAGTGCACAGCACTGAGACAGATTCTCGACACCGACTTGTTTTAGCGATTCCCATCGACTTGAGTGGAGTTTGGACCTCAAACCAAAACCATCGGTTACGCACTGAAGTTAGCTTTCCAACCCAATTTGAATAGTCAAAAACGGTGTCCGAATGCATCCTGGGCGTCCATTTTAGTCTTGGCGTCCATTTTAGTGCAGACTGGTTCTAGAGTTCGAAACAGACTCAAGGCCCACTTGGTTTGGGCCTCCCTCTTGACTTGGTCTCCCTTGCTGGTCCTCCATGCCTCCAAGTCCATCTCCAGGCATCTCTTGACCTTCTCCATGGTTCCTAGTCATAATATAATCATTAGGTAGCAATCTATTCTCATAATCAGACAAAGAGGTGTTTAGGAACGAGCTCACCTCTAGATTCAATTGTTGTGCACGAGCTCTAGTGATTGGACCTTGAATGTTGCTTGTATCCAAGGGAGTGATGTCCTCATCAGCTCCCACACTGGCCTCCATGCCAAATTCGTGGTCCACTGCCAACAGATACGAGACCGTCGAATTGCCACGCCAACACGTTCCTTCGACCGCCTTCCTCCGTCTTTAACATCCCAATTTTGAGTCCTCAACTAGGTCTCTAACTGCCGTCTTGGCTATGCCCTCGCCGCCACCACCGAATGAGCCTTGCCGCCACACCCGTTCTGACGCACGGGCCCACACCGCAGCCAATGCCATGACCGCACCGATGCGGTGGCCCATGCCATCGTCGTGGACACACCACTGTAGATCCATGCCGAGGCTCGCTAGATCCGCGTCGAACCCAACTCGCGGACGTTGGAACCACCGGAGTTGATGGTGGCGGAGCCACCACCACGCCATGGCCACCCGCACTTGAAGGAGAGCCGGCCGCCGCTTGGGCTAGAACCACCTTTTGGGCCGGGTCCGAGTAGTAGGGAGGATGGTATGGCCGCCTTAGCCGCCGATTGGGCTGGGGACACTGCAACTGCCAAAGGCGGGGAGGAAAGGCCCCGTCGCTGCCTTCCTTGCGCCCGCACAGGCTTCCAACGGTGTGCTCTGGCAGCGGCGAGGCGGGAGAGGTCGGGGAGAAGGGCCGGCAAGGTGGGTGGAGGTCCGCCTGTGTCGCCTAGGAGGATGACACTAGCGGTCGCGAGCCCTAGACGCGTGGAATATTTTTTTACAGCTGCTTGTAGTCACGCCTTTGGTGCGGTAGAATTATTTTATCGGTTCCGTTCCGGATAAGTACCGGTGGCGGCCCGGCGCTCTGAATCTGATCCCTAGCTCCAGTTCCTACAATTGCGTCTTTTGTGGGAAATTTTCAAACTCTACGATTGCATTTTTTCATGGGATGGTGGGAGTTTAAGTAAAGTCTATTATTGTTTTTATCCATTCTTGGTGAAGATATCTAGAGGTCTCACAGACCGGACGTCGGTTCCAGGCTGTGGCGGCGTTGCAACGGCGATGGAGGGCGGTGGCCGCGGCGTTGGTGGCGACGGGAAGGGGCGGCGTGCGCACGTGGAGGGCGGGGAAAGCGACGTGAGCTGAGAAGGGGATAGGGGAGAAGGGTATTTGTTCTTTATTTGCTTGAACATTTAGATTACATCTCCCAGATATTTAGTCTTTAAGAGACTTGCACACCAAGCAAACTTTAAGAGGTTTCCTTATAGATTGGAATACCTCTTTATAAGCAATCTTAATTTATTTCCTAATACAACCCAAACTCTTTATTTTCTAATTTCTTATTTCCTAATTTTATTGATCGAATTCGACGATGACGGCGGCGTTTGCGGCGGCTACCGCCCCTGCGCGGGCGCCCTAGCTCCCTTTGGGCTGGGCTGTATTTGATTTGTGACAAGAGCGACCACCTTCAAATAATTGCTCGTGAACCGGATCGTCTCTCTAGCGTGCTCACGCTGCAACAACGCCCAAAATCGCGGCCAATACTTTCTCCTGAAGTTAGCCTGCAAAAAGGAAGTAATATTGCGTTTTCTAGGCTAACTATACATTATTTTCAGGTTGCAATGTGACGTGTCACATTATCTATGGTTACCAGGGCCCAAAGCATAAGTAAATAATATAGGTTAACTGGTTGTGAAGATGCAGTCTCATCAAATGAGTGACATGCTTAATGCCGTGAATGTCTAGCTAGGGACAGATTGTTTTGGTCACCTAGAGTTGCATGCTTTTATCTTGCGACATGTTTAGTGCACTTCAATCGTATTTCTATTGTGTTGCATGCAATTGGACCATTGAAGTAGCAATATCAAACCCTTATGATAGAATTTGATGAATTGAAGCATGCTACATGATGAAATTCGAATCCAAGCATGCTATTGTGGAAAATCACATCTACTTTGGGTTGCCTCTTTTTCCTTTTCTTACATAACTCCTACAAATTTCATCGTGTTATTGTGGAAAAGTTACACGTATGATAACAAAATGAAAAACTTAACCCCATCCTACACAACTAAACAATTGGCACAATGGTAAGGCAAGTTCGATCTTAGTGCCATAGTTCCTGTTTCGATTCTAAAGGCCCTACACTCTTTTCCAACTATTTGTTATTTTTTTATTTTTGTTACTAGTATTTTTAACTAAAAGAAGATATGCCATGTCAGCTTATAGTTTTTTTTTCAACTATTTGTTATTTTTTTATTTTTCCTACTAGTATTTTTAATTAAAGGAATATATGTCATGTCAGATTATAGGCCCCTCAATAGGTTACACGTTCTCAATTTCACACCAAAAACGTATCTATATGGTTTAAGACAAATTTTCTAATACACATTGAAACGTCTCTATCAACTACTAATGGTTAAAAGCGTATCTAATTTCATGTCAACTAGAGATATTTCGGTATTGTATAAAAAAACATGTCTTCCTACTAGTATTTTTAATTAAAAGAATATATGCCATGTTAGCTTATAGTTTTTTTTCCAACTATTTTTTTACTTTTTCCAACTAGTATTTTTAATTAAAATAATATATGTCATGTCAGCTTATAGTCCCTCGGTAGGTTACATGTTTTTAATTTCACGCCAAAAACGTATCTATATGGTTAAAGACAAGTTTTTAATACACATTGAAACGTCTCTATCAACTAGTAATGGTTAAAACCATATCTAATTTTATGTCAACTAGAGATATTTCGGTATCGTATAAAAAAACATGTATGTGTGCCTAAGGACGCTTATTTGATACGCTTTATGACGTGTCTTCATTCTACTCACGATTGAAAGCATGTCTAAATATGTGTCATTTTTATATGTTTTTAGTTGCATGTCAAAAAGCATCTTTACGTGCCTATCGATGATTTTGAGATGCGCATTGCAATGGGTGTAGAGGTTACTGACGATTTAAAGCGTGTCCAAGTTAGGTGTCATTTTAACACAATTTCAATAGCGTGTTAAAAAATGTGTTTAGAAATCTCTTAACGTTGAAAGTGTGTTAAGTATCGTGACACATAGATACGTTCTTGAAATCGTGTCAAAGAACCTTTTTACGTGCCAACGTATAGACGGTTTTAATGATGTTACAAATACAGCGTAGCTAAAGGGGGTTTTTCTAGTAGTGCTAGGGACTGGTTATTTTGGTCACCTAGAGTTGCATGCTTTTATGGCTAAGAGATGTTCATATATACTCCTCTCTGATGAAAATTACATGATCTTAATGTTTACTTATGCTTTTAAACCTGTTATTCAACTATGAGTGCTTATTGCTTTAGCCTTCTTACAATAATCTTAATTCTTTTAGCCTTCTTCAAGTCCTTTTTGAATCTTAAAAACCATAAGGAATGGGATAGAGAAGAACGAGATCCAAAAACTTTAGGGGAAGATTTTTTTTTTTAACTAACTATCTACCCGATGCCTGTTATTTGGAGATACTTCCTATGCACAAACAATAATCTAGATTACTTGTTCACTATGTAGTTCCTATGTTCCAAATTGTAAAGTTATTTTGAGTTTTCTAGATACATATATAGCTTTTACTATGTATCTAACTAGACATAATGTATATCCATGTATGTAGCAAATAGCTAGAATTACTTGAATTTATAAAGAAGGCAGTAGATTATTAAATTCTCAATATGAGAATGAGATCCTCAGTAAGGGTCTTTAAACTATTTCCTGTCCTACATGTTCTAGGTGTTTTCGCTTCAAGCATTAACCCTGTTTAATTGCAATGCCAATTGTCATTTTCTCATAAATAATTCAGTGTTTAAAGAGAGTATTAATTGAGTGAGTAAAATGATCATTTTGTCTAATATTAGTTCATGTCCTCGTGTTTAAAACTATGAGTATTGTAAATCAAAGATGCTCTATATATGCAATGTTAACCTAAAAACTGAGACAGATATAGATGGTTACTTATTGTTTAGCTATTTTTTTAGACTAAGCAGTTATTAAAAAGGTTAAGTGGGATATATAAAAAACTTATTAAATGAATACGTCAAACCATTGTACACTACTGGAAACTACAAAAAATTTTGTTCGGTATAAAACCGATAGAGAAATGGAAAAATACAGACATAAAAATAGAAAAACAATTTTACAACGTGTAAATGGGCTAATAAAAGGACAAAGAATGACTACCACATTTAAAAGAATTTTTGATAGAGGTGTTACATAAATAAAGTGATTAAGATGGTGGTGTGAATTGTAATTATAATGTGTGAGATCATGTGATGAAAAATTGGTCTAATATGAATTGGCATTGCAAAGTGATTTGAATTATGGCATGCATGTGCTACTTATATATATACTTGTGATAGGATGATTATTTGGTATTGTTGCATGACATGCTCGTGTGAGGTGTTGTGCGGACTGACTTGAGTCAAGTCGTGGACTTGGGCTTGAATGCGGTTGCGTGTTTGTTCATGTGCAGGTGTGTTGCTTGAGGCTGAACGTGGTCGATGACGGACTGGAACTAGGTTCAGAGAGGAACTGAGGTTTCAGGAAAAAGTTCAGAAGGAACTGAGGTCCTATCGGTCAAGGATGTCATGCGGGACGTTCGGGCTAAGAGAACAATGTACGTGAAGACGACCACTTCGTGAGACGTACACAGGAGATGTACAGGCTACGGATTGGCAGTCACGATACATGGATATGCAAGGAATGCATGGGAGTGTGATCGTGAGTGCAGGCAAGGGGATGGACGTGCGTACACATGCATGATGGTGTGTGCGTGTAGTGCATGGAAATAGTGTCCAAGTTGGACATGTTTTGAAGAGCTGACCGAATAAGGCAAGGAGAGGTTCCTGTTGTTTCGGTGGAACCGACTTGGCTTGGTCAAGTGCCGATGAGAAGAAGAGGGTCAACATGCTGGCTATTTGTGGTGATGCATGGTTGATCGAGGCTCTCTTGGCTTGCGAGGAGTTCGGTCAAGTGGAGACCATGAAAATATTTGTACGTGAATTGAGGGCTAGGACCAGCATGCATCCACTATCTATGTTGGGCGCCTGGCTATAAAAGGAGACTACGGTGTGCACGTCAAAAATGTAGTTGTGAACAGCAAAAATTAGGCGTGTGTGTGATGAAAGGAGAAGAGGCAGCGCATGAGTGTTTCCTGCGTCTGTTTTAGTGCTTTAGGATTTTGTAAGAAATCCTTTTTGTGTGGATGCTTGTGTATGCATCTTTTGAAGATATGCCTTGAGAGCATTGAAGTTTAATTCATTTTATCATGTCAACGTGTTGATGATCTCGTTCTTCTAGCCAGATCTCTTGCTCTTCTAAGGAATTCAATGGTGTAATCGGAATTTAATTTAGTTTTTTTTTTGGTTTGTGAGTTATAATATTTCTTAGTTAGTTCAAACAGCGGGGTCCGCCACTAAATGTCATGGTCTTAGTGGGACTGTTGAGGTGGCATCTTTGCATGCCGAGAACTCCCCTAGTATGGGTTCTCTACATAGGTGCAGATAGATTATTGCTCACAATGGTTAGCTTTTAAATTGGTTTTGTGTTTAGGAGGATTTTTAATAATTTAATTTTTTTTTTGGCTTCCGCAATCATTCACCCCCGTCTGATTGATTATCTAAGTGTGATTCGATCCTGCATAATGTATATAATAATATAATAATGTGTGAAGTGATTGACTAGCTGGCCGGAACAAACATTGAGGAAGCGAGGAATATGTACAAGGAAGGCTGCCGTTGTTGGAAATGGCGGGACGAAGAAAGTTGCTTGCGTGGTCATCAGAGAATACATTAGAGAGCAGGGGAGGTATCTTGAACATTGCTCTCTCTCTAGTTTTCCATCCATCATCGATCCATGCATGAGCGAGATGGAGCCGCGAGGAATCAAGAAAGGAAGCTCCACTCGAGGTGCACGCCACACACACGTGATACGTCCACGGAAAAAGCTCCGCCGAAACTAATAAACTTGGTTAATCCCGGCAAAATGGGTCAAGCATGATCTTTTTTTTCTTTGTTGATCTGGTCAGCATTTTTTGGACGGAGGTCAGCAAAATTGCGCCCAGTTTAATGTGGGCCTGTAGGGAAGATGTTGAGCCACCAGAGGTTGCAAGAACATGGAATGCTTGCTGGGTTTTGTTGGGCCGTTATTGGTAGTGACGTGACATATAGGCCTGGTGCGAGGACGAAGGAATCAGAGCCCAACACACTTTGCCTACCACGCGGTCCACCTTAACGCCCAAAATATAGGAGCAGTTTTTTTTAACATATATAGGAGAAGTTTTTTTCTTTTTTGAGAAGTTGAAGAAGCTAAGACCGAACAATGTTGTTGTGTGGTCATGCTCGGACCACACTCAACTCGTTGGCAGTGGGGAGAAAAATTCGGTGATGACTTTTGGTATGAGGACGTGGTGAGAACTGTGCAGCTGGCAGGTGGCTCATGGGGCATCTAATTCATCATGTGTGCTACTGGGATTCACTCATGAGTAGCACGGTCCCTCACATGTCCTAGTAGTCCTAGTAGGGATGGTCTTCATCGATTTTTTTCTAGTATGTGCCAGTACTGTGAGCTTATCAAGGCCACACTAATCAGGGACGACCGGGACGACCACTAGAACAACACCTAGCGGTCAATTGCAGACATCCCGTAACTTTCCTTTTTTTTTTTTTTAGAAAGTTTTCTATTTTTACCAAAAAAATAAAAGGAGTTGCAAAGCTATATATATAATTTTTGTTTATAAATTTATACATATAATTTATATATCTAACTTATACACATGGCTTTCGTGATCTTCAACGTTATAAAATTACGCACATAACTTTATATATATAACTTATTACATGAAACACATAACTTACACACATTATAAAGTTACGCCTAACTTATATATATATAACTTATTACTTGAAACATATAACTTACACATGTTACAAAAGTTACATCTAACTTATACATATAACCTTTATGTGTAACTTAGGTTATATTTCATAAGTTAATATACATAAATTGCTATTAGAAAAAATTAAAAAAACGAATCTTGAAGCATATTCGAAAGTGGGATTTAGTTTTGTTCGTTTCGTCGCAATATAGAGCACATACCGGTGTATACGGAATTAAAAATAGATACACCGTTCAGAATTTATAGCAATTTAAAATAAATGTTTTACTTTTTTTTTTTTTTTTGCTTTTTAAGCGCATGCAAAAAGCAAGAAGGGAAGCAGAGCTGGTCGGAGGCGGGCAGCGCGTGTCGACCGCTCACTCGCCTAACGCCTGGTCGACCGCGGAATGGAATTGGACCTCCGATAAATGGACTTGGACCTGATTTATTGCTTCGTTTGTGCCACTACACTACCATGTTTGGTGCCATTTTTTATCCTGATGTAATAACTACATCTATTAACAAATTAGAACAACATTCTAAAGGAACTCCTTTAATCTACATCTAAATTACCCAAATTTACCATTGTTTAGAAAACAATCTAAAGTCAAGTTTAGCATTTCCATATGAGAACATAGGGTCAATAATTAAGTACCCTTGTAGTTTGTTTTGTGATGAGTGATTGTTAATGTGATTCGCGAATAGGTTGAGTTCGTCGAACTAATTTTTTACCATGAAGAAAGCTATGTGTGCATGTCTCTTGACTTGTGGTGCGTAGGTGTGGAGCTCGAGGCGATGGTCGATGGCGAGGTGAAGGTCAAGAGGGATGTGCCATGCCGACGGACCGGGAGCAAGTGAAGGGCGGACGTGAGGCTTGGACCGAGGGATTTGGAGCGCCCGGGTGACTAGCTAGGGTGGTCGGGCACCCGGGACATCGACAAGTGCAAGTGTACATGGAGTGACCGTGTTGACCGAAGTCAAGACAACAGACATGCAAGTTGAGCGGGAGGCTCTGGAATACTTGGCGGCTAGGTGGTTGAGAAGCGGCGTTGACACGTGTCGAGTAGTGGGGACTCGTATGGAGTACGCCATCGGTGGGCGGTTTGGTGGTTTGGGCCTCAAAACTATTGACGACGGGTTTTGTGGATTTGAGCCTCAAAACTTGGGTGTAGGTTCTAAGGTGGAAGGGCTTACACGTGGCGGCATCGAGGTGTCCGCGATTGGGGCAAAGCTACCTCATGAGGAGGCGCTGGGTCCGTCGGATCAAGATTATGCCGGGTTGGACCATAACGCCCTTGGGCTTAGTGGTTTGACTCAATTAGACTTAGGGGCAAAAGGGGATGTGTAATAGGCCCTATAAATGATGGATGGCAGCCCCCTTTCCTTCTTACCTCCTCCATTTGCAATTTTCCTTCATTCCTTTAGGTTTCCCCTTCCTCTAGTTGCTTGAGTGAGAGAGGTCCATAAATTCATGTGACTTGTGCAAGAACTAGTTGCTTGAGGATAGGCTAGCGCAAAACGGGCTTTAGAAGAAATTAAAGATATACAAAGGTCTAGAGATAGAGATGTGCTAGAAGGTGACAAAAACACTGGCTACTTTCAAGCATTAGCTAACCATAGAAGTAGGAAAAAAAGAGATAGATTGCTTAGAAAGCTTTGTACGTGGTTTAGTTTATGATCAAAAAGGGACGATGAAGGGTAGTTGTAGACTTCTATAAAAATGATATGTTGAATGCTCCTTTCTCTGAATTTGAGATCAAGGAATCAGTATTTAGTTGTTATGCTAAAGGGGTACCTAGGCCAGATGCCCTCCCCATTCTTTTTTACTATTCTAGGATGTAGTTAAGAAAGACCTAGTTTCTCTGTTTACTGATTTCCATAAGGGCCCTTTAGCAGACCTAGAACTTGAAGATTCCATCTAGAGTACATATGTTTCTGTAGATGTTGATTAACAATAAAACACCAACTAGAGATATAATCTTGCTAAGAGCAAGAAATTAGATGATGAAACCTGCCTTTTTTGTTCCGAGAAAGAAACTATGTATCACATGTTCTTTGAATGTGTACGGTTTCTAAACAGTGTTGGTCTTTGAATGTATAGAAAAGGATATTGCTAATGTTGGTCAGTTTTGGCTAAGTAATAGAAAGCATGCTTTGTTGAATATTATGAGTTACGCTACTCTCTAGGCTATTTGGAAACTCAGGAATGATCTTTGCTTTCAGAGAGTTGGCGGGAAAAGTATGGAGATTCTAATATATATGATCTATGGGATCCGCCTCGAACCGGACAGTTCTATGCCCTTTGGAAAAGAAAGACTTGCTGAATGGAGTTATGAAGAATCTCAAAACTGCAACAAGGAGGGTTCTATGGTTGCCGTTCTACCTATTGGATGCCCTTCAAGCCATACTATGGTGATCGTAAGGAGAAGTTGGGAGGAGGAGAGGACATGACTCAAGCTACTGGTGCCCTGGAGGCAATGTGGTGGAAGGCTTTCAATGAGTCCCTGGAATCGATGTAATAGGACTAGTGTTTTTGATCTACAGTTCATGCTTTCTCTTTGAACATCTTTAGCTAAATTTTACGGCCTTGACTATCCATGTCTCCGGCTAGAGCAGGCTTTGGGAAACCGAGGTGTTGTAAACCGGATATATGGTCTTTCTAATAATAGAAAGGCTGGACGTTTTGCCCTTGGACTCAAATTTTTTTGGAAGAACTCCGATTGTGTGTGGGAAAGGAGGCCCAATCCCTCCTTGTGCCATCCGGGGATTTACCGGAAGAATCGTTTTTTTGTGTTCATGATGTGTTCTTCACACGTTCTTCCTCTTCCCCCTCTCGTTCTTGAGTTGATTCGTTGATTCTGGGACATTTTGATCCATTTTTTTGTGTTGAATTGAGCTATGATGTTAGTTGAACCTTTCCACCCTCGGAAATTAGCCAATTCCTCACGAACTCATAGACCGGGTCATTTTTGTTTTCGGTGTAAATTTGTGACCTAGAACTGATTATCTTTGATTCTGATCTTTTGGTTATGTTTCGAGCCATGATATCTTTGGGATAGCTCACTAACCATCTTGTGACTCTCTCCATAAAATTTGAGCCCATTCCGTTGGATGGAGAGAGATCTCGGTCGATTTTTTTTTTAAAATTCACAGCTGTTGGAAACAGATAGTGTGGAGCCCCTCCCGGTGTCCATTTGTAGTTCTGTCTATTCTAATGGGTTTCTAGTCAACCCAAAATTTTTCCAAATCATCAAACCACCAGTTGGCTTGAGTGATTTGAGATTGGGCATTTTCTTCACCTTCGTCGGGGTCGAGGGCTCTATTTGGGTTTTGGCTTGGTTTTCTCAAATGGCCTCCGTTTTGGGCTCCGTCTTTTGCGTTGGACTTCTACCGTTCCATAGACCGCATCTTGGTGCTCTTGTCACCGGTTGGCTCGACTATCCAAGGGACCTTGCTTCTTTTTATAGAAGTGGAAAGTCTCATTTTTCACGCATCTATCGGTTCGACGCTCTCTTGATCTTCGTCCCGCTTGCTTTGTGGTGACCCGCTGCGTTCCACAGCCTTGTGTAGGGTTGTGGTCATCACTGTGGTTGTGTTTGCTTCTTGGGTATTACACTTATATAACTTGAATTACACTTTCACTAGCCATGATACTAGTAGTCGAATGAAAAATTTCATAAACAGTCACGCAGACGAACTATGTGTGCTGTTGGATTTATCACGGCAACAACATATATCTTATCTATCCGTGCCTATTTGTGTTATCAAAACCGAAGACAGTCATGGTAGAAGCATCCATGCATGGATCATCCTTTTTTTCAATTTAAAAAACTTCCGTTTTAATAACAACTCAAACAAGGAAAACACAACATCCAAAAGACAAAAAAGAAAAAAAGAATTCAAAACATCATTCAAGACTGAGCATCTCAAGAAAATCAAGAAAAGAGAGGTGCATGCAGAACAAAGTCAAACAAATGGAGCCCCAATTTACATGGTGCCGGCGAGCACGCTTGCACGCAGATGAACACAGAATAAAGTTGCACGATCAAAATGGAGCTGGTGCCGCCGGCGAGCTGCTGCTGTCTTGGTCCTGCTGGTAGAATGGCAGAACGGTGTAGACGGTCTGCATGATGGTCATGGCGAGGAGGAAGACAGCGGCCGCGAGCGACATGAACGCCCAAGGGCTGTGGAAGTAGGTGTGGATCAGGTTGGCGCGCCACAAGTTCCAGGGTTTCCCACAGTAGGCGTTCACCTCCCGCTGCACGGCATCCAGTGAGCTCTGCGGCTCGAGCACGACGTCCTTGGAAATGCTATTGAACAGCTGCGCCACCGCCTTGTCGCTGCCGACGGCGTTCTGGATGATGCCGCTGGTGCTCAGCAGCGCCACGTCCTTGGCGGAGTCGATGATGTTGTCCATGAAGAAGACGTACGCCGTCACGTCGTTCCCGGCGCCGACGTGCAGCCGCTCGAACGCCATCAGGTTCAGGAACATGTACTCGGTGGAGTCGTCCACCGACACCGCCGGCATGCTCAGCACGCCGCCGCGGAACCGGACGTTGTGGAGGCTGTCGGAGCTGGTCTTCCTGAACCGGATCCCGGCCTCGTACAGCTCCACCGCCGACCGGATGATGTCCGTCGTCTCCGGCCCAATGTCCCGTGACACCTCCTGTGGGGCTGCTTTGGACCGTAGAGCATGCTCCGGCGGCGCACGTCCAGCGGGTGGAGCCCCAGACTGCTTCCCGGCGGCAGACGGGCCGACGACGACCCCGACATGAACCTCAGCACTATCCTGTTGATCACGTCGTCGCTCTGCGTGGCACCATCGTCGTCCATATACATGCACAACAACATGCTGCTTATCTACTCGGTCTCGTGACCCGTAAGTCGTAACTGAAAACAAGTAGAAAATTATGCCCTGGATGCATGATAACGTGTACATACCGGAGGCTTGCCGGTCTCGACGGCGACGAGCTTCTCAAGCAGGAGCAACGGCAGCTGGTTCTCGAGCATGAGCATGTCGCGGCGGATGTAGGGCACCATGTAGAGCACGCCATGGTGGCTGAAGATGGGGTCGTTGTGCGCATAGCCGCTGATGCCATTCCTGCCGTCCTCCTCGGTGGCCTTCATCACCTCCAGCAGGAAGCAGCCGTCGACGATCATCATCTCCAGGAACTTCTCTCTGCCGTCGGCGCCGCGCCACTCGTCGCCGAGGTCCAGGTACGCGCTCTGGAGCTGCTCCGCGACGCCCTCCACGGCGGCCGCGAACTCGTCCAGCGGCCGCTTGGCTCGCCGGAGCAGGTGCCGCAGCGCGCGCCGCTTGTGCTCCTCCATGGGCAGGAGCTCCTTGTCGCGGCCGTGGTGGAAGGGGCCCAGCGACACCACCTGCGGCTTGTACGCCTTGCGGTTCAGGTCCTTGATGCACGCCGGCACGCGGTAGATGGAGTGGCGCTGCCACCGCGACACCTCCACCAACGCGTCGGCTTCGTCCAGCGTCTTCTCGACGTCCACAACCCACGCTCTTCTCATGATGATGCCGCTCTCGCCGGCCATAGCCGTCATTTGGATGCTAGAGCTAGATGGTTAGCTAGCTACTAATTGTTGTAGAGCTCTATGGCTAGCTAGTCTTCATCATATATATATTTATATAAATACATGTGAACGTACAAAGTGATAGGTTATCGTATCGTGTGTAGGCATATGCGGTTGCTTGCGTTGCATGCAACGGGGCCGGCCCGTGCTAGCTAGGTGCCCGGCAAAGGGGTAAGGGGCATCCGGACATGTGCACACATGGCTGATGATGCCTTTGTGTCGGAACTCTGAACTCAGACGACCAACTGTCTACGTTGCAGCAGCGTGACACGACCCCACGACATAATTATAATCGATCACCGCTTACTTTGCGACGATCATCAACAAAAATATAAATTGACCGTGTCGGAGAAGGCCAAAAGTGAGGGACGAATGCCAGAATTTACAGCGGAAATGCCATCTCAGAGAATTCAGGAGTGCAGGGAATATGCTAACGTACGCATTTGCAGGCTTTATAAAAAGAGATAGATACAGTAGTACGATCTATGTTGAGCTTTTTTTTTACGAACAATCTAGATTGAGGTTGATGTAATTATATTATAAATTACTTTTTTAAAAAGATCCGGTTTTCCAGCATACATATTAATAAGAGAGAAATAGAGTTTACAACAATACGCGCAAGGGAGGCCCACCTGCAAAGACACCGCTACAGGGGTAATAGAAACCACACCCACGTCAACACAACAGAGAGAATGATAACCAAAAGAAGATACAAGTCCGGAGATTCCTAGCCGAGTCTAATTCCACAGCAACGCCTTCAGCAAGGTTACGACGTTCGAAATGCCGCCGTCACTCGTCCATGACGGACCGGGTTCTCACCCGTGGAAAAAACCAAGGACACGACACCCCCCAATAGGAAAACGGCGCCCGCAGGTGTCGCCATTGCCAGGCTTTTGTCAAGAGACCCTAGTTCAAACGCCGCCAAGATTCCAAATCCTAGCAAGTCGCCACCGCCGCATTTGCTAGTCGCCCTGCTGAAACCTCGCCAGGGGCATTGACGCGCCGGGCTGCGCACCGTAGCCGCAAAGTTGCGTCAACCACCACCACTGGCGAAAACCAGCAATCGCACCCCCGCTCGCGCATCCACCTGCCGCACGCCAGTGCCAAGCTTTCGTCTTTGTCTTGATCACGGTCGCGGCCTCTGCAGGCGGCTCTACCTCGGGAGCACGAACCGCGCTATCACTGGGGAGCCCCCGTAGACTGCCTCGGTCCCCAAAGGCGGCTGGACCGTAGGAGGGTGGATTGGAGGCACCCGCCCTCACCGGGAACCCCTGTGGACCACCGGAGCTGCGGGCAGAATACCCGCCGAACCCTTGGACACCGATGCTGGGAAGAGCCTGCCGGCTAAGGCCATCATGGGAGGGATGGCAGATCTATAAGAGAACCCCCCCCCCGCGCACCGCCAATGCTTCCATGGACCTAGCCTCCAACGCACGCGCCACGGGGCCACCACCGCAGAACGCCGTCACCGCCACCGCGCTGTCAAGAAGGCGAGGATGCAGAAGATGGGCCCGACGCCGGGCAACATCCTATCCGCAAGGGCCCCAGATCCTACCGCGAGGGTAGAGGACCTAGTGCCCCAAGCCTATGTAGCCGCCCCATCGTGCCCGACAACATCGACGCCGCCCTCGACCAGGGCCTGCCAGATCCGGCCGCCTGGGCACTAGATCCTGCCCCGCCCAGGCCCTAGAGAGTCGACCGGTGCGACAGAGAGGGAAAGGGGGCGACGATGGTGGATGAAGAAGAAATTCTGCGGGCCGTCGCCACCCTGCGCCTGCGCGCTCGAGCACCTGGCCAACGCCACGCGGTCACAGCTAGGCAACCTCACCGAGCCCCATGCGGCTCGAGCAAGTCAAGTCGCCCCCACCGTCCCCACTGCGCGCTACCAAACCACCGAGAGAGGAAGGTGCCGGGCGCCGCCATCCTGGCCGTCCGCACGGCTTGCGGGCAGCCTACTCCGACGGCGGCGTGGCGGGAGAGTGGAGGGGAAGGGAGAGGTCATGGCGGCAAGGGTTAGCCGCCTGAGCCGCTTGCGTGGAGGGCGACACGGGCGCAGAGAGGTATGCTTTATTATAAACTACTCCTGCCATGGTTTGTAGAGTTGTTTTCGCTTGACTGAATTTATAGAGAAATGCCAATGTCTGTATAAACAAATTAGTATCATAAGATATGCCATATTTTAATAATTTACTCAACTGATATCGTAAATATAGTGCTCATTTCTATAGATTCAAATAAACATTAAATAAATGTTTGGTTTAAGATAACTATAAAAAATGATTTATTGAGTGATGGAGAGGGAGGGAGTATACGAGAAAGTGGATCGGTGAATAGCAGAAGTACATTTTTGAAAATTTGGACAGAGATGCTTTGATGGGTGGGGTTTCGTTTTCGCTGGCTAGGGATGCAGAGGAAGCGAGGAATATGTGAAAGGCAGTCCTGTTGGCCATTGCTGGGAATGCATGTAGGCGAAAGTTGAGTGCTAAAGAGGATAGAGTAGAGGGCAGGGAAGGTATCATGATCATTGCTCTCGCTATGGCTTCCTATCACCGACGAGGAGAAAATAATTAAAGATGGGGAAGAAAATCTTGTACGTGAATCACATGCTGTATGGTCTGTCATCCATTGGCAACATGCGCATCTCCAAGGAACAAGGTTGGCCTGGTGGTCACCATAAAAAAACTAGAGGGATTCCAGCGCGTTGCTGCGGGTAGGAAGGGGTATTGTTAAATGATTGAATTGTAATCACTATGAAATCCGATCACAATTAGCTATTGAGGAGAATTACTTTATGCAGGTCAGAAAAGTAACGAAGAACTTAAATGTATGAAACAGAGTATATAGTCATTGACAAAAAGATTATTTAATCTTATGCTTAAACTCCAAGCTAAACCAATATCGAATAGAAATATTTAGATATGTTGGACGGGTGACAACTTCGGGTAATGTAATAAAACATATATAATAATTTATTTGAGGAAATGTTTGGTAGATGATTTAATCCCTTTAACTTCGTCCTTCAAGTGTCATATTCCTGCGCGTTGCCACGGGTACGAAGGAGAAATCTATGAGTTAGAATATTACTATCACCCTCCTATTCTTTATCTTTCTTTTTTTTTCCTTCTTTTCATTCTCTTTTTTATTTTTTACTTTACTCTATACCAACTACCATCAGTGGGGTCCACCTGTAATTTTATCTAAATATATCCATTTGTGATCTTGTTTTGAAGAATTTATGAAAAGGAATTCAATGGTGTAAGCGGAATTTAATTTGGTTTTTGGTTTGTGAGTTATAACATTTTTTTAGTTAGTTCAAACCGTGGGGGTCTGCTCTTGGATGTCATGATCTTAGTGGAGCTGCTGAAGTGGAGGTTCTCTACATAGGTGTACAATTCAATGCTCTTCTAAATTACCTGTTGTCGAGTGGTCAGGGCACAGGTGACATTCCACTCTTCATATTATTCCCTTGAGCTGTTACGACTTGATCATCGATATTGATTGGTTGGAGACATTTTCCCTATATGTGAGTCCACTGGAAGGCAAAGTGGATGTCCGTTTCTTATGTCTCTGGCAATGTGTTTTTGCAAGGTTTTGGTTACAATGAGCAACAACCTTCTATTCTGCAATTGTATCACTTATCTGACACATCTGATGCCCTGCCAGCTGATCTCCTTCCACTACATATCCAGTCCCTCTTGGAGGAGTACTGTCTCTGTTTGAGGAACCTACATAGCTTCCCCCCAGAGGCTTGTGATCACACTATTCCCTAGGTTCCATGTGCCTCCCATGTGGCTGTGCAACAATATCGGTATCCTCCCAGGATGAAGGACAGAATTGAGCAGCAAGTTTTTGAGCTCCTGCAAGCCGGATTCATCAAGCCTAGTACGAGTGCCTTCTCCTCCCTAGTTCTCCTCATGAATAAAAAGGACAACAGCTGGCGTCTCTACATGGATTATTGCATGTTGAATGCTCTTACAGTCAAGGGAAAATTTCCTATTCCGGTTGTCGATGAACTCTTGGACGAGCTTTGTGGATGCTAAATGGTTCTCTTGTTTGGACCTTCGGGTGGGATTCAATCAAAGCCTCCTTGCTGCCGAAGAAGAGTACAAGATGGCTTTTCAAACCCACTAGGGCCAGTTTGAGTACAATGTCTTGTCCTTCGGTATTACTAGAGCAGCCAATTCTTTTCAAGGCACCATGAATTCCACTTTGCAACCTATCTTGCGCATCAGCGCATTGGTGTTCTCTGATGATATCCTAGTCTACAGCAAGACTCTGGACGACCATAGCACGCACCTTCGCTAGGTTTTCTCTCTTTTGGCTGTTGATCAGTGGAAAATCAAGTGCAGTAAATGCAAGTTTGTGCAGACTTCAGTCACTTACCTTGGACATGTTATCAGTGCCAATGGAGTGGCTACCGATCCCAGCAAAATTATGGATGTCCAAAAATTGGCCAATGTTGCAAGATATTAAGCAGCTCTGCAGCTTTTTGTGGTTAGCCGGTAACTATTGGAAATTTGTCTAGAATTTTACCTTCTTGGCTTGTCCTCTGACCGATTGGCTTAAGAAGGGAACACTCTTCGTTTGGACAAATGCTCACTCGTCCGCTTTTGAGGCCTTAAAGATAGCTCTTGTTTCGGCTCTGGTTCTGGCTCTTCCGGATTTCAGTAAGCCTTTTTAGATTCAGACCGATGCTTGTGACTCCGGTGTAGGGGCAGTACTCATGTAGGATTCACACCCCTTAGTATTTGTCAGCAAGGCTTTGGGTCGTCGATCTTGGGGCTTATGAACCTGTGAGAAGGAATACCTTGCTATCTTAATGGTGGTGGAGCAATGGCGTTCTTACCTGCAGCACGCCAAGTTTGTCATTTTTACTAACCAGCGCTGCTTGATCCATATTACTAATCAATGGCCCCATACCCCGTGGCAGATGCGCATGTACACAAAATTATTGGGTCTTCAGTACAGGGTTGTTTATAAACCTGGCTCTTCCACATCAGCCACTGATGCTTTGTCACGCCATCCCAACCCATCTGGTTAGATTATGTCAATGTCTTTGGCTATTCCTTCTTAGGTGTCTGAAGTCGTGGTTGGATACTCTTTGGACCCTGAAGCTCTCAAATCCGGATGCTCACCCCTCTCATTCACTGCAATTCGGGATTTTGCACTATCGTAGCCGCATATGGCTTGAGAACAACACGGCTATGCAGCTCAAGGTGATCAATGCCTTGCACTCTAGTGCTCTTGGTTGCCACTCTGGATTCCCAGTTACCCATAGTTGTATCAAGCAACTGTTCGCTTGGCCGGGTATGAAATCTGGTGTCCGGTCCTTTGTGGCTTCTTTCTCAGTTTGTTTGCTGGCCAAGGCTGATCAATCCAAGTACTTGGGTCTCCTGATCGCATTGTTAGTCCCTATTGAACCCTGGTATAGGTGCAACCATGGATTTTATTAAGTGCTTACCTATCTCCGGTTATGCAAATTGTCTTATGGTGCCCGCGGACAAGTTCAACAAATATGCAACCTTTGTTCCCCTTCACCATCCCTTCTCTGCTAAGGTTGCTCAATCATTCCTCAATACGGTTTACCGTGTTCATGGGATGCTAGGACGCATTGTGTCAGACAAAGATCCGGTCTTCACAAGCAACTTCTGGTAGGAACTTTTTCGTTTGGCTTAGGTCAATTTGGACATGTCTTCTGCTTATCATCCGCAACCGGATGGGCGAACGGAGCGCGTTAACTAGTGTTTGGAGACCTTTCTATGGTGTTTCATCCATTCCTATCCTCACACTTGGATCAAATGGATAGCTCCGGTGGAATTCTGGTACAACACCAGTATACTCTCCTCGCTGGGCGCTCACCATTCGAGGTACTTTTTGGTTGCCAGCCCCATCACTTTGGCCTTACTGATGCTTCAGTTTCTCCTATTCCGGATGTGGCTCCAAAGTGGCAGAACGCAACACTATTCTCGCAGCTATCTGCCGGCATCTCCTCAGCGCATGAAGATCCTAGCCGATAAAAAGTGTTCTGACCGCATGTTCAATGTTAGAGATTTTGTTTTTCTTTGCTTACAGCCATATGTTCAATCATTGTTGGCGCCACGAGCTCATAGCAAGTTGTGCTTCAAGTATTTTGGGCCTTATCAAATCATCTCGCCAAGATCATTGATGTTGCATACAACTCAAGCTCCCTGAGTATTCTTCGATTCACCCGGTTTTTCATGTTTCTCTACTTAAACCGGCGTCGGCCTCTCTTCCACAAGTATCTTCTAGCCTGTCGGACTTCAATAATTATCTGCAAGTTTCGGAGAAGATTCTTCAATGCCGCCTTCATCACCACGGCGCATGAGCTGTCCCACAAGTCCTTGTCAAATGGTCACGTATGGAAGATGAGCTGGCTACCTGGGAGGATGAAATCGCCTTACAACAGTGATTCCCTGCTGCGCCGGTCTTGGGTCATCCTGGCTCTCCAGGGGGGATGGATGTTAGCAACCTTCATCTTGGTGACCAAGAGCATCCGCCTAGCTGGCTCCGGGCTTGAAGCATATGCTCTATTCAGCCCAGTGAGCGTGAGGATAAAAGTAGAGAGAGCTGAGTGCCTTGGGCACGAATGGTCCGTCGCATTTCCTTAGAATTATCGCAGCCATCGTCATCGTTTCTAGCGAGCTGCCATACTCTAGATTCAAATTCTTGCCTAGCCATCGCCACACGTAACAACAACATTTTGCATGTGCTAATATATTGAGTAAATAGCTCTGCCCTCTAAAGTCTGAACGCTGTGGTTTAGCGTACACATCCTGATTCTTGTGTTCTATTGGGTTAATCCAGCTTGTGCACCTGTCGACTGGTGAAGGTGGTTAACCAGAAGCAGGAGAAGGTGAGCGGGAACGCTGGTTCAAATTGGAGAACGTGGGAGCGTGGTGAGCGCGTCCAGCGCACCTCTAGCAACAGCAGTAGTTTTCAGGCGCACTTTGTATCCATGTTTAGCTAGTTTTCTTTAAGCAAGCATGTGTTGTAACAGCTATGGTATAAATAGCTGAGTATAGGCTTGATAGTAGTTGCTTAGTCCATTGTAATCGTGCATTGTATCAGACTCAGTTCATAGCGAAAACGGGCGCTGTCACCCTGTCGCCATCATGCGGTTCCCCATTCTCTGTGTCTGTTCTTGAAGTTCTTCATTGATATCAAGTTTTCTTAGGTTAGCCAGTGATCAAAGCTCGCTAATTGTTATCCTTTTGCCTTCATTCTGGTATCGAGCCGCATTGGCGCAGCAAACCACCACATATTCGCACCATGACCCGGCGATGGCGGCGGTGATTGGGGCGACGGCGGAGGCGGCACCGGCAGCGTTCGAATCGACGGCGCCCAACTTCACCGGTTGGAGCATTAGAGTCCAGGCGATCATGGAGGAGAAGGGGTGGTGGGAAGTCGTGGAACCGCCGGAGGGTACATCGGCGGGAGCACAGACGGAGACGGTTGCCGGCAAAGACAGGAAGGTGCGGGCGTAGCTCTTCCAATGCTTGCCGGACGACCTGTTGTGCAAGTGGTGAAGAAGAAGACGGGTAAAGAGGTCCGGGATTGTCCGAAGACAAGGTTTGTGGGTGCGTAACGCGTGAGAGATGCGTGCATGCAAACTCAAGAGCGAGTTCGATGCCCTGTGAAGATGAAGGAGGGGGCTCCCTAGATGACTATGCCGGAAACCGACGAGCATGTCGGTGAGATATGGCAAGTTGGGGGGGACCTTGGACGATGCGCGATGGTCAAGAAGCTATTCGACACGGTTCCACGAAGTTCATCCAAGTGGTGGCTGGGATCGAGCAGCACCATGACTGACGAAGATGACGTTTGAAGATGCGAGAGGCGGCGAAAAACGTTCAAGAGAGAGTTGAGGAGTCGAGTCGGGTGGGAAGACAGACAGCCAGCGGTCACCGCTGCTCACGGGCCGAGTGGGAGGCGAGGCAAAAGAAATTTGGGGAGAAGGCTCCGGGGAGGCGAGCCACCACTACTACAGAATCGCTCATCACTACCGCTGCCATCCTGGCGAATTTAATCCACCGGCGGTGTTGAACGTCGCCCGGCAGGTGATGAACCGTTCAGCGCTGGGAAACTTAGAAACTCCACGGATTCGACCAATTCCGGCGGTGAAGATTCAGATCACCACCGGGTTGAATCGTTCCCGCAAGATGGTCTTGATGGACCACAGATCACTCGCGGGTTTGAATTAGAACCGAAAGCGATTTGAAGACCGACACAACCGGGTTGAATTAGAACCGATAGCGATTTGGGAGGGGAAGCAAATTAAAGGAACGATAGCTCGCGGGGTTGAATGAAGAAGGAACAAGTAAAAACAAGCGATAGAAACAGAGAACGGAGATGAATTAAAAACGACTTGAGAGTCATTATATATTACTAGATAATATATTTACAAAACGAAAAAATAAAAAGCGGCGGCCGCCTATCGCTCCGCCAGCGCCGCCATCGCCGCCCCTCCGCCGCCCGGCCGCTAGGCCTCGCGTCGCCGCCGTCGGCCTCGTCCTCGCCGCCGGCCGCGTTCCCGCCGCCGGCTGCCTGGAGCTCCGCCAGCCTCGCCGGTATCCCCCTAGCGAGGATGTCGGCCATGGCCTCGACCTTGAAGGCGTAGAAGTTCGCCTTCTCCACCAACGGCCAACCCACCGTTGGCAGGCCGACTTCTTCGGCCAGGTTGGTGAGCTTCCGGAGGGCGTCGTGGAGGCGCCCCACGGTGAAGACAAGCTCCTCGTTGGTGTAGACGCCGGCCATCTCGTCGATGAAGAAGAAGCTAGCTGCCTGGGGTTTATGGAAAGAGAGAGGCTAATTAGCGATGGAGATGGTACCAAATCAGAGCGTTGTTATATAGTAGCAAGCCATGGAATGCATGCAGTCCATTGTCATTCCCAAGACGCGGCGCCATGAAAACAGTCAACAGCGCACGACCGGCTCATCCAATGGCCGTCGCGATCGGCGCTACGCGTTTGCGTTGTGGCGTTTCCAATGGCGCGCCGGGCGGCACGGCGTTCCCAACACCCAATCCCGAAATCCCGATTCGATCCCCAACAAGCCAGTTTTTGACCATTTTTTCAAGAACGATGATCGAGTTTAGCATTGTTATTTTGAAACAAGGAAAAGGAATGCATGCTTCACATTGTTTACCATTGCTACAAGATCAACCACACGTACCTTCGATGCCGATTGCCGACGGGTGAGGGAGCAGGAGGGAGGGAGGGAGACGAGAGACTTCTGCTGGCTGGAGCACGAAAATGACACACTCAACTAAGCTGTAGCACGTCCACAACACTGCCGGGCTATTTAAAGAATCAAACTTTGTACCACCCAACGGATAGCCATCTTTTTTTTTTTTTTTTACCACAATATCAGAAGCCGCCACGTTCACTTAGCGTGTTCCAAAGTGGCTTTGTCTTTGCATGTATGTCGCCGCTTGGAGAACCGCGTTGGCGTAGCATTCACTGCCGGTTAGGAAACCGGCAGTGTCTCCGGAATCGATGAGAAAAGCACGTGGCACCGGTGCGGCGTCGGACGGGTTAAATCAATGTCGGTTAAAACTACACCCGGCGGTGATGTGTAGACCGCTGGCGGGTGTAGTTTTACCCGGCGATGATGTGTAGATCACTGCCGGTGCAGATCTTTCTGCCAGTGGTATTCGACATCACTACCGGGTGAAAACTTAGACCCGGCAGTGATTTCAAAAAATTCAACGGCCGCACAGTTCTCAACTCTGACTGGCTGACCACTGCACCAATGCTGGCGCACTGCTGCCACGTCCTCCGTACAACGGCAGTCGACTCAACCACGCCATCTCGCCTATTTAAATGGCAAGGGGGACGCTGTGTTTTGCACCCAGTTTCTCCTCTCTGTTGTTGCATTCTTGGTTCGTCCAGTAGTTCCTAACCCTCTCCTCAAAATACAGAGGGCTTAGTTTTGAATTTTTAGTGTCATGGGTTTTGGATCTAGGAAATCTTTTTCTCCTTATTTTCCTTGTTCTTCGTCCTTGATCTTCTTTGCTAGCAGTACTTTCCAGTTCCACATACATATGGCCTTTCTTTGGGAGAAAGCCCTCCACATACAGATATGCCTAGTCCAAGAAAATGGTTTCTGAAAAGGTGCTAGAAGAGTCTTACTAATGAAGGAGAGACAGGGGCTTGCAGCTTACGTGGGTGCCATGATTCAAGATCGAACTCTGGACTCATATTAAGAGTCCGGAGTCCTTGTGCTTTGGGGTGCTAGTGTTCAGCCAATATCCTAGGCACATGGGCATATAGTATCTGAATCATATGGTGCATCCATGGAAAAACAATCCTCATTGGACCAAGTTACTGTGATTTCATCCTTTGTCCAATGGTCAAGTTTGGGCTGAAGATGAAGCTCCCGGTGAATCTCATCCTCCAACCTCCTCAATGAGTGCACGTAGCAGCCTCGCCACTTCTTCGATCCGAGGAGATGCTACAAGAGACTTACTGAGGTGGTTAAATTTTAATGTGTTTGTACACATTGATTATAGCATTGACCTATCTGTGAATTGGTCTTTGTTACCGTATATTTAGTTCTATGTAACGTCTTTGCTATGGAAATATATGTAATGTAAGGTCTTTGTTATGGAAATATATGCAATCAAATTTCTTATCTGTTGTATTTCTGTTTGTTATGAATCTTGATTGTCTCTTCGATATCTTTGAGTTCCCATTTTTTACCCTTCATCGAACATAATAAAGAAGGTTGCGTCAATGAAATATGCTGCATATTGTGAGGAAAATTCAATGAGATATATATATCCAAATCTAATATGAATGAAATAAAGTTATATATGTAACAAAAACAAAGAACGGATAATGAATTTTATTCACATCCATATCCCCTTAAGAATAGATAACCAAAACCCCAGCTTTGCGTGAAGCATCTACTGCGTACATATGCAAAGACCTTTGCAACAATACATGCATGCAGGCGAGTGAAGTGACAACACTGTGAATTCACTGCCGGATACATACAAACAACCGGTAGTGATATTGTATTCACTGCCGGCTCCATTCAAATAACCGGTAGTCATGTTGTTATCACTACCGGGTATATCTTAATACCCGGCAGTGATGTACCTGCTTGACCGATCAACGCTATAAATCAAGGCGCCCGGCCGCATCCACACACATACCCAAGCACGCACCCACGAGCTCCGGTCACCCGCGCACAAAATCCACTCGGCTCTTTCACTCTCTCTCTCTCTTTCTAGGAGATTTGTTCATGGCTCGAGGATATTACATTGGTAAGGATATTTTTTTCTTGTCTAGAATTCCTATATATATGCATATAAACAATACATATATATATACTATATATATTTATGAGCTTTGTCCTTTTTTTCCTTTTTATCGCTCATTTGGTGGTATGAGCGGTCCTCCGCCTTTGCCGCCACCACAAGAACCAGGTTTCCATGCTAGCGATGAGCCATTCGCCCTTTGGTGTGGACACAAGGCCATTCCCTTATCCAGTCATCGTATGTAATTTTTTCTAATATTTTTTATTTCTTATTTTACTATAACAAATACATGGACAATTAGTTTAACTTAACTTCATTTTGTTGCATTTATATGTTTCACGAGACTTTATCCCCAATATAATGGCTAGAAACTTGACGACTTATTTCGGTTCTCTATCTACGGTTTTATGGAGACCACGACATCTAGAGCATCGTCACTGGTCATCAACTATATACGTGTGAAATAAGTTTTTACATCCCTTCGAGGATTCGAACACAACGACCACCTAATCCACGAGAGAGGGAAAGCGAGAGAAAACGACCGTGCAAAAGCGCCGAAGTACCATGCCGTTTCCTTGTGCTTAGATTCTCTTCGACGTGTTTGCTACATTGTGCCTGATTTCTTGCACTTCAAGATATTTGCCTTGTCTGGCGATAATATCCTCCCATGGCAATATAGCGAATATGTTGGGAATTACAACCATGATGATGTAGTAATAAATTAAATTCATCATTTTGGCAATGCATATTAGATAGATTCACATCATCCTCATTCATTTTGATTCTCCCACTTGCGATTTTGCTCCACGATCTTACTTATTTTGCATGTGGCTTGGCGGCCGTTCTCGACCAAGCTTCTGAGACCGACTTCGGGTACGATTGGGACTTACATTGCACACCTTGGCCAGCAAACTACGGAAGGGCGACAATGCGCATAAGGTTTACTAACTTAGGCACCGGTCGATTCGATGAGGTTATATCTATGGTCGAGCATTTTACGTCCTTGCGAGGGACGAGAGAGTGTAATCATAAGGGCATTGACCTTCATCGACTCAGCGGATACTTAATCCGTGACATCAATTACCGATATTTCTACATTCCTACATTCGTGTGCATGGATCACAAAATTTGGACCTAATATTGATCCCGGCGGCGATGATGATGATTAGTGTGTTTACTATGTTAATTATTTGTAAGGTTGTATGGTTACTTCCTAATTAATTTGTAATGTTCTTGTGGCCCATGTGGTCTCAAACTTTTTCTCGAGCCTTTCACATGCAAATTGGGAAGCACCCACGAAGTTTGAGATTTTTAGGAGTTGGTTTGGTACTTTTCCCGGTTTATTTGAATTTCTGCGCGCGACGCCACCTTGTAATTATAGTTTGAACTGAGCGTACCCACGAAAAGAGCCGGAATGCTTTGCTAGACTTTTCCACAGGGTCTCATGTGCCCTAGGAGGCAAATCACCGTGGAGGTCAAGAAAAATTCTTGTGTTTCCATGGTTTAATTAGCCTTCGTCGCAGATTTAGCTAGAAGAAAATCATAGTAATTAAAATATTTATCAAAAAACCTAAGAACTTGTGTGGGGTCATATTTTGGGTGTACATGGCTGGAAAAAAAAATTCAAGCCATTTTCCACCAAGGAGGATTACACATCCTTCACAGGAGGCACATGATGATCCCTACCATCGAACTAGGACTATACGGTGTAGTTCTTGTGCTCCATGTGGTTCATATGTTTCTTAGGTGTTGTAGTGGTCTCAAACTTTTTCTGAGCCTTTCACATGCAAATTGGGAAGCACCCACGAAGTTTGAGATTTTTGAGGAGTTGGTTTGGTACTTTTTCGGTTTATTTGAATTTTGCGCGACGCCACCTTTTAATTATAGTTTGAACCGAAAGCGTACCCACAAAAGAGCCGAAATGCTGCTAGACTTTTCCACAGGGTCTCATGTGCCCTAGGAGGCAAATCACCGTGGAGGTCCAAGAAAAATTCTTGTGTTTCCATGGTTTAATTAGCCTTCGCCGTTTAGCTAGAAGAAAATCATAGTAATTAAAATATTTATCGAGGAAAAACCTAAGAACTTGTGTGGGGTCATATTTTGGGTGTACATGCTGGGAAAAAAAATTCAAGCCATTTCCACCATGGAGGATTACACATCCTTCACAAAGGTACATGATCATCCATGAAGTGGCGGCATTTCTATTTCACTTTTGCCGGTTGCGTGTAATAACCTAGGCAAACAAAATAGGATTGGGGTGAAATTTTCTAAATCTATCGAACCTCCCGCCATTTAAGTTCCCCCACCGCGCCCAAAACCAGCCTTGCCTATATATATAGGTGAGTGGCTCGGGCGAAAATTTTGGCAAGCCATTTGAACACCGCGCCATTCTCGTTCCCCACCGGCGCAGAAAGAGCACCGGATTCGCCCGGCGGGCGCACCACCAACTCCAACGTCGCCGTTCGTCGTCCCCTACGCCGCCCGGGCCGTCCGTTCGCGCATCGGTCGTGGCCGCTCCGGCGGAATCGAGGAAACGACGGCGTTCTCCCACGCCGCACTCCTCCACTCCGACGTCCCCTAACGCCCTGGCCCGGCATCCTCGCCCTTCGGCCCCTTCCACGGTGAGAACTAATTATCCCTTTAGGTGTACGAGTTTTTACCTATGAGAATGAGAACTAATTATTTCTTGTCCTAGCCTCGCGTCGCCCGCTTGGTCTTCCTCCACGCCGATGGAGGACCGCCGCCACACCTCTCTACCGTCCATAGCCTCACGCCCGTCTTCCTCTTCACCGCCCCGACCTCGTACCGTCCGCGACCTTGTCCTCCTCAAATCCTCCAAGACAAGATAGGGGCGCACAAAGGCGCATGAAAGCTTGGTGAGTGTGTCGTCCGCCCTTGAGGTGTTCGTTGAAATGCCCGTCTCGGTCACTGCAGCAACCCGTGCTCGAATTGTGATTGAAATTCATGAGTTAGTGTTGTTCAAAATCCAGTTTGGATATTTTTAAATATATGTCGTAACTTCTTGTACAACTTTTTATGAATAATGTAGCAATATCATCCTATTTTGGTGACATGTATAGGCAAGCATGGCGTGGTGCGTAGTGTTTGTTGGTCGCGTGCGGGGATCTATCTAACTGGGAAGATTGCTATGCTCAAGTCCAAGGCTACGCTAATAATTATTTACGAAAATACAACACCGAAGGTGAAGTATAAATCGCCTACAATGGTGCAAACTAGCCGGCCACGGAGATTGAAGAGAAGCCACCCCACATTACTTATGAAGATTGCGAGAATTGCCGCTTAATTGGTTTTGGAAAGATGTCATGCTTTTATTTATGTCTATGACTCTATGGTCATTGGTCTTTTTATTTTAGAAGTTTATGTAGGCTTAGTTTCTAGAACATTAGGTGGATTTTGTTGTATGTAACCATTAAATCCTATAATGTTTTGATGATATTAATGTATGATGATTTTTGGATTTAAAAAGAGCTGAATTCCACTAATAAATTCAAAAATTTAAAACAAAAACGTCGGGTGGCACGGGCCCGATAGTGAATGAGCAACAAACCGGTAGTGTAACTATACCAAACACTATCGGTTTGAATTACTAACCGTCATAGAGCGAAACAAAAACATCCATTTTGCATTAACCAACCGATAGTCTCCACTCTAATAACACCTGTCGGGTTGAGATCGGCCGACGGTGTTCACGTAAGTTCAGCGGCGGGTTCAAAGTAAGCCGCCATTGTTAGCTCTTTGATACACCGTCGGCTCAGTCTAACCCGATAGTGTTATCCCCACGCTCGGCCGTCGGTTCGTTAAAGCCCGATAGTGCTCCCAATATCAACTCGCCGGGTGACTTCGAACCTGCATTGCTTGGATCAAAAATCTTTGCCGGGTCGTGGAACACCCGGCGGTTGGTGACGACTGCGCTGTCGGGTTTGATATCAAACCAGCAGTCTCTCCTCGCATCACCGCCCGGTGTTTTGACCCGGTAGTGTTTCAAACCCACATCACTACCGCTATGGTTCTACGGTTCAGTTTTTCGGCGGTGAAGGGGGTTGGAGCCCGGCAATAATGGACAATTCTGTAGCGATTGCACGGCCGGCGGGAATCGCGGTCGTGGACGCGGTCGTGGTCGGGGAGCGGCCGTGGCGGGCGTGCAAAGCGCCTGGCCGAGATGGAGCTCCCAAGAGGAACAAGGAGCACATCAAGAGCTTCAAGCGCAAGGAGTTCGGGCACTACACAAACCGGTGCTCGGAGAAGAAAGGTGAGGAGGCTCATCATGCCGGGGTGGAGGGCGTCGAGGCAGCGTTGATGCTCACGGTTGCATAAGAGGCGCAGTGCTCGAGCCAATGTCGTACCAGGCGGGGACAACGACAGCGGTGTTCTGAAGGAGAAGAAGGTGATTCTGAACTACACCTAACCGGTGAAGGTACAAACTACGGTAACTTTGGAGCCGGTAATCACATGATTGGTGATAGGGAGAAATTCAGAGAATTGAATAGTAATATCACTAGTAAAGTAAGATTTGGGGATGGGTCAATAGTAGAGATCATGGGGAAGGGTTACGTGCTTTTCGGTGCAAGAGTAGCAAAGATCAATGGTTGCTACATGATGTGTTTTACATTCCCAAGTTGAAAAGTAATTTGATCGATGCAGGGTCAACTAACCGAAATTGGCTCTAGAGTGTTGCTTGATGATGATTTTATTGAAGTTGTTGATAAGGTGTCTAAGCAGTTGGTTATGAGAGTAGACAGAATTGTCAACAGAATGTATAAAATTGAGATGAGCTTGGCCAATCTAGTTTGCATGATGAGTAAGATTGATGAGCCAGCTTGGCTGTGGCATGCTAGGCTAGGGCATGTGAATTTTAAAGCTCTAAGAATGTTGGGGGAGAAGGAGATGGCTGCTGGGGTGCCATTGGTGAAACACCCAGATCAGGTGTGTCACGGGTGTTTGGCGGGGAAGCGGAGACAAGGGCATCTTTTCCTAGAGCAACAAGCTTTTAAAGGAGAAACTTGATTACAATTGGTGTATGTTGATTTATGTGGCCCAATAACTCCGGCTACACCTGGTGGCAACAAATATTTTATGCTTCTTGTGGATGATTACAGTAGATGGATGCATGTGTATATGTTGAAGAGTAAAGATCAGGCATGTGATGCATTTGTGAATTATAAGGCAGAAACTGAAAATCAGACAGGTCAAGAGATTAAGGTCTTGAGATCTGACAGAGGTGGGGAATTTCTGTCTAGAATTTTTGCAAAAGTGTGTGAAGATGCAGGGGATCAAAAACGGTGACAACTCCATTCACACCACAACAGAATGAAGTGGTTGAAAGGAGGAACAGAACAGTTATGGACATGGCAAGATCTATGATGAAGGGGATGAGAGTTCCAGGAAGGTTCTGGGGAGAAGCTGTTAGACATGTTGTATATCTGCTAAATAGGCTGCCCTCTAGGCCTATGGGGGAGAGAACTCCTTTTGAAGCATGGAATGGATACAAACCACACCTTGGGCATGTAAAGGTGTTTGGCTGTCTAGCTCATGCAAAACAGATAGCACCACACCAAAAGAAGCTTGATGACAGGAGTCAGAAGATGATTTACTTTGGGGTGGAAGAAAACTGCAAAGCTCATAGGCTATATGATCCTATGCAGAAGAAGATTGTTGTGAGCAGAGATGTGATATCTTGAAGAATCAATTGACTGGAGATGGACTGAAAATGCAGGCACTGATAGAGTGATGGAATTTCACTTGGAAGAAGAGCTACCACATCACAGTGATGATTGGGAGACAATCAGTGATGATGATGGTCAGGTGCCACAGTCTGATGTAGTGGGAGAACACACACCAGACAATACAAATCTATTGCCAGATGGTGAACAGTCACCAGCCATACAGTCCAGCATGGGAGCTGCAGGAACAAGTCAGTTGGGTGAGAGTTCACACTCAGATGCTCATGGAGGTGATAATAGTGCAACTCAAATGTATGATGATTTGTCAGATGAAGAACCCTAAAATTTTAGAAATTTAACTGAAATCTATGAAAATACAGAGGAGGAGGAGTTGAGTGACTCAGAAGAGGGAGAACCTCTACTGGTAGAATCTGGGGAGCCAGCTAGCTTCAGTGAGGCAGCAGGTAGTCCAGAGTGCATGGAAGCAATGAAGAGTGAACTAACATCAATAGAGAAGAACAGAACATGGACTCTGTCAAAGCTTCCTGCTGGGCACACAACTATAGGGCTCAAATGGGTTTTTAAATTGAAGAGAGATGCAGAAGGACAAATCATCAAGCACAAAGCCAGATTGGTTGCAAAAGGCTATGTGCAGAAACAGGGAGTTGACTATGAAGAAGTATTTGCCCTAGTTGCCAGACTTGATACAGTGAAGGTGATCCTGGCAATTGCAGCTAACAGAGGGTGGAATTGAAAGTGCATCATCTAGATGTCAAAACAGCCTTCCTCAATGGAGAATTAGAGGAAGAGGTGTATGTTGCACAACCTGATGGGTTTGCTGAGAAGGGAAAAGAACAGCATGTTCTAAAGTTGAGTAAAGCACTGTATGGGCTCAAACAGGCTTCTAGAGCCTGGAATATCAAACTAGATAAGAGTTTGAAGAAGTTGGGGTTTACCAAGTGTGCTAATGAGCAGGCAGTGTATAAAAGAGGAGTTGGGGCTGCAACTCTTATGTTGGGGGTCTATGTTGATGATCTGTTGATCACAGGAAGTGAGGCACAGGAAATTGAGAAGTTTAAAGAACAGATGAGGAGTGAGTTTTAAATGAGTGATCTGGGGTTACTTTCTTACTATCTCGGTTTAGAAGTAGATCAACAGGAAGACTGTCTCACTCTGAAACAGGCTGGTTATGCCAGGAAGGTCCTTACCAGGTTTGGTATGGCAGAATGCAATGCAGTCAAAATTCCAATGGATCCAGGAACAAAGTTGCATGAAGATAAGAAAGGAAATCAAGTTGATGTGAAGGAGTACAGAAGCTTGGTTGGGAGCCTAAGGTATTTGTTACATACTAGGCCTGATCTTGCCTATTCAGTAGGAATAATGAGCAGATACATGAAGAGACCCACTGTCATGCATGGGAAAGCCATTAAGCAAATTCTCAGGTATGTGAAGGGGACAGTGGATGATGGGCTTGTGTATACAATGGAAGGTAGTCAGGAGATCCTAAATGGGTTTTCAGACAGTGATCATGCAACTGATCTGGTAGTAAGGAGGAGTACTGCAGGAATGGTGTTCTATCTCAATGAGTGCCTGATCACTTGGTGTTCTCAGAAACAAAAGACAGTAGCTTTGTCATCATGTGAAGCAGAGTTTATGGCAGCTATGCAGGCTCTCTGGCTAAGGAGTCTGATAGCAGAGTTAACTTCAACCAAGGCCAGGGTGGTGACAATCTATGTTGACAATGCCTCTGCCATTGCTTTGATGAAAAATCCAGTGTTTCATGAACGCAGCAAGCATATTGATACCAACTATCATTTCATCAGAGAGTGTGTTGAAAGGGGGCAGATAATTGTGAAGAAGATTGGCACAAATGATCAGAAGGCAGATATTCTGACAAAGCCGATGGCAGCCAGCAAGTTTGCAGTCATGAAGCATCTTGTTGGAGTACGGACTATCGGTGCACAACAGGCTTAAGGGGGAGTCTGTTGGGTTAATCCAGCTTGTGCACCTGTCGACTGGTGAAGGTGGTTAACCGGAAGCAAGAGAAGGTGAGCGGGAACGCTGGTTCAAATTGGAGAACGTGGGAGCGTGGTGAGCGCGTCCAGCGCGCCTCTAGCAACAGCCGTTGTTTTTAGGCGCACTTTGTATCCATGTTTAGCTAGTTTTCTTTAAGCAAGCATGTGTTGTAACAGCTATGGTATAAATAGCTGAGTATAGGCTTGATAGCAGTTGCTTAGTCCATTGTAATCGTGCATTGTATCAGACTCAGTTCATAGCAAAAAGGGGCGCTGTCACCCTGTCGCCATCGTGCGGTTCCCCATTCTGTGTGTCTGTTCTTGAAGTTCTTCATTGATCTCAAGTTTTCTTAGGTTAGCCACTGATCAAAGCTCGCTAATTGTGATCCTTTTACCTTCATGTTCTTCATTAGCCACTGTGATATTGGTGTTTGTGCTTGATCCGTGATTAACACACTCCACCTCACGTCACTGTACATCTGGCTTACACCAACACAAACACGGCCGGTGCCGCACGCATGAAAAGATGAATACAAGCAAAACGCCGCACTGCAAAGAACGTCATGTCGGAGACGGCGCCGCCGACGAGCCTCCGTTACTGCTGCTGCCCTGGTAGTATTGCCTCATGGTGTAGACGGTCTGCGCGACGGTAAAGACGAGGGCGACGACTGCAGCAAGGGTGTTGATGAGAGACGAGGGACTCCGGAAGTAGACGGACTTGAGGTTCGCGCGCCACATGTTCCATGGTTTTGCGGCAGTAGGCGTTCACCTCCTGAGCACGGCGTCCAGCGCGCTCTCGGGCTCGAGCACGATGTCCTTGGAGATGCTGTGGAACAGCTGGGCCACCGCCTTGTCGCTGCCGACAGCGTTCTGGATGATGCCCATGTAACTGAGCAGCGCCACGTCCCTGGCGGAGTCGATGACGTTGTCCATGAAGAAGACGTACGCCGTCACGTCGTTGCCGGCGCCGACGTGCAGCCGCTCGAACGCCATCATGTTGAGGAACATATACTCGGTGGAGTCGTCCACCGTCACGACCGGCATGCTCAGCACGCCGTGCCGGAACCGGATGTCGTGGAGGCTCTGCGAGGTGCTCTTCCTGAACCGGATCCCGGCCTTGTGCAGCTCCACCGCCGACTGGATGATGTCAGTCTCCGGCACCTCCCGCTGAAAACGGCGGTGCTGGTAGTGGCCGTACAGCATGCTCGGCGGTGCACGTCCAGCGCGTGGAGCCCGATGCCCGATGGCGGCATCGGGCCGTCAGCGACAGGAACCTCAGCACCATCCTGTTGATGGCATCGCCATTCTGCATCCACCATGCAAGCAAGTTTCGTGTTAGTTTTCTAGTTCTAGTTCAGATGTAAGATGATAAAGTGATATTCCATCTGATCTGATCTGTCTAAGTGCTTTATTTTGGCTTCGATGCCTTGATCAAGCGAGCATAAAGTGAACACTACTGGAAAAACGAAACGAATTTATGTAGTTTGACTGCATGCATCATGCATGACTACTCCCTCCATGCTTGAATCTATACCATACCGTAGGCTTGCCAGTCTCGACGGCGACGAGCTTCTCCAGCAGGATGAGCGGCAGCTGGTTCTCAAGCATGAGCATGTCGCGGCGGATGTATGGCACCATGTAGAGCACCCCATGGTGGCTGAAGATGGTGTCGCTGGGCGCGTAGTCCAGTGCTGTGTTCTTCAAGCCGTCGAGGCTGGCGGCCCTCATCACCTCCAGCAGGAAGCAGCCGTCGACGATCATCATCTCCAGGAACCGCTCCCTCCCGATGTCGCTGCGCCACTCGTCGCCGAGGTCCAGGTACGCATTCTCCAGAGGCTCCGCGATGTCCTCGACGGCGGCCACGAATTCCTCCAGCGGCCGCTTGGCGCGGCGAAGCAGGTAACCCAGCGCCCGGTGCTTGTGCTCCTCCATCGGCAGCAGCTCCGGGTCGCCGTGGTGGAAGGGGCCCAGCGACACCACCTGCGGCTTGTACGCCTTGGGATTGAGGTTCTTGATGCACGGCGGCACGCGGTAGATGCAGCGCCACTGCCACCGCGACAGCTCCACCGATGCGTCGGCTTCGGCCAGCACCTTCTCCACGTCCACCACCCACCCCCTGCTCAGGATTCCGCGCTCGGTGGCCATGGCCATCAATTTGGTTGCTAGGCTAACCAGTAACCACAAATGCTTTGATGGGTGGAGTTTCGTTTTCGTTGGCTTTGGGGCGCAGAGGAAGCGAGGAATATGTGAAAGGCAGGCCTGCTGGCCATTACTGGGGCAGGGAAGGTATCATGATCATTGCTCTCGCTATTTCCTATCACCAACGAGGAGAAGACCATTAAAGATGGGGAAGAACATTTTGCACGTGAATCAGATGCTATATGATCTGTCATCCATTGGCAATCTCCAACTGGGTTGGCCTGGTGGTCACCGTAAAAAAAAAATCAAATCAAACATGTCAAGGTTTGTGCAAATAATTTTGCTCAATATTAGAATACAATGTTGGCGAAAATTTTGGAGGATTTTCAGAAGTTTGGAGGATTTAGTGCACGGATTTGTAATATTCTTGGATAAATCAACAATAGGGCTGCCAATATTCGAGTGGCTCCTCAGCCCAATGTAATTTGCCATTATGCAGCTCACATCTCGAGTTGTCTGTTCCGGACAGCTCTTGATCTTCTACAGTGGCCACATATATTCGTTTGCATACGCCATACAAATTGTGAGCTTTGTTAAAACATGGAAAATTTCGTGTAAATAAAAACCAAATGAAACATGAATGACCATTTCTGTTCCGAAGGAAGTTTGGAATGCAAAAGCAGCAGGGCTAAGAACAGAGTTGATAGGATTTTTTTTTTATAGGAGAGTTGATAGGATTGGCCATGAAGGATTAATGTAACGCATAGCACTTTTATCAAAAAAAAAAAAAAAAAAACATGTAGCGCATAGCAGACTAGCTATATATTATATTATTATATAGCTCACTCACGTAGGTCTCTTCACTTGGGCTTAACCCATTCTTTTCGCACACCTCTACAGGAATTGGCATAACCCATTCTGGGCCGTCCGACATGGATGCTGGGCTTCCCTGTCGTGATGCTATCTCCTCTTAAAGACGATTCACGCAACAAAAGAGGCCCAGCCATTGGGCCACGTCGCGGGCGGGTCTTTTCACGCGCGGCCGATCGGGCGGGATGGGCGGACCAAGATCGGGCCTGTCCGGGTATTTTGCAAAAAGACCCTCCAACTTTAGTAGAATCAAACCACAGTCCGCCTATTACCTATCGCCCGGCTTTCCTCTTCGTTCTGCTTTTCTCCGACCGCGCCGCCGGGGCGTAGGAGGATGGCCCAAGATCCTCCCGGTATTTTGCAAAAAGACCCCCAACTTTAGTAGAATCAAACCACGATCCGCCTATTACCTCCTCCAGCCTTTCCTCTTCGTTCTTTCTTCTCCGGTTCGGCCAAGGCGGCGGCGCCCACCCCCAACCCTTCCCTCCCCCTCAGCCCCCGGTGGACGGCCCTCCCTCGCGGTGCTGGTGGACGGCGCGCGCGCGGGCGCAGCAGCCCGCCCGGCGTCGCGCCCTCGATTAGGGCGGGCCCCACGCGCTAGCACTCTCCCGAGCATTTGCAAAGTCCGCACGCGAACATGACCGTGGGCTGTCGCCCGAGCAAGCACACCACGCGAGCTCCCCACAGCCCCCCACGGCCCCATGCCGGACCTGGTGGCTATGGCTTGATGACTGATAAGGAGATGACGATCTCCGCAGGAACCAACTCCGTGGTCGCCGCCATGTGACGGTCTCCGCCATCCACCACCAAAGACTGTCGCCGACGCTGCGCCGAGCATCCGCTAGCCTTGCTCGGGCGCGCTCTGAAACTTCACCTTTCCCCATTCCATCTCGAGCTCGAGTACACAACCGACGTGCAAAAGTTCTGGCCCTATGTCATGTCGTGTGCAATACTGCAATGCATGCGTTTGACAAAATGCCCAGAAGAGGCAACAAGCCAGTGCTCCGGTGAGATGAAGGCTAATATTGTTGTAAGTCGTCTTGCCTGTGGAAGATGAAGCCTAGATACTTAGATGCAAACTCCGCTACACAATGGAGCATGGTAAATTGGTAAGTGGAATAAATTACTTATTTCCTGCTCTCCTTTTCATTTGACTGCAATAATTATAAAAGATGATACCTAAAGAATGCTCAGTCCAAAGTCACGAAGTCAGCACTAAGGTTATAATTAATGGTCAAAATAGACTGTGAGAGCATGCTTAACATATATGGTCATATTGTACTGTATTTTAATAATTTAAGAATCTACAAGTAGGAATGGGGGATCATGATCTGATGCACTCATATGTTTCCAGTACATATATTTATTGACGAGCAAAATTTTTAAACCTGATAAGAAAGTTAGCAGTGCACATGTTTCTCTCTTCATATAAACTGGCCGACATTTTTTATGTGAAAAGCATTTAAATAGCAAACATTGGCTCGGCAATTATTACGTTAACTAAGCACTATTTTCTTTGGGGACACGGTGACGGAGGCTCCGGCTTGCCGGCGCAGAATGGTGGCCCCAGCATAACCCCATAACCATCCATCTTCATGGATACTGCTCACTAAGTATCCCCCTGTATATTTTTTTTTCTACGGTTTGTGCCAGGGAATTAGTGATGAATCTCAATTTACAAATACGTAAGCCTACTCTCCATGTTTTGCTCTGCTAAGTTAATTTGCTCTTGCCATGTACAGTGCTAAGTCTACAATCGTTTCCTCCTGCATATATGAACTTTTCTTCTCTCCAGTCATATTGGTACAGAAAAGTGTCTGACAGCCATGGCCATAACAATAACAGCTCAGCTCCCTACTTAATAATTCTATATGTTATGATCATATTTCCATATTTCTGTTTCCACATTTCATATAGAAAACTGCATTCTCTGTTGCTTCTTTACCCTTTTACAGAGCAGCTATCCTTCTAATTCATACAATTGCATTGAGATTTTAGAAATTACTAAATTATGTAACGTCTTACATGCAGCTCTACCAATAGAATATTTAATACTTGATTCAAAGAACATCATGCAAGAGGATTTCTGAAACTCTTCTACAGACTTGCTCCATGCTCAGGGCATGAACTCATCAGCATGCTCATTTAATTCTAGATTTATTGATTGGAACTGATTCACCTTTTATCCACTGCTTTCACAAGACATTTCTATGCTAGCATGTAGCAGTCTTCCTCAAAAATAGATAGTGCGAAAAAAATTTAGAAATATCTGGCAAAAATCTGAAACTTGGTGTTCTATTCATGTCACACTACTTTTTATATCTACTGTTAGCAATCTGAAACTTGGTGTCTATTTATATCACACTACTTTTATCTCTGCTGTTAGCAATCTTCTATTCTCATAAAGATAAATCAAAGTACTTGGCGAAACTCTGAAACTTGAGCCAAGCACTTAACTAAACTAAATAGCTGTTCATATGCACAGATTTTGCACATTGGTCCAGCTCAATAAATCTGCTCAGGTATCAGATTCCAAACGAGCTCCAGTATCACATTCAAATTGAAACAAATTTTCTAGCATCAAATCATTGTGGTCACTGGTATGCTCTGAATTATAAGTGGTACAAATTTAAATATGACTATTAACTAATAAATGAAAACTACTGAGCAAAATCTGAATATACATATTGTTTGATATACCTCCATATATCTAAAGTTATATTTCAGAAGCCTAGATACGTCCAACTGAACCTCCACTCCTTGCTCCACTTCTGTTGGTTAGCATGGATAAAAAAGAAGACTTGGCTTTAGCACACCTACATCGATCATCAAAGAAATTTAGAGAGGGAATGGTCAAGTGCTGACCATAGCAAGCCTCTGCCGCAGTTTCAGTTATGTTATTATCTTTGATTTGTTCATTAGGCATAATTCTGCTTCTTGCTATCCCATGATCAAATTATAGTGCACGGGTTGTTTTTTGAATTGAAATGAGCATACCAGAGCTGTCTGAACCAGCTAATACATCTGCTTTGCTATCATTACTACAGAGAATGATGATCCTCTGTCCAGGCTGTGTTGCTCCATCAGTTCAACATGCCCAGATGGTTGCTGCTGAGCAATAGCTCGAGAATGCATTGTCATGTCTTTCCACACAGAATGAAGCCAAAAAGACAAAACAGATATCAGAGGATGCCTTGCTTCTCCAAGGGGAGGAACTAAAGACATATCCCAATATTGTTCATGAGGAGATATTTAACACAATCATACTAGATGACGTTGATGCATTCTATGTGCTAGAGCTTAGCACAAGTAGATAATTTAGTTCGTCTTTCGATAAAAATTCTGCAATCTTAATCTGCTTAATTGATGTTGATGGTGACTCTTTGCTACAAAGAGTGCCAACAATCTATTTCGGTCAACCTACACCTGCAATTAAGATAGTGCAACTGATACCCTTCCAAAGTGGTTCAGTTGATTTTGTCACTTTCAAGGCCTAAAAAATGAAAAGGATTAAATAAGTATGGATCGGCCTTGAATCAGGTATGTCCCATTTCATGTTCTTTCCAAATATAATGCAATGCAGTATATTAACCTGATGAGTGTTTTCTATCCTTTGTTTCCTAATAATACTCTTGAAGGTCAGGTTCTTGGAGATTAGATGGTTTGAGTTTGAAAGAAATACATGAACCGGTTGATCGACCTAAAGGATTTAACGGAACACCTGAACAATTTCAAACGGTTTGCAGTATATTTTTGAGAAAATAAATGTGCTTCTTGGAGATGATGGAACTTCAATAGCTGAAGCAAGGCCTGTGCCTGTCACTGGATTGGTTGAGAGAGTACGCTGACGTCAAGAAATCTCTGCTGCTCTATGACGCATCTATAGTGATAACCGGCTTCTGTGCCTTTACTGGTTCCTTCTGTTAAAGAGTATACTTACTGATACCTGTACCAATCTAGACACTTATATCTATAAAAAAAGAACAATGATCCTTGACGGCATTCTAAACCTTCTCTAATCGGTGTATTGTCCAATGTTTAATTGTTGTAAAATATTTCCAAAGAAAAACCAAGGCTTAACACTATTACTATACGGTTCAGAGCCCTGACTAGCAATGACCATTAATAGAGCTTCCTAGAGCAAACCGTTTCTCTATCAAATAAATTGAATAACAGGCTGAAATTGTTCAACAAGAAAACTTCTAAAATTAAATCCCACGTATATACATATATGTAGCATAATATAATTCACTCTATATGGTATATCATGATCCGTACATTTGTAAGTATCCTCCATACTCATCCATTCACCTAACCCTAAAACCATCTACTGCAAGAAGGCCAGACTGGCTCCACGCGGCAACGCCGCGACCATTTCTAGTCTTTCACCCTACGATTTACACACCAAAAGAAGGCCTGCTAGCGTGGCCACGTCATGCGCTTTTCTCGACCGTCAGATCGGGCTCACGAACAGCCCAGATTGCTCCGGCCCGCCGCCGCTACCTCTTCCTTCCTCCTCCGCTCTCAGGGCGAGCGTCGCCCCATCCTTCGCTCGCCACGCCCCTTCTGGTGCTACAACCAACTAGGCCGCGCTGCCGCCGCATTCACGCCGCCCACTGCCCTCCCCGAGGCTGCGAAGATGGAGCTGGTCGCTGCGAGCCCTAAGCGCGACCAAACCCTAGCGCCGCAGCCCCGGCCAACGCCAGCTATCGCAGCTGCTGGAGACGCCACTGCCCCGCGCCGTTCCGGGTTTTCTCGCAACCCTCCTCCGCCTTCGCCGCCAGTCCCGCTGGAGCACAGCGCGCGCTGCTCACGGGCGCCGCTACTGTTCTTCAACATGGCGCCGTCAGCGCAGCGGTTGCCTGCAGGATGGGGTGCGCCATCTCCCACCGACGCCTCACCTTCCTCGGGTAACTTCCTCCCCCGTACCTCTGTCTCAAACTCTCAATTGAACGTCTTTGGCTGATGCGAGGAAGGCACTCACATTCCCATGGGCCATGGGTTCGCGAAATTTAGTGCTGCCACAGTTTATTGAGTACTTTAGTCTTTAAAGTGGATTCACTTTGTGGAGAAAGCACTCGAACCTTGCGGAGCTTGCCTAGAACCTTGGCGTTTTCACACCAAGGGTGGCTTAGAACTTGATCTATGTATATGAATGTGAGACCAACTAGAGATGGATGAAGATAAATCATGGTCACAAAAACTCATGGAAGTGAGACCAATTAGAAACCATTGCTGGCTGCTGCGCTCCCTTTGTATTGGCCATCCCGTGGCAAAAAATGTTGAACTATATACATACAGTGGCTATAATCAAACACCTATTTTGAGTACTGGCTCTTGTAGTCTGATGACCCTACTACATTATGCAGATAGTATTTAGGGAGCGATGGTGTTTGGCAATGAGATTTATTTCTCCAAAGCGTGTGAGGTGCTTGAGCATGTCATTCAAGAGAGGCTCTATCTTGAGAGTGAGCTACATTGACCAGCATTAGTAGAAACAGATCCTATTCTGGTTTTGGCCAGAGCATAATTTATTGTTTATCCCTTTGTTAAATTTCAGACCCAAATCCTCAGTTGAGTTTTACTGCATCCTATTTGGAGATCACTTCATGACAATATAAAAGTTGTGCCCTATAGTATCAAATCGAATTCTTAGTTTTAATTAAGTGGTAGAATTTACTTTGCAAATCAGTGGTACACATAATTGTTAAAACTGATATACCGTCTTTTAAGATTTTTAACATTCAGTTTGCAGGCTATCTTAAAATTTCACTACTAAATAGAAAGTGGAATAAGTTTGTAACCAAATTTGTTTTCTATTTGAATTGTTATAAAATCCAAACAATAAAGTGGTAAGTGGGATTTAGTTTGAGATAAGGAGCATGATTGCATCTTGCCTCATATTGCAAAATATAGGTACCCATTAGTTACCATGCATTGGAATTTTCTTGGCATTCCTATGGCATCCATACGTTCGGCCATACACATACACATAAACATATACAAATTCATTAAAAAAAAGAAAGTGAAAAAATGAGTCATAGCTCTGAAATTCTGAAAGAATGCCATACCAGGAAAAAAAGTACAGGTTCTCTAGCAAAGATGGTGCTTTGGCCTTTTGTTGATCTGTAGATAAGTTAATTCTAAGTTACTATTGTCAGACTTGTATATAAGTCTATTTCATGGATTGTATGATACAATTCTCAATGCAGGCCATTTAGAACTATTAATAGATGGGAAAAAAAAAAAACTTTATTATCAAGCTTAGTGGCAACAATGTCATGTGTGCATAGACCTCACCTGACTCAGCATAATGTAACCAAGCTGATGAAACACAAAGGTATAAACAATAATCGTTTCTTTTGTTTTTGCAGAACTATTTGGGGTCTAACAATGAATCTGTAAGATATGGATTTCAGGAGCGCACAAAACTCATGTTCACAAAGAGCAAACGACGAGGTCGGCACATCCATGACACCTCAAAATTTAGGCAATGCATCATTTTTAGATTAGCGAGTACTATTGCATGAAACTTCAACGGGACAGGAGTTGGCCATGTTGTTCCTTCTATCTTACACCTGATCATATTCGATCTTCAAACTCATTTTGAATAGTTATGGCACTGTATGTATTTACAGATAAGATGATTATTTTAGATATAGGCTTCCTGAGAATTGCAGATAGATAGATGATCCTATGCATCAGAAACCTGGAAGCAAGGATCTTGACAGTTTTGACAACTTTTTTTTTCTCTGGAAGATTTGTTATTTGACAGTTTTCTCATATAACCTGTTTCACAGCCCTCATCATTACTAATAGTATGCCACTCTTTGACATAATCAGTAACACATACTGGTGAAAAAGATTTGAATTAAACACGAGCAATTGTATAGAATATATAGCATGGTAGTCGGCTTCTGCATTGAACAACTACCATTTTGTACGCTCCACATTAGACTAAAACTTTATCAAATGTTTTTAACTTTTCCCCCATTTAAGCTACTAAAGATGGCATTAGTGCCTTTATTTAGAACCTCAATCACTTTGCAGTGTTCAATGGAATGAGGATACCTGATTTATATATATCAATTCCCACATTTATTATGAAGCATATAGCCTTAGTATTGCCATCTCACATCATTCTAATATGTATTGATGTATCCACTTTTGTTCACTGTGCTGCTGCCGATTCTGTATTGCGTATTGGAGATGGTCCGTTACTTCTCTGACGTCCCAACCATCAACTTCAATAATACAGACGCCACACCCATTGGCCATAAGCGGCAACGCCGCGATTTTTTCTAGTTAAGTATGAAAGCGGAACCGAAATGTCCCGAACCAAACCGCGTCGTTTTATGTATTTAATCCGATCGAATTCGTATTTTCTTGTCTGACTTTTATGTTTATGTTTTTTTCCGTATTTTAAATGTGAAAGTAGAAAACGGTTGAGGAGTTTTTCAATCGAGTTCGACCGTTTTCTACTTTTTTACTTTTATAGTTTCGAATATCCCGAATTCAAAATTTTGAATTTTGCTGTCGACCATTATTGTCTAGGCAACTATGCAAAGACAAGTGTGGAGCACTGATGGTCATAGCCGCGTTATATAGGCAGCACACCCCCGTCGCGCCTCCTGGAGTCGTCGAGGTGGGACTAATCACCTCTCCCAGCGTTGCATAACTGTTGGCATTTGTTAAGTGCTAAAAGAATATGAAAGATTCTGCAAGCGCATAGAACACCTACCATTGTAGCTTTTCCCTAGGATGTGTATTCTAGAGTATCGTATCCACAGGGAAGCTTTGGCTAAAGAATTCTAATAAGTCACAATCATATATCCACTAACTTAGCAAACCACTAGACTATAGTGAGGGGGATAATTGAAAGTAAATATCAAAGCATAAAATAATAACCTACCTAAGATGTCAAAGAATAACTAAACTAAACAAGAGGTCAAAGAGAGAGATTAAGGTTCTGGGTACTTCTCTATTACTTAGGTTCTATGATAGCAATCATACCATAACACCGGGACATCAGAACACTAGCCACGAAAAAGAGATGAGAAGGGGGCTAGGAAGCTCCGACTCTGATCCTACAAACACCAACCCGAGCGTGGTGGAATACGTCGGCCATCGGGGCTATCACCACCCTGGGGCTACCACAAACTATCCATGGGGTTGGGTGCAATCTCAGGTAACCTATAGCCCAGACACCAAGTCTATACTATAAATTACTACTCTAGCTACCATGAATAACTAGAGTCCTCAATACGAGCGGAGATCCCATGCAATAGCATAACAACTATACTTAACCATATATGTAAAACATGGAAGTAAATAGAGAAGATAAATATGTGAATCATAAGTCTTGTAGAGAAGATACAAAGACATACCATACCCTGAAGACATCTCGAGCAGGGAGCATAGCTCCTCTCTTCTTTTACTCTGGTTAGATCTAAGTTAGATCTAATATAGTTCTAATTACATGGCTAATCTATCTCTAATTACATGACTAATCTTCTTCTAATCTACTTCTAATTCACTAATCCCGAGAGAGAGGTTATCCTTACATTGGGACACATCTACAAGCGAGAGATAATGAATAGAATGAGATAGAATGAATTAGGGTTTAACCACGGGGTCGGGGTCTTCTTATATAGGCCTTGGCGATGAATGATGACCATTGGATCAAACCGACCTTCAATAACGGTGTAGATACAACCTCAAGGTCGGTGGTAAACCGACATAGAAAGAAGGGGATGACAGGGAAGGACCCACCTGGCGGCCGCCAGGGTCCAGAAGCTTCCTGGCTTCGTGTTTCTTCTGGTGTCCTCTGGTACCTTCTAGAATGTTTTAGTCCACTTTTTCGGGTCGAGTTACTTCACGGTTAAGTCTTGTCATCGTATGTGAGATATATTAGGAACTTTTCCTCCATTCTTCTCGGTGTTTATCTGTTAAGTCCCTGAAAAGATATAAATCACCAAAGCTCGTGGAATTATGTTAGTTAGACCCCTAGTCTATGTTGATATTCATTTTACGTCCTTATTTCATATTTAGTTGACTATTAATATTATACTATAACAGGTGTCAACAAGTTCCCCCAAGCTTACCCTTTGCTAGTCCCTAGCAAAGCCAAACTTAGCAATGGATCAGGAGTTGCTACAACGCTTTCACACCTCAAAAGTTCACATGCTTTCAAACAAAATTTCTCCTCTATGTTAGAAAAAAAACTTTTTTTTCAACCTTTAACTTACTCATATTACCTTTAACCATGGAGCTTATAGCTTTTTCTTAGGATCTTGAGCAATTGAAAGATAGAACAATCAAGTCAAGCACCATATCTCAAACTCTTTGTTCAACTGTCCTTCTGGAGTGTTTGCAAATTTTCAAAATAAAACTCAAAGTTCCTTATATGACTCTCTTAAGTCTCTCATTTATGGTATTTGTGGATCCTCACTTAGGCAATAATGTTGTGTTGCCTTTCTCATGATATGTAGTATTTTTGGCTAAGGCAGTAGGACACTATGCCTTCTTCTCTCTCACCCTAAATCTAAGGTTTTATATCTGGAGCTCATAGGTGGGAGAAATTAAATTCTACTTACTAAGCATATATTGTAAATTCAAGCAATGGATCCAAAGTTACGAGTCACACTGATCAAGTGGTGCATGTGTATAAGGGAATGAATATGGTGGTAGGTGATGGTGGGGAATGTAATGGTTGAGGGGAAATCTTACTTTTGCTCCTTGAGGAATCTTCTCTCTTTTGGAACTTGAAAACTTTAAGAGAACCTGGGTTGTATCTTTTTCTTTCTTTCTTTTATGGAGAGGCGAGCATCTAAGTACCCATTGTTTTCAGTGGACACACGTCTATTTTTTAACTCTCCTTTATTCTTTCTTTTTCTTAGGAAGGTAGGCTCTACTCGCCCGTAGGACACTTGTCCATTTTTCATCTCCCTTTCTTCTTTCTTTTTCTTAGGGAGGTAGGCTCTACTCGCCCGTAGGACACTTGTCCATTTTTCATCTCCCTTTTTTTTTTTAAATACAACCCAAATCTCTTTTGAAATAACTTTTGAGAGATAGACAAATATGTAATGGAGCTTTTGTAAGATATTGGCTAGCAATGTGTGAGTGAATGGGTGTAGGGAATATTTTTGGTTGTTTTCTCCCAGGGTAGGAATAGAATATTTTTTTTGTGGATATTTGATGGATGCTTTGTGGATGCGTACTTCTAGAGTAGAAGTAGCATAAATGCAAGTGGATAGAGTGGAGTGGAATAAAGTGTGCATGATCAGTATGACAAGTTTCTAAGGGTCGACAAAGATTGAACAAACTCAATGCAAAGCAAGCAGCCTATATATATGTCAAAAGGTTTTCCTAATCTAGGGAGCATGTATATATGGCTATGGTAGGAGATTCAACACTCTTGTCACATAGGAACTTATCATGTGCACTTTAATTTTCAAAAGATAAATCTCCAGAAATCTAGTATCACTAGGAGTAAGATAAATAGCAGCTCAGACTCTCATATATCATATCCGTCAATCACCTAGACTTTAGAGCAAGCATTTGCTACCCACAGGTTTCAGGTTCAAACCAAATCTCAAGTCAAAGCAGTTGCATTAAAAGCTTGAGAGAAATTAAGCTTGAAAAGTAGGTACTTGAAAGGAATTACGACGGAGCAACTATTCATCATCTCCAAGGCTAGAGATTATCTTCAGAGTTTATTTTATTCTCACACTCTAATTAAGACTCTTTAATAAAGACTATATAGACTCTATTTATTTGGTTTCCTAAGTTATGCATCTTTTTATTTCTTTCCAATAAAGCAAACAAATCTATATATAAAATAGAGGGATACTTATCTGGATACATGGGGGTTGCACTCCCCCAAGCTGAATGTTAACATAGTCTTCGATGTTCTTGATGGTTGGAAGTAGAGGTAGATAGTGATGGTGGCTGATTGATCTTCTTTAACTCTGGACACCATGTGTGTCATGTCTCTCTTCCTTGAATCCTGCTGAACTCAAATAAACAACAAAGCTAGTGGAACTAGTTAAGCGTTAGTGGTTTTAGCCACTTAGCTTCTTGTTGCCAAGGATGATAAATCCATTAAGATAGTAGTTCAGTAACATTAATATTTTTAGATTTTCTATGCAAAATAAAGAATGATGATGCATGCATATTTTTTTATGCCACCACAATAAATATCCTTATGGGTTGTTACACGCCACAAAATTACTCACATGGGGCTTAGAGTTTTTCATGTCTATGCAACAAACAAATATTTATTTTTTTTATTTTCTAATGCAAGGCTAGTAATATAAATATGCTAAAGGAAAATGATTATGCAATGCAAGGAAATAAATATGGATAACTACCGATCTTACCTTTTCGGCAAGGGTTCAGTGTTTTAAGTCCTCCGAGCGAGACTTCTTACCTTGTTGTTTTTCGAGAGCGTATTACTTGATCTTGACGGTTATGCTCCTTGAGATGGTGAAGAACAACGTCATCCATGTTCTTTGCCTTATGAGTTGGAATGAAACATAGGCAGCGTCTTATTTTAGTGTGCATGCTTGTAAGACATTCACTTGTTGAATTTTTGAGAGACTGGTAAGCTTCTCCACCTTTTTGCTCAAAGTGTGTCCTGCTTGCAAAGTCATGGTAGAGATCAAGTGCATGGGCTCTGTTGGTGGCAAAACACCAACAGAACCAAAACTTCATTCATTCTTCTCTAACCATAGGCACATCAAACAAGATAGAGTTGATTTATTATACACTTTTCTTAAACCTAACTTGGGTGACAAGATCAGAAGATTGAGCATGATTGTTTGTGGTTAAAAACTTTTCGACGGTCGAATCAAGCTCATTGACTCTTGGAAGGGTTTTCTTATCTAAATATCAAAGGCATGATTATGATTCTTCCAAAGCAAGGTAAGCAATATTCTGGCTTACAAGATTAGGACTATGAGATCAAGAGATTGGTGGTAGGAACACTTAAAGAAACAAAACATGTTGAGCTCATGAAATTGGATCAGGCAGGGTTGTTACTCTAACATATTTGATTATTTATTTATGAACAAGCCATACTTTAGGAAAGCTTAAGTAATGACAACTTACCTCAAGATGTTACCTTATTATTGGAATGTGACAATATTGCAACACCTTGTGGTGGTCCTTTTCTTCTGCTAGAAGCTTTCCTTAATTGGCTTCTTGTGAATCTTGTTCCTCACTTGTCTCTTTTATTGTATTGTCCTTCCTTTCTTGTTCTTTAAATTATGCTCGAACCTTTTTGCTCCTCTCATGATTTTATTCCTGCAGTATTAGTCGACAACATATACCCGAAGGAATATTCAAGTAATTGTAAATAAGGGTAGAATTGTCATGGAGTTAAAGGTTGCCTTTATGCTAGAAAAAAGTTTTGATTGGATATTTTAATTAGCAAGTGCTCACTATTACTTTTTCTCTAGTGGGAGATTTTATTATACCTTAAGTTTGATTTTGATGAATGACATTTGTTAACTAAACAAACTTAGAGAGACAAAGTAATAGTGAGTAGAGGGATTGCAAACCAGCATGTCAGAGTGACGGGAGCTTGAGTAGAGGAAGAGTATGTCGGATGATCTTTAGAGGAGTCGACCTTCCTCCCCCATGCTTGAGCATTCTGTCACTCGACACTTTAAGTGTGAATGCTTTGAACCATCCCTAGTTGTGTGTTGCAATCACCATGTCCTTAGACGTTGTTCATCCCTTGTTTACGCAAGTTTAGTGACCAAGAATACCGAAGGAACTTGTCCTAGGAACATGTTTCTTTTACCATGAGCCTTCATGTGCTCGGATATATATAATTATTATTATTTTTCTTTTTAGAACATAAGACAGAAGTTGGATACAAATATGAGATTTATATTCACTTACCTATCTTTGATGTTCTTATGACTGTAGCAATTCCTGTGAGTGATTACTTTTCTAGATCGTGTTATATGGCACTCTTCTCCATTGAATAGACATAGCACAGATCCTTTCCTATAAAATGTTAGTAGACACATACCCGAGGGAATATACAACATATGGTTGAAGCGGGGTTTTTTCCAAAGTTCATAACATCTCATCTATGCTAATAGAAAAAGTGGTTCTTTGACTACTCTTAGCACAGATTTTATTTATCAAGTCTTGTAACTCATTTTATTTGTGGCTGCACTCTAGCATGTGGATCAAGGCAAAGGTAACTTGTAGCAAAAGACAGAGTGAATGATATTTGATACTTACAATTCTTCCATGAATGAGCCGTGTCTTTTGCACAAGGTTGGAGTTCATCATATGCCTTGCTTCATCTCTGATCTAAGTTCATCTCTTGACTTACCCGAATTGGTTTTGAGAGTTTTCTGCAGGAGTTAGTCCAACACAATAACCAATGTCTACACAAGCAATTTTTAGTTCAATAACCAAATTAGACTCCATGTCTAATTCAATTAAGGAAGGCATTTTAACCTAAGCACCACGCTTAATTTAAAAGCCTTTGGAAGTATGTTAACAATACTTCCAAACCAAAACATACTAAATCAAACAAAGGTAGCATGAAAGCACTCTAGAGAATTATTCAAAAAGAGATGAAAGAGCATGATCATGGTGAGGATTTTTTTTTTCTTTTTTTTCTAGATGCAAACATGGATGGATGCAAGGAACTAAACATGCAATGGATCTACTATGAGAAAACTTAAACTAAATGGAGTGAATGCATGGATTGATCAAGTAAACATGCAATGCAATGCAAGAAATTAAATGATAACTACTCAATCAATTTATAGTCCATGAGCAAGACTTTCTCACCTTTTAATCATACTTACCACGATCTGCAGTTTCTATATGCGTCACTTGAGATGTTTTCATTGAATTCTTGTGGCGGCGTCTTCTTTTCTAATATACAAATGGTTAGAATAATATATATATATATATAAATACATACCTTGAGATAGCAGGGTTCCAATGTGTGATGAATCTTGAATGATCGAGGCACCACGGGTTCTTCAATCTTTTCTTTTCTCGTGGAATCTTGTTGGAAGATCGCTTAGCGACATCTTTTGTCTGTCTATTCCACAATTCAACAGAACATGGATAATCCTACTAAAGCTAGTGATACACTAAATTAGCGGACATCATGATCATCATTAGAATCTTTAGGCCAATTGCTTCCCCGACAGCGGCGCCAAAAAGCTTGTTGGCATTTGTTAAGTGCTAAAAGAATATGAAGGATTACGCAAGTTTACTGAGAACACCTACCATTGTAGCTTTTTCCTAGGATGAGTATTCTAGAGTATCGTATCCACAGGGAAGCTTTGGCTAAAGAATTCTAATAAGTCACAATCATGTATCCACTAACTTAGCAAACCACTAGACTATAGTGAGGGGGATAATTGAAAGTAAATATCAAAGAATAAAATAATAACCTACCTAAGATGTCAAAGAATAACTAAACTAAACAAGAGGTCAAAGAGAGACATTGAGGTTCTGGGTACTTCTCTATTACTTAGGTTCTATGATAGAAATCATACCATAACACTTCGGGACATCAGAACACTAGCCACAGAAAGAGATGAGAAGGGGGCTAGGAAGCTCCGACTCTTGTCCTACAAACACCAACCCGAACGTGGTGAAATACGTCGGCCATCAGGGCTGTCACCACACAGGGCTACCACAAACTATCCGTGGGGTTGGGTGCAATCTCAGGTAACCTATAGCCTAGACACCAAGTCTATACTATAAATTACTACTCTAACTACCATGAATAACTAGAGTCCTCAATACGAGCGGAGATCCCATGCAATAGCATAACAACTATACTTAACCATATATGTAAAACATGGAAGTAAATAGAGAAGATAAATATATGAATCATAAGTCTTGTAGAGAAGATACAAAGACATACCATACCTTGAAGACATCTCCAGAATAGGAGCATAGCTCCTCTCTTCTTTTACTCCTGATTAGATCTAAGTTAGGTCTAATATAGTTCTAATTACATGGCTAATCTATCTCTAATTACATGACTAATCTTCTTCTAATCTACTTCTAATTCACTAATCCCAGAGAGAGGTTATCCTTACATTGGGACACCTCTACAACTGAGAGATAATGAATAGAATGAGATAGAATGAATTAGGGTTTAACCCTAGGGTCGAGGGGGTCTTCTTATATAGGCCTTGGCGATGAATGATGACCATTGGATCAAACCGACCTTCAATAACGGTGTAGATACAACCTCAAGGTCGGTGGTAAACCGACATAGAAAGGAGAGGATGACGAGGGGAGGACCCACTGGCGGCCGGCCTAAATGGCTCTGGCGGCGCCGGGGTCCGTAAGCTTCCCCGGGCCGTGTTTCTTACGGTGTCCTCACGGTACCTTCTAGAACGTTTTAGTCCACTTTTTCGGGTCGAGTTACTTCACGGTTAAGTCTTGTCATCGTATGTGAGATATATTCTGGAACTTTCTCCATTCTTCTCGGTGTTTATCTGTTAAGTCCCTAAAAAGATATAAATCACCAAAGCTCATGGAATTATGTTAGTTAGACCCCTAGTCTATGTTGATATTCATTTTACGTCCTTATTTCATATTTAGTTGACTATTAATATTATACTATAACATGTGTCAACAATAACTACATCGGCTTCATGCGACGCGATTATTGCATTGCATATGATTGGGTGACCAAAGAGCTAGATGGACCAAAATGATAAGATTGCTCTCTTGAACTTGAAATTTGCCTTAGCTGGCGATTAACTTTTATGCTTTGTGGGGCGATATTCCGTATTGAATTTTCTTATACCGGCGGTGTTTGACGTCGGTTCACTTTCGAATTGGTTTGTTTTTGAAAACTTCATGTTTGTTTTTCGTGTTCGACTTTACCGTTTTTCGTTTTTTCGTATTCAATGGTAAAAGTAGATGCTATGGCGTGGCTCGAATTTGGTTCTATCATTCTCTTCAATCTCTTGTTCGCAAAACCTATCAAGAGACAGGTCGCACATATGGTGCGTGATTTTTAAAAGTATTCAAGTAATAACATATAAAAGTAATTACTCCCTCCATATCACAAATAGATGGGCTTTTGGAAAAGGTTCGGTCAAACATTGGGAATATAAACTATGAATAACTTTTTTAGTCGTTGAGTTTGAAAAAATATGAAAATCATATCAATAGATTTGTCTTAAAATTACTTTCGTAAAAATATACATATATAACTTTCCAATAAATATTTTTATAGAAAAATAGAAATCAAAGTTGTGCTTTGGAGACCGTGTCACCGTCCTAAAAGCCCATCTATTTGTAATATGGAGGGAGTACATATTCAAGTAATTTATTAAAAAAGTAATAATGGGTGATTTTAAATTACATTTTATAATGCTAGTGGTCTGTAACACCCTGGTTTTAAGCATGTCATTAACATCTGCATTTCATGAGCATAATCATCATTTAGTCATATGCATTTTTGCACATGAAATGATAGATGTTATTTGTATGTTTAAATTGTTTTAAATTTGTTTATTTTGCTTGCCTTGTCATTTCATGTATGAAATACTTGCTTATTTAGTTGTTTATTCTTTATTTATTCTTAGTTATGTTTATAGAAGGTGTTAGAGCACAAGTGATGTTGGTCATGTTCTCTAATCATGGTTAATTAGAGTAGTTTGACTTCGTTTGACCTTGTTTGACCTAGATGGTGATTTATCTTGTTTTGCTCAAAAGTACTAGTTAGAGATCTTGCATGTGTGTGACCCCTTCATGAAATGTGTAGCTAATTTCGTGTAGATCAAAAAGATGTCATAGGCGGTTTGCGTGATTTTGAGTGGATCATGTTCGAAAAGTCGAAGTTTGATCAGTTTGAGGGTGAATTAGGGTTTAGGTTGACCGTAGGAGTGTTGCGCTTGGATCGATCATAGTTTCTAATCCAGGCTGAATTAGGAAAAAGTTTCTATACGTGAAACGCTCGAATTTCATAAGGAACATTTTCTTCAATAAGAGTTTTTCACCGAATCCACACGGATCTCGATGCACGAGGCGGAGCGGTTTGCATTAGGGTTTCAATTCAAAAAAAAAGAAGAAAGGAGCCGGCCGGCGGGCTTGTCTCGACGTGCCGGCCATGGAGCGGCCGCGTGGGCGCCTCTGCCTCCCTCGCCGCGCCCGTGACTTGAAGAAGGGTGAACCCGGTCCCTTGCACGCCAAGCCCTCTCCCTGCCCCCTTTCCCTTACGCTTTCGGCGCCAACGACGGCGGGAAGCGGCGGCGGCAGCGCCATTGCCGGCGTTTCACCCCCTTTGCTCGCCCATCTCGCCGAATCCGGCGCCCAAAGCGAGTCCCGCTGCTCCGCAACCTCGCACCCGACCTCGTAGACTTGGCTAGAGCATGAACCGCGCGAGGAAGAGGTCGTTTTTGCCGTCGCCACGTCAAAAACTCATGGGAGCTCCACCGCACGCCGTCGTCCCGCGGCCCCGCCTCCTCGTCCACCTCTCGATGCTCCGGCTTGTGTTCCAGCCCCTAAAACCATGCACTATCTTAGACCAAAGTTTCTCGGAAAGGTAAGGTTTAGGTAAGCCGGAGCGGCACCTCGCCGTCATGAGCACCGGCCGCGCCGCCATGGTTCCGCCGCCCACGGCGAGCCCCTCACCACCGTCGTCGTTCCACCTTTTCGTTAACTAACTTGCGTTCGCGTGGTTGCCTAGTCCCGCTTGTGCTAGGTCCGCAAGGGTCTCGACTTTTTCGCCGCCGTTTAAGCCGAACATCGCGTCGCCGCCCGGCGTCGCGGGCCGCGATCGACCAGCGTCATCGTCAAACGTCACCCGGTCGCCAAATCGCCGCTTAGCTGGTGTTTCGGCGTCGCCTAGGTGTCCCGGCTTCGTCGCGCAAGATCGCCCAACCCGCCATCGCCGGAACGCCGAGTCCGCCGGCCATCCGCGCCGCCCATCGCCGCCGTTCGCCGTCGGCATCGTTCTGCGGCCGCATCGGCTCGTGGAAAGTACCGGATCGATAGATCTCGCCGCCACGAATCCATAGGTATGCTTTCGCCGCCGGAGGACCAACAACGGTGGAGATCCGCCCTTCAGCGCCGCCGGCGGCGCTACCGCTGCCCTGCTTTATCTCACTAACGAGCGGGCCCCGCCCTTTGTCGGGGGCTATTTTCTTTATGTTTTTATTTTTCAGATTGCTATGAATGCCTTAGAAAATTCATATCTCACTCGTTTTAGCTCGGTTTTGCATGGGACAAATTTTGTTGTGATCCTTATGGGTATATCTACAGTAGAAAATTATGAGATGTGGTTTTCTGGTAGTTTTTATATTTATCTAGATTTATTGCAATATATGCCATGTTTCTAGGTAAATGCATAGTTAATTTTTGGTGCATGATAAAATAGTGGTTCCTATATGAAATGTTCATGTTTTTGGATGTATAGTGCAGGAAAAATATTAGATATGCTATGTTCTGTTGATGAAATGTGATTTTTGATTTATGTGCTATTTACCATGCTTTCTTAGGAAATTCATAGAAAAATAATTACTAGGGTTTTTGCCATGATAATTTTTGTACATGCATTTGTTATTGTTAGGAAGCTTTTCATGTTCATGGTTAGGCAGTTTCATGTTTTTCATAATACAAAGTATTTTCATGCCTAGTTTTCATGCTAGTTTGTCATTTTTGTGTAGGACAATTTATGTATGATTTTGCTATAAAATTTTTATGGTAGGCATGTTAGACAAGTAGAATGCTCCTGTAATTTTTGTAGGATTTTCTAAGGTGTTTACATATTTTATCATATTTATGTTGCATAGAAAATGCCCTAGAGATACATGTTTATGGTAGGGTAATGTGTATTGGTAATTTTATTGTATGTTCTTAGCATGAATAGGATCTGTTGGTAAGTTTAGTTTGATAAGCTTGGCAGTTTGGCAGATTTTTATTCCTAGCATTTATATGTTTTATAGTGTGCATGTGTAGTGTTTGATAGGGCATATCATTTTATGTGCTTTAATTTACCTTTTGGCTTATCCAGTAGGTTTATTTGGTAGATTATAACTTGTCTTGCTTGCTGGAAAGGTTGTAGGTGAAGTGCATGCTTGAGTGATTTCTAGTAGATGTGGTAAGTTATAGTTTGTCTGAAAACAGAGCCTCTGTTTTCTCTGTTTTTGAGGTGGTAGATGACAGAATTAGGTCAGGGTGATGTGTAATGTTTTGTAGATAATTTTGTTAGCTTTCCAACGAGTATTCGTTTGCTACATTTGGAGTTATAGGACTCCCTGTGTGACTGTTTTAGTGACAGCATGTCTAGCTGCCATTTTCAGTGCATTAGAGAACTAGGGTATTGCTTGATGTAGGTTATTAGGGTTTTCTGTGTAGTTATATTTGTGTGTCTACAGAAGAGATATCCACTTACTAGTATCATTTCATCATAATGCATTCATCCATCATTCTATCTCATTTATATATAAGCATGCTTCGTGCATTGGTATTGATCAATCTTGCATATGCATGCATCATATCAGGATCGGAGGAGTTAGTTAGGGAGGAGATCAAGGAGCGGGAGGTCAACCTTCATCATCTCGGAGTGCAGCCAAAAGACCCCACAGGAGAAGGAGGACCGTGACCCCAGCTTCCAGAAGACTCTAACTTCTTCCTACTACTTTTCTAAAGGCAAGCCTCGGTGCATGCTGAACTTCCCTATGCTTTCTAAATTAACTTGTTGAGTCCTTTCTTAAATGCTGCATTAAGTGTAGGATATGGTTGAAACTGTTGATGCACAGATATCCTTGCTAAAGTTTTCCTATCCTATTTAGGAGTCTAGGTTAAATAAATACTCGTTATGATGATTGCGTGAGACGGTGATTTCCGGTCACTTTCGTGAGGATTGTTGTTGGGTTAATCATGTTGGTGGTTAACAAGTCAGCTGCGAGAACCCGAATAATAAAACATGTTTAGATTGGATGGATATTGTGGTCTTCCATCGATCGATTAAGGACTCTCACTTTGTCGGAATGTGGTCGGAAGTTGAACATACCTGCTCATATAGTAGGCTCCGCGGAGTCGTGAGCCACGAAGCTCGTGAGAATGCTAGGGGCCGGTACCTATACGCTTAACGTCCCTCCTAGGCGTGGTCGGTTGGGTTTGATCGGGCGCAAGCAGAGGCACCCGAAGTGGCGTCTTCGGGTCAGCTCACTTGGTGGCTCGAGAGGAGGGGGGTTGCCGACGGGTCCGAGACTTTACGCCCCTAACGTCTTGGGAGTGATCGGGACTCCTCGACGGGGAAGTCCCGGGTTTATGGAGGGGTATTCGCCACTGGTTTTTAAATCGATTCGAATCGCCATCTCTCCCTGGTTAGTGAGAACCCGGGTTGCGTCCACGGCATTGTAGTCTAATATCACAATAATGGTTATCTTATTCATCTTTGCTGATGTTAAAATTATGATCAAGTTACTTATCTTGTTATTTATATATCGTGAGCATATGTTTTAATCTTGACTATACAGGACTTATGGTTATGTATATAATAATAACCTTTTAACTTGGAAGAACCTGAGTAGTATGTGTAGGCGCATTAATCAACTTTATTTCTGAAAATAAATGTGAGTCGGCCGACTCGGATAAAGCCAAGCATAATCCTTGGAGTCTTTTCCTTATTTTTACGGTTTAAGATGGGTAAGTCTTGAGGAGTACAATTGAGTACTCACGGGTTAATTCTCGATGTTGCAGGTGACTCCGTCTAGTATGATTCTATCCAGATGTGATGTGATGTGGTTGAAGATAATGCCTAGGGCATGGCAGTCTCCATAGTTCCCTGTCTCTTGCTATTACAGGGTTGACATTAAGTTGGCACTATATAAGTTATTTTGATTTCCATTTGTATTTTCGAAAGCTATTGCTTCCGCACTCTGAATTACTTTTGAAATAAATGTGTACATCACACTCTGGTTATAATATATTCAAATTTGGTTTGAGATACCTGCGGATTGGAACTACTGAGCTCAACGATCTTGGTTGTATTGTTGATGAGTTTGAAATCACTCGAGATTTCCGGAATACCGGGTTTATATGGACTCAAGTGTAGATCTGCGATTGCTTCGGTAATTGCGAATTATACTTGATTTCTTATAAATTGGTCGGCTCTATCCAAACTGGCATCGAGCTTAGTTCAGTACTTAACAATCCGATCCGGTATTAAAATTAAAATGAACCACTAATCTTTTGTGAAAATTTTGCGAAACAAAATCTTTTTAGTGGTGTGAGTAAAAGTTTGTGAAAATTAATAGTGCCATGGTCATACCCTTATGCCCAATTAAGGACAGTTAGGTGGCTTTACTAACTTGGGATGGGTCTATGCATCATATTTTGTTGTTTGTGCTTGGTTGCCGTGCGACCAATGAGTACGGGCTACTCACTTGAGTAGTCATGTATGGATCGAAATACCTCTCCGCCCTAGGTAAATGATGTTCAATGCCTCTACGCCCAAGGTAAGTTGTGAGCTGTGAGAGCATGATTGGACAACCGCCGGTCTTGGGGATAAAAATAAAATGTTTTGAGAGCTCCGTGGTCGGGTAGTGCCCCCAGTAGACTTGTGTATGGGTACACGGGTGTGCGGGTGTAAAATGTGTTTTTCCACAAGGTATGCGATGCCATCGGGTGGACGACGAAGCGGTATATGCAATTTAAATTCATGCATTGCATAAATATACTGTGGGCTGAAATGAAATTGCAGGTACACTAACAATGCAAATCGTGTAGATCGACTAGTTGCGATTTATTTTCTTTTGAGAGAACGTAGATGTGCCACCATTTATAACGAGTAGTATCTTATCTTTCCTATTCTGTGAGGACGTAAGATACGCTCATGCATCATGTCATTCATGCATCTGCATCAATAAAAGGGATAAAATTATTGCTTTTCTTACCCTTATTCCCGTCTCTCCCCCTTTAGTGAGTACTTGTCCCTTTTGTTGAAACTGACCCATCTCGTTCTCAACCTCACACAATCTTCCAAATCTGTTACCATGGGCTCTGTTATTCTCAGATTAGCAATAATATCATTAGAGATAAGTTGCTTCGCATACCCACGGTATTGTATGTGTTTAAGCAGACATGCAATATAGAGACCCACGGCTCATGTGTTTTTTTTTTTTTTTTTTTTTGCAAAGACATTTTCAGCGGCCCCTCGATTTACGAATTGTAGGTACAAATGTTTGACGCCCACTCCCCATAGGTTTTTGGGATGGCAATGGCGCGGGCAAGAAGGGCGGGTTGTAGGACCCAAATTAGGTTGGGGTCCTGGGCTGGGGATGGTTGTAATTCAATTCAACCCAAAGACACAAGAAGATGAAGCCCATCACATCTTGCCCACTCCCACATCCCACATAATAATCCCCAATAGCACGTCCCCATACCGTTGTTCATAAGCGCATCCGTGTCGACTCCTTCGGCGCTCAGTTGGTCATCCTCGACTGCCCCCCATTCACCACCATTCCGCAGGCAAGATTGAGAGGTGGAGGAACAGGTGAACAGGTGGTCGGAATGAGTAAGCGTGTCTGACTTTTGTTCTATGGTGTTTGGCTGCTACTCCAAATTTAGGCCATCGAGCTTAGGCATCCAATTTCTACAACACGCATCTCCTTGCATTCCATGCACGATCTTCATTAGCCCCACCTTCCTCTCCTGCACAGAAAAAAATGTGTTGCTGATGGCGCCCTACGCCGCATCTAGAGCCATACCTATCAATCAACATTTTAGTATCCTCACGAAAAAAAAAAACACACGAGCCGTGTGGGAATGAGTTTCATTAAAAAAAATAAATTTCTCACACAACTCATTGAAGTTCTTCAGCAGCTTCTTGGATTCGGCGTCCATGGTGGTGGGTGGATCGTAGTGGTCTCCGGATACCATTTGTCGGGTTCGGCCTAGATTGGACCGGAACCGACACGTGAATTGGGGAAGATTGGAGGAGAAGCGGGGGACGATGGTGGTGGTGGCGCTGGGGGCGGGGCGGTGGCCGCGCCGACCTTGCGGCCGTGGCGGGCGCTGCCCCGGGGCGCAGCGTGTCTTGGCGTCTTGGCGTGGCGGCGGCGGCTGCGGGGCGGGGGCGGGGCGCGCATGGGGAGAGAGAGGGGGAGCAGGAAGATGGGATAAAAATTCTTTATTTGCTTGTTGCCCGAAAGATTCTGAGACCCCTTACTTATATAGCCCGGCTATTGGGACTTGTATCTCAAGCAATCTCTCTAAAGGTTTCCTTATAGATTGGAATACCATTTACAAGCATGTCTTATTTATTTACTTCCTAATAAGGGTCTCCCTTATAGATGAGACAGCCCCCCCGCACACCAAAACACCTAAAGATAATCCTAGATATTTTCCTCCTTTATCTCGAATTAGTTACCGAAGAATCCGCGGAAGGGAGGGGGCGTCGGCGGGCGCGCGTGAGCCTGGGGGGGCGGCGCCGGCACTTGGGGCGATCGGCCTGTCCTCTCCGGGCCCTATTTCTGGGTCGTGACATCTCCCCCCCTTCTCCGGCCAGGCGTCCTCGCTGGATGAAAGTCCATTCGATGACACACTGGTTGGAGATCGGCTGCCCCTGGAACGATGAGCTCAACTTGTAGCATGAGACGCCCTTGTACTAGGTTCCTGAGGATCATGTTCTCCCTGGTTCGGTTGGGATCAAACTCCGGGGAGATAGTGAAGGTTGCCGATGTAGCCGTGGTAGATGTAGCGGTGAACTGCACGTCCCTGTGAAGCTGTCTGACGGCGGGCTGCCAGTAGGAGCTCCCTTTGAATGCCCACATCAAGGTGCCGATGCACCATGTCGCGGGAAGGGCTCTCCAGGAACAAGAAACGCTCATTGGGTGGAGCGTTGACGAAGAGCGGCAAGAGGCGCCAAATAGTGATTTCACGGCGAGTAGGAGGAGTTGCAGCCAAGTTCAACATCGTACCGTACATGAAGGAACCGACGTCGAACAGAGAGGGAGAAAGCTGGTGGACACCCCTCTCGCATCATTGCTGATGTGGACGTTGTCGATCGTGGGAGGAAGAGGCGATCCATGCCGTCGAGGAAGACGACTGGCCGGGCCGACATGGTGGCGCCAGGGCTACATACCGCCTAACAGGATGGCGGTTGGCGCGCCTGAAGTTGGCTCCGTCGTGTAGGCGCCCAAAGGCGAGGAAGTTCGCCCTTTGAACTCCGCCTGGTGCAAGGCCTCCAAAGCAGGTGCAGGAAGCAATGGAGAGGAAGCCGAGGGGAGGTAGCATCGGCCGTCAGCGGGGAGGCCGTCCTCAGCGTCCATCTTTGGAGCGGCATCGCCTATGGTGACGTCGAGGGCGATGCGGCGTAGGTGCTGATCCTCCAGTGTAGCTTGACGTAGCTGGACGAAGACTCCGGTGGACGTGTCGTAGAGGTCCAAGGCAGTCGCATGCCTCGAACGTTTCCCAAGCCGAGTCGTGGGCGTCCGGATGCCGGCGAAGATGCCGACCACGAGCGGGCCGGGGCGGGGCGCCCTGCGAGGAGGTGGAGCTGATGTGAACGTGCTCGGGCGGCCCGTCGCGGTCGTCATCGAGCTCGTGGGTCGCGAAATCCCACATCACGGCGCCCTAGGGCTCGCCAACCAAGGCATGCCAAGGATGACATCGACGTCGTCGCCAGTGGCATGACGTAGGGCGTCGATGTCGAGGTCTTTGGCGTCGAGGCGTGAGGTGCGTCGAAGGTGGCAGCCCGGCATGTAGAGGTGGCGCGGTGCGGTGGTGATCGTACACGCGACCGGCTGAGTCCGTAGGGCCGGCCGTGGTCACCACGCGGGGGTCGATGTAGTTGTGCGTTGCTCCCGAGTCGACGATGATGTTGACGCCCGTGCCTGAGATCATACCGACGAGGTAGAGGGAATGAGCACCACATACCGGAGAGTCGGGGTCCCCGACGAGGACCTTCAGGTCAACTAGCTCCTCTTTGTTGTCCGCCAGAGTGTCGTTCGTCGTATCGTCAGTGTAGTCGTTGAAGATCGTGATATCGAAGAGGTGCTTGCACTTGTGACCCCGTGTGAATGGCTCATCACAGTTGAAGCAGAGTCCAGCCTTGCGTCGCTCGGTCATCTCCTCTGGTGTCAGCCGCTTGAACGGCCGAGTTGGTGCAGCTGATGAGGATGGCGCCTGGGGGGCGGCCAGCAGGGGTAGGGGCGCTGGCGCCCTGCCCTTCGCCGTTGCTGGCTTGCCGGTGTTGTAGAGGATGGCAAGACGTCGCTCATATGCCCTGGCGAGAGACATGGCCGCCTCCATATCCTTGGGATTCTGCATCTCGCCGTCCGTCTTGAGCGGTTCGCCCAAGCCTGCTGTATAGATGTTGACCTGCTGCTGATCGTCGAGGTTGCCGGCGCGTGCCACGTGTGCTAGGAAAGCGCTCTATGTAATCATCGACGCCGCACTGTCTTCCTCGGCGAGGCCAGCTCACCAGCCCAGTTCCGCCCGTTCTGGCTGGGCCAAAGCGCTCGTTGATGTATTGGGCGAAGCTTGCCCAATCGACCCTTTGGTTTCTCTGGGACAGCCGCATGTACCATTCTTTGTGCTCCTCTGTGAGATGATAGGAAGCATACCGGACTTGCTCGTAGGCGGGTGTACCTTGTCTTTGAAGAATTGCTTTCGCGGTTGATCCATGAAAGGGGATCGTCCTTGCCATCATAGGTAGGGAAGGACGGCTTGTGCGGCGGGAGCGAGACACGGGAAGGTGTCGGCCGGAGGTGGAGGGGGCGGCGCATGCGCCCCAAATGGCGGCGCCCGCCGGGCGCAGCCGGGCCGCCTCAAGTAGCCCTTCATCGGGTTCTCTAGATCATTTCTTTGTGACTGATTGTCCGGGTTCGCTTGCCATCAGTCCGCTTCTTGATGAAGTCGCGCTCTGCCGCTCGAACATCGCCCGCATCTCGATCTCGGCGTCATGGAGTTGTTGGCGGTGTTTGAGCGTTCTTTGGGTCGTCGCTGAGATGATAGCGAGCCTATCATCGATCTTGTCCATCTTGGCGTTCATCTTGGCGAACTCGTCGCCCGAAGTTCTTTTAGCAGCTTCTTGGATTCGGCGTCCATGGTGGTAGGTGGATCGTAGTGGTCTCCGGATACCAGCTGTCGGGTTCTAGCTAGATTGGACCGAACCGACACGTGAATTGGGAAAGATTGGAGGAGAAGGAGGCAACGATGGTGGTGGTGACGGCGCGGGCGGCGGCGGTGGGCGCGGCGGGCGCTGCCCGGGGCGGCCCGTCTTGTGGCGCGTGAGGCGGCGGCGGCTGCGGGCGGGGCGGGGGTGGGGCGTGGGAGAGAGGGGGAGCAGGAAGATGGGATAAAAATTCTTTATTTGCTTGTTGCCCTGAAAGATTACAGACCCCTTACTTATATAGCCCGGCTATTGGGACTTGTATCTCAAGCAATCTCTCTAAAGGTTTCCTTATAGATTGGAATACCTTTTACAAGCATGTCCTATTTATTTATTTCCTAATAAGGGTCTCCCTTATAGATGAGATAGCCCCTTGCACACCAAAACACCTAAAGATAATCCTAGATATTTTCATCCTTTATCTCGAATTAGTTACCGAAGAATCAGCGGAAGGGAGGGGGCGGGGGCGCGTGAGCGAGCCGGGGCGCGGCGCGGGCCCCTTTGGGCGGTCGGGCCTGTCCTCCCTGGACCCTATTTCCTGGGTCGTGACATGTATCCACACAATACTGCCTCCGTCTTATAATAACTTCACATCTAGGATAAGAGGAGGTAAACTAGCAGAGTTTTAAAATAACAATATTGCACCTACAAAAGTAGGGATCTTTTTTTTTTTTTACTTTTTTTAATCTGCCATCCACTCGGTGGGGATAAATGTGCAGAGAAGTACTCCGCCAGCTTGTCATGCCTACGCGCAGCGTGGAGTAGTGCATGCGATGGAGTCCTTTTATTTTTTTTTTTTTTTGAATCGTAGAAGTGAAGTTAAAATAAGACGGTGGGAGTTCATATATAGGGTTGTCGATTGATGATATACAAATGTAACAATTGTTCATTAGTAGTACAAATTTTAGAAAAAGGAATACTAGCTCGCTCTTGTTCACCAAGCAAACACAAGTAAGACCATGCTTGAAAGACGGTCTTTGCCGTCTTTGCCATTTGTTCATGGGAACGGCGTTGGGTGCAGCAGAAAGAAAAATATTATTTGGCGAGTGCAGTCTCCACCGAGGCAATCATGTTCTGCATCCTCACGGTCAAGAAGCTGCTGTCGCTTGCCACGACCCGTGTTCCTGCACGTTGCCACCCGTGCGAGCTCAGCCATGACAGCATATATGGCAGCCCTGCCGCCACATCCTTGGCCATCCCATCCCTCATTTTGATGATGTCGTTGTAGAGTTTCCTTCGGAGGGCGGCCATGTCAGGGTTGGAGCTGGGATTTGCCGTAGGGTCGACGTCCCCGAGCAGCTTGTTGAGTTGATCCAGCACCCGGTCCTTGTCCACACCTCGAACGCCCCAGCACTTGACTCCGGCCTCCAAAACGTATGTCCATTGATGACTAGCAGCGGCGATGCCGTTCCAGATGTCCAGAACACGGTCCAGGACCTGCACTCTGTAAATCTCCGTCTCCACTTCTGGAGACATGGAGCTGTCTTGGCTCGCCAGCATCGTCGCCACCGGAGGTCTCTCCACGCACACTTTAGCTTCCTCCACCTTGATCACCATCTTTTCTGGCTTCTTCATCTCGTTGGTACTGTTGCTCTCATCCTTGGTAAGGGGATTTCGGTACATTGCCTTTACAGTCAAGAGACTGGTCTCTGTTGCCACAGAATCAGAGTGACCTTCTTCTTCGGGAACGTTCACGTACACTAGGAAGTTCTTCTCCTCGTCGCCATAGAGATCCTTGATTTGGATCCTACTACACCGGGTCTCACGGATGAAGTCATCCTTATGGAGCCCGCTCTTGATTTCTGATATCTTCACCTCCGGGTGTGCGGCCTCAATGGTGATCTCCACGTCCTGCGAGACTATGGACGTTAATCCACCAATGCACAGTGCCATGGCATCCTCCATGTTCCTCAAGCCCTCATTGGCGAAGCAGTAAGTCCCATAACCTTCGCGGGCAAGGTAGTACAACGTGCGTGGATCATGATTGGTTCCAAAGCCGAAGGTATAGGTAGGGAATTGCCGCCTCTGTGCAATGTCTGTGTCTGATTCCTCCAAGCTTTTCCGTGCGATGTTCGCCTGACATTCCTTCAAGATCTGCTTGTCTTTTCCATCAGATAGAAGCAGGATGCAACCCACACGATTCTTCTCCGAGCGAGTGTGCAGGACCTTTTTTCAGCAGTACATAGTAATGGAAAAAAAAAAAGGTTAGACTGATCGATTGATGTTATTTTTTTTTCTCAAAAGACACTAAATACAAACGTTCACAAACACGCATGCACAACCTCGAGCGGTTCTGCCCCCTAAAAAAATGTAGACAGCACGAGCGGTTCCTAAACTTATCTGCCCCAAGGGCGTGGTGGAATGGCCAGGGCATGTTAGGCGCCGACCACTTGGTCATGGGCGGCCCACCTAACGACCCGCGTGCCCCCTTCTCCTTCTTCATCCTGCCGATGCTCGCCCCCGCGGCTGCCGCCTCCGCCCCTTCCCTCTCTTCTTCTCCCTAACCCTAACCCTAGCCGCCATTGCCGCCGCCGCCGCCACCTCCCCGAGCTCCAACCCCGCCGCCAAGGGCGACCTCCACGCCCCGCCGCCTACCCATACCCAACCGCATGAGTCCAGCCCTGGCCCGGCTCGGCGGCGCCCCCGCCGCCGAGCTCAAGACCGGCGAACCGTCGGCCACCACCGTGTCGACGGCGCGGGCCCCGGCCGGCCGTATTCTACGGCCCGGGGTCGAGAATAGGGGTGGGGGCGTCGGACACTAACGTCGGGGAACGCTCGCCCGGCGGTGTCGTCGTTGCCGCCACGGCCTCCGGCATTGTCGCCCGGGGCCTCCCTAGCAGGCCGTGGGCCGTGGCGTTTTAAGGGTGGTCGGCGCTGAAGATTGTCGGGAATGGCACCCCCGGCTACGGGCGTGGTCACGATAGACCCCAGAGCTCCACTTCTTCCTTAGCTCCGGCCTGCTGAGTGCCTAATGGAGACGCCGAGAGCTTTCTCAGCTGCGAAATAGAGGAGCCAGTGGCGATAGGAGATAGAAGAAGATGACCACGGTTGAGCCTATTTCTCTCTCTCTCTTATTCAGCCCAACAGCAGCCCACTCATGCCCGAATCGACTTCCGTCTGATTTAGGAACCTGGATTAATACACCCATCTTTTTATATAAATAAATGATTTTATAGCAATTCCTGTGAGTGTCTACGTTGTAATGTGTAATTCTCAAAAAATTCTCCATTTTTAGAAAACAGAAAATATTAATGTCACAACATCTAGATCAATCGATCATATAATATTACTTAATGCACCATAACACTTTAAACCCACGTAAACTCAAATACAAAGCACACATACTAAATGTTCCAGACCTAGTTGCCTCAAAAGATAAAAGTGCCACACACATCCTCTATGCGCCGATCAGAACACCTCCTCGCGCTGAAAACAATAATCAAAGGGACCGTCTGCTGCCATATCACGCATGTCATCTTGGTAACTCAAAAACTATTGACCAACACCTCCCATGCCAGCCTCTTACCAGTTTTGTTGGAATCGCCAACACTGGCCTCCGCGCCGAAGTCGTGGTCCACTAACAATAGATGCGAGGCCCTCAAATCGCTATGCCAACACTCTATTCCTGACTTTCATCCTCCATCATTAACACCGCAAACTTGAGTCCTCAACTAGGTTTCCACCTTCCTTGCCATGATGTTGGCCGCCGCAAATGACTAACCGAGCACAATCTTCCAAAACGACGCCTCAAAGGAGGATTGCGACCACATTGGTACCATTGACGTCGGACAGTTAAGTCCAGGTTTTCATCTAGGGAAGACAAAGCACACACATGGAAGAGGCATGAATGATTAATGCCTCCCAGGAAGAAAATGATGTCTAGAGACGTCGGCATCATTGGCCCAAGAGGGAAAAACTTTCGCCATGGCAGTTAAACCCCTTGCACAACGTTGGTCGTGACTTGTCCGTTGCGCCAGATGCAGCCTTATCCAACCTAGTCGCGTGATGTCATCAATGCCGACCGCCACGATCACCAAACTCACCGGCCAACAGCTTCGGCAACCGTCGTGCCGATGACTCCCAACCCCGGAACTGGAGCATGCTCATGTAGTTGCCACATTAGCCGCTACCCCGCCGCTGAAGACAAGTTATCGTGTCCCCGGCACCTTGTGGATCTGGCACTGAGATTGTCGGATCTCGCCGTCGAGGAAGAGGGTCGCTCTATGCCGCCGCTGCCACACTCGAAGAAGGCGCCGCGTAACCATCTCCTATCTGCATGAACCTGGGACCGGCAGATCCTGCCATGGGGCCACTGGATCCAGACACTAGAGCAAGGGAGCTCTCGGCCCGCCACCGCCATGTTTGGTGTGGTCGATGAAGTAGCAAAGGAAGCCCCATTCGGATGACACCGTGGGATCCACCCCGGATGGAGCTCCGCTACCGCCGAACAACACCACCACTGCTAACCTCGAAGCTGCCCAAGATGACACCAAGAGCAGCAGGGAAAGGCCCGTCGCTGTCTTCCTCTCAATCGTGCGGGTCTCCTAACGATCTTCTCGGGCAGCGGCAAAGCTAGGTGCAGAGGGGATAAGCCAATGTGCTAATAATAGTTAAATGATATATGAATAAGTCTGAAATTAATCATCTAAATTTGAAGTTTGCATAATGTATTCACCTAGTTGTGAAAATGCAGCTTTTGGGAGACCGTGATTGATGGTTGTGTGGTACACTACCTAAGCATGGGCCTGTTTAGTGCTTTTGATTAGCATGCAGCTTGTGCATAGTGTTTGCCCCAGCTAAAAGAAAAACCACACTACTACATAATTTATTAACTGTGGCGGTTATTTTGGATTAACCGTGGCGGTTTTTGAAACCGCCACGAAAGAAAGGCCATGGTTAACCGACGATTAACCGTGGCGGTTTCGAGGGCATCAAATAGCTGCCACGGTTAAAAAAAAAAAAGAAAAGAAAAGAAAAAAAGAAATCACAATACCACCGCCGCTACCGCCGCTTGCTGTTGCTCGTCGTTGCTGCCACCTCCACGTTCTTGAGCAACGCGTGAAATAGATCAGCTATTTGCTCATCATGAGTGACTACTCTCTCTCCTACTTTTTGCTTGTCACGTTGGCCAAATAGCTAGCCATTGCGGATGCCCTAAGGGTTAATCTTTAGCAATATAGGTTAAACTTTTTCTTTTGAGCATCTCCCGAGGTTAAACTTTAGCCGTGGGACCCAAATCCAATAGAGAGGGGATACACAAGTGCTGACGTACCTCGTATGCCTTCTTTAAGCCATTGCTGATGTGGACTCGAGACTTGACCTCTAAAGATTCCACCGCTTCAATGGCGTGCCGCTTGCGTTCGTCGGACATGTGAGTGAATATGGAGAGCTCCTCGTCTCTTGGGCCGTGCGTCACCACGGACAGCCGGTCTTCGTCTCTGAGGTTGAGGATGGCGAACTTGGCGCCCTGCTTAAGATGCTGCAGGCCGATTGCCATGGTGGTGCTCATGTCCAGCACCATGACAAGGTCGATTGGCGCGCGCGCCTGCTGTGTGTAAACTGGCGCTTTCACGCGCACCAGCACTAGGAATTTCTGACGATTATGGGATCCAGGCACGGCGCCGACCTCCGGGAACGTGCTCAGACGAATCTTTTCTAGACAAGCGGTGGTCACAGAAACCTGCAAATATTATTATCAAAGATCGATTAGTGCGAGAATCACACTAACTCTTAATGGTAGCTAGCACCAGTCTCCGTCCGTATCTAATTACCTGTTGTCCGCTGATTCCGAGCGAGTTAGCTGGTATTGAACTGTAGGAGCTCGTCTCGTCGGAATATATAGCTGCGATGGATTTCTTGGAACAGAAGAGCGAAAAGGAGTGAAATCAGATACAAGTACACGGATAAATAGACGTACTATCATGACATAGCATCTGTAGAAGATACCTCTTTTGTAGAACCATGTTTTAGAAAATCCAAGGCAAGCATCTCATCGCAGGAAGGTTGTAGGTGCCACAAGAGGGAACCGCCGTGGCTACGCTTTTGTGGGTCTATGGCCACGTCGTGGAAATGGTGCGACAGGTATCGCTTACTCTCCCCAAGCTGTAAGTGCCTTTTGACGCGCTTGAGCCACATCACCGCGTCGGAGTTGAGCATGCACCTCGACGCGGCGTAGCAGGGGTCCCAGTGGAAGACTGTGTTGGGGACGGCGAGTTCGTTGAACCTGAGGACCACATGGCCGGCGCGGCGCATGAGCAGCACACCTTCCCTAACCCACCCTTCCGCCGGCGAAAGGCAGCCAGCCCAGGCTCTGGGCGTCGCTGATGGTGCCGTCCTGTGAAATTTTTCGGCGAAATATCGCGAAATTTCCGATATATCGCATTTTTCAGTGAGGTCGAAAAAATTTTATATCGGTCAAAAATTTTCGCTAAATTCATATTTCACTCAAAAAATTACACCAAACCATCCTAAAATCTCCATATCCTCTAGTCTTAATAAAGACTTATTTTTTTCAAATCTATTTAATATTTCTCACTAACAAATTCGATGATACTAACATATTTTTGCAAGTTGCCCACCGCCGTTGTATTATCACTTCACAACTTATGCGATATATTGTGTTGTTTCGTTCATGTTATATAAATTTGTGATGGAAGATGGATTTGAGAGTTTTTCGTGAGATGATGCCAAATTTTTTTAAAACGCATTTTGAATTTGTTTAAATTTGACCCGATATTTCGAAATTTCGAAATATCGCATTTTTTCGGCAAGTGCCGATATTTTTTTTCTACCGGTAGAAAAAACCCAGGTGCCGTCGACGTGTCGCAGCGTCGCCGAGCTGTCTAGCGGCGGCCTTGAGGTCGTAGATGGTGTAATCCACCAGCCACATGTACCTCCGGTTGGCGTACAGCCATTTCAGGCCGTCGCGCAGAATATTTGCGGCCGAATCTAAACTGGTAGCCTTGGCACCGCCGCCCCCGGCCGCTGGAGCCTGCAGCATGAGGGGCGCCATGCACGCTGTTCGGAGACAATGTCACCGCCGGCTACAGCCCGAGCCTGAGCCTGGTGGTGGCCATGGAGTTCCATGGTCGACCTCACGCGTGCGCGCTAGCTATCTCTGATCCACTACGAGGAGATCTGCAAGAACTAGGTGTAAGTAAGCGCAAGAGTGGTCGATGAGCCCATGCTTAAGAGGAGCGTTCTGGTTGCGGAAGTGGAGTTATTTGTAGTTTATACTGTACGCTGATATTCCGCACTGATATTAATTCGACAGCTGCCTGCCAGGCATCTTGCTGCTACAAAGCGTTGAAGAAAGAAATCAATTCGCCGTACGTGCGACTGTGTCTAGAGGCGGAGCGACAGCTCCGATCCGTAGGTGAAACCACTCATTGAGTCGGGGGTGTTCACACGATACATACAATGGTCTCTATGCCGCGGTTGAATCATCACGGTTAATGGTGGTGGTTGCGCTTGCGGGCATGTTAGCTTGCCCGCCTCAGTTAATTGTTTAAGAAAAATCTATAAACCCACCCATGAGGGCTTTCGTTCCCACAGCTGGCGAGCCCATTCCCAGCCCAATAGCCGAAACCATAGCAACCGAAACCATAGCACTCGCCGGATTCAACACCGGATTGAACACCGGATGCAGTCTCGAGGCTGACCTACGGATCCGCCACCATGGAGCTCGCCTTGACCTCCATCTCTTCGGCTCCAACACGAGGCACCGTCGAGAGGTCCACCTGTCAGTAGAGGGGCGCCAACTGTGGAGGAAGCTCAGGGGAGGGGCGCTGGCGGACGACGTCCACTGGGTCGTGCACACAGCTGTGCCACCCAGCGTCGTCGAATCTGCCGCATGGTGCTCCTCACCGGATCCACTAGCTCCAACGGCGACCACCATGGCTCCGCATCGCCTCCCCGAGTGCCAAGCGCCTTGGCCACGAGCGCCACGGGCAAGTGGATTCACCACCGAGAGAGAGAGAGGGAGAGGGGGATGCATAGGGAGAGGAGGCATGCGGGGGAGAGAGAGAGAGAGAGAGAGAGAGAGAGAGAGAGGTGGAGGAGGAGGAGGGGAGGAGGCGAGTCAGAGAGAGGAGCTCAGTCGATCTGCTAGTGTGGTGTGAGGAGCGGCGCCATGAGGGAGAGATGTGTGTGAATGAAACCTTAGGTGCGGTATATATGGGAGGTGATATCTGGCCGAGGTGGGGCATCGTGGGCTGCTCGTAGTTGGGCTAGTATTTTCCGACGCCTCCGAAAATCTATTTATGGAGGCGGGCACCTTAGGCATCTGTCTCTCATAATAGGTTATTTTTATAGACGGTTTTCTTAAGAGTCTGCCTCCGTAAATCTATTTTCTATGGTGGGCTATAGTGTCTGCTTCGGAAAAACAAATGCCCACCCCCGTTAATCACAAGCTTTAATTAACCGAGGCGAGCAAAAGGAGCGTCTGACTTGGTTAAGTTTGGGCTATCACATAATATCAATTCTGTAGTAGCGCTGATGGCTTCCGAGAGAGATAACTGAATTATTAAACCCAATCTTGTGTTGTCAAACAAACATTTTAGCGAACATGAATACCCTTGTGGCGCCATTGATCGCGGACCTTATTCTCACCTTATTCTCGCTGTACGGTAGTTCATCTAATGCAATTTTCATTTTTAGGTAGAATTAGCGTAGAAAATGACAATAGTGTGTTGGAGTCTGACAGGAGTCCTCTTCTTTTGTTTTTTGAAAAGCATATATAACTTAGTTATAAGCAAATAACTTAATATCCAACACCTCTTCTTTGACTGCCGTGTGGCGAGATTTGTTTGGAATACACTGTTGATCACTTTTAATATTCAACCACCTAGAAGGCTAGAAGTACTTCCCATATGTTTGGTTCTTGGATAAGAGGTTTTACACCTAGTTTAAGAAAACTAATATTAGTGGAAATGGCTGCTTTGTGCTAGGCTATTTGGTTGAATAGAAACGATGCGGTGTTCCAAAATTTTGTCACTCACTACTACAAAATTGATTTTACATGGTGTTTCAATTTTATTTTCCGTGGCGGGCATTTGAGAAACCGCCACGGAAAATAGGTGGCCTGGCACCCCCTCCGGCGGAAAAAAAACCGCCACGGTTAATCGATTAACGTGGCGGACTTTAACAATGCCCGCCACGGAAAATCACTATTAACCGTGGCGGACATTGTAAAAAAAACCGCCACGGAAAATCAGCAAATGACCGATCACGGTAAATCGAGCCCAATTCTAGCAGCCCAAAAGCCCATACCAGCCCACTAATAGATGGTCCATATAAAAAGAGAACAACACTCCCATCCCTAACCCTAACACTCTCTGCCGCCTCTCTCTCTCTCATCGGCCCGACCCGACCACCCACCTCCCCTCTCTCTCACCCCGACGCGCCGTTCTCCCTCCCCTCCCCATTCTTCCCGACGCGGGGCGGCCCCGGGCGGCGCGGCGGCGCCCAGCACCCAAGCCGGCGGCCCCCTCCGTCTGCGCCGGCCGGCCCCCCTCCCTCTCTCCTCCCTCGAGCAGGCGGTGCGGCGGCGCGGGAACCGGCCATGGCGGCGCGGTCCCAGGACGGCGGCGCTCCCGAAGCGGATCCGGCGTCCCCGGCGCGGATCCGGCGTCTCGCAGCGGCTATGGCGTCCCCATCTACGGCGGCGTGGCGGTGTCGGCAAGGTCCCCGTCGTCCTCGAGCTCCCGATCGGCGTCCCGCGCGGATCCGGCGTCCCCGCGCGGATCCGGCGCCCTGGCGGGCCGCGGCAAGCTGGGCCGGGCGGCGATGGCGTCTTGGCCGGCGGCGGCTGGCCGGCGGTGGCGGACTCGAAACCTAACCGGCCCGGATCCGGGCGCCGGCCCAGATCCGGGCCCGTTAGGGGTTTCGAGTGCGGATTGTTTTTTTTTTATTTTATTTTTTATTAACCGTGGCGGGCATTGTAACGAGTCCGCCACGGTTAATCGATTTTGCATGGCGGGCATGGAGTCCGCCACGGTTAATCGTTAGATTAACCGTGACCCTAGCTCCATGGCGGACCTAATGCCCGCCACGGAAAATCTAAAATACCCGCCACGGAAGTTCATTTTACGTAGTAGTGACTAACTTGTATTTGTAGGTGATATTCGGAGGGACGTTGCAGTGGTCACTGTTGTCTAAAGAGGAACAGAGAATGACAATGACGGAAGGCTGCAGACTTTTGGAAGGAGGGGTGTTGCAACTCTTTTGCTCGTGTGCTTGGAAGAATCGGAAGAGAATTGGAATATAAAGATTTTTATGTTGTGGTGGTCTTTGACTCGCAGTATTCTAGGTCAACTGATACTTTGTGTTGGGTGCCATGCTCCCTGGTCTTCTTGTGTGCTGGTACCAGAACTTTGTTTTGGCTTGGTCTTCCTCCTGTGTGAGGATTAGTTGTTTTATTAGTTGACCGCTTAGCGGTGTTCTGGGCTATGCCCCTTTTTGTAAGCGTGCTTGGCTGTAAGCATTCAAACCTTGGATGTGAAGACCGGAATGGAAGTTCCTTTATCTAAAAAAAGCAAATAACTTAGTTATATTTTGCATGGTAAAAAAAAAAAAAAAAACTTGTGGAAATATGAGCATCCAGAGCAGGTAGGAGCAGTCGACACGTACAATGGATGCATTTGCTGATCGCAGGCAAATAGAAATTAAGCCAACACCTAACACCTGCCTACACTTATTGTACCAAGTGCAGTCCAATAAGCAAACGCCGTACCCCTCGAACATTGAGACGTAGCCGTCTCTGATGGATGGAGATGAGGCTTTGGGCCGGGGCTGTACCATCCATACCGACGGGGGTCCCTCTATCTTCTGGCATTGTCGTGCGTCCTCCTCGCTCTGCAGCTGGCAACAGTAACTGGTTGGCAAGGTAGAGCTAGCGTCGACTTGACTCAGCTAGCTAGAGTCGTTGCAAATTAAGGGCCTGTTTGGGATAGCTCCAACCCGGATGGAGCTGCTTCACTCTAAAATTCCAGGTGGAGCTGACTCCACTCTAAAACTCTAAACTCAAATTGGGGTTTAGCCAACAGCTCCATCCTCTTTCATGGGCCCCACCGGTTAGCTCAATTTTCCTCTTCTTCCGCTCTTCCCCAACCATGAATGCTGCGCTCCCTACTCGATCCGCCGTGGAAGGAGCGTCGGGGCAGGGGGAGAGCGGGCGGGCAGCCGCGACGGCCAGCCGGCAGCGGACCGCTGTTGGGGGCCTAGCCTTGGGGGGAGAGGGGTAGGGGCTCGGGGCGGCGGGGCGGCGTCCGCGACGGCCGGCGAGGGAGGCGGCGACTCCGGCGGCAGTGGTGGGGAGGTCAAATCCAAGCACCGGCGGTCCACATGGTGTCCATGTTGCAGAGGCTGCGAACCCCATGTCCGCCCGCCGGAATAGCCTTTTCACCGTCCTCCCGTGGCTCTCCCGAGGCACTCTTTGTTCCACCGCACCATGGCCGGCCAGATGGTAGGGTAGCCGGTGGGAGGGCTCTTGCGGCGGAGATACGGGAGGGCGGCGACGACGTTCCGACGGAGAGGAAATCGTGCGAGGGAGGGAGGGGAGTTGCGGGTGAGAGGAATAGAAGAGAACAAATCGTTATTTCCCACTTATCCATGGTAGTGGTGGGTAATTACCTATCAACTCCATGTCTAGTTTCATATTGAATAGTTCTGGAGCAGCAAAGGAGGTGCTCCAAAACTCCAGGTTCATTTGCACTACAGCTCTAGAGTTGAGGCTGCTCCATGGAGTTCTGGAGTCGAGGTGTTTGGGTAGCTCCACCCGACTCCACCCTAGAGTTCGGCTCTGGAGCCACCCCAAACACGCCCATAGGCCCCTTTGGTACAGGTTCAAGTGCTTCAACTCCTTCATTGTGTTTGCACTGTAGCTGGAGCTATCGAAGCTAAAAAACGAGGTTCGTCAGCTTTGTGAGAGGGAGGTAGAGGAGACAGATACATGGATTCAGTGAATAGTGATGCTACAATGTCGTTGTCAGGAGGAGCCGAAGCACTAGAATCTCTACCAAACCGGACCATAGTCTGTTATGCGCCATGTTTTAAATCTCCGGCTAAGTCTCTTAGTTGCTGCCCTCCTCAGCAGTTAAGCACAACTATTGCCAGAGATAGCTGCAGCTAACCCATTTAGCTGATTTTCGGAAAAAAACTAGAAGAAACATAGAAACAGCAATAGATCCAATGACAAGACTCATGGCATAGTTGCAGCAATAGATCCAGTGACAAGTAAATCTTTAATGAAGACCATGGGGAAGAAGTGATAGAAGCTACCAATTGACTAATTGAGCTGCACGGGAAGAGGAGCTCGAAGTTAACACCTCCGTCGGCGGCTGTCAGCTGAAAGCGCTTCGAAGCCGCCGCGGACCTCCTCGTCGGGCTCGCGCCGCTGCTCAGCTGCCACTGACCGGTCGGTTGCCTAGCCACTCGAAGTCCGCGCCGCCGCCTGCTCTTTTTTGTGCAGCTAGAGAGCGAGTGCTTGGAATGGATAGAGTTGGTACTGCTGGGTGTGTTTCTCTCGTCTAAGGTCCACTTGGGCCGGCTTCCTTCTTGGGCTAGGCCTGTTGCGTTTTACAATTTAGCTGTGCTAAGCTGTTGACTAAAGGCCAATTATCCGGCTATTGCTGGCTAAATGCCGCTATTGCGCTCTAGTTTTCTTAGCGCTAAAAACTGAATCTCTTAGCTGCTTGATTTAAAACTTGGGCTATGCGTTACAGTTTATTTATTTATTTATTTATTTTGATAAAAAGTGCTATGCATTACATTAATCCTTCATCGCCAATAATCCTATCAACTCCGTGCTTGGCCCTGCTGCTCTTGCATTCCAAACTTCCTTCGGAACAGAAATGGTCATTCATCTTTCATTTGGTTTTTATTTACACGAAATTTTCCATGTTTTAACAAAGCTCACAATTCGTACGGCGTATGCAAACGAATATGTACAGATTGGTACGTAGAACTCACAAAGCTGCCGGTTGCGAATAATCTCCCATGGATTTGGAGCATCAATGACGCAGCTAACGTCGTCGGAGCATGTAAAACTGCAGCGCGGTGTAGATGGTTTGCACGACGAGAATGACCAGGACAACAACGGCGAGGATCGCCCATGTTCTAGTCCTCAAGCATTCCTCCCAGCGGCCTCCGGCGGCGGACATCTTCCGCCATGACCTCCGGCGGCGGCAGTAGGCGTTCACCTGGCGGTGCACAGCACCGACGGCGCTCTCCGGCTCGAACACCGCATCCTTGGACATCCTCTCGAACATCTGCGCCACCGCCTTGTCGCTGCCGGCGGCGGCGTTCTGGAGGATGCCCTCGGAGCGCAGCAGCGCCACGTCCCTGGCCGAGCCGAGGACGCTGCTCATGAAGAACACATACGCCGCCACGTCGCTCCCGGCGCCGGCGTGGAGCCTCTCGAACGCCATCATGTTGAGCAGCGCGGACTCAGTGGAGTCGTCCACCGTCAGCGCCGGCACGCTCAGCACGCCGCTGCGCTGGAACCGGACGTCGCGCAGGCTGTTCGTCCTGCTCGTCTTGAACCGAACCCCGGCCGCGTGGGCTCCACCGCCGGCAGGATGATCGCTGCCTCTTGTTGGTTGGAAATGGAGGTGTCCAGCAAATCCCTCGAGTCCTGCCGGTATGCGCCACGCACTAGGCTCCCGCGGTAGACGGCGAGTGGGTGGTGACCCAGCTCGTCGCGGCCGCCGGCCGGTGGCGTCGGGGACAGAAACCTCAGCACCATCCTGTTGATCTCCTCGTGTCTCTGCGTGGCATACATATATATCCAGCATCCGTGGATATCAAATTGGAGTATTTTACTATTTCATTCATAATTCATGGTTAGTAAAAATATAAAGATCAACAACAAGATTAAAATTCCAGCATCTAGTGGTTATATTTGCTACCGGCGGCTGTGCAGTCATGACGGCGACGAGCCTCTCGAGCACGAGCAGCGGCAGCTGGTTCTCGAGCATAAGCATGTCGCGCCGGACCAAGGGCATCACGTAGAGCATCCCGTGGCGGCTAAAGACGGGATCACTGGTGGCATATCCGCCGGCGCCGCCGACGTCTGTGGCGACACGCATCGCCTCCAGCAGGAAGCACCCGTCGACGAGCAACATGTCCAGGAACCGCTCCGTGCCGCCACCGTCGTCGCCGCGCCACTCAGCGCCGAGATCCCGGTACGCGCTCTCCAGCTGCTCGGCGGCGCCCCCGCATGGCGGCTCTGAACTCCTCCAGCGGCCGCCCGCACCGGCGCAGCAGGTGCGCCAGCGCTCGGCGCTTGTGCGCCTCCATGGGCAGCAGCGCGGCGTCGCCGTGGTGGAAGGGACCCAGCGACACCACCTGCGGCCGGTACGCCCTGGGGTTGACGTCCTTGATGGACGCCGGCACGCGGTAGATGGCGTGGCGCTGCCACCGCGACGCGTCCGCCTCATTGGGCGTCGTCTTGTCCACGTCCAACGCCCACGACATGAACAGATCACAGACGACGATTGGTGACACAAGATTACAAGTTCTATAGATTGAACTGGTATAAAGATGATTACTAGATATTCTTACAGAACATAGTATACGTTATACAGGAACTTGAGAAGCTGGGAGCTATCTAGACATACTTATATAGCCATTTCGGAGTATAGTACTATTGTCGAAAAGATTGAGGTTGACAAAAGAATATCAGGTTACTTGCATTCGGGGCAGACTGTGCACATAAAGGTGGAAGATTAATCTAATTTGGACATCCATGGATTTTGCCAAATGACCTAGAAACTCAAATTTTGGTGGGAGGACCATCTCTTCTTAGTTCATTTTTTTGAACTAGAGAGTATCCATTGGACATCCATGGACACCTAATCTAATTTGGCCATCCATGGATTTTGCCAAATGATCTAGAAACTCAAATTTTGGTGGGGACTATCTCTTCCTAGTTTATTTTTTTTTGAACTAGAGAGTATCCATTGGACATCCAACTTCCACCTAGATGTGCACAGTATATAACTATATATATCCACAAACAAAAATGTCTAAAACATGTAACTATAAATGCATATACTATGTTCTTGTCCTTCATTCGCATCGAACCTAAACCGTAACTCTCCACTTCCATTCAGAACCAGAATTTTAGATTTATCCTAGTGATGTGGACTTCTAGTATTTTGACAACCGTAATGGAAGTGTTCGCTAGGCACGGTTGGAGATTTAGTAATAGAATTGCTTTCTAGATGTTGAGTTCCAAATCTTATTTTGTTTTCGTTTTTCGACCAGAACTTTGTGTTTGAGATTGATTGGTTGGCAGTGCCATTTTTGTAACAAGATTTAGCTATATGCATCGATTGATGCAGAGGTTGGGATATTAATATAATCCCTTTTCTAAAAAAAAATCCTTAAATACAAGATATTTTAAGTTTCAAAACAAAATAAGGAGTTTGGCAAAGGACTAAGAGAGTGTTTAGGACTGTGTGTTCTGCGATGGTGGCGAAAAGAAAAGAAGAATCATGCCAAATGGGGGTCTTCGAAAACCTCTAGCCCACCTTGTTTTAGACCAATTTGAAAGAAAAAAAAAACACATTAAGAAGCTCTTACAGTACATATGATTTAAACCCCCTGGTACTGACAATTCTTCTCACCACATAAAGCCCCTCGAACTACAAAGTGAAGTACCTTTCCTGTGTTTATCATACCTTGGGACACCACACTATATGGTTTGTAACCATGGTCCCAAACATGCCCTAATTTGCTGCCACTACACAGAAAACATGGGGTGGCTTATCACTACCAGTTCTAGACACAACAGTGATAGGTAAGAACATGAGACCTCAATGTTTTCGTTCTCCCAAGCATTTGTACCAGCTAAGTCACTTGTGACTATACACCTAATGCTATTTTTCTAATTACACAATTTTGAATCTTATATTATATTTTAACATTCCACATGATCTCAAATGAAAGGTTGTTAACTGTGCAAAGTTATATATATCTCTGAGTACTACAACTTTAGTGTTAACTTTGTCTTTATTCATATTGGTAACCATCTCAAATCCGATCTGAGAACTTATATTGAATATTTGAACATGTAAAGCATCTCAAATTTAAAAGTTGACAACTATGAAGTTCTAGATCTAATCAATTTTGATATGAATTTTATCTTGTTCTAACTTTCGTATGAAAATGTTATGATTTTGTGAAAAACATGCACTAGAGTTATTGGCTTGAACCGGCACTGATTGCACCATGATATTAGTGTTGGGTGAATCTGCGAAATGGTAAGTCCACACATCAACATCACTATTGGTTGAACTCATGAACCGACAGTGATTATTATCTATTTTGGCATACTATGCCCCTCACAAATTTGTTATTTTTGATTGTTACTTGCCTTTTTTGGAAGTCAAATTTGTTAATATTATATTATAAGTAGATGGAATTCTTATGTATGCCATGCGAGATTCACTCCCTTTTCCCTTGCACGTACTCCAACCTTCAAACATACTTCCATATTTAATCGCAAAAAAAAAAAAAAAAAAAAAAATACTTCCATATCCTGATATCCACAAGCCATATCGTTGTTCCTTCAATTATCTGCTTCCACTAAATTTAGGCTTCTACTTAAAACTAGTTATGGAGATACCATCACTATGAAATAGTAAGTAATGCCCAAAATCTAAATCTAAACTATATACATATGTATTTAATTAATTAATTAATTAAGTACCCTAATCGACCAGTATTAGCACTAGAGACCCCCTAAATTAAGTTTCATCTAAATTACTCACCTATGTAATTATATCAATCCTCTCAGCAATGACCATGCATCTAAATTTGCTTATAAATTAGACACCTATATCATTACTAAAAATAACATAAAAAACCCTTAAATGCATCTAAATTACCTACCTTCATAGTTCTTAAGAAATATTACAGTTTTTGCTTCTAAATTACCCACTTTCTACCAAGATAAACACACATGATGTTTGCCCTGCGAACTATATAAATGCAAGTTTAAAAGTAATAAGCATTGTCAGTTTCCATGTCAAACACACATGGATCAAGCTAAGGCTTGAACTAAAAATATATGTCAAATACACATGGAGGTGCAACAAAAAAAAAAAAAAATATGAATATGGATGGAAAAGCATAAAAGTAATTGATAAAATCTATAACAATTAGATAATAAGGAGATATAAAACTACTTATATTACATGAGATTGTGCAAGAAGTGAACAGATAAGTGAGAATGTGAGATAAATAGTAAGCCCTTTTTAACCAACAAAACTGGGGGGTGTGTTTCCCCACACTATGAGCCATTTTCATTAATTTGTAAAACAACAAAGGTTGTCTCTCTGAACAAATGAATGAACTAAATAGTAAGCACTATTGATGATGTGGCTTTAGTGTTGATGCACTAGTATGTATCTAAATAAAGGAATATGAGAAATATTTGCCATTCCACAGAACTTTTGTAGGACCATATATATGTGATGATGGACCATGCATAGAATGCTTTGGATCCCCCAAAAAGAACAACCTACGACAAGTATAGCTAGCTGATTGGTACGAACTAGTTAACCAAGTGCAAATATGACGAAGCATCTCATGGTTTTGGCATGGTCAACCGGTCACTCTGACCTGAATATATGCTTACTTTGTCCCTGCAAGGTGATCAGAAGAAGCATCAGACCTTTTATATTAGTTTTAGGCTTTGCGTAAAGAATCCAGATGAGCACGTACACAAAGGTTCGTTCAACATAGAACGCCGATCAAGGAAGCGAGGAATATGTGCAAGAGCCTTGGCCTTAGCTTGTTTTGGGTAACAATGCATGGCTGGCACGAGCATGTAGGACTAGAGGACACTGCGATGATACAGTAGCATAGCAGGAACCACCAGGGAGCCAGCCCCAGAGAGAGCATGAGGAAACGTTCACTTTAGGATGTGAATGTGAAACACAAATAAGAAAATAAAATTTTAGACAACCGATTTAGTAAATAGCTCAGGATTTTTTTCATGGAAAATTATTATTTTATTAATTAATTAATTAATAATAGTTTTGTTTCTGTGTGCGCTCTGTTGCGTAGAAAATCGATTTGTGAAGTTTCCTTGTAAAAAATATTCTGAAAATAAAATACGTTACTTTATCTTTCCCAGCGGCAAACTTATTTTGGCCTGCTTCCTGTTACCTTTTGGGCTGAACCCGTTTTCCTTGTCTACAAAAAAAACAAAATAGGCTGCGGCCCATAACACCAACCCGCAGCAGCAATGTTTATTAATAACAAAGAACAAAAGCAACATCAAGGACCTTTTAAACCCTTGACCTGTTTAATACTAAGAAACAGAATTTTTCAATACCGAATTTTGTATGTAGTTGTAAATAAAAAGATTGTCTAAGCAGAATTTGGTTGTACTAATCAAATATGTCTTTAGTTGTAATTTTATCCAGTGGTCCAACTGGTTGAGAAACTCGAGGCAGATGATGGTTCGGCCCGGTAGGCCAGGAGACATCGTTGCCTGTCTAGACCTGGGTCATGATGGACACCATGATGGGCTGAAATCCCGCGAAAGAAACATGGGGCCCAATTGTGAAATACGTTTGGGCCCAAGGTAATTGTTGTTGATTTGAAGGAAAGACGTGGCCCAGTTTGATCCGGTTGGCCTTTTCTTGACAAAAACGCTTGTTCTCCCATGAACACTTTGCACTCTCGGAAAACAATTTACTCAAGCCGAATACACACCAATATAATTGTGATATATATTTTTCTGGTAAGATTTTTGAACGGCTCATCAGACTTTTTCTAGCTAGGTATAAGTAGCTAACCAAACAAAACTAAAACGATTTGTGAGAGGAAACGACAAATTTCATGTGGCCAAATAAACATAAACACAGCAATCAGATGCTTGATGCTTCCTTAAATGAATCGATGGAACAGTACTGGGACACTAGTTTATCACGCGCAATTTGTATTATGCCATGATGGACCAGTTGTACGTCTACTCACTGAATATATATATAATGGCGTAATATTTTAGCACGTCCAATTATTATTGCCATTGTTGATGGGTGGACCAGTCTACATCGAACATGTACAGTACGTTAATTATAAACTGAATGGCAGTATCAAATCATAGGTTTGATCGTGCTAGCAAGACGTACAATCACGTCAATATTAGGACCAAATAAGAAATGATGGGGAATCCACAAACTAATAAAGGGGCTCATCACACTACTACACAATTGAACTTGCATGGTGTTTCCAAAACATTTTCCGTGGCGGGCTTTTAAAAACCGTCACGGTTAATATTATGATTAACCGCGGGCGGTTATTTTTATTAACCGTGACCACTACTCTGAGAATGGAACTTCCGTGGCGGGCATTTTTCGATTTTCGTGGCGGGCATTGCGCGCCCGCCACGGAGCTAGGGTCACGGTCCGTGGCGGGCAAATGTCATACATAAAATCGATAACCGTGGCGGACTTTTAACAATGCCCGCCACGGAAAAAGAGATTACGTGGCGGACATCTTACAATGCCCGCCATGGTAAATAAATTAAAAATAAAAAAAGAAAAAACCAATACGAAACCCTAACGGGCCTGGATGGGCCGCCGGGCTGGTTAGGGTTTTGTCCCGCCGCCGTGCCGCTCCAGCGCCCATGGCTGCTTTCGCCGGCATTTGCTCCGCTTCGCCAGCGCTTTCCAGCCGCGGCCGCGGCCGGATCCGCACCGTCGTCGTCAGCGCCGCCGGAGCAGCGCGCGTCGTCGAAGGCCGCCCGGATCCGCAGATCGTCCGAAGCGCCCGCCGCGAAACGCGCGGATCAGCGGTTGCCGCCCAGCGCCGCCAGATCCGCGTTGCCCGGCGCGCCCGCCACGCCCACCGGCCGGTCGGGCCGCCAGTGCAGCGGCGCTTCAGCGTCGCCGGATCTGCCGCCGGTCATGGAGATGCCGCGGCGCCGAACGCCGCGACTGCCCGGTCGGTCGAAGTGCCACGCAGCGGCGGAGCCGGTCGTCGAGATCCAGCTGCTCGAACTTGAGGTGCCGCCGGATCCGCCGCCCGCTACGTGATCGCCTCATCCCCGCAGTCAAGAGATGTGAGGGAGGAGGAGAGAGTGGCGGTAGAAGTGGAAGTGGAAGTGGATGCTAGAACACTAAGTGCTCGTATATATATACGGGCTGATGGGTTGGCCCTCATTTTTCCGCGGGCTTCTTTACAATGCCCGCCACGGTTAATCGATTAACCGTGGCGGGTTATTTTAGCATGCCCCCGCGGTTAACCGATTAACCGTGGCGGGCATTCCCCGGGCTCGGGTCGCCGGACCAACTATTTTAAAGTGGCGGTTTTCTAAAATGCCCGCCACGGAAAATAAAAAAACTAAACACCATGCAAGTTCAATTACGTAGTAGTGGACGGTCATAAAAACCGCCATGGTAAATCAATTAACCGTGGCGATTTTTTTAAAAACCGCCACCGTAAATGAGGCCCGGATGACCCATCCGAACCGCCCCAAACCAGCCCACTAACACCTCAAGCATATATAAGCAACACTCTCACTCAAACCCTAACCTAGCTCTCCCTCACACACACCCCTCGCGCCCCTCCTCACCCACCAAACTTCTCTCTCGATCCTCCTCCCCAACTCCGCCGTCGGCCCTCCCTCCCAAACTCCGCCACCGTTCCTAGGCGCTCGGGAGGCAGACCCGGCCGAATCCGCGCCTCGGGCGTTTCGGGGAGGCGGATCGAGGCGGCGGCGGTGGATCCGCAGACGGCGGCGGTGCCCCCCATCTCGAGGCGGCGTCCACGGGCGCGGCAAAGCGGCGGCCCGACCTGGCGAGATCCGGTGGCGGCCAAAGAGCTTCAGGGCGGTGGAGCTCCTTTCCCTTCTTCCCCAACCGGGCGGATCGGAGGCGGCCACGACGGCCCGGTGCGGTCTTGGGGCGGCGGCCCGTCCGGCGGCGCCAAGGCGGATCCGGCGCATGGAGGCCGGTCATCGCGGATCTCGTGGTGTGCGTGTCGGATCCGGGGCGGCAAAGGCGGCGGGCGGGTGACCGGGCCGCCCTTAACTCGCCCATTAGGGTTTGGGTTCCGGGTTTTTCGCTTTTATTTTTAAATGATTTTCCGTGGCGGGCAAATGGAAACCGCCACGGTAAATCCTTTGATTTTCTCGTGACCTTGTGTTCGTGGCGGGCATGAAAACCGCCACCATAAATCGTTTTTGCCCGCCACGGTAGTTCACTTATTAGTGTCACTGGCGTAGACCATCATAGGCCATTTTGCATCTTTACACAAAGTAGGGCGGCGACCAAATTTCCGCATCGTATAGGTACACAATCCATATGTATGCTGACTTGATAAGTAGTTCGACCATGGAAGGAATCGTTATCTTTTTCCATGTCTAGATCCAAATGTCAGTGGGTCGTAGTTGTCAGAAACAAATGTCACTGGGATAATTATAATTTTCTATACAGCCCAAATGCAAACACAAGTACAGCTCAACCAACAAAAACTAGTGCACTGTAATTGATGAACTTGTGAAAAAAAATCGCTAATGTACGTATTGGCCTGCTACCAACCGTACTCTGGCTTATTCCTTCTCACTTAACCGTGAAAATGATCAGCTAAACTTAAGTACAGTGATCCATGTGACCCTGTATGTATCAGGCGTTGTTGTATGTATCAGGGCTAAACTTGAGTACATTATTAACAGTGAGCGGTGACCACACAGTGACACAGGCATGCGTAGGTAGGGCCCATGGGCGGATATAGAGGGTATTCCCGAGAATACCCAACTATTTTGATATGATTTTACGTATGTATGTGTGTGTCTATATATCTATATATATATATATATATATATATATATATATAGGGTAAATTTTTCCTACACCCAGGAGTAACTACACCCTCCTAAATTTAGACGTACACAACCTCCTTCCATGTGGTGCCGGTCTTCCGCGCTTCAATTAGCGGGTCCATTATTTATCCATCTGTTTGAATCGCCGGCGAAGATAGGTACGACACCTATAATCCCGAGATTCTAGCTCCGGTCCAACAAAACCAAGTGGTCCATATATATTCCGACGTACATCTCCATATGTGAATGTATGGACATATACTCTCTCTCTATATATATATATATTGAGTATGCATTAGTACTATATATCCGACGTACATCTCCATACGTGAATATATGCACATATACTCTCTCTATGTATATTGAGTATGCACTAGTACTATATATCTAAATGGCATGTATGTAGGCGTATGTACTATGAATGTATGCAGATATACTCGGTATATTTGAGTACTGGAGTACTAGCTTGTCGGGATTTTTTTTTCTCTTGAATACTCTAATTGGTGAAGTACGTACTAATACTATCCTGTTAAAAAGTATGCAAGCATACTAGCGTATGTACTGATACTCGTGTCAAAAATTATGTCCACATACTAGCAAATTATTTTCTCTCCTAAAAACTGTTGCAAGCGTATATATGGATAATGGATTTACTCCCAGATATAAGTATGTGTCAATACTTTATTCACACGGAGAGCACATACTGCATAACCAAACCTAGTCTGCATGTTGTTATTAAACAAAGTATGAATAAATACTTCGAAAGAAACAAAGTATCTATAAATACTTCTAAAGAAACAAATAAGTATATATACACGCACATACATATTTTAAAAAACATAACTACGGACTGCAAGTCCGTGACCAGCGCCTCAGTTTCCGGTAGACAAGCGTGTCAATTAGATTGCATGCAAACCCGTTACCTCTAGTCCTTGCGGCACCCACAGCACCATCGGCCCGTTAATTGGGTTCTACGCAGGACTCGTTGGACCTGAGCGCAGTATACTCTCAGGTGGGTGTAGTTACTTTCCGGGTGTATAGAAAGTGCACCCTATATATATATATATATATATATATATATAGGGAAAATCTTTTTTCTACTCCCGGGAGTAGTTACTCCCATGTGTATATCTCTAGATTTAAAGCAATATATATGACCGAACGAAGTGTATGTAGGCGTAAGATATGATCATACTAGACCATCTAGGGTGTTATTTATGTTAAGTATGTATACATACCTAGAGTATGTGGATATACTTTTTATATATATAGCAAGAGTGGCAGTTTTGGTAAATATTAAAAAGTATAGGTTCCTTCGAATTTTTTTGTGTAGTAAGATTTGAAGTATCTTAATATAAGTATATAAACATACTCAAACTGCTAAACTAGTATGAACACATACACAATGTGTTTTTTAAAGGTGAGAGTAACTACTCCTGGGAGTAGAAAACACTCACCCTATATATATATATATATATATATATATATATATATATATATATATATATATATATATATATATATATATATATATGTGTGTGTGTGTGTGTGTACTTATAAATATGTATGTACTTTATATATATGTATATGTATATGTATATATAGTGTCATATTTTTTAGTATTTTCACTCATTGCAGCCTAAAAAGTAAAAAAAATAAAAAATCAGCCTCTGAGTTTTGGCTCCGCCGTATTTTGTAGTATGTTTACTTGTCAAAAAAAATCATTGGTGTGAAAGTAGGAATGCCAAGTTTGGAATTCCACCGCTGGTAGCACCTGATGTCCAATCAAACGATGGCCGACGGCCGGCAGCCGGCGGCCGGCCTTGAGATTGTACATGAATGGCCCACAGTTCACGCTGGTGGATTGTGTGTGGTGACCGGTGAGTTTGTGACATTTTGCCTTTTGCTTTTCGTTGATTGCCACTACTTTTGCTCCATCATCTTCTCGTACCTTTGCTTTTCTCTTGTCCTACGTGCCTTTCGCCATTGACGATCCATCCCACAATGAGACGACGGAGACGCGTGTGAATCCGCCAAATCGTCTACAGTACTCCTAGATCATCGGTGTGCCGTGGCCACCGGGCAACGTCGCTGTCGCACCTCCGATCGATCCAGTGAAGTGGTAGTCCCCATCCCATATATACGTACGCCGTGCCCATTTGGCAAATTCACTGCACTGTGGACTCCGGTACGTGATGGCAACGATTTATACGTGCCCATCACTGACCCCAATTCAATCCGATAACCAATTTAGCAACTGCAAGGTGTGTGAATAATTGAATGGATGATCCTCTAATCCAATCCCCTTCGACAAAATGTTTGCAAAAAGCCTATACAGCCACCTAGCTCGATCCCACTGCATGCATTCAGCTCCTGGTCTATCCATTGATTGGTCAAAAGCACAAATAACCAGACTACACAGCTTGAATAGCTATCTTGGGTTACTTTTCTGGTCAAAAGCACAAATAATCAGGTAGTTGGATCGATCATGGATACAGTAGTCCTAGTACTACCGAAAAGAAGACATAATAGGGCCGTTCTCCACTATTTTTTCTCCAGGCAGGTCCTGCTATATATCCACCGGCATCATCAAGTCCGATCACACTTTTAATTTGCCGCGTGCCGGCCGTTGTTGCGATTAAAGTAGCGGTACCAAAAGATGCGGTTCTCTTTTTTTTTTTTTTTAAATCTACTTGCTCTATCCTAAATTTTAAGTCATTTTAAAAATCCGGAGATTCAAAGAACATCAAATTTGACCAAATCTATATATAAAACAATAAAATTTCTGATGCCAACTTAGTATATCATTAGATTCCTCATTGATTATATATGAGTATACTTATGATGTCACAAATTTTCGCAATTTTCTATAAAATTTTTGGTCAAACTTAAGATACTTTGACTCTCCAAGATTCTTGGAATGATACAAAATTTGAGATGGAGGGAGTATATGATTTAAAGTAGTCTGGTCAAAATTATATAGATAAGATAAGATCATTAACGTTTATAATAGTAAAGTAAGTATCACTAAACTAATTATGAAATCTAGTTCCGTATGTTGCAAGTCTAGTGAGAGACCAAAATGTTAATGGTATCCATTGTAGTAAAAAATTTAAGCTAGTTTGACATGAAAAAGGAAACCATAATTGCATTCTTTTGGCTATGAATCAGATCTTGGTTGCATCAATGGTTAGTGGGATTTTACTTTGTTGGGCCATGCTTCTAAGATATGACAATACTATTATAACCTTTGATTTTGATTTGAAACAATTTAGGTGACCCACAACTTAAGTTTCTCTGAATTGGGGATTGCTATTTTATTACAATTAGATTAATCCTAATGGACGGATCTGTTTTCTGAGCACCGTAAAATTTTACAAAGTTATTATAGAAAAATATTAACAATTTAATATAAAATAAATACCATTAAATTAATTATGGAGTATTTTCTTGTAAACATAGTTGGAGACATAAAACGTTAATACTAAACTGCTCCAAATTATAGTTCGTTTGACTTTTTCAACCTTAACTTTGACCACTGTTTTATTCAAAATTTTGTGTGAAATATCACTTCTTTTGTTGTGGCTTGCTTTATTAACAAATGGTATTTAAGAATGACTTAAATCGATTTGTTTTTGTGCAAATTTTTTGAACAAGACAGTGGTCAAACTTAGGTTCTAAAAAGTCAAATAACTAAAATTTGAAACAGAGGGAGTATTATTCACTACAAATTTGGTCAAACTTAAATTTTCTTTCTTATGTTTATGCTATAAATCGGATCTTGGTCGCATCTATGGTTAGTCGGTTTTAGTTGGCTGGACCATTTAAGGTAAACTAAACCGCCAAGAAAAATTAGTCAGCCCCCAAGAAGTATACATGATTTCTTGATGCCCCTTGCATGAGAGAGAGGAGGAATAAAAAGATTCGGTTTTTCTCTATTGTTGGCTCGTGACCTCTCTATGGGATATGTCCAGTTTATAGAGTGTCAAATTCCTTGGATATAAAGTTGGAGGAATAATAGGCTGGATTCATAGGCTTGCCGCTTGCGTAGACATTAGATGACCCTTTTCGCTTAAAGAAAGTTGTTGTGGATGAATCGATCGATCGGTACAAACTCTTCTTTCAGTCGCGTGAATCGCGCCACGTCCTGTTCATTTGTCCCTTTGTGTGCATGCACGTAACGTAGAGAACAATCGATCGATCAGGTACATCATATCATGTGATCACGCCAGTTGTTTTGTTCGTTCCGGCCCTATATGGGTCGACTTCTGTGTTTTCATGTACGGATCAAATGTACCCCATTGATGACTAAAGGTTCAATTATTGTCCGTACCTACGTGTACGTGTCTAAATTGTTTGGTCGACTTGAGAGGATAGAATAGAAGCACACACTCTTTGGTACTCTTACCGTCTTACGTGTGCCATTTGGTGTCGTTCGCACGGATGGAGATTGGAGATCAAATTAAACTATAGCTTCAACGTGTAATAATATGTTATGATCGTCGATGGGTCAATGAAAGAGTGCGCGCGATTTGGATAAGTGTAGCTCATAATATATATAATCATTAATTTGGCGTTGCATGATTGTTTGTGTATATATATGAATGTGACATCATCATGAGGAGGCGACAACATTCTTCAAGAATGGATGTGTTTTGTTACTTTTGTTGAAGATGACCGGAACACGTCGCGTATACCGATCTGACTCGTATATGTGCAAGCAATGAAGCGACAGGGTGTATATGTAGTCGTGGTAGCTACATATGGCTGTGGCGACCGTCACGCCGTCTAAACGTACGAACACATGCTCCATACATACATACATACATACATACATACATTCCGTACGTGTACGTACTGTGTGGTTGATTGCGTCCGTGCCAACACACGGCCCTGGCCATCTACCGTGCGTGCACAGTTGCACAAAGGCTTTAAATTTAGTACTCCGTAGCCCGTAAATATATAAATACGTGCCAACACACGGCCCCGGCCATCTACCGTCCATAGCTCGGTACGTACACGGTACACACGTACTCGACGGTAGCCATATATAGCTTTGTAGGTACGTCCAACTCTGTACAGCTACTGTAGTTTAGTACTCCCTCCATCCTAAATTATAAGTCGTTTCACTTTTTTGACAACAAGTTTGACCACTCGTCTTATTCAAAAATTTGTGTAAAATATCACTTTTTGCCATAGCTTTCTTTATTAATATAAGTTCTTAAAGAATGATTTGAATTTGACAATATTTAGGCAAATTTTTTGAATAAGGCGAATGGTCAAACTCACTACTACTAGAATTGATTTTGCATGGTGGTGGATTTTATTTTCCGTGGTGGGCATTTGAGAAACCGCCACGGAAAATAGTTGGCTTCGGCATCCCCCGCCAGTGGAAAATCGCCACGGTTAATCAATTAACCGTGGCGGTTTTTTTTAAAATGACCGCCACGGCATCTCTATTTTCCATGGCGGGCATTGTTAAATGTCCGCCACGAAATCGATTAACCGTAGGCGTTTTTATAAAAAACCGCCACGGTTAACAAAGCCCATAGTCGAGCCCAAATGGCCCGCCCTAGCCCGATAAGGCCTCCAAGTATATAAGTGGGGACTTAGGGTTTTCTACCAACCCGAGGATCTCACTTTGCTCCAACACCCGTCCCTCTCAACTCCGGCCCGAGACCCCTCCCTCTCCAGTCCTCACCCCCTCCCTCTCCCATGGCGGGCGCGGCGTCGGGGGGGGGCTGTTTCACAGGCGGCGCGCCGCGGAGGCGGCGAGCGCTGCGCCGGCGGCGCTTCGGGCGGCCGCTCGGCTGGAGGAGGCGCCGGCGAAGCGCTGGCAGCGCCGGCGTCGGCGGCGAGCTCGCGGAGGAGGCGTCCGGCGGGCGGTGGCACGCCCGGCACCTCCTCCCGGGCGGCGGTGGGCGCGACGGAACCTCCTCCCCGCGGCCCTCCAAAGACCTCCCGGCCGGCGGTCGTCTTCCTCGTCGCGAGGTCCGGCGGGTCCGAAGACCTCAAGCGGGGTCCGGGAGGCGGCGGCGACGCCGATCCCCCCGGCGGCCGGATCAGCGGTGGCGGCCGGATCGACCCCGGCGGCCGGATCCGGCGGTGGCGGTGGGATCGGCGGCCCGCCCTAGCTTTCAGATCCGGGCCCGTTTGGGCGGATCCGGATTTTTTGTTTTTTTATTTTTTACGTGATTTTCGGTGGCGGCTTTTTAGCCTCCCGTAGAAAACCGCCACGGTTAATCATCCATTAACCGTGACCTTCCATTGGCACCACCGAAAAAAAAAAAAGCCCGCCACCTAAAATCGTTATTGTAGTAGTGACTTTGGAGCAAAAAAAGTCAAACGACTTATAATTTGGGATGGAGGGAGTACTATGTATGCAACGGACGGGCGGTGTGCTGCACACTACGTGTGCTAGAGTGTGCGGACACAGCACGCAGCACAGGCCGCACCAACACCACCGGTCCATGGTCCATGAGCACATGGCATGTCTCGCACTCGCCCCTGTCCGGTCCGTGCTATGTACACCTCGATATACATAACAAGGAGTAATGTGCTATGTACACCTCGATATACATAACAAGGAGTAATGTACCTAAAAACAAAACGTCTTGTATAATAATTTGGCATGGAGGGATGCATCTCTCTAGTTCTGCAATTGTTGATACACACTTTGTCTTAGCTTTAAAACTAACCCAAGATCGCAAAGCTAAGTTCCAATATGCATTCGCTAATACGGAGTACATAACAACACAGAAATTATACCTTTTGTGGGATGATGAATGTACCAAGAAACAAAGCATAATTCATTCCACAAAGATATCAAAGGGACCAGATCTGTAACCTTAAATAAGTCTATCACATTGGTGGTTAGGTCCGCGTCACTAACACAAGCCACATGCCACTTGCATACTTTTCAGACTGTCTACATAAATGGGCTGAACACCTATAAAATTGAGTAGATATTTTTAGAGATAGACACTTTTGGATTCTCCCCGTAAAATAAGAAGGGTTGTCTTCTGAAATAAATGTTTTTTAGTGCTGATAGTATTCCTCTCATGGAATTTGATTTGATTCATTTATTTATTTATTTATTGCCTTTCTCTATGAACAATTATTTGTTTTTTTTCTATTGATGAGTTGCGAGTAAATGCAGACATTCGAACTTGTATTCGTAAGATAAGATGACAAGAATTTGTTGTGTTTTTGCCTATACTACTAATTATTGTAGGGCGCTCGACGAACCTGAATCTGAATGTGTTCGATCATCTTTGTGCCAACGGTGCATATATGGCCCCTCCATCCATTGTTTTGTAGCCGCAATGATCACAAGTCAAAGGCTAATAATTAATTAAAAATCGATGCATATCTGGACCAGCAGAACGCATTAGGCACGCCAGATCAAAAAGCTAGCTAGACAAGCATGCACTCGATGGCTAGTCTCAAACGATCGACTAGATTGATCGCGTCTTCGTCGTAGGTGAATGAAGCACTGGCTTCCAAGTTCGTGCTGGGCTGGCCCGCTCAACCATCGGTCATGAATCATGATGCTCGTAGCGCAAAGTCTACTCCGCGATCGTCCGCGAGTTAATCTAACTCGCCGACGATCCGACCGGCCAGTTGTCTTTTTTTATTCTCTTTCTTCTCCCTCCCCGCTCTCTTTCCATTGCTCTTTTCCTTTTTTTTTTTTTCCCGCATGTGCTGATTTCGCGTTGACGTAAGTTTTTAAAAAGCGAAACATTTTTTAAAAGCGCTATAACTCTTCAATGGTGTATCCATTTTTAATTCCATCTCGCACGGTGTGTTCTACGTGACGAAACGAATAAAACTAGATCCCACTTTCGAATATGTTTTGAAGATTTTTTTTTTTTTTTTTTTTTTCTACTAGCAGATTATGTATATTAAGTTATGAAATGTAACTTGTAACTTATAACTTATAAAATATAACTTTTTCTTTTCATTCTCTTTCTTACGCCTTAAGTTATGGTATTTTTCATGATTTTTTTTTCCTTTTTCGGAGACATAAATCATTCAGGGGACAGTGCTATAGGGATAGTAATAGGTGGGAGATCAAATAAAAGCAACTTTTATAATATTAGTCATATACGTATAACATATATACATATAACCTATCTTTTGTATAACTTATAAAACAACAATAAGACCTAACTACGATTCTAATAGCGGTATAAGTTAGGTGTTACATGTAAAAAGTTATAAGTTATAAGTTAGACATAACTTTTGTAAAAATTATAAGTTAGATGCTACATGTAAAAGTTATAAGTTATAAGTTATACGAACTTTTTTGTAAAGTATAAGCTAGATGCTACATGTAAAAGTTATAAGTTATAAGTTATACGAACTTTTTGTAACCATTATAAGTTAGGTGCTACATGTAAAAGCTATAAGTTATAAGTTAGACGTAACTTGTGTATCCAAGTATAAGTTAGGTCCTACATGTAAAAGTTATAAGTTATAAGTTAGACGTAATTTTTGTAACAAGTATAAGTTAGGTCCTACATGTAAAAGTTATAAGTTATAAGTTATAAATTAGACATAACTTCAGAACAAATATATAAGTTAGATGCTACATGTAAAAGTTATAAGTTATAAGTTATACGAACTTTTGTAACCAAGTATAAGTTAGGTGCTACATGTAAAAAGTTATAAGTTATAAGTTAGACGTAACTTTTATATCCAAATTATAAGTTAGGTGCTACATGTAAAAGTTATAAGTTATAAGTTAGACATAATTTTTTGTAACAAGTATAAGTTAGGTCCTAAATGTAAAAAGTTATAAGTTATAAGTTAGACATTACTTTTGTAACCAAGTATAAGTTAGATGCTAAATGTAAAAGTTATAAGTTATAAGTTATACAAACTTTTTGTAACCGGTATAAGTTAGGTGCTACATGTAAAAGTTATAAGTTATAAGTTAGACGTAACTTTTGTATCCAAAGATAAGTTAGGTGCTACATGTAAAAGTTATAAGTTAAAAGTTATATTTCATAAGTTAATATATAAATTGATATTAGAAAAAATAAAAAATCTTCAAAACATAGTCGAGTGGGATCTAGTTTTGTTCGTCTCATCGCATTAGAACGCACCGGTGGCTGACGGAATTAAAAAACGGATACACCATTCAAGACTTATAGCAATTTTAAAAAAATGTTTTTTTTTTGGCGACATCGCATGCAAAAGAAAGGCGAAGATCGCTACGTAACGTGGGACGCGGATCTCTCAACTTTCCAAAAAAGGATAAAGCGGGAATACGTGCTTTCAGATAGGAAAAGTTTGGTTGGTCAGATCGTCCGCGAGGTTAACATAACTCGCGGACGTCCGCGATTTAGCAACGCCCTGCTCCTAGATTGATTCGTAGCTCCATCACTGGTGTATGTTTCAGTTTGTCTGAAAGTGATGCACTGGTGGGGTACTACACACGAGAACACGCAGCAATGATGCACGACTACGTCTACAACGTCTAGGACGTACTACTCGTAAAGTTGATTTAGTCATGAGAACCAAAGAAGCACGTACAGTACTCCTACATATGCCTGGGCTGCATGTGTGCGGCACAGAAACGTACGACGCCCTTTACGCCACCAATAATCGGCCACTCTCATCATCTCATCCGAAAGCACCGATATGATGATTAATTTTGTCCACTCGACACGCGCAAATAAAGCAAACGGGTGGCATGGCAAATTGGCCACCCGGCCCAAAGTGGTGGATCGATCGGGCGATATGATTGGTGTGTCCGTACCCAGTGCAGTGCAACGATTGCTTGCGTTGGTTATTCCAAAGCTGGCTGGATCGTAACCGAAAGGCAAAAAGGCCGCACGCACCATGCCATGCGTCTCCCTGGCCCAATGTAACGCAATGCAAGCTGATCAACCTCCCATAGGAAGGAAGGAGGAATGAAACCGTCCGTCCGTCCGTTCGCACCCAACCCAATGAATGCCATCTTTTTGCGTCTCCGGACCGGACCAAGGAGCCCCCAAAGGAAAAGACGACGGACGCGCTTCCTTTTTCCGGCCACCGGCGGGCCATGGATCGATTGGAGGATGGCGACGACCAAAAGCTGACGATGGCATTGCTTGCTCACCGCCTGACCTGCAGACGGGTTTCTTTTTACAGCAGACAAACAGAGTGGCAGGCAGCACGCTCCGTAGATCTTCCTGTGTCCACCTCGGAAAACGTGGCTGATCGCCTCCCTCGTCGTCGATGATTGTTGAACAGCTTTTGCAATGCATGCATGCACACGGCATCTTTTTTCCTCTCTGTATTTTTTTTTTTAAAAAAAGAAACGGCATCTTTCCAGATGATCCGCCAAAAACTACGGCAAGCCGCCATCAGAGTCCCGTCCATGGATGATGGAGGACGAAACAGAGAAAAACAGAGCAACACCAAAAAAGCAAAAACAGAGCATCGATATGATGCTCCGCGTAGTAGTAGTACATGCAGCACTTCACATGGATCAAATCCAAGCCAGAGTAGTATAGGAAACGCCAAAACTGACGGTAATTTCTCCTCTCTTTTCATTAACCACGTCATCAAACGGGCGATCCAACACGACGCACACACCACGGGTTAATCGTCCCAAAACCTACTGTCACCTACAGTATCTCCCTACTACTCCTAGTAATTAACAACATAACAAATAAATAATAATTACTCAGGTACTAACTCCGACAGATCCACCCCGCGGTCACTTCGCCGGCGTCGCCGCCGGGATCGCCGGACCCGCCGACGCGATCAGTTCAGCTCAGTTCAGTTGGGTGCGATGTGGATGGCGGCGTTCTTGGAGCCGGCGCAGACGGGGCAGGCGTCCGCCCTCGGCTCGCACGCCTTGCACAGGCACAGGTGCCGGCACGGCAGCACCAGCACCGACGCCTCGCGCCGCCGCCGCACGCTCTACACGCCCACTTCGCCGCCGACGCCGACAGCACCGCGTCGTCCTCCGCCGCCGCTCTGTCGACGACGAAGCAGCACGACTCCGCGTCGTCCGTTCCTCCACCACCGCCGCCGGCGAACTCGCCGAACCCCTCCTCCTCGTGCAGCTGCTGCTCGCCTCCGACGCGCAGCGCCGCCGTCCCGCACCCGACACCGCCTCCAGTGCGGAGCAGCAGCGCGTCGAGCGTGGCGCGGAGCCCCGACGCGGCGGCCTCGTTGCTGCGCGCGAGCCCGCACCACGCCTGCGTCTCGGCGGCCGCCTGCCTCAGCCGCTCCTCGAGCTCCACCGCGCGTCGCCGGGCGAAGTCGAGCTCGCGCTCCTTCTCGCGCAGCGCGCGCGCGGCGGCCAGCGCGACCGCCTCGCAGTGACGCTTCCTTGCCCGCTCCAGACCCGCGCGGAGACGGTCGCACCCGGCGCGCACCAGCGCGTCCACCTCCGCGCCATGCTGAAGCAGCTCCGCCGCCAGGATCGCGTCCGTCGGCGGCGGCAGCGGGCGCCCGCTGGTCGACGCCAACGCGGAGTCCGCCATCCGGCTGATGACCGCTGGCTTCATTTGTGGCGGCACCGCCACACCCGGGATCGGGAGCAGCGCGGCCGACGAGGACGGCACCGTCCCCGTCGCGTGGTGGTAGTGCTGCGCCGCCTCGAGGTCGCCGTAGTCCCTGCCGCGCTTCCGCGACGCCACCGCGCCGCCGCCGTTGCACGTCAGCTCGCTCTGCGCAGCGCTGGCCACGCCGGCCGCGCAGTGGTACTGCGCCTGCTTGTTGCCCCGCTGCGGCTGACAACAAGAGCGCCTGCAGCTGGTCCTCAGCCAACACCCCGCCGCCGACGCCGTAGGGAAGCAGCTGGCACCCGGCGAGGCCGCCGAACTGCGCTTGCACGGCCATATCACCAGAGGCGGAGCCACCCATACGGCAGGGTGGGGCAGCTGCCCCAGCTACCGCCGGAGAGAACGAGGAGCAGCGCCGCGGCGAAGTACGGGACAGCGGCGGCGTCCGGCGGCCTCAACGTAGTTGCTCGTAGTAGAGAGGGAAAAAAAGGCCCAATAACTCAATAGGCCGGCCCAACTGCCCAAGTCCTAGGTCAAGTGGAAGGACCCAATCCCCAATTCGCTGGTTCTCTCGTACTCGTTCCAACTTCCGTCGTTTGCCCGCGCCGCGCCGCCGCTTGCAGCGCTCGCCTGCTCGCCGCTCCCAAGCAGTCCGGCGCCCCGCCCTCTCCTCCTGCTGCCGCGGCCGGCCGGCCCGAAGCTGCACAGCTGTCGCGCGCCGGCTGCCTGGCCCCAAGCTGCGCAGCCGCCGGCGTGCCGCCCGCCGCTCGCCCGGCCCCAAGCAGCAGCCCCGCCGCCGGCTCTGATGGTGGGACCAGCTGGCCATGGCCGTGGGTGTGGGCATGGCCGGAGAGAAGCTGAAGAGCCAGAGGAAGAGGGAGGAGCAGGTCGAGGCCGAGGCCGAGGCCGAGGCCGAGGCACAGGCACCTCTGCCCCCAACAGTCATGCGTCTTCTGCAATTGGGAAGAAAAAAATATAAAACAAGAGGTATAATTGTGGATTTGACATTTAGGCATTTAGTATTTTATTTGAGATGTGACAATTAAGATTTGCGGGTTCTATATGTGTAGATTTGAAGTCATTTTTGTTAGCATGAGTGCTGGCTCTGGATCCCACCCTAGTACCCATGAGAGTCAAATTGGTGCGGCTGTGGAAGAACAAATACATCAAGAAATAGTTGTAGTTTCTCAAGTTGAATCAACTGCAGAACAAGTAGAAGCCCAGGCAGAGCAAGGAGAAACACGGCCAGAAGAAGACAGTGTAACCAATACTAATCTCATTAGGGAATTTGATGCAAATCTTCATGTTATTGCTGATCCTGGATGTCGAATAGCAATTGATAGATTTCACCCTGACATTAGAGATGAGGTTAAGAGGGCTTATTTGTTGAAGGGTCCAACCCAACCTAGAGGTCATGCATTTCCAAAAACAAATCATAGATGTTTCCGGGCAGCATGGTTTGATGATTATGATTGGTTGGAATATAGTGTTTCAAAGGATGCAGCCTATTGTTTCTATTGCTTTTTTATTTAGGAGAGAAGCAGAGCATGAAAAGTTTGGTCATGTTGTTTTTAGTAAGACTGGCTATGATAATTGGAGGAATGCAGCAAATAGAGGACTCCCAGATCATTGTCGGGCTGTTAATGGCTGCCACAACAAGGCAAGAAAATGTGCTGATGACTTTAGTAATCAACGGAAAAGTATCTCACGTACTATGCAGTCCAATACTATAGATAGTGAGAAGAGATATGAGGTCCAGTGACTGCAGCTTTAGGCATTGCAAGATTTCTCATTGCCCAAGGTCATGCATTTCGTGGACATGATGAATCTGCAACATCCTTAAATAAAGGGAATTTCTTAGAGATGCTTGATTGGTACAAGAAAAGGAACAGTGAGGTGAGGGCTGCATTTGATGATTGCTGTCCACTCAATGCTAAGATGACTTGTCACCAGATTCAAAAGGAACTTACAGAAAGTTGTGCAATAGAGATTAGTAAAGTGATAAAGGATGAGATTGGGGATAATCTTTTCTCTGTTCTCATTGATGAATCTCGTGATATCTCAATAGCAGAGCAAATGGCTGTGATTGTGAGGTTAGTTGATGTATGTCTCATAAGTCAATAGTGTCATTGTTGATTTTTTTTATGTATAACCTTACTGAACCATGTGTTGCAGGTTTGTGAACAAACATGGAATGGTTGTTGAAAGGTTCTTGGGTCTGAAGCACGTGGAGGACACAACTTCAAATGCACTCAAAAGATCTTTGCTTGAGATGCTTGCTAAGTATGGATTATCTGTTGCTAGGATAAGGGGACAAGGTTATGATGGAGCCTCAAACATGAGAGGAGAATTCAATGGTCTACAAAAAGCAAATTCGTGATGAGAACCCATATGCTTTCTATGTTCACTGCTTTGCCCACCAATTGCAATTGGTAATTGTTTCAGTCACATCTAGTTGTTCATCCTTTGATGATTTCTTCAACTATGTTAGTTTGATTGTGACAAGTGCTAGTTCATCTTGTAAAAGAAAGGATAAGCTAATTACAAAACATAGGGAAGAAATTTTTGGAAAAATTGGAGAGTGGTCAAATTTTTTTCAGGAAAGGGAAAACATCAAAGGACTAATTTAGTTAGAGCTGGAGAAACAAGGTGGGGTTCTCATTTAACAACCTTAGCTCGTATTGAGATAATGTGGAATTCTGTGGTTAAGGTGTTGTCCATGATTCATGAGGAGGGCGTAATACTAGTCGAGCGGGTGGTTTGGTGCGTAAGATGGAGAGCTTCTCCTTTGTTTTGAATATGAAGTTGATGTTGAAGGTGCTTCGCATCACTAATGAGCTATCTCAATTGCTACAAAGAAAGGATCAAAATATTGTTCAGGCCATGTCATTTGCTTATTGATGTGAAAACAAGGTTGATGAGTTTGAGAAATGATGGTTGGGAGCCATTGCTTGATGAAGTCAAATCATTTTGCACTGAAAAGAGGATTCCAATACCAAATCTAGATGAGTCAATACCTAGATGGGGTCGATCAAGGCTAGATGGTGACTTAATCACTCAAGAGCATCATTACCGTGTTGATACTTTCTTGGCTGCTATTGATGCTATTATCACCGAGATGGACCATCGCTTTAATGAGGTATCATCAGAGTTACTTGTTTGCCTCTCATGTCTTGATCCAAGAGACTCCTTTTCTAAGTTTGATGTTGAAAAGATTGCTCGATTAACTGAAATATATCATGAAGATTTCTCTGACATTGATCGCTCTAATATAAGAGAACAACTTCAGACATTCATCCTTCATATGAGAAGAGAGGAACAATTTAAGGCTTGTCAAGATTTTGCAAGTTTGGCTATACAGATGGTTAAAAGTGGAAGAGACATCACTTTTCCATTGGTCTACCGACTCATCAAGCTAGCATTGCTTCTACCTGTTGCAACTGCCACTGTTGAAAGAGCCTTCTCGGCTATGAATATAATCAAGACAGATTTGCGTAATAGGATGACCGATGAATGGCTTAATGACTTGATACTCTGTTACATTGAGAAGGAGATTTTTTAGAAGCCTTGATGGAGGTGAAATCAGGAAGACGTTTCAAGCCAAAAGCAAATCGGCGTATTGACTTGCCTAGGCCACCTAGAAGACCAAGACATGATTAGTTCTTTCTTGAATTAATGGACTACTATCTTCAAATGAGGTACCATCATCAATCAATGCTTAAATTTGCCATAGATTAGCTATTGTTGTGCTTAGTTGTGATGTCGTTAAAAGTTTTGTCATTGTTTCGCCCCACCTAAATTTTGTTGCTAGATCCGCCACTGCATATCACTCCACCAGACCAGGTCGTCGTCGTCTTCTTGGCAACGGAGAAGGTCACAACTCGAAAGGGAGCTCGGAGATCGTTGGAGAAGCGAGCGAGGAGGAAGGAGAACGGGAGGTGGCTATGGCGATGGTGAAGTGAAGGCGAGGAGGGTCGAGGGTGTCGGGTATATAAAAGGAGAGCGGGAGGTGGCGCGCCACGTGGAGGTGGGGCCCACTCCGGCGATGTGCGTGCATGCATGCACGGCACCGTTATCGTTAACCACCCAGATTAGGCCGGCAATAATGGCGCGCCTGCCGCAGTGGCCGCGACAAAAGCGTGGCCGTGGTGGGGCCCACCCACCACGCACGCCTTCACTGCTGCAGCTGCTCGCTCTACAGGTCACAGGTGTGAATCCGTCGGCAGATGCCAGTTTATTTATTTGCTTGTTTGTTTTTATCAAAAAATAGTTTGTGAGAATATAAAAAAAAAATATGAATATGTTGTGAGAGTAGTATTTGGAATTATTTAAACTGAGTCGTACCATATCGCCATTTCTGTGGAATGCATTATATATATATATATATATCTGGTGGTGATGAAGGGTTGAATTTGACCGAATCATTAATGCTTATTCAAAGCATCTTTTTTTAGATTAATTATATCAGTATATAAAAAAAGATAAAAATATGTATGTGGTGCTGGTTGCTGAATTTGATTGATGATGGTGTCTGATGACAGCCAGCAATTCTGACCAAGTTGGGAGATTATCTAATCCTCCACAACTTGGCTAATGTTGTTTAATAGTCATCATAAACAATCCAACAAATAAAAAAGAACTACTAAACACTCAACTCGATCAGATAGATCTAGCTACGCATGCATCTATATATATGTGCTCAATAATTCAGCTTGCTCCCTCTGGAATCAAAGTAGAAGACAGACAATTAAGGTGTCCTTCAAAGGCTACTCTACTATCTACTCATCTGAACACATAGGGTTTTTTTTTTATGGATCGATTAATTTTAATACTTGTAGTTAGTGCGTTGTCATGATCCCTTCCACTCCACAATCCACATGATCTATCAGCTCTCCGGCATATATTGCATTGTTTGCGAGACATGTGCATGTGATGGTGGCTAGCCAACCGATCGAAACAGAACGATTCGTCTGAGCAAATGGCAGATCTCATGCAGTAGCTTAGCTAGCTAATAAAAACAAATACTCCAGCTACTAATGATGCTTAATGTTTCCTTAAAATGCGTATAGATATATCTCCCTCAGGGATGGTATTAGAAGTCGTTTTGGACAAGGTTTGAGTCAAACATCGAATATAAATCATCAATAACTTTTAAGTTGTTGAATTTGTAAATGTAAAAATTATATGAGTAGATTTGTCTTAAAAATACTTTCATAAAAGTATAAAAATATCACATCTCCATAAACATTTTTATAATAATATGAGGTCAAAGTTGTGTTTTGGAGACCGCATCATTTGTCCCTAAACGACTTCTAATATCATCCGGGGAGGGAATATGGTGGTGCTGGTCCACAGTACAGGTACCTCGTGCAATTGTTTAGCCCATCATGGACCAGTCAAACTACAATGCATAATTGTATCTTTTTGTGTTAAAAAATATAGATAGTAATTAATAACATGAAGCACAATCTTCGGATCTCATGCTCCTGCTTTTTTTATATATGGTAGTGTTTGATTGCATAAAATTACAGGAACTAAACTTATTAAACCCTATTTGACTCTATATTTCGAAATTCTCAAATTAACACGCCCCCTTTACTTCCTTCGATCTCTCGACAAATCAATCTGAATCAAAGAAGAGTAGAAGTCTAGCTAATAGTTACCCCTCATAATAATTAGTTACTTTGAATTCAATCAAATTAATCCGGCAAATAATTTAGCTAATTGCTAGTTAAATACCAACTAACAATTGTTTTACTAGTTAGACCAAATCAGGTAGTAATATATAACTAGTAATAGTTAGCTACTAAAATTCGCTATGACCTATTAGCTAGCTGACTATTAGTAGCTAATAGTATCAAATAGGGCCTCAGTGCATCTTATATGATTTCAAACACTCATCATTGTATGGCATCTTTATCTGACTCTCAATATCTGAAAATGTTATTTAGCACTCAAAGGGGAACCCATAGTCATAATCTTAGAAGTTCTATCATGGGCTCATGGCAGACACAATCAAGTCATTATTATGATCAACACAAGTGGCAAAAGATGTTTGGAATAATCCACCATTAAGCACTACGCTTCATAAAGAAGAATATAGTGACAGATGATATAATATTAATTCCTCACGCAAAAGCAGGCCACCAAATCTCCAAATTCTCACACTTGAGCATTCATAGTATTCATTTTGGAACCACACTTTATTACGCAGATATAAAAACAAAACACCTACTTATCTTCCTTAATGGACAATTGACAAGACGTCATTGTGACCAATGCAATTTTATAGTATGCCTAAAAATGCATCGATCCATCTTACCCGGCAGGCCAGCCACTAAACTATTTTTTTTTAAAAAAGTCATCATCTTGATGTGTCCAGAGGTGTACTACTAGCTAGCTTTTTAATAACGCTTTATCATCTGATTTGACCTAGAATTAAAGCTTCCCCACGCATCGTGATCCAAGAAAAATAAAGTATATATATAAATTTGGTCTTGATAGTTGGCGATCGATCGAATCAGTTGCTTAATTCGTGTACGAACCAGCAAAGACCCGTTCATTTTTAGGAAGGAAATTTCGTGCCACCACCCTCGACACACACTGTCATCATGGCTGTCGTATATATGCACCTGATCGCACGTTATCAGAAATATTCTTGATTCGGAGCATCAAAACCTGCAGAATGACAGTGTTTATATATTTCATATTTGGGTGCATGTGCCAAACTTTTTCTTAGTAGTACCAGTTCTCCACAAGATATATTATATATATATTTATATATTAATCGTGTAAGCTTAGGTTGGATTAGTTGCCGGCACTCTTTTGTTCTCCAGTGACGACAGGGACACCAATTATATGGATCTATATAGCCTCTAGTAGCGCCAAATGATAGTGCTTATCGACAACACCATGAGAGGTGACCTGACGAAACCTGCTGCCGCTCATGGATGATACATATACTTTATTTATTTGTTAATTGGGATCAGATGGTCACGCATGCGTGTTGTTTGTGTTCTCGATCGACGAGATACAACGACGACTGATTAAGCAGATCGAGACCGCATCGTGATGCATATCATGTGGATTGAATAATTGAGAGAACGGCAATGCCGATGGCAACTCTTGATGCATTGTTTCTCAAGCTTCAACGGCAACTTTTTATTGGAATTAACGAGATGGGATGGATTTGGAAGTATTAGCTAGCTGTTAGAATTAAAATGAGGTTAATTAGCTTGGAATGATAGCGAGACGACCGACCGACACCGCCACGCCACGCCACGCCACGCCACACACCCACAAATGTCGACATTTCGCAGAAGCGGATGGGGATGATGAAAGCGAGGTATGTAATACACTATGTATAGGCTTATATTGCCTCCTTTGTTACGTCGTCTAAGAGCATGTGTCAGGACCAGCGGAAGATGAGGTGGAAACGGAGGATATAGTAGAGTAGTCGTCAACAAAGGCTGGCTATATTATGTAGGATAGTGGATAGCGCAACAAACCAAGCGTGTGAAAGCGATGTCGGTCTAGAGTAAATGAAAAGGAGGTGTTGGTCTAGAGTAAAGGAATAATTATTGAATAAAATGGAGATGTTGGTCTAGAGTAAATGAAAAAAGAAATTCCTACTATATATCTCACTATGAATAATCCGAGGTTCATGTTGAGCTACTATACTACGCTATGTTAGTAACTATTTCAAATGTTTGGAAATCATGAAAACGTTTTATTGATGCATTAGTCACATATACCAATAACTCAATCAACAAATATTAAATTGTATATATTTGACTCCAAAAAAATAACTATTAATACATTTTCTCCAATACATAAGTTTGGAGAAAAATAAATGCTAAGATTGAGAAAATATAGAATAAACTTTACATTCTTAGCTTTACATATCTTAGCTCAAAATTTGTGGATTAAAATATATTCAATAGACTTTTTTTGGGAACATATTTTCAATCGAAATTGGAAAGACAAGATGTAGATTCATGAAGTTACAACATATAAGTTGTAATAGAAGCTAAGATAAATAAAGCTAAACTTTAAAGTGATACATATTGAAGGCACAGTAAAGTGCAATGGATTTTTTAAAATAAATATACGAATATAGATGAAAAGGTATACAATAATGGGTAACTTAGTTTTAAGACAATTGGATAGAGATTCAATGGTCGGTAGAAAATGAACAGAGAAACAAAGAGAAACTGTTAGAAAATTTGACTAGATGCAAGCTTATCGACAAATTTTTAATCCTTAGGGCATGTACAACCCACAGACGCATACCGCCTATAGAACCTCGAATTTAAGATACGTACGGATATAAAGACGGCTCATACAACCCATGGCACGCGATCATCCGGCTCAGAAATGCTTAACGCCAGATTTAGCTTAAGATCAACTGCAAATACATCTATGTATACCACCATGTGGCTCCATACATTCAATTTCAAATACATTTAGATAATCTAAACGCGGTGGAGAAAATACATTCAAATACATCTATGTATAACACTCAGATAGCACCGGTGAGTATTCAGAGACATTCAAAAAAAAAAAAAAAAAAAAAACTACCAGGTGGACACAGCATACTATAGGTACCATTGAGATAAGAGCGATACAGGATACCAGCTAGCATTCAGATAATTGCTAAATCAAAATATACCACTACTAGATCTTGGTTCCAATCATCACCTTGATCTGCTCCCTGCATCAAACAGTCGACAGATTCAAATCAGACCAGGCATTGATAGAGAAACACTTGAGTCATGCATTTAAATAATCTAAACAAAATACAGCCAATACAGTCAATAGCTGCAGACCGGCAAAGAGATACAGCCATAGGTTCAGATAAGAGCCATAGTAGAAAAATTAAAGGTTCACGGGTAGCATTCAGACAGCATTCAGGTACCAGGTACCATTCAAGTAGCAGTTAACATTCAGATAGCAGTAAAATAAAAGGTTCACAGGTTCATTCAGATAGCCAAATTACATCTTGAATAGAGCAAATTCAGTTTGCTAAAAATTCAGTTTGCTAGAGCAAATGACAAGCAATCTAGCACATCTAGTTACACAGACATTCAGTTTGCACAGCCAAATGTGCAGCTAAAAATGCACAGGATAAGCATTCAGATAGTAGCAGCCTCGTCCATCATACAAGAATTCAGAAACAAGGATAAGCAAGAAAGAAACATTCAGAGAGTCGCCTGTTGCCGCGCGGGATCCCAGCTTTGCCGTCGTCTTGAGTAGACGAACCGTACAACGGTGCCGCGGTCGTCTACTCCGCCTCGGAGAACGGGACGGAGCCGTCGACTCGCGAGACGACGGAGCGCCCGTCTACTCCGCTCGCTGGGGGGGTTTCTGTAAAACATCCATCACACAGACGGGATAAAGACGCGCGCTGTACGTGCCCTTATGATGCCTTACAAGATTCTAGCTAGCTCGATCATGTTCCCACACTTGGACTCACGTATGTCCAGAAGATCGCTCGATCGAGAAGAAGAGATGGAGTTGACGTAGTAACCGAAAAGTTTCGGGTCAAACCAGAGTAGCACACGACGATACATTAAGCAGGATAAATTTAACCTTATGGGAAACATTTTCTAGGAAAACAAGAGGACACACCCACGTGCCCATGCAGCAGATTCCAGAGTCCACACGTATGGATAGTACTACATGACGACCCGTTCTAGCTCCCGATGGAGGATCGTGTGCACACACAACCCGTTACTGGCATAATGCAGTTACAACTTACACACCGTACCTTACCTAGTACCGTGTGAGAAGGGACTACTACTAGCCTCCAGAGGCCATGACTATATTATAAACATCCTGGCCATATTATCTCTGGCAATAATTAATATATAGTACCATATATATAGAGCTGAGGGGGAGGGAGAGAAAGACCGTTTGAAAAGAGAAAAAAAAGGGAAAAAAAACAAACTTAGCTGACTGTTGGAGAAATTAAGACAAGAAATTCAACTCTCTTTATACAATCAATTAAAGAGGTAGTATTAACTAATATCTACTCAGTTTGTCGATCGATCTTTGTGTCCATTTTAATTGTTGATAGAGATTGGTTCGAGAGAATTCATGTGTGTCCACTGTCCAGGCCGGGTCTCCGGCTGTCCAGTGCACTAGCAGCAGAGAGATAAGGTGTGGCTGCCCACCACCAGCAGCATTTCCACGCGCTAGCTTAGCTCTTTCCACCATACCGGCGACGCGACGACGACTTGGCCAAACGGGCACGCTACAGCAACATACACAGTCCCCGTCATCACACCAAACCACCATATATATCGGCGTGCATGCAAGCATATATTGTACTTATATGATATTACTGGCGTGGTGGGTCGCAAAAGGCAGCCAGGCTCATCTGTTTGATCTGACTGCCAGAGTGAAAGGGACTACTGCTACTAGTAGACTCGAGAGGCCATGACAAGCTAGGCATCATGCGTCATCCAATGCGGCACGACACGGCAAGGAATATGGATCGACGAAAAAGGAGACGCCGGCGGCCGGGCCGGCCGGTGGTCAGTCGTCCGTCGTCGGTCGCGCACACGCATGGCCGGCCGGGTCCATCTTCGGTGTGACCTGCTTCCTTATCCCACATGCTTTTGCGACGCGTTGCCATCTGCTAGCGCTACCTTATTAGGGCATCATCAGGTTGTCTGGTTCGGTTGCATCCACATCATATCGCACGCCTCAGCACGGCGAATATGATGGATGATCATTTATAATATCCCCATCAGACCAACTGTTTTCAGCCTCGACCGATCCATAGAAATGTCAAAAGATCCTAGCTTACCCATCCATGCATGGAGCCATGGAGGGAGGAATAATTAACAAAAGTGGAAAATGAAGGCTGGGAATGGATCAACAAAAGCGAGCTAGCAAGAAGAAAAAGGACACGCGTGATGGTGATGGTGATTGAGATAGGAGCTTCAATTGTTGATCCACATACGGTATGATTGGAACAACCCTGCCTCGTATGCTTTTGTCCCTAACACGTACGGCAATTATATTAATCAAATGACGCGCCACAGTGAAAGTCAAACCGGCGGCAAGAAAGGGGTTACAGATGAGTGCCAAATGGTAGCTTGCCTTTACATTCCAACAACCAAATGCTATAAGAACCAACTCCAACTTTCAATAACTAGATAAAAAAAAAAAAGTCTTCACTGGCTTCGTATTTAACTTACTTGGCAGTTTATTACTGGTCTTGAAAATTAAGTTTTATTCTTTGTGAAACGACAGATCATTAAGACTCTCCTACATACGAAAAAGGAGAAATACTACAAGCTGGCTCGAACAATACAATTTAGCTAGTAACAAAAGCATGATCTGTACGTCCATGTGTTTGGCATATATATGCCATGTGTGCATTACCACTTGGACAAGTATGATCTATCCATGTGTTTGACATATATATCCATGTGATGAAGGCTTACGTACGTGTTGTTGAATATGTACCAAGTATGGACAAGCATGTTCTTGACACCAATATATATATTCAACAATGTACACGTGCTGATCGATCAAGGCTTACGTGAGTTTGTTACATGCGTGTGGTATTGTACGTGGTGATCAAGGCACAGGCTTCAAACCAGCTAATTGTCAGATATAATAAATATTAATATTCAATTACTATACTGATGCTGCTGATTGATTCCATCGTCGCGATAGATAGATGCTGCTGCTTCAGGTAATGCTTGCTTGCAAGAAGCTAGACGGCATTGCACGACGCGAGTGCGACACGGCAAGTGGGGCGTACGATGTACAGTGCATGACCTGTCGTCATAGCCGATTATTTCCATGGAACGTCAAAACGTTGAACAAATGAACAGAATTCACGCTCATTTATGTACCCATTTCAAGTTTCCTGCCGCCGGCCTGCCCCAAGTTCACCTACATTAGTTTTGACTGAGGAAAAACGTGCATTGACCGGCTATTTGGCTACACACCATCGCTATTAGAAAGACTGTCTGTTTATGTTGTATGATCTGTATAGTGACATACGGGAAACTAATGTTATCGCTATCGAACTAATTAAATCGTTGAAGAAGATGCGGGTTCTACTATCGCCTCATCGATTCTATCTAGATTCTTTGAAAAAGGAAACAAAATTGAGTCAACTCTCCATGGATATGAATATGTAGGGTGTTTTTAGACTTGTAAACTACACTAATCCCTTAATCCTAAACGGTGAGCTGTTTTGACTTTTGTAAACACCTCATTTTCTGTTTATCTAAAACATATTGTATATCTTGAGAAATCAAAACGACTTTTCGAAGAAATGCAATTTTAGCATTCTGATGGTCACCTCTCTCTCTCGTACTTATTAGCCGCAAAGGCAGAGCCTAAGGCCCCGTTTGATACCCCTCCAGTAAATAATCAGATTGTGTATTCCTATATGTATTATATATATATATTGTATGATCGGCAAGCTCGTTAATTTGTCCAGTGGATTGATATGCAGGAGAGCAAGAGCTAATTGGCTTAGACAGGGAGATAGAAATACAAGTTTTTTTCATAATTTTGCTACAAAGAGAAGGAAGAAAAATACAATAAAAAGTCTGATGGATGAGAATGGAATAAGTCAGGAGGATGAATTAGCTAAATGCAATATTGTGCAAAAGCTATTTTGAAAATCTTTTTTCTTCGAAGTAGGAGAGCCAGATCTGAGTGCTCTGTCGGATGTTGGTCGATCTGTCATGCCGGACATGAACACTGGACTGATGGCCACGTTCACGGCTGAGGAGGTGAAGAAGGCTTTGTTCCAAATTGGTGATTATAAAGCCCCGGGGCCAGATGGCATGCATGCAGTCTTTTTTAAAAGATTATGGGAGCTTGTGGGGGACGACCTCGTGAAAGAAGTTCTGATAGCTGTAAATTCAGCAAAAATCCCAGAAGGCTGGAATGATACGACAATTGTCTTAATCCCCAAGGTAAATAATCCAACAATGGTCTCTCAATTTCGGCCAATAAGTCTATGCAATGTAGTATACAAAGTGATTGTTGGCGGTCACTATCATACAAATTATACCGCCAACTTAGTTATATAACATGGTGAATAGCATTACTTTTGCCACATGAACCTTTGCTATTAATCTAGTTCCACTTGTATTCGAAGAAAATATGTTTTGTAGGCATAAACGTGGAAACAGGTAAAAAGTACGCCAAAAGGAAGAGAGAAACGCACATCGAAGCGTGCTTTGGACAAGGGGAATGCCACCAGGCCAAAACCAAGCGTGAATCGGACCAAAAGCACCCTCGGGGGGCGCAACCTACAATGGGCCACAAGCCCCACCTGCAAAGGCATGGCGCGAGGCGGGCCAATCCCGCGTCGACCGCCCCACCCGCCGGCGGCCGCCGTGGGGGACAGAACTCCGATCCCGCCCGCCGCTTTTGCCTTGACCCGCGTCCAGAAGGAGAAGAGACGATGCATGAAGGTGTTTTTTCGCGATGGCGCCAAAGACTCCCGCCAAAACTCCCGAAAGTCCCCTAGAACAAGGAGAACCCTCCATTTCCTCTTGGTTTTCCCTATATAAAGAGGCCCTTGCCTCTCTTTGTAACTCTCCAATTCACACACCATTTCACATTCAATAAAGGATCACACATTCCATCACCATGTGATCCATCACTCTCCCCACATTCCTTCGGGAATTTCACTCCACGTCTCACACATAGGGTGGTTTAGAGAGTGCCAAGACACTCAGAGGGAGTGAGAGAGTGAAATGTAGAGAGAGAGAGAGGAGTAGCGACCCCGCGGTCTTGTGCGGCGTAAGGATTTGCGACGCCCATCCGGCTGTCGGAGTACCGGACCTGTCGGCTCCCGCCTCCATACCTTGTACCTCTGCGGGTAATCTTTCAGCTTGGTGAAAGATATTGGTGTCTTACCTTCAGTTACCATTCTTAAGTTCCACGCTATCATTTATTTTGTTGAGATTACGGGATCGTTGTTTACCTTTCGGTAAATGCTCTAGTAGTAGAGGGTCCCCTCGATGAAGACAGGATACCCCGATCGACGCTAGAGTAGTGACAAGTAACGAGACGTGGTGTCTAAGTTATGAATCACCCTCGTTTGCTTAGCAACCCACGGTAGTGAGGTAGGGGATAGGTGGTGACAGCCCTATTCGCCTAATTGTATTCCTCCACGTCAGGTTATGGAGTAGAGCCGTAGACCGGCATCGCTTAGCGCACCAAGTGCAATCTGGTGCCCGAAGTAATACTCGCAATAGAAAGAGTAGCGACTTAGTCTAAGTCTTTGAAGGAACACATCACTTCTACGATTACCTCCTTGACCCTCGATAGCTAGGAAGAACAGACTTAGCGCCCGTTCCTGTGGAAATTCGATACTTGGAATACTTCTAGGTGAAGTGCTACAACGGTACTTTCCGTGCGCTTGCGGACTTCTTGCCGCACGCGCTAAGAAATACCAACATGCATTTTAGGCGCCGTTCTTTGGGAACGGTTGTCGTTATAGTTTGCAAACCTAGTATATCAGTGTGAGCCCTTACCCTCGCCATTCTTTTGCATTTTTTTTCCTAGTTAGTTTAATTTATGGAGCAACCCTTTCAAAACCTTTTTGCTCCTAGGGGCGAGCTCTTAGAACCATATCAATCTTCGATGCCAATCACGGCTTCGAGATTTGAGCTCATACGGCTTTATAGCCATGGTTCAGTCCAAACCTTTTCGGGCTTGAAATTGGAAAACCCTTTGATAGAGCATCAATCTTACTGCTTGTGACATAACTACCGGAGGGTCATTTTCACATAAAAAACCAGCGAAAGGAGGAGCTTTCCTAAACCATATTTTTTATACTCCCCCGCTAGAACCCATCCGAGTAGAACTTAAGCAGATCGAAGGGGAAGTCTCTTCGACTATTGTCGAAACTGATACACCTATAGAGAGACCCTTGCCTGAACCAAAACCCAAGGGGACCGCATGGTAGGATCTCCTGTTTTTCGAGGTTGACCTTCTTTGAAGGATTCAGTAACACCTAGAAATACGAACAATAGAAGAAACCACCAATCCCGGCCGACCTGAAAAAAAAAAAAAACCTCAATGAACTTTTCTCCATGACTCTATTAAGGATTGGTGGAGGTCATGTATAATCATGCTATGGGTATAAATATCCAAATCCCTTACACAAAAATGTGTCAAGGAATCCTTTAGAACCCAACCAACACAGGCTTTTGCCAAGAAACAATACATGACCGAATTCTTCTGCACAAGAATGTAAAAAAGATTTTTATATTTTTGATATCCAAGAATTTGAAATTCCAAACGGGCATCCCTAAAATATATATATATATATAATAATGTATCAACATCCGGGGATGTAGATGTCAATTCGGGGAGGAAAACATTTTCCATTGCGGTCACATGAGATGAAAACTTCGATGATGACTCTCCCCATGAGTATGACACGCCCGAAGAGGTTAAGCTCTTTGACAACCTTATTAGCCTCTTACAAGATTTCAAGGAGACGTGTTCATGCAGAACATTCTTGACATGACACGAGAAACTCTCGTGTGGAAGTTTTTTCCGTTCTCCCTCTTAGGGAGAGCAAAACAATGGTACACTAGTGTCGTAGGAAGTTTGAATGGGGATTTAGAAGAACTCAAAGACAATTTTTTGTCTACCATTCTTCCCCATCAAACTCCCTACCAAGGACAATCCTTGATTTCAAATAGGATGAGAAAGAGTCCTAGGTGCATCCTAGGCCAGGTTTACTATGTTAATACACACTGGCCTAGACCTGTCATTACCCGAGAGTATGTTTTTACATATCTTTTCGTTCGGGTCTTGACATAGACACTGCCCTATACCTTGACATGACCGTCGGAGGGTTGTTTTCACGTAAACCTATAACGGAACAGAGGAAAATCCTTGATCACATCCTAGAGAAGCATGCTTCTCCCGTTGTAGAACCTACTCCCCTCCATCACAAGGGCATGTCAAGTTTTGAGGAGCCCTCATCAGTCGAACCATTCCCCGTACCATCATTCGAACCGACTATTGAGCCCTCACCCGAACCACGAACACCGAAGGAAGGGATGCTTTATCCTTCAGAGTTCCCAATCAAATTCGAGGATCATAGGAGAGCCTTGAACCTTCTTTGGCACAAATGGAGCAAATGGAGCACATTTCCTTCTAAGGGAACTTCCTCTAACATGGAACCTTCAAAAGAATGGTTAATGGAGGTGAAACGCGTTCTTCTGAAGCAATTCAGATTCTTTCACCTTCCACAACTATATCCTGTTTATTACGAGGAAATTCCTTAGATGCCCTACACAACCCAACAGCCGAGGCAAATATCATGTCACAATATCTTGCGGAAACCGTTTTGGGTAATATGCCGCTAGCCTCGTCCGATAGACTCTTCAAGGGCCAATTCGGACTCATCTTTGCATGCTGTGGGATTGCTAGGGCCGTGCCAATAAAAATTCATGAAACCGATGTTCACTTAGACTTCTATATCTATCCCATCCTCGACTTTGATCTTCTCATAGGCTACCCTCTCGAAAAGCTTTTTCATGAAAAACCTATAGAGGAGAGCCATGGTGAGAAATTAGGAAAGAATGCTTGTGCCTCTCACCTAGAAATCCCAAAGGCGAAGCATCTTCCCAACCAAAACCTGTTCGAGGAGGCAGAGTTCATAACTCCATTCCATTCACCTAAGTTGCTCTCGCATCGTAGTGAAACGAACCACCCATCGCCCTCACTTGAACACAAGACATGTCCCTCTGGCCAAGAAATCGTTGTTCTTGACAAAGGTCGAGATTCAATGTTCATTCTTCATGACACATCTTGGGAGGATGAAAACTCATGTGCCATGGACATGCACATGGCACCAACTCTAGAGACCAAGATAGAAACCGCTAATGAGCATGAACAATCATCCTTTGAGATCCCTCAAATTTCATGCTCACCTTTTTGGACCTCTAGAGTTGTCTCTCATTTCTGACCACGTGCCCCTACGAGGACCCCAACCTTCTCTTAATCCTCGCTCACAAACTTTTCAAAGGATGGTTGTGGATGTCTTTGTCTATCACAAGTTTTGTCGATATCGTAGTGGCACAATGGCACTAACCTTGCAGCTTGAGCGTAACGCTAAAATCTTAGTGGAGAAGCCGGGAACTTCACCACCTTTCTTAGCCGCCAGATGAATTCCCACGGTCAAGCTTACGACCATAAACAAAGCACTACCGGGAGATAACCGGACCATAAAAAAAGTTTTTCCCATTGTTCTTATTAATAAAAAGCAAGAACATGTTATCAAGTTAGTATGCACCTTCGGGTATTCTTGTCGCTAACCATTTCAGGTGAAGATCGATTAAGAAGATCAAAAGAGGCATGCAATGCTTGAAAGCATGGGGCCGACATCAAAGACAAAAAAAAACATTGATGCTCAAGGATGGTGGAACACACTCAAGAGGAGACCCGAACTTTGCACACTTGACTTTTGCACAAAAGTCCAAGTGTGGGGGAAGATGGTGAAAACCTCAAGTTCCATACACCAAGGCGTCATACAAAAAAAATGATGGTAAATAAAAGAGGATGTCACCCTGCCTTGCAGAAAAAAAAAGAAAAAGAAAAGAATAAAAGAAAGAGAGAACAAAAAAAGAGAGAGAGAAAAAAAAAAAACAATAGTAAGATAAAAAACAAGAGAGAAAAGAAGAAAAAAAAAAAAAAAGAGTGTTGTTGAAAAAAAAAATATACGTATATAATAGAATAGAAAAAAATCAATAAGAGAAGAGAGGAGCAGGTTGGCCCGCATGGTCAAGAAACATACCAAAGTCTTTGCCTCGACTCCACCCATCATTGCTTCTACAAGCAAGAAGGGTTTGTCTCTCTTTCTGTGCTACCATCAAGACCCATGGCCTACAGACGCGTGTGTGTGGCCTAGCCTTGAGGTGCACCTGGATAGAACCATCATGCAACCCGCAAAGAACAACTTTGATGCTTCATCCGTAGATGTTGCCGGTAAGTATATCCGGTATGCAAAGAAAATAAACGTTCACCAACACTCTTACTCATGTTTGTCTCCATGAAGATAAAACTCCATGCTTCCCTTGCTATGACATATGTTTTGAGTTTGGGTGCATTTACATATGAAATACATCCATAGGTCTTTTACATTAAGCATGGTGCTTAGGGTAAAATGATCTCCTTTAATCAAACCTTGACATGGTGTCGAGTTTGGTTAATGAACTTAGAGCTTTGTTGTCATGATCTTTGGGAGTGTCTTATGTTGGAGATGAATCAAGGCTATGTTTACACTGCTTCTTTATGTTAGCCCCGCTTGAGTGATGTCGAGGTGAATGAGTAAAAGTAATAAAATAAAATAAAATAAAAGTTCTCACAATAAAGGCTCCACGGTGTTCATGCCATGTGTTTTTCGTCTTTTGTTTTGTTTTCTTGTTTTTAATAAAGCCAGATACAAGACCAAGTGTGCGGGAGATCTCTCAAACACAATGAACAAACTTCGAGATCTCCCCAACACAATGCACAATCATTGAGAAATTCACGATGGAGAAGGACGGACTAACGACTACCATTAACTCCTTCCTCTTCAAACGACGGTTTTGTGCAAAAACTCTCGCTCTCACGTCTCCCATATGTTTTGAAGTTTAATTTTGAACATATCAACAAGACAAAACCTTTTGGATGCACGCTTGTCCCTTTTGTCTTTTCTATCTTTATAATTTATCAAAGGAACAAGTGTGGAGGAGAAACCTACACATACTTTACATAAAGTAAAAATTCAAATCCTTTACATCCCCCTTGAGAACAAGATTTAAATATATAATTATTAAGAGGATTTAATCATCCTTGAACTCCACCTTGTTAAATCCCTTAATGTCTTTCGGTCAGCATATATTTTATTCCTCACTAAAAGACAACTTTTGAGGCTCCATCTCCATGCTATCCTTTGATAAAATTTGCATACTCTTTATTCCTTGCTAATATTCCTATGCCTTGTGAATTATCTATCATAGGGACCCCATGTTATCTAAGTAATTGGGACATGTGATATAGCTGGATGATTTGAACCTTGCTCTTTTATATGAACTTGGGATTTGTTTTCAAAAATTCAAAAAGTCAATTAGCATGCTCCTCAATGATATGCAAATTCCTACTAGAGCCATATCAAGTTTATCAAGTGCAAAAAACCTTACACATATGCTGCTTATCTTTGCATCGAGCTTGTGTCAAGTCTTGTTGGCCCTTGTTGAGATAGTTGTCATGCCCCCAAGATCAAGATCACATTACACGCCACATATATCGCCTATTCCTACACTGGGAATACGCTAAAAACATGCTTTTAGATCCACCATACCAAAAGCTCTACTCCTACACTGGGAGTAGACACAAAAAGATATCTTAGAAATAAATACTCCATGTTCTATAAGATAGTGTTCTCTCTTTAATTTTATAATTCAAGAGACATGGCTATGAAAAAAAAAATATAGGGACACATGAAGGTCCCAAGAAAACAAAAAAAGAGTTGGACACATGAAGGTCCAAGACTTAAAAAAATGATGAGCACATGAAGGCTCATGCACAAGATAGCCATGTTCTCAAGAATAAAATGTTTATAAGAGAGATCACACACACATCAAGGAGTATAGTATAGGTTCCACTTTATATCCACACACATGCACTTCTTGATCTAGGGGTATGCCATCCTTCTCCTTGGAGCCAAGCTTTGGCCTAGCAATATATGCAAAGTAAGTATGCCTTCATATTTTTTTCCCTACCCAAAGATCCATATAAGCTTTTTTTAGAAGTAGAAAAGAAAGAAGGCAAAAACTCTCATATGCCTCGGTGAGGAACCAGACACAAATATTTGAGTGATCCGAGTGAATCATTCGAGGAGCAAGGCTACATTTAATTTTTCAAAATCATATGAAAACCGAAGTTCCCTGCGACTTATCCGAAGCAAGGGGATTTGAATCCATGTTGTTCCATAATTCAATTACCCAAGATTAATGTGGTAGACACATCAAAATTTCACAAGTGTAGGTGAAGCTTGAAATAACTTGTATGCAGATTTTATTTCATCGAGGTAAACCCACCTAGTCTTGCACTTTACTCGAGGACGCAGTAAAGACTAAGTGTGGGGGAGTTGTTGGCGGTCACTATCATACAAATTATACCGCCAACTTAGTTATATAACATGGTAAATAACGTACTTTTGCCATATGAACCTTTGCTATTAATCTAGTTCCACTTGTATTCGAAGAAAATATGTTTTTGCGTGCATAAACGTGGAAACATGTAAAAAAGTACGCCAAAAGGAAGAGAGAAACGCGACATCGAACTGCGCTTTGGACAAGGGAATGCCACCAGGCCAAAACCAACGCGAATCGGACCAAAGCACCCTCGGGGACGCAACCTACCATGGGCCACAAGCCCACCTGCAAGGGCACGCACGAGGCGGGACAAACCCACGTCGACCGCCCCACCCGCGGCGGCCGCCGTGGGACAGACTCCGATCCCGCCGCGCTTTTGCCTTGACCCGCGTCCGAAGGAGAAGAGGCGGTGCATGAAGGTGTTTTTCGCGATGGCACCAAAGACTCCCGCCAAAACTCCCGAAAGTCCCCTAGAACAAGGAGAACCCTCCATTTCCTCTTGGTTTTCCCTATATAAAGAGGCCCTTGCCTCTCTTTGTAACTCACCAATTCACACACCATTTCACATTCAATAAAGGATCACACATTCCATCACCATGTGATCCATCACTCTCCCCACATTCCTTCGGGAATTTCACTCCATGTCTCACACATAGGGTGGTTTAGAGAGTGCCAAGACACTCAGAGGGAGTGAGAGAGTGAAAGGTAGAGAGAGAGAGAGAGAGGAGTAGCGACCCCGCGGTCTTGTGCGGTGTAAGGATTTGCGACGCCCATCCGGCTGTCGGAGTACCGGACCTGTCGGCTCCCGCCTCCATACCTTGTACCTCTGCGGGTAATCTTTCGGCTTGGTGAAAGATATTCATGTCTTACCTTCAGTTACCATTCTTAAGTTCCACGCTATCATTTATTTTGTTGAGATTACGGGATCGTTGTTTACCTTTCGGTAAATGCTCTAGTAGAGGGTCCCTGATGAAGACGGGATACCCTGATCGACGCTAGAGTAGTGACAAGTAACGTAGACGTGGTGTCTAAGTTATGAATCACCCTCGTTTGCTTAGCAACCCACGGTAGTGAGGTAGGGGATAGGTGGTGACAGCCCTATTCGCCCACTGTATTCCTCCACGTCCCCGGGTTGCGAGTAGAGCCGTAGACCGGCATCGCTTGGCAGACCAAGTGCAATCCGATGCCCGAAGTAATACTCGCTTAATAGAAAGAGTAGCTTGACTTAGTCTAAGTGCTGAAGGAGCACATCACTTCTATGATCACCTCCTATGCTTGACCCTCGATAGCTAGGAAGAACGAGACTTAGCGCCCGTTCCTCGTGGAAATTCGATACTTGGAATACTTCTAGGTGAAGTGCTACAACGGTACTTTCCGCGGCGCTTGCGGACTTTGCCGCTTACGCTAAGAAATACCAACAGTGATCTCAAAAATGTTGGCTAACCGGTTGAGAGAAATTCTGCCTCGATGTTATTAGTGATCACCAGAGTGCTTTTGTACCGTGAAGACTCATTACGATAACATTTTATTAGCCTATGAAAGTATTCACAGAATAAAAAAGAAGAAAGGGAAGAAAGGCCTATGTGTTGTAAATTTGGACATGCACAAGGCGTATGATAGAGTGGAATGGAGATTCCTTGAGAAGATTATGTTGAAAATGGGTTTTGATAGAAGATGGGTTTCTTTAATTATGGCCTGTGTCAAATCTGTGAAATATAAGGTGAGAGTAAATGCAAGGGAAACCGGTGTTTTTACACCAACAAGAGGTTTGAGGCGGGGGGTGATCCCTTATCACCCTACGTATTATTTTTATTTGTGGCGGAGGGGCTGTCAAGTATGTTTGAGGGTGCTGAGAATAGAGGAGAATTACAGGGGATACAAGTATGCCGAGATGCCCCTTCGGTGTCACATTTGTTATTTGGTCGATGATTCTCGATATTGATGCAAGATGACAAGAATAATGCACAAGTACTTGAAGAATTCACTTGAGAAGTATTGTTTAAATTCTCGGGCAAAAAAGATAAGTGATGCTAAGTCAAGTATCTATTTTAGCCCGAATACCGAGGTGGATACCAAAGTGGAGGTATGTGAGACTTTGAATATTCTCGTTGAATCCCTCGATGATAAGTATTTGGGGCTCCGGCTTTAGCGGGGGCAGATCGTAGCGATTGCTTCAAATACTTGGTGGACAGGGGTGAGGGGTAAAACTAAAGGATGGAAAGAGAAGATGCTAAGCATGGGAGGAAAAGAAGTCCTTATCAAGTCAATTGCTCAAGCCGTGCCAGTCTTTGCGATGATGTTTTTCAAAATCCCAAAAAATATATGCAAAGGGATTACAGATGCCATATCCCAATTTTGGTGGGGGTGATGACGATGACCACGTATGATTCACTAGAAAGCTTGGTGGAAACTATGTATTCCAAAGAACAAGGGAGGAATGGGTTTTAGAGACTTGGAAGCTTTTAATAATGCACTCCTGGCAAAACAAATATGGAGATTACTGCTGGAACCAGATTCACTTTGTGCAAGAGTACTAAGGGCAAAGTACTATCCAGATGGTAAACTGAAGAGTGGAAGCTCTTTCACTTGGCAAAGTGTTCTAGCAGGTTTGGAGTGTTTTAAAAAGGATGTATTTGGAGAGTTGGAGATGGATCCCAAATTAGAATTTGAGAGGATAATTGGATCCCATCAAGCCATAATTTGAAGGTCCTGACGCCTAGAGGAAATAATCTAATCACAAGAGTTGATGAGCTCATCAATCCTGTCACCGGGTCCTGGGATGTACAGCTAATCAGATCTTTGTTCTGGGAGGTGGATGTACATAGGATCTTACAAATACCTTTACGGTATGGAAGAGAGGATGTGGTGGCATGGCAGTTTACAAAGAGTGGTTTTTTCTCTGTTAGCTCGGCATATCATTTGCAATGGCTTCACAAGTTTGGAGTTAATAGAATTAGTGAACAAGCTAGTGGTGTGGGAGATGATCAAGTTTGGTCCCAGCTATGGCAACTTGAAGTGCCGGCAAAGATAAAAATCTTTGGTCGGAGGGTGTTGCATGGTTTAATTCCATGTAAAGGAATTCTTGCAAATAGACACATCGACAACTCAAGCAAATTTGTCCGGACCGCCATGCAAACCGTGGAGGACATCAAGCATGTCTTATTTGAATGCAATCAGCAAAGGAGATTTGGCGTATTTTGGGTGTTGCCGATGAAATAAATTCAGTGTTGTCTATCCATCGATCGGGTTCAAGAGTCGTAGCTGAAATGATCATGAGACCGAAACAAGTGGAGGTATCAATCATATTGGTTTTGCGTAACTCGTCATCATGGGAGGTTGGTACATTTGGTGGCAGCGACGTTCCCTAGTACATGGCCAAACCTGTCCAAAATCGACAAGAGCTGCCTGGCCAATTGCTACCCGATGACGAATTTTCAGAGATCGATGAAGAAGGCAAATAGAAATAATAAGAAGGAAGAAGGATGGAAACGACCACCTAAAGGTGAGTTATTATTGAATGTCGATGCTAGCTACAAACCCGAACCGGGTTCGAGCAAAGACATGTGCGATCATTAGGGACTCAACCGGCTCTTTCGTGGGAGCAAGGGTGAATTTCTTTGAGCACATGGCTGATGCCGCTATCGCCGAGGTCACCGCAATCATGGAGGGATTGATTCTAGCACGCACCATGGGATGTAATCGTATAAGAATCCATTCTCCGATTGCCTGGAGGTAGTGGAGACAATGAGACAAGGTGGTTTTGCAGCTACGATCGTGGACCAATCTATGAAGAATGCGAAAGGATGTGGAAAGATTTTGTATCTATTTCTATTGAGCATTGTAATCGGGTAGCTTAATTGTGTAGCTCATGAGTTAGCTAGAATAGCTTTACAAGTAAAACTTTCATGTAATTGGGACGATGAACCCCCTAGGTTCATTTTAGGAGCTTTGGTGAACGATGTAACTGTTATTCATAATCAATAAAGTGCGCCAAATGGCTTCCCTCAAAAAAAAAGAAGAAGAAGAAGAAGATATGCATGGAGGCATGGTGGCAGGACGCGTGATCCGTGGGCCATTTGGGGGTGTTTAGTTGGTGAAATATTTTAGGTTTGGCTACTGTAGCACTTTTTGTTTGTATTTGATAATTATTGTTCTATCATGGACTAATTAGGCTTAAAAGATTCGTCTCACACTTTTCAGTCAAACTATATAATTAGTTTTTTGTTACCTACATTTAATGCTATAAACATGCATAAAGAGATTTGATGTGACAGTAATGTAGCTACTTTTTGAGTTTGCTTTTTGGGTTGCATGGGAAGTGAACACCCTCTTTTTTTCGCAATCACGCAAAAAGCTTTGCGCTGTTTTTATATTAAGAGAAAGAGTTTCGATACAACACACAACCGGGATGCATTACAAGGAGAGTATTCTAATCCACGCCGCATCCCCGCTTGCTTGAAGAAGCCTACCAAGGTGCCAAGCACCAAAGATACAACCGCAGCTCTGCCCGAAACTGAATGAAGAAGTGGAAGCATCGACGCCGGTGGAGATGCCACGCGAAAGGCCACCACAGTCCCGCAAAGACGGCATGAGAGGGGGCCTGGAGAGGCCATCACGCCCCGCAGCGCTGCGTGCGGAGGGGCCGGGCGGAGCGCACCATCGACGCGGCGTAACACGGGCGGGGCCTCCGTGGTCGTGAGCAATGCATGAGATGGGGCCAACAGGGGGCCAACACGCCTCAAAGAATGCAAGAGATGGGGCTCTAGCGACGACGGCAATGTGCCTTCCTCCGAAGCAAGGGCACAAAGAACACCGTCAACAATGAGAGAATAGGGCACCGATAGCAAAACCAGGGCGAAGGCCTGCAGACGATTCTTCAGCGGCGCCTTCAGAAGGATGTGACGTCGAGACACCATCGCCGCTGGTCTTGGAGCATCCAAGACGGGCTTTCGCCCAGTAACCGGCGGACACCGGGGGGCACGGAGTTCAAAAACGACGCTCCCAAGGGAGGATGTGGCACCCAAGGTGTCACCGCCGCTCACCGGGCAAAGCCAAGCCGAGCTTTCGGCTCTGAACCCGTGCGACCGCGACCGCAAAGATCACGCGCACCGTGCCCCACCTTCGAGCGCCCGCGACGCAGGGGTCGCCGGCGATGAAGGATTCCATGGTCGCCGGAGACGCGGCCGAGCCGCCCGAGGAAGACGAAGAGGAAGGTCATGCTCCCAGCGCGCCCACAAGAAGCGGGCGCCGGGCGTGCCCGGCAAAGCGACCGCCCGCCGGCTCTCTAGGTTGAACGTCGTGGAGAGCGCCGCGGTGGGGTGCGGGGGGGGGCGGCGGCAGGAGGCCGGCCCGGCAGCCGGGCGCGGGCCGGCAACCCCAACCGGCCGCCATCATCACCAACCGCCGCCGGCAGCCACGGAGGAGGGGAGGGGTTGATTCGCCGCTGGAGGCCGGTCCGCCGTGGAAAAACCGGATCTGGCCGCAGCCGATGGCCACCGCCGCCGAGACGGGCGGGGACCTAGCGGGCCGCCGCGCCGCCAGCGCATCTGGAGATGGAGTCGATCCGGCCGCCGCGAGGAGGCTCGGAGTCGCCGGAATCGGGGGGTGGAGGAGGAGGAGCCGAGATGGAGAGGCGGGAGAGCTGCGGGGTGGAGTTTGTTGAGCCCACCCCCTGGCCGGGCCGCCGCCGGCGAGGAGGCCGAGGAGGTGCGGTGGCGGCGGCCGGGCCGAGGGGTGGCGGTGTGGGAGGCGGCGGCGGATCTGGGGGCCTGGCCGCCTCCCGAGGGAGACGACGCGAGGCAGAGCGGGTCGGTCTCGTTCTTGTGGTGATGATGTTCTTCAGGTGATTGTCAGCTAGGTGGTGTGCTGCGTTTGTGTGACCGGTGGTGATAAGTGAACACCCTCTTGGAGTTGAACTTACACAACGGGACAACGCACGGAAAACTTCGTTGGCCACATTTCCGTTTATGCACGCGCACGACAGATACGTACATACATAATGACAAGCTCTGAGAATAGTAGCGTGATGCATGGACCGGGTCCATTTTTTGAAATTGGTCGAATATAGGACAGAAGATCAATCAGCAAACTAACAAACAAACAAAACTAAAATATATATAGAGAGAGTACTGTACGTAGATATAGTACACTCTATTGGTTGATCCGATATGTATTGAGTACTTTGGCCGGTTTGCCGGGATAGAACACAGCTGCATGTCAGCTCCGATGCTGAAAAAAATCAGTGCCATTTTTCCTATTACAAATGATAAAGATAATTCGATACAAAATAACTGGCCATAATCCTCCTGCTTATTCAAACCTTCTTATCAAAGCTCAGTTTCCTTCTTCTTTCATTAGTCACAACTGACATTAGACATCCCAATATCCACAAATTTTTGAAGTAGAGGTTCAGAACAAAGGATTGGGAAATGCAGGAATTTAGGGAGAAAGAGGTTTGACTTTACCTCACCTTGCCTAGACGGCTTAGGTCCTAAGGTGCTTGCCAGCCAGAAACTAGATTATTTTTGTGCGTGCAAAAACGCACAAAAAAATGCCAATACCATCAATTTCTCTTCTTTCTTTTCACACAGGCAACAATTGGGAAATACGTTGATAGAAAAATTCAATATTTTTCTGTGTGTTCACCATCAGAAACAATTTTTCGTGGGTATGTACACGCATATGGAAAAAAAGAAATAATTAACTAAACTCTAGAAAAATAGAAATGAACATGGAAAAAATAATTTGAAACAGTAGCATTAACATATAAAAATATATATTGACCATCTAGTAATGTTTGTGCATGATAGACAAAGTTTCATTCAAATAATACACAAATTAGTAGTCCATCATGAATGGAGTCAACACTTGTGTTATAGAATGAGTCTTGATCTATTAGCACATATATCTACATGTTCAACCTGAATACTAAACTGAATTCACTAACATATGGATATGGAAAAAGAAACCAAACTATTTTTCTACAGTTCAACCAATAGTAAACTACTTCACCACGCACTCCGTCCCTACCTGTTAAGCAAAGATATATATTTAGACAACGCGGAAAGAACTCGTATTCTAAGAAATTTTCCTTTTATTGATCAAAGTGGCGACAACTCAGTATCTTTCATCTCCAGCAACATCTTGTGCTGCAAGCATGGCTACATACAGGGAATGGAAAAAGTCTACATAGCCCCATCAACTATTGAGCGTGAACTACATCACCCCGCAAACTATGAAATCGAATTTTCCAAAACCAATCAAATAATCCCCTAGAAGATTTTGGATAGTGGTTTTGCTATAGTGACAATGGTTTTGTATTTTTATTTATTTCCGCTGAATCTCCGCAAAAATTATAGTAAATCATAGAAAAATCATAAAATAAAAATTTAATATTGTTGACTCCACATGAGTAGATCAACATAGTGACCATCTACATAGTGAACATATAATATGATATGCTTTAGTACAAATTTTATTCCAATTAATTACGTAAAAGCATAGATAAAAAGCTATAGAAAAACCATGTGTTTTCTCACACACGTAAAAATATATAATTATTTTATGGATTTTCATATTTTTCTCGATGGTGTATTTTAAAACCCTCAGATATTGAAAAAAAAAATGCACAGAAAAATTCATGACGCACACAGAAGGATTCGAAGTTTCCAATAGTTTTTGCTCTCCCTTCATAACAAGAAAAAAACTTGGTAGCACGGTAGCTAGGTAGCAAAACAGCTTGCTTAGTTCAATTTGTTGCTAGGCTAGGTAAAACAGTATTTAGCAAAGGTTCCAAACACGCCTAGCAATATAGAGGAATGAGCTTGAAAAAAAAAAAAGCTGTTTTGTTTATCTCCTTTGTCCCTCTTCACCTAGCTTCCAGGTCTTAAATGAAGCTGAAACTAGATGGTTTTTGCCCCTCCGGTTTGTGAAGAAAACCTTTCATTCAGAATATATTGAAACGACCGTTTGAAACACTAATCTGACCAACAAAACAGAGTAACCGACGGATTTGCTTAAAAGTTCTTATGAAAATACTCTAAGTCGTCCAAACGGGGAAATTAAAGAAAGCTAGAACAGGGCCGTGGTTGTGTGGGATCAAGAGTCACGTACGGCCACGAACTGTAGGATGATGCCGCGCGGCAACTGCTTCACGTATAGTACGTACGTTCCCTCCGTGGATTGTACATGTCACCCCACAAGCTTGGTTTGAGAGGCTGGCACTTACTGTACGTAGTACGTGGTACGGAGTACGTTATACTACGGGGTACTACTAGTAGTACTCCGGTCCGTATGTCGATCGATTTGTGAGAGTGCATCACAGGTACCACCTGTAGTGTACTACGATACGAATATTGCATTGTGGCCGTGCTGGCGTTGTGCCTATCGGCAGTTGGATCGCCACATGCAGTTGTCGTCGTTGTGCGCACGCTCGTACGCCGTGCTACCTTCTGGCTCGCTTCGACGGACGCCGATTTGGACCATCGATCGACAGGGACCAGTGCATTGCATGCATACGGAGTTGCGTGTGCAGGCACGCGAGATTCGACTTCGTTCATGCATCAGCATCTGGTGGACACATGCAAAGCTGTACGTACGGACGTGGGCTACTACAACTAGTAGCACGTAGTACGTACACAGCCACACTAGCAAGCTCTGCCTTAGAGCATCTCCAGCAGGCTACCTAAAAAAGACTATCTAAAATGTCTATTTAGGTAGCTACCAATTCTCATTCTACCTATATTTCACTTCCAACTCCAAAGAAGACTACCTAAAAACACACTACCCAAACTCATCCCGGCTGAGAATGACACATGGGTCCCACACGCCATCCTCTATTCTTTCTTCTTCCACACATCCTTTTAGCCGTGGAGGCGGCGGCGTCGTAGAGGCGGATTCGCTCAACGACGGAAAGCGTAGACGAGGGGCAGGGGTGCTACCGGACCTGGCAGGGATTGCCGCCGCCTCCCACGCCCGGCGGGCCGCCGCGAGCCAGCGGCCGGGAAGGACGCCAGCGACGGGGCGGGGAGGTCGGTTCAAGGGGTGCGGCCGCCGCCGCGACGACGCCGCCTGCGCGTGTAGCGGCCGGATCCGGCGGCATCCCGCGCCGTCGTGGTAGGAGGAGGCCGTGGGGTGGGTCGACGCATGGGCTCGCGCCACCGCCATGCAAAGCTCCGTGGGTCGCCGGGGATCCCGCCGGTGGGAGGCTCCATCGGGAGGAGCCGAAGGCCGGGGTCGAGCTCCGGTGGGAGGATGGCGCGCCGGGGAACGAGCCCGCCGAGAGCCTGCATGGGGAGGAAAAACGCGATGAAGGGGAGGCGCGTGGGGAAAGGAAACGAGGAGAGAAAGTTTGGGTAGTCTGGCTTGGCCCAACGGAATAGGTAGAATGGAGGAGGATTTAGGTAGACCACGATTTGTTGGGCCCGATAGGTAGTCTGCTTTGGAGTTGATTTTTTACCCTCCACTACCTAAATTGGGGATAGGTAGGCTGTTTGGGTAGTCTGCTGGAGGTGCTCTTAGCCCCTGGCCCAGCCGTATCGTTCTTGTACTGTACGCAGTAGCTAATTTCCTTGTTCCTTCCAAGCAATGCACCAAAAAAAAGACGTGTGGACACTTCGACAGGCCAGGCAGCATCATGCACACGTACCTAAAAGCTACTACAAAAGACGCGTGCATGCATGCATGGATGATGTGTTTTAGTTGGTGTGACGATCATCGAACTGAGGATGGAGGACGTACAGTACACTCCAGTCGACGATGCATGCAGGCCACGTCGCACGACGTCCAAACCCAGCAACGTGGTTACACACAAGACATGTGGTGTGTCCAGCAGGCCAACAATCGAACAATCGAGAGGAAGAGAGAATCGGGCAATCATGTGGCACGGGATGGGAAAGTACGCACGGCCCAAGCATGCCCAAGAATGGTACACAGGCCGGCCTGTTGTCTGTGTCGCCGACCACTGCTACTGTTGCACGTGCTGCAGCTGCTCGTTCGTTGTTCCGTATACAGGACTACACTTTACAACGCACTCCCTCTATTTCACAGTACTTGCAACTATGGATTCCGTACCATCAAAAGTGACTTATATTTAACCAAATTTCTACCAAATACTATTTATATTTATGACTTCAAATTATTTAAAAAAAAAACTACATTTCGTAATGAATCTAATGAGATTTATTTGAAAGCATAAATATTGATAGTTTTTTATCTATAATTAATAAAATTTGTGATACTAAACCGTGACACTGTGCTAATTTGCAATTATTTTCGAACTGAGGGAGTACTACCGTCCTCACGAGTACTACGTACATATGTACCCCATCACATGCATCGGTACTGTACTATACAAGAGAACAGTGGATGGAGACCGGCGAGGAGGCCAGGGCAAGCCTGCACGCATCTGCACTGCACCTGTACCTGCAGAAGCCAAGGTTGCAGCGACCAGACGATCCATCGTACGCCCGGACATCACGTAACTTTTGTCGTTGGTGTTCCTGGCCGGTGTGCACCGCCACCGTGCATAGTACGCAAGAAACATCAAAATTGAAGGCTTCAACTCTTGAATTGAATCCGAGCTTGCTGTAGAGTAAGTACAATGGGTGGGTGTTAAACAAAATGCCTAATTATGGCCATGCGTTTCGCCTCCGTTCAACTCATCAGCTGAAGTTTTTATAAAGAATCAAAGATCATAAAACTTGTGGTGAGGTAGCTTAACTAAAAGTCGTGATGAGGTGGATTACTCTCCCCATTTTTGGTAGACAGCGCCAAAAGAAATAAACAACCACAGCAAGGCAGTACAGTAGTATCTTTGAATGCGCATGCACGCACATGGACCAAAAAAACAGATGACAGTAGCAAATCTGTACGACATGATGCAGAAGTTGGATCAGATCCCACATGGCCAGCCACAACGCACCCACCGCTCCGACGTGGCGACTCCTGGTGGACTGAACTGGACTGTTGGCTGTTTGCACTCGCTCGTGTGGTTGTTGCCTCCTAAACCATCATCAGTTATCTGCCGCGATCCTGTTCAAGATCGCCTTTAGACATACAGATACAGTATAAAAAATAAATAGAGATCATAGAAAACCACGGCCCGGTCCGCAGGGCATAAACAAATCGCAGTGACATGTGCGCGGCCGTACGGCGACACTGGACTGGACGACGCGACAAAACAAAAGCACAGGTGGCCAAAGGGGACGAACGGAGCCGCGGGGCTGCCACCGGCTAGTTGCCCCGCATCACATGCCGGTCTGCGCCAGCATCCATCCACCTGCACGCTTTCATTTTGTCCATCGGTGCGGTGGGCCGGCGTTAACTTTTCGTCCGCACATCGCGCGCGCGCAGACAGACGACAGACAAAGTCCGGATCGCAAAGGGACGCCGGTGGAGATGGCCGGATCTCGAGACTCCCATTTGTTTAGGCAAAGCATCCATCCTCACCATCATCATTAACTAATCCCTATCCCCCTGGTTACCTTGTTTATTCAAATCAAAACAGGTTGTTAGGGCGTCCGCAACAGGAATTGCTAAATCGCTAGCTGACGTGGTCTCTAAAACTAATTTAAAAATAAAAAGGCAAATGGCAGGAGGTTTGTCAGTGACTTGCAAAGTCTTGGGGAGAAGTGCGAGCTGGGCGATTATCTCGGCGCTAGCTAGATAAATTTGCAGTTCCTCTCTCCTTGTGATTGGACGAGTACTTCTCCTAGATAGCAAATCGGCCACCGTTGGAGGCGCCCTTAGTACTGCAGTCTCACACGGCTTCACACACCTGTACCAGCAGCAGCACGAGCGAGTGGCGTACGCAGTGGGAGTACGCGGGAGCTCGTGCGTGCGTGCGTGGTCCACCCCGGCCGGCAACCTTTTCCGGACGGGATCCGCTTGTCTCGGCCGTTGCCACGCCCTCCCGCCATTATCGCGCGCACCACTCTAGCAGTACGGAGACTGCCTGCCAATCTCCCGTAAATTTTATGCTAGTAGTACGGAGACTGTTACTGGTAACCGGCCCCCATTAATTAGCGGCGGTAACGTAACTGTAGTACTCCCTGCAAGCGTGCATGCATCGCATCCACCCCAATCGCGCGGGGCCCGCCACCGCCCATCCAGTCGCGACGCCCCGTCCACGACGTCCGACCATGTAGCGTGGCGTCGCCACCTCCGCGATATATATAACCAACCGCCAGCGCCTCCAGGGCTGCATCCACCTCCTTGACACCATCACACCACCATGGCCGTGCAAGCGCAGTTGGGCGGCCTCGTGCTCCACCCTACGCCTACGCGGCCGGCGAGGAGCAGCAGCCGATGCGTGCCGCGCTCAATAAGAACTACGGCGCGCTCCTGTCCACCACCGCGGCGCCCCAGGCCGCCGATGATGTCTACGCGTGCGGTGGCGGCGGACAGTACGACTACTACTGCGCCACGCAGAGCGAGCTGACGTGCAACCGTGGTAGCGAGGCGCCCGTGCCCGTGCGCACGCGCAAGCGCGGCCGGGAGGAGGACGAGGACGACCTCTGGCACTACTACGCGCCGCTCCTGCCGCCGCCTCTCCCGGTGACGCGGCCGCACTACTCCGCAACGCCAGCGGCGGCTTCGAAGAGCGGTCGGCCGGCCGAGCCTGCTCCTCCGGAAGCGGCGGATCAGGTGTGGCGGTACGGCGCGGCGGAGGTGGAGGTGGACGCGCTGGTGCGCGGCGAGTGCGACCGCCTGCGCGCGGAGTGGCTGGAGGTGGCGCGGGAGCGGCAGCGCCGGGCGCTGGTGCGAGCAGCAGCAGAAACCATGTGGTCGTCGTCGTCGGGGCTGCTGGCGCGGCGTGCGCTTCAGGCCGAGGCGCAGCTTGAGGCGGCGCGTCGCCGCGCCGCGGAGCTCGAGGAGCGGGTCCGTCTCGCGGCCGTCGAGGCGCAGGCGTGGTGCGGCGTCGCGCGGGGCAACGAGGCCGTTGCCAAGGGGCTCCAGGCCACGCTCGACGCGCTGCTCCTCCGGTCCTCGTCCTTGCCCGCCGAGGGGTTCGGCGAGTCGGCGGCGTCGGCCGAGCCCGACGACGCGCAGTCGTGCTGCTGCGTCGGCGACGACGGCAGAGTGGCAGCCGGGGACGACGACGATGACAGAGCGCCGTCGTCGGCGAAGGCGGCGAAGTGGGCGTGCAGGACGTGCGGCGAGGGCGAGGCGTCCGTGCTGGTGCTGCCGTGCCGGCACCTGTGCCTGTGTAAGGCGTGCGAGCCGAGGATGGACGCCTGCCCCGTCTGCGCCGGCGACAAGAACGCGGCCCTCCACATCGCGCCCAACTGACGATGCCGGATGGCCACCGTGCACCAAGTCGCTGCCTTGCATTGCATGGCCCCGTAGGACTCGTGAAGTAAATTTTGGATTAGATGAGTAATTAGGAGGATTCAGTTATTAAATTGGATAGTTTGTTCTTCATCGTTGCTCTGTTTTCTCAGCGTTTGTTGCTCTGGATTTTCGTTCCTTTCTGTTTTGACGTCAAGTACTATAGGGGCTACTACCTCCGTTTTTTTCATGAACAAAAGGTTGGGATTTTAAACAGGTAATAATGTGACCTCCCTAATTTAATTTAACGTTACTTATTTGATATTTTTTTTAAAAAAATGATGAAACGAGATGGTTGTCAGTTGTCACCGTAGGTTGAGTTACGTTCATTTTGACAGTGGTCATTATCCTTGTCCATTGCTGCTCTGCAATGTCATCCAATCTGCCACGTTTTCCAAGGTAAGTATGGTGCGTGTGGGTTGGGTTTGGGGGTGGCACAGTAGAAAAAGATGTGGGGGCTACGCATATGACTGCGCAGTAGAATTACTGTACACGTTAACACGTACTCCTGGAAAAGGTTGCTTGCCAATGCCACGGTTGCCGCGTTGCCATAGGTTGGGTGGATGTGGCTGTGCTCTGGTCAGCAGCTTTGGTTGCTGCTTTTGCTTGCGATCCAACAACCAACGTGACTGCAAGCAGATGGAATTGTTTTTCGGCATCGGCCCGGCCATGTGTTAGACTGTCTGGTGTGTGTCTGCCCTGGCCATGCTTTGCCGTGGCCTCATCAGACGTGCACACAAACTTTTTTACCTGTCTGTCCTGCACTGCAGAAGTGCACAAGTAGGTGGGGAGGGATTGCCGTAACTTTCGTTTAGTTGGTTGAAAAATTTGCAAAAAGCACTCTTTGGAACTCCCCAAAGATACTATAAAGACGTTTCGTTTGTTTTGTGAAAAATATTATCCTACTATGGCGTAACCAGCTCAAAAGAATCGTCTCGCATTGTAAATCTAAACTATGTAATTAGTTACTTTTTTTTTACCTACATTTTATCTTTCCGAACATACGTCTTTGGTGCAGATTTAATGTGATGTGATGGAGAGAGAAAAAAAATGTTAGAAACTTTAGCCATCTAAAGCGGGCCTTGCATGGCAAAAAAAAAATAGGGGCCCAAGTTCACTTCACGCTCCATTGGGAGAAAAATAGAGGCCCAACTTCAGACCCTATCTCTCATGGACCCCGCCTGTCAGCGAAAAGACTCGGCCAGTGCGTCTTCAGCGCCTGCTCCGTCGCCCTGCCCGCGCCGCCGCGCGTGCTCCGGCGCCCCGCCTGCCACAGCCGCCGCCTCCCGCTCCAGTCCTGCCTACACCTCTGCCCGCCACTCGCCACGCGCGCCTCGCGGAGTGGCGTTCAGCAGCACCGGCGGCCCGGCGCACTGCGCACGACGACCAGCAGCCAGGCCAGGCGCACGGCCCTGTACTGGTGTGTTCTTGTCCCATCCTGCTCTCGCTCCCATCTCCAATCCCTCCTCCCTTCCGTCTGTTCTATGACTTCCCACTGTTCAATGCGCAGAAATCTACTGTCAAGATGCAACTTTTACTCTGAAATTTTGAAATCAAAATTATGTGCCTATTGCCATGCAATGGATGTCATAGAATGGATTTGTATTGCTTTTTTACCGCAAGAAATGTTGTACCACTATGCACTTGATAAATTCTGTTGTCCTCTGAACCTGTTTTGCTTTTATTGCCATCAGAAAATGATGCCTTGTCAGTGTCATGTTCCCAATTCTATTGTTCCCAATTGCCATCAGAGAATCATAAGCAGCCAGTGATCTGAAATTTGTGTTTGCAGGTGATAATTCCCACTATTCAGTCAAGAAAAAACTGCAGCAGACCTATTTAACTGTTGTCAAGACCTATTTTACTTCGTGATAGCCTGAGGTCTCTTCCATCTATTTAGTTGGCTGAAATACAGTCATATTGTTAGTTGGCTGATATTGCTTCGACATTACTTGAAATTCATATGGAAAAGCAGCAGACCTAAAAAACAATGAGAACATTTTGATCAACTCACCATTGCTTTTGGTAGTCTGAGATGTTTTCTTGATGAGCAGGTTAATCTTGAAGTGTTCCTTCCTTTTGTATGAACAAGCTTTCTGCAATGATGAAAATTAATTGATGACTGATGAACCATATATATATATATAAGTTTTCTGTTGTAGCTTTTCTAGCTGTTCCTTTTAGATGGTCTGAACTGATGCAAATTAACGTTTCTGTTCTAGCTGTTCGAGCTGTTCCTTTAGATGACCTGAATTGGTCTCTTCTGTTGTGCAATCATCATTCACTGTGATATGTCAAAAAAATATTCAGATAACAATCAGGCACTCAAAGTAGTTCACTGTATTTTTCTGTTGCTATGGCAGATGTCGAGGTTTGGAACTAGAGCTCGTCAACGGTGGGATGAAGAGGATGAATCTGAATATTCAGTCATGTTCAGAGAAAACCAAGTCTGGAAGATAGCTGTTCACATAGCAGCAGCCATCTTCAGTCAAAATAATTCAGATTTTGACATAATTCAGTTACACTGATGCTGCAGATGCCATAACAAGCTGAAGGTTGGGCCTGGTAATCTGATCCCATGCCATCTCATGATGAGATGCAACTTTTAACAGAATACTGCTTGCCTAATTCACATCAATAAGCAAATGCTTTTCAGAAACAATTGGCAGGATATTTTTTTGGAGACATGTAAAAATGCCTATTTACAGAAACAATAGGCATGACACAATAGACAGAGCTATATATCCCATCGGCACATTCAAGTCTTAAAAAAATAACAGCTATATATAGAGCTATTTTACACAGCTAAAAAATAATAGCTGCCGTTATGTGTCTTAAAAAATAACAACTCTAAACTTTTACTAATTCCAGATTGATGTTGACCTCATGATCTTGTCACTTACAGCACACTCACCCTTCAGCATCTTGGCGACCATTGACATGGAGGGCCTGATCTTGGGGCTATCCTGGGTGCACAGAAGACCTATTGGCAAAAGGTACTGAGCAGACATATATGAAAAATGGCACTTCAGTTCCAAATTATATGCAGCACACTCACCATATAATAGGTTGCCAGCAATGACTAACTGAACTGACAAATACAGTTAATGGTCGAGACCTGACAAACATGCCACTTAATGAACTCAATTGGATTCAGATAAATGAAACTAAAACAAAACTGAATAAAATATTTATATTCAGTTCTCTTCCTCTCAGGGTCAGGGTGATAGAAAATGGCAGTATACAGGTGCTATAATTGCAACTGGAATTAGTACTGATTCGTTTTTCCTCAAATTCTAAATGTTTTTACAGACAATATCCTTTTGTCTTGCTTGGATGCTTAACCCAGGAAGCAAGGGCAAACGGACAGAAGCTGTTGTTTCAGAAAGCATTGATGAGGAAGCAGCTCAAGAACTACTATTGGCAAAATGCCCTGGACAATGACTAGAAGGGAACCGAGTGTGCATAAAAAATTTATATTGTTTAGGCAAATGAATATTTATATTGTGTACCTCTTTTTTGATGAAATATTGTGTACCTCATTTGCTGGAATTTTGGAAGAGCAAGACAAATCGATGATTTAGTAGTCTAAACTGTTCTCCATTGCCCAACCTGAACCCTGCTCTAGGAAACTGAATATTGTGCACTGACTCTACTAACTGAACCCTGCTCGAACTGTATATTGTGCATACGACTGAAACACATTCAGAACAACACCATATGTCTCGAAAGTAAAACACATTCAGAACAAGTCCCATGTTCTTGACCAAACTGTCAACCAAAGCTTACAATTTCAAAGCAAACCTTAACAGAGCAATTCAGTTCAGTGAAAGCTTACAATTTCAACTGAATGGCATTCTGGTATCGAGTATGGAGTTCATACCGGTGATGTGAGCACCATTCAGAATGTCATTCTGTCAACCAAAGCTTACAATTTCACTGAACTGAATGGCCAAGATTTACATATACTGGTACAGATAATTGTGTAAATGACATACTGGTACTGCTATCCATTAAGCAGCACATTCAGGATAAAATCACTAATGTTTATGGTGCCTCAAACTCTGCTCGTTGCTCTGCTGCGGTCCGGTGCAGGCTGCAGATCGCGATCCGTCTGGTGGCGCTGGGGTTCTTCCTGACATGGCACATTCGGCACCCGAACCCAGAGGCGGTGTTTATGGGCGCTCTTGGTGACGTGCGAGGTCTGGTTCGCCTTCTCCTGGCTTCTCAACAGCCTCCCCAAGCTCTGCCCTATCCACCGCGCCGCCGACCTGGACGTCCTCGCCGAGCGCTTCGAGCTGCCCACGGCGTGCAACCCCAAGGGCCACTCTGACCTGCCCGGCATCGACGTCTTCGTCTCCACCGCTGACCCGGAGAAGGAGCCGCCGCTGTTCAGGGCCCTCGGCGTTCCGTCCAGGCGCCGGCTGCCAGACGGCCCGGGGCGCCAGCCGGTCAGGGCGCTGGAGCCCAACCCAGCGGCGGCTGACGAGGAGGCGACGGCGGCGGCGCGGGGAGGCGACGGTGGCGGGGTGGAGATGCGCCGGCCAGCGCGCCGGCGGGGTGGAGAAACGCCGGCGGCGGCGGCGGCGACGGGCGACCCGCGTGACGGAGAAAGTGGCGACGGGAACGAAAGAAAAGTAGAGTGGGACCCACGGAACAGGGGTTCGGGATGTGGGGGATTGAGATTATAATGCAAATTGAGGGGCCATCTTCTCAAACCCTAAAAATTTAGGGTGAGGGGCGAGTAGGAGCCCCACCGGAGATGCTATGATATCTTCATCTCTTTCCTTTCGTTCATCGAGGGTGTGTTTAGATCTCTGAAAACGGATACTGTTCGAACCGAAAATTTTTGTAAAGACGTTTTGTTTGTTTCACAGTAAATATTATTCTATCATAGGGTAACTCGCTCAAAAGATTCATCTCGCAAAAAGTACATCTAAACGTGTAATTAGTTTTTTTTATTTACCTACATTTCATACCCCATACATATGTGTTTTTGCTACATTTAATGTTTTCGATGTAATGGGAATTTTAGAAATTTTAGAGAAAGTTGGGAACTAAACACACCCCAAATTTACCTGGCCTGCCATGCCGCTGCCAGCGCGAGTGCCGAGCGGGAGCACGCACGCATGCTCGCCAGGACCAAAGACTGGATCGCCTCGCCGTTGCCGTTGAATAAAGCCTACTAGAGGTGACCGCCCGTACGTACGGTACGGTTGGTGCTGGTCCTCCGGTCCCCCGACGTACGTCCAATTAACCCATGTCCCCCCCGAATCCCGATGGATGACCAGCGATGCCGTTGGGGAAACTTTGCGGGCATGCCCTCGGCTGTGTCTACAGCACCAACTTTTCTCCAAAATTTCTAAAACATCATCTTTATCGAAAAACATTAAATGCACCAAAAAGACGCACGTCCGGAGTATTAAATATACGTAAACAAAAAAAACTAATTACACAGTTTAGATATGCATTGCGAGGCGATTCTTTTGAGCCTAGTTACCCCATAGTAGGATAATATTTACCACAAATAAATAAAACGTCTTACAAATGCTTTTTTAGTCCGCTACAGTGCGTTTTGGAGCCCCAATTCGGTGCTCTAAACACAGCTGCAGGGCAGCCTTCCTGGTTCCTGCGCGGCATACAATCCTGTGATTGTTCATGGAACCAAATCTCTACAACCTAAAAGACCGAGGGTGTGTTTAGATCCCCAAAAACGGTAATCGTTCGAATCGAAAAGCATTGTAGCACGTTTCGTTTGTTTGTGGTAAATATTATCCTACCATGGAGTAACTAGGCTCAAAAGATTCGCTCTCGCAACGCATATCTAAACGGTGCAATTAGTTTTTTTGTTTAACTACATTTCAAACCCCATGCATATATTTTTTTTTGCTACATTTAATGCTTCGATGTGATGGGAATTTTGGAAATTTTAGAGAAAGGGAACTAAGATCGCTCGCAGGGGACGCTACGCCCATACGAGGGGTCCCTTTAACGTAAATTTTGATGCAATGGGCATCGTGTAAACACGTCTCGGAAGCCGCCGCCCCCTCGTATTCCTAGTGTCTTTGCGTTCGTCTTCCAGACGCTAGCGTGGCACATCCCAACCACCGCCTCTTCGCGCCCATCCACCACCGCCGCCGCGTCACGCCCATCCGCCGCCCGCTTACTGCGACGAAGACCCCCCCTTCAGACCCACCGGGCGTGCCGAGGCCAAGATCCTCGATGCGCCGGTCCCCGCAACCCACAGGCCACAGAAACGGCCTTGGCCACCGGCAATGTGTCCAAGGCCACGCGGCACCTCGCGGAGGGAGCAGGAGGGGGGCTACCCATGAAGTTGCCGCCGCGCGTGAGGGAGGCGCCACCGCCAAGCTCCAACCCGCTCCGCCCCAGATTTGCCCCCCGACTCCGCCATGGAGACGCCGCCTTTGGTGGGGGGGCAACGCCGGGGCCGCGCTGAGAGAGAGGAGTCGCCGTCAGGCACCTCGAACACTTAGGGGAGCCCAACCTTGCTCTTCGATGGCCAAGAACCGCACGGGGCTTGGGCACGGCGAGTAGGAGAGAAGGCGAGCCGTCGCCCGTCCGCCCCGCCCGGAACGACGGCGGCCGCCGCAGCCGGTCTCTCGCGGCGCGACTCGCCGCCGCTCGCCGCCGAAATCAATCCCGCCCGCGAGGGGAGCAAGGGAAGAGACGAGGAGGGGCCCGGCTCCCTCGCTTGCGCTCGCCTTCGCGCCGCCGCGCCGCCGTGCCGTCTGCCGCCGCCGGCTCGTCCTTCACGCTAGCCCGGCGCGACGGCCGCCGCCGCGACCGCAATGTGCTCTTCTGCCGCCGCCGGGTGGCGCCGCGACGCCCTACCCCGCGAGCGCGCCTTCCGACGGCGGCGGGAGGAGGCCGCTCGGATGGCGCCGCCGCTTCGGTCTTTGCTTCCGGCATGGGGAAGAAAGAGGTGAAGGGGAAAGTGAAAAACAGGGGTATAATAGTCATTTCGCATTTTCTGAAGTGTGTGGGACCTATGAATATAGAGGAAATGATAAAGTATGGATGGAGTGCTTGGGAAAAACTATATATAGAGGAGTGACTAGGATGAAATATTCTATTTAAAGGATGAATATAAAGGGATCACCAGTGCGGATAGTCTAAACCAAACACCCCTCGAATTGTTATCGTCGCCACCCGAAGTCGGACCGCCCGGCACTTCAAGTCCCGCCAACGCGCTCCACCCCCGCCCGCACAACCGACGCCACACCCAGCCCCCGCTCCGACGCCGCCCCGCCGCCGCGCCGCTCCAGGCCGCCGCCACCCCAGCCCGACGCCGCCCCGTGCCCGCCGCCGCCGCTTCAGACAGCCGCCGCTCCAAGGAACCGCCGTCCCTGCGCCGTCGCCGTCGCCAGCTACTCTGTCGCCCCTGCTCCTCGCCAGCTGCTCCAAGGAACTGCCGTCCCTGCGGATCCGTGGCGGAGGCTTATCGGCGTCCCTGCGTCGTCGCCGTCGCCCTGCCTCGGCGGAGCGGCGTCGGAGCGGGGGGCTGGGTGTGGCGTCGGTTGTGCGGGCGGGTGGAGAGCGTTGGAGTCCGGCCCGTTCAAACGAGCTGGGTGGGACTTGAAGTGCCGGGCGGTCCGACTTCGGGTGGCGACGATAACAATTCGGTCTTTTAGGTTGTAGAGATTTGGTTCCAGGAACTGTCAATCCCGGCGCCGTCGCCGTCGCCGGCGCCCTCGCCCTGGCCAGCTACTCCACGCCCTGCCTTGGCCTGCCGCCGACACTCGCGCACGCCATGCCCCTGCCGCACCACCCCGACGCCCACGGTCGGAGCCATGGCGGCAGACGTCGGCGGCTGCGGCAGCCACCAGCCCTCTGCTCTTCCTCGAGCTTGCGTCTCGTCAGATCCACCTATGGCAATGGCAGGTCAGCAGTTATCCCGTCCCCTCCCCTCCCCTCACCTTTGCCTTGAATCTAACAAGCGAGGGTCTAATCCATGTCAGCTAGATCCACGGTCGCCCTTGGAGAAGGATGTCGAATCTCTGTCTCCAGTAGTCCAGTGGGATCCTTTCTTCCTCAGCAGGATCATACGGACTGTCAATCTGGCGTGGTGGAGCACTGGTGCTTGTGACCATGTGATTTGTTAGGATTTGTTTAGTTCCCATTACTTCCTTGCTCATGTAATGACTCACCTATACAGATCTTTTACTCAATAATCATGTTTCAACTTCTGTGGATTTTTGATAGGGTGGCTTCAGGGTTGGAACTTTCGGTGTGATACAAAATGGCAGGCTACATGGAGTTTCTTCCATGGATTTCATCTATGCTGCTTTTTTCACTTTCGAGTTAGTTCTTCCTCATCTTTCTGATACACGTGTTGTCTATTTTTCGTCTGTTTGTATATATAGTCCAGATGCAATAGAAATGTGGTATTTGGTTCATAGCTGTAAGTGACCTTCTATGCACCAAAGATCTCTTGTGTGACTGTTATTAAAAAGTAAAAATGACTGCTAATATTATCAAGGAAAATTCGCTTGTGCTTTGATCTTTTATGCAGGAAAAAAATAGTCGATTCCACACCTGTGCAGTTTTTACTCTGAACATTAGTTTTGTTGCTCCATGTCTATTAGTCAGGTGTGGCTTAGTTTTTAGGTCACTTATAGATCTACTTTCCTGGGCCACAGGAGAAATTACTTAGTGTGAGAAAAAATTAAGCATGACTTGTCCATTAGTTGCTTCTGTTTTACATTTGTCAGGCCTTATCTATTGTTGTTTCCATTACTGCTACTGTTCATTGGTTACTTATGTGCATTAGGTTCATTCATGTTTATTTGCACAAGAGAATGATCTTTCTACTATTTGGAAATTAAAATACGAGTGCATCAATATAGGAAATTTAGGCAATTTGGTATTTCCTTTCAATGTAGAAAATTTTAGATACTAAGATGGATCATTTGGATTAGAGGTCTACTCCCTCCGTCCCTTTATACTTGACGTTGTAGCAGCTGATCACGTGCATCCGAGATTCATCGAACCTACAGACAGGCAGACGTCCAGATGCATGCATCGTGCTATGAATGCGGACGCTCAGCTGCAGCTCCCCGACGACAAGTATAACGGGACAGAGGGAGTATGTGAGAAATAATGTTGTGACAACTGGCATACTGTCTACAGACGGTCCTGTGGCCCATTAGCAATGCAACACCTCAATGCCATCAGTAGCCTGCGTAATAGTGTTTTATTAAGTTCTGCATTTGTTTTCTCATGTTTCCACATTCAGGTTTTTGCCCCGTTCTGCATTTGATAAAGTTCTACATTATAGGCTTTGAAGGTTCAGGCGATGCAAGGATCTCATTTCTGACACCTACATCTAAAAACGTGTCAGTGAGTTATCTAATCTGAGCATCATAGGCATTATCTGCCTGTTAATAACCAAGCTTGACACCTTAAAGCCCTGTTGTATCGTTTGCATTGGCATCTAAAAAAGGATATGATTTACACTGGTAGCTATATGCTTGTGGTACTGCAGCCTGTGGAAAACATTCTGTTGTTTTTTCTTTTACTATAACCTTTATGGTAGTATGTTCAGACAATGTGATTCCATGACGATGTTTGGTTTACTATAACACATTAGTAAGCATCAATTCTGTAGACCACCCTAAAAAGATAGAAAGAAAAAAAAAAGTTTGTGTAATTAAAACCCAAGCTGCCAATGGAGATGCTGACCTGAATTTAGTATCACTTTTCTTATTGGGACAATTGTACCAGCAGAGTTCGAGTCCAAAGGTGGAGTGACATGCATGATGGAATTCCTCACTTATTTGTCAATAATAACAATGCTAGATGCAGGTGTCATATAATTAAGAATCCATTTTGATTTTGATATAGTTATACACACGCATGCTTTACCAATTCATTTTTTTCACTCACAAAAGATTAACAGGTAACCCAAACCTAACTTCTTTCCATGCAGGACAGTTAGTAATCCTTGATGTAATCTTCAGGACCCAACTGCGTGCATTCAGATTGAACCATGTTAAAATGGGTGAGTCCGCCATTAAGACGGATCTATTTTTTATGCTTTTGCGCATTCTATAATGCATTAGAGTGAGCTCTGTCAAGGGTGGCTGCCGAAGGTTGGGCAATATATATTCCTGATCCATGGTTTAGTTTGATGTTCTTTGTGAACAATAGTTAATGGAATTTGTTGTTGGTGCAACTCTTTTCATTTCATATAGCAAGGGCTCAAGTTATTACAAAATCAATGTTTGAAGGTAACAGCATCGACCAAAATGTTTGCAACTCCTTTTGGTTTTACCTTCGCTTTCTATCAAGCATTCATGAAATTGCCCTTCGATCTTATTCTTAGGCATTTGATTCAGGACAATTTAGATGTGAGTGTTGTTTCCCCAAATAGAGAAAATAGTACATATACAGTCCAAACAAACTTGTATCAGGTGGAGTATGCACTTGTTGATTGGTTTCAGAGTGTTGAAGACTGCATCCTCATATTTTTGGTTCCTCATATCTCTAATATTGCTACTGGCACTTTATCTAGACTATTCTTAGTAAACTAATCTGGTACCATTTCTTTGCTTTGAGTAGTTTCCTATGAAATCTCGTGCCGCTAACTACCTAATTCACAAAGGAGTCGAGGATCATGTCTTTTCGAGCTCATCTAGAAAGCTTAATTCTGTCCAAACAATAGTGTCATTTGTCTCAGATAATGGTAGAAATTAAATTCTGTCTGGCATCATTTTGAGTTGGGTTTACAATAAACTGAATATCAAGAGGGGTGCATGGTGTTTGGCATCCCAGCAAACAACAGGCGGACGAACAGCATTGGATGCCTGTTCTGGCTTTTGGCCAGGATGGTTCTGCAGATGAGGGGCACTATCCTCCCTGAGCACAAGTGGGAAGTCATGGTATGCTAGCTAATGATGTTGTTCAAAAATGACGTTGGAGATGTGATGAGTCAAGATTTTCTTGGTAACCTTTGCATCCTTTTATGATAATGTTGTTTGCAGGTTGATTTATTCTTCTAGAGAGACCCAGAGAAGCAAAGGAGCGGGAGGATTTAGCTCTTGAGGAAGAAGCAAAGGATTCAAATGATACATGTGTAATGCTTAAATGATACATGTTTTTACACTGAAATATAAACCTGGATATTGCAATGATCTTTTATTATTTGATTGAAATAGCAAGAGGGTCAGCTCTGGAGTTAGATCGACCATATGCCTCAACAAAAAAAAGAAAAAAAAAGAAAAAAAAAGGAAGCATGGAAGTATATGTAAAGGGTAAAGGTAAAAAAAGTGGCAGGACCCTTTGCTGTGCTTATTTCTTGCATTTGCGTGAATGGTGGGGATTGATGGGACATGGAGGACTGAGGAAAAAATGTACTATCTCTAATGACATATAAGTGGAATAGTAGGCTCCTCATTATTGAATTGAATTGATCATGTCGGTTTATTTAGTCAACATTGCTCTTGTGCTTCAACCATCCCATTTCTGCAAAATATTTTCTATGTTATATGTTGTTGTCTGTATGATGCTTTCTGTTTTGGATGGCTTATGCAATTTTCTATCCTTTATGAAGACTTATGCAAAATTGGTGTTCCAAATATTACGATTGTAGTATTTTTTAGGGTGATTATAACACGGCCATTTAAATGTCATCGCACATTTTGCGCACGGGCATTTACCTAGTATTTATATATTAGCAAAAAAGTCCACCAAAAGGGATAAGCTGCGGCCGTCGTATAAACCAAACAAGTTTTCAGTGTGTTTGTTCCGTTGTGGCCGGGTGTGTTGCTTCAATTCCAAATGTCACATACTGCATATATACTTGCTGCGGTCACGGGTGGCGTTGACTGAATCTGGCTGTATCAACAGGACAAACGAGCTAGCTAGTCATCGAGATGATATATACTTATTATATACGTATCAAAATAAAATGTATGCATATAAGCCGGACGATGACACTACGGCCCCCGAGCGTGACGATGTCATGTCTACTGTACTGACGGATCGATATGCATAGAGGTATACCTATATGTATGTACTCCCTCCGTCGCTTTTAACTGTCGTTCTAGCGACAGTACAGCGTCCCTAAGGCTGTCTCCAACGGACAACCTAAACTTAAAAATACGTCGTGAACAGTTGTGTTGGGTATCCGAATCAGCCTCCAACAGAACATCCATCCACGCCCGATCATTTTGCCAACCACGCCAACAATGATGCAAATAAAGGTTTTCTCTCCCGAGGCATCTCGGGTGCTGCTGCTCCCCGCCGGCCCAGCGTGGCCATGGCCGTCGGAGGTTGCTCGCGCTGGCTGCTCGGGCGCCGCTTCTTGCCGCGGCAGCCCCCTTTCGCAGCTCGCCCGCTGTCCGCCGCAAAGACGGTCCGTGGCGGGGGGCGTCGGTCGGGCGGGGTGGCGTGGCGGCGACAGCGGCCACGGCGAGCGAATGGGCGCCGGCGGTACCGGGCGGGTGCTGGTCGGGCCGAGGCGGTGTCCACGCGGGGGCGGAGCGGCGGCTTGCCCTTCGCCGTTCCCCAAATCTCGGCGAAGAGCGGCGGCTCCAGCTCAATACCCTCCCTCTGGCGGACCTCCGTCTTGGCGGCGGCGTCACGGCTTGCGCGCTGGCGTCGGCGAGCTCGCGCGGCCTCTCGGCGCCGTTCGCTGCTTGGCGAGCAGCACGGGCGGCGGTGTGCGGCGAGCAAAGACGGCGCTGGCGTGCCCGCCAGCGGCGCGGCGGAGCTGCTATGGGCGTGTCCGCCGACAGCGAGCAAGGCTGGAAGCGGCGAGGCTTGGCGCGCGAGTCTCGCTAAATGGCAAGACGGGCCTTGGCGTGCCCGCCCGAAGCGGCCGGAGCGGCGCGGCGTGCCGCCCGGCGGCGCTGGAAAGCGGCGCGGCGTGTCGCCGGGCGAGCAGCTCGAGCGGCAAGGCGCGGCGCGGAGTGCCTGCCGGTGAGCATCTGGAGCGGCGCGGGCGCGGTGTACCAGACCAGCGGCGGCGGAGCAATAGTTTTGGCTTTGGGTGCTCTACTTTTTGCGCTTAACTGTTGAGAAGGAAAGTTTTGAGGAACTTATCCTTTTACTGTACACTAATGCAAACCGGCGAATGCGTTCTTTTTTTATGCCTATCTTTGCTGGAGACAGCCTAAATAATCGTCGTTGCCTACTCCCGTCGGGCTACGCAGCTAGCTTGTTAATAAGACTCTGCAGTCCGCACCATGTGTTGTCGGCCTTATCTCTTCCCTCCCCTCGCACCTCGAAGCCTCGCGCCTCGCAGCCTCAAAACCACGAAAAAAATCCCAACCTCACCGGCCTCGTCCCCAACCTCGCCGGATATCCCTCCGGCGACTCAGCCGCCCCGGCTCAGGCGTCGGCGCGCCCGACCGGGCGGGTCGGAGCACCGCGCCGGGCGGGCCCCATGCGGGGGCGGCGCCCGGCGCGAAATGCCTCACCCGACGCCCGCGCGATCTTGAGGCGCGGGCGTGTCGTCGCCGTCCGAGGCGTACGCTGGCTGGCGGCCTTGATGACGTGCCCGGTGATGCGCCCGGCGTTTTCCAGCGCTGAGGGAGGCGGATTGGCGGTTCCACCGGCTGCGGTCGCGCGGGCCGGCGGATCCGGCGGCGGCCCTCAGCGTCGCGGCGGTAGTTGCGGCCCGGTCGGGCGGGCGCGAGGACCGGCGGATCTGGCGGCGCGTGTCTCGCGCTTCGGGAAGCGCGGCGCGGCGTGGGGTCGGTCGCGGCGGCGCGAGGCGGCGCCCGGCCCAGCGGGGCTCGGCGGCGCTGGTCGGTCATGGCGGGCGTCTACCTCCGGCAGCGCGGCCTCCCTATGAAGCGGCGGCGCTCCTCCCGACGGCGCGTGCACTCCTCTCCGACGAAGCGGCGGCGCTCCTCCACCGGCGGCCTCAGGCAGGGTGGAAGGCAGAGGAGAGAGAGCGGAGCGGATGAGCGGCGAGAGGAGAGAGAGCGGCGGGCGGGTCTTGCGTCGATTTCATAGGGGTACCGGTGTCTTTTACCTCTTGCTTTGGTTTTGATGCATCTCTCCCGACGACAAATAATAAGGGACGGAGGGAGTATATCTCTTGGGTTGGAATGATGGTCACCGGTTAAACTATATATTTAGGGCTTGTACTTTGTGGAAGAGAAGATCTAGAGGCGTAGACGTGAGCACGCCCCAGATCGGAGTACGTAGGGAATATTCGCGGAACAGGTCGTGCGTGACGACGACCAAACTCCAAAGCCTTCTGATTAAAGAGTTTGTATGCATGGAAATCAAAACAATATATAGACCCGTGTTCAATCCGTGTTATTATTATATTATATTAAGGACGAAAGGTTAGATGGCCGTTCTCGTTCAAGCTAGCCCTGTCGCCATCGGTCTCACCCATGCCTTCTTTTGCGCCTATCGGCCTTCCTTCCTTTACCTGCCTCGATCAGCTTTTAATTAGTCCCTCCGTCCCTAAATGTTTTCTGCAGAGAATCGTGTTTCCCTCACAAACACGCTTCTCTAGAGACAAACAAAAAAGGGACGGAGGGAGTAGTAGTGTATTTCCAGCTTTCTTTTGTCCATCCTTTTGTTTTGACATTTCGAGGCCGACGACGAAACAGTTGAGATGACGATGCCATCTGTACTGCGTCTGCGTGCGTGCGTACATGAGGGTGAGGCCTTCTCCAACGCACCACGGTGACGTGCTGCCCCAACCGCCACCTATGCACTGTTTGTCCATGTCACGGCGAGCTGTGGCCTCGCAGTCCGGCATAGACTCCTGCAGGAGAGACCGTGGCTTGCTCTGACAAAAGACGGAAGCAGGACGCAAGCGCGCGTTGTGAGACGGGAGATGAGGAGATGGGCTGCTGCGGTGAGGCACTTTTGACAAGAAAAAGCTGCTGCTGCAGTGAGGCATCTCTGACAAAAAAAAGACAAGGCAATGGAAGATGTGTGGCTTTGATGTCTGCTTGCAACCGTGGCCCATGATTTTAGCTGGGGCAGTACGCTGCTTGTAGCTAGCGATGGGCAAGCCCTGAGGTGTCGTCAAGAACGTGCGTGTGAATCCAACCGAACCAGAAGCTGACAATCTGCCCCACTCAATCTACTGTAGCATATGGCCGTCGTTTCTGATTCTAGCTGCATCTTTTTTTTTTTTTTTGTTTGGTTCCAGCTGCATCGCAATTATTCGCACCCACAGTAGCTAGCTAGCTACAGTATTCAGCTAGCCAATCAACGGCTCCATTGTTGTGGCGCCATGTGGATTTCAATTCGGCGGTCCAGACGTTCATTCATCTGCCGGTGCGAGCAGATGTTCATTTCAATCGGTGGATTTCAATCATGCACGCCACGCCCGGAGACTCCACTACCAAAGTTTCTTTCAAAATTGTTCGGCAGGCATCCATATAGATCCATATCGATTGCAGGTTTCAGTCAAATCGGGTTATTAATTAATTGGAGAGGCCGGTCTCAATAAGAGATCATTTTCTTTTGAAGATAACAGTTGCATTCATCGTAGCATCGTAGAACCTTACTGTACTGACTCCCGAGATCGAGAACGACAAGCGTTTGTGTCATTTTTGTTTAATTTCTTGCTCCGCAACCTTTTACCAAGCCCTGTCGCTATCGTAGGCTGCTGCTAGCTATAGCGAGTAGCGAGTTAGCGACCTGTTCCACATGTTGACGATTGCTATGTTTGTCTTTTCACCACACCTTCCACACGCATGCTACAGTGACGCCGTTAACTCATCAAAAAGAGTTCCAACATGCCTCTCCTTGCTTTCATCCAAACTCTTCACATTTGTAGTGTCGTGGTGGTGTCTCGCGTCTCATCACTTCGTCATCTCCCACTTGATCATTTTCTAATGCACACATACAGTACTAGCTAATAATACTTCTAAATCTCATTCTAAAACGTCCGTTACGCTAGGCAGATTCAAAAAGCAAGCTGCCACCACCGGTATTGCTGCGTTTTCAATTATTCAATCCCCACATAAGTGATGCGCGAGCGGTCTCCATCTGCTCAATAATCCGAAGAAATTAGCAACAAGCTCATGCCCAATAAACTATCTCGAGCAAGCTGCAGGGTCAGGTCATCACCTTCTAAGTTGTTTGTTGATATGCATGCATGCATTGTCATTTCGCACTCAATATTTCTTTTTTTTTAATATATAGTTTGTCGTCAGTCGTCACTATAGCTACTCGATCAAAGATAGCCAACAGCATAACTAATCCAACCTTGCAGAATAAGATACTCTGTTTGGTACTTTGTGTAGGTGTATACGCCGCGTGCACATGCACGTACGCATATACTCCCTCCGTCCCGAAAAACATGCAATTCTCGCCTCCCGGAAGTCAACTTTTTTCAAACTGCAGTCAATTATATATTAAAATATATAAATATTTATACTAAGTAATTAATATCATCGGAAAGATCTTTAAGTCTAGTTTTTTAATAAATTTATTTGGAGATATAAATGTTGCACGTATTTTCTACAAACGTAGTCAAAGTTGAGAAAGTTTGTTTCGGCACGCTTCCCATAGTTGCATGTTTTTGGGGGACGGAGGAGTATATAGGTTATATATTGATATGATACCCAATGAAGAATATTTCCCATAACGTGCGTTCAGGTCCATATATGTATATGTATGTATACGACAGCGATGATGACAGCGGCAGGTGCGTGTTAGGAAATTTCCTATACACAGAGCCCATTTGCTCTTTCGTACACGAAGCAAACTGATTCCACCCACAACTATGGCGGTGTTTAGTTCCCATTTTGGCGTGCTGAAAAGTGTCACATCGAATTTTGCGGTACATATTTGAGGTACCAAACGTGGTCCAATTATAAAATAAATTATAGATTCGGTTACGTAAACAACGAGATGAATTTTTAAGCAATTAATCCGTCATTAGAGCATTTATTACTGTAGCAGTTTAGTGTCTAATCACGGTCCAATTAGGCTTATTAGATTCGTCTCGCAATTTAAGCCTAATAGTGAAGTCGGTTTTTATTTCGACTAGATTTAGGGCTCCATGCATGGGTCGACATATTCGATAGGATAGTTTTTGGAAGTTTGAAGTTTGGATCTAAACAGTGCCTATATCTATATATGATGATTGTCAAAGGCAAATATTATATATTCTTTTCTCTTTCCCTCGAGTTAGAAAATGATCGATTGTTATAATGTGGATCGTGATTCCTTGGGAACTTTCACTCTTTCAGGTCAAACCAAATGATGCGTTATTAATGTTATTAAAGTAATTGTGTATCTTAGAAAGTAGGCATTTGAGACTTGGTGGTGGGATTTCAATTCAATATTTGAGGCAGTATAAAACTTGTTCCAATGAGATCTTGTCACTACATAGAGATATAACTATTTAACTGTCTAGTTAAGTTCGATTCCGAAACGGATTATTATCTAATGTAATGATGTGTGTGGAGATTTGTTTGGCCTATACTTTTTGGTGTGACAAAAAAGTAAAGTTGTCTGCCAATGATGTTATTCATAATGAATTTATGGATTCCCTAACACATCATTCCTATTTGTATTGGTCCTAATAATGACATGATTCTGCTATCTAGTATGATGAACCTTTAAGACTTGATATGTCAATGGACTCACCTAGTCACCATTTGTGCTAAATACATAATATTTGTTGGAAGATCATGAATGAAAGGGCTAAGTAATATATAGTGAGCACAACACTTCAATTCGTAAACTACTCTGTTTAGAAATGAGGCTGTGAATTCAGTAACAACATACTCCCTCCATACCCAAAAAGCTTGTCGTTTAGGACAAGGTTTGAGTCAAACATTGAAAATATAAATCATCAATAACTTTTACGTTGTTGAGTTTACAAATATGAAACCTATATGAATAAATTTGTCTTGAAAAATACTTTCAAAAAATATACATATATCACTCTTTGATAAATATTTTTATAATAACAAGAGGCCAAAAGTTGTGTTTTGGGGCCGTGTAAATCTATAACCCAATATAGGGGGCAAGTAGAGAGTTTCTCATCATGCAGAGCGTCCACACAGGCGTCCACGGTGGCATCCCGGTTCGGTCATAGCGGCGGCCTGTTCCCCCCTTCCTACTCGATGCTATCTGCGCGGCCTATTCGTCCTCCTCCTCTCGCTGTTAACTCCCGTCCGTTCGTCCTGCGCACCAAGGAGAGAAAAAACAGCTGCAACTGCTCCACTATCGAGGGCGCATGCAGGGGCGCATGCCATCCCCAACCTTGATCCTCTTCCACCGGTGCCTCCCTCACTTCCTCCTCACCCCTCTTCCACCGGCTCGCATCCGACGAGACGGGGCCAGTCGATTGAGACGGGTCGACGCGGATCAAGGCGGGGTGACGGCAAGGTCGGGCGATAGAGGCGGATTGAGGCAGCGGTGGTTGACCGACGGCGGATCCAGGAGGAGCGACGATGGAGCATCGGCAGGGTGCATCCGACCTGGCGGCGTATCCTGGCCGGCAGCATGTCCCAGCGGTGGATCCAAGCCAGCAGTGCGTCTCGGCGGCGGACTGCACCCCTCCCGGTCTCGGTGACACAAGAAAAGGATGGCTCTCTGGATCCCTCGCGCTCCGCGCTGCCGCCGCCTACCTGCGCCATCACCGTCCCCATCCTCCTCCCCCACTGGCCCTTTCTGCGTCGGGTCCCACTCCCATCAGCCGCCCGCTCGCCCCGCGGTGCCGGCACTTCGCCGCTGCGCCCGGTCCTCAGGTACGCACCCGTCTTCCTCGCTGTTGCTGCTTCCGTTCATTTCCCCTTCCAGCTGAGAGTGAGGGCAGAGAATCAGAGATCGTGGGCAGCCTTGTGATGATCTGTTCTGTCCTGACTCAGTTTTGAATCAAGGTCAATAAGAAGCGAAACAAGGAGGACAGAGGCAACCGCATGAACAACGCCATCACCACTCCCTTCGTCAGGCTCGTCACTGATGAAATATGGTGATCTGTTACTCTATACCATGACATGGTAATATATGATAGATACTTTTGTTTCTTATGTCATTTCTGAAGATATATTGTTAAAACCCTACTTTTCATGTCCTTATTAGTTTCCTTACATTAATCCTCTTCTTTTATGAGTATGTTTAGCTATTACACTGTTCAGGAAAATTTCGTGATAGCATTTTTTTTTTCTAGAATATGCGCAATAGAATATTCAGTGTCTTTTTCAGATACATATATACTCCTATGTGTGTTGCTACTTACCTTTGCCTTATTACAGGACAAAGTAAGATGTCTCACTGAACTGAGAAATGAGCTTAAAATATTGCAGACTGAACATGAAAAATGTCTTGTGAAAGCCAGATCAGATAAGCAATATATGTGTTAACTCCTTGCGCTAGCAGGTATCTGGAGCTATCTCAGAGGGTCCATGAAGGCATTGGGTTTATGGTTGCCACTGGGATGACCCCTCAACACCCCATCATGACCACAACTGAATTATGGACACGCCATGAGTGCCTTCACTTACCATACGAGCAAGCACAGACTAGGGAGGATTCCATTACTGGGCTGTACTATGACTTTTCTGCAAATATGCTTTGGGTTGGTGAGAGGACTCGGCAGCTGGATGGTGCTAATGTTGAATTCCTTCGTGGCATTTCAAATCCTCTGGGTATAAAGGTAATAGACACCTAAGAGAGATTGTCTGCATAACATTTACAGTTAACATTTTTTTCTAATATATATATATATATATATGTATTGAAATCCCAATTTTTAAATCTTACTATTATTTATCGATAGAGTTCTCATCTGTGGTCTCAAATAATAGCCGAGGTGCTTTAGGTTCAATTCATATGGCACCTGGTGGTACTCTTATAGGTTATTTGGTTTGAGGTGGTGCATCATGAGTCTGTACTAAAATCTGGTGGAATTACTCTATTCTGGATATCACGACTCATCCTTTTTTAGATTAAATTCTGGTGTACTAAAATTTGGTTCTCATCTGTTTAAAAGTGAGGAGTGATTAGATGATGAACTAACTCATCTGTGAGTTATCACGACTCATCCTTTTTAGATTAAAACGTTCACAATGCAGTATTGTGACCTTTAGTGTTATTACTGTATCGTTCACTAGAGTAATCAGCACAATGCCATTTCTCAGCATTTATGAAGAGTAACATATCAGTTACTCTTTTTATTATTATCATCTTATAAAATAATAATTTCTTGGCCAGTATTAACTTACATATATGTTATATAGGTAAGTGATAAGTTTGATCCGTCAGAGCTTCTGAAGTTGTGTAAGACTCTGAACCCTCACAACAAGCCGGGCGATTGACAATTATCACAACAATGGGGGCTGAGAACATGCGTGTTAAGCTTCCAAAAATGATCGCAGCAGTGCGCCAAGCTGGGATGATTGTTACTTGGGTAAGTGATCCTATGCATGGAAACATGATCAGCGCGACATGTGGACCGCACCATTTTGTTTTCTTTTGAACACCCATCTATCAGATTTGATGGTGTCAATTATCTTAGTGACTAAGAAGTATAAGTTTCTCTTCTTCCTTTTGAGTGAGGCCCATGTGCCCTCAAATAAATTAAAAATTGATGGTAGTTGCTGATGAAATTATTTCTTTTAGTACCTTTTTTGTTTCCAATTACTTTCTGCTCAACTAAATACACATAGCCCTTTAGGCTTTCTATGGTACATAAAGATTATAACAACATCATTTTTTAAAAAAAATAATAACTGAAAACTTCAATTCTACAAATATTTGGTTCCTCTTATGCAGGTTATATGGCAATCGCAATCCTACACATGCCAACTACATGTGCATCATGTTCTTGCCCTTCCATCTTCTTTGACAAGGGTTCACAGGTATAAGTTAGCAATACCTGATGATGTATACATAAACCTGCACAACTACAGGATATTTTCAAAATAGCAGGTTCACAAGAATCATTAACCTCATCCAATGATTTACTTCATCGACAGGTTGGCTTAATTCAGATAAGAGCACTCTCTCTAACTCCTATTAGTTTTACTTCTAAGGTTTTATTAGGAATTTGCCTTCATCTGAGAACCACAACAGCCACAAGACTTTTTTTTTTGAAACTTTCAACAGAGGAATCTGTACAGTGATCTGGTCATTGACCTAGATATTTACTTTATTTAATGAATGTATATACTTCTAAATTTTTAATTTGTGCATCTCTTTTTGTGTGCGCATTTTCTACAGGTTTGAGGATGCCAGGAGCGTTTTACTCAGCTTCATTACATTGGAATGATTTCAGGTATATTACGGCTGTGTATTCTTTTTAGTGCCATGGAATTTCTTTAGCCCCGCTGGAAGTATGTTGAATATATGTATGCTTTTAAGGGAGTTGGATGTTTCTGAAACCACATTTCCAATTTGGAGGTCATTGTTAGATCCAGAATTTCATCTTTCAGGCATCAATGATAGAACAGATGCTATTTTGTTTCACAAGTTATTAATTAGAACACATTGGTCTGTTGTTTTTTTTTTTTTTTGACAGAACATAGGGGTACCAACTTTCACAACATAGGGGGCACTTATTCTAAGGTAATTATACTGCATTATTATGCAATAAATTATCCTTCCATGGATTTTTTTTTTTTTCTCTGTACGAGCATCATTGCCTATGCCCTGGCTACGTCTCCAATCTTTGTTATATACTCAGTATTAGCTATTCTTATCACTTTATAATTTATGGTATGTGTATAAGGTTCTTTTATATAAAAAATTAATTTGTGTAGGCTACAAACAGATTGATCAAATGACATGGTTTCTGAATCAGGCAATGGCTCTTACAACCCTTGAGAAGCAAGAAATCCTTTCTGGTGTTCTTTCACCATACAAATGTAACTGCAGCTAGCTTCTCAGTTCCCACTGTGATTTGGAAAAAAAAAATGCAGCATCATTTTTTTAATCTGTATAGTCCGTCAGTTGTTATGGACCACTATCAGATTGTATGTTGTTTGCTGTAGTCATGATGCAACTCTGAATCTTAAAGTAAACAAAGTGACCCTATATGTTACTAGGCTCAAATAGATGTGACCTTCAGCTGTTAAGTTAATGAATGGACCAATATAGAATCTTAATTGGGCAAGAGTTCAACATTGCTTCCGGTAGCTGCAACTCTGTAAACAAACAGATTTGACTGATCTTTCTTTTTCTATTTGGCAAAATGCTTAAGCCATCAACCATCCTCACCATGACTTACAGTTCCATGTTTATTGTTATCACTATGAAAAAAATTATAGGAATTCAATGTTTGAAGCAGCTGTAGTGAGAAGCTTAATTATACGGAGTATTGTAGATCCCTTATATGATATTTTTTTAGCCCTGATGTTCCAAATACGTCAATACTTAGGTTTTTCTCACGGATTCTAATCAAGACTTAGTGCTTGACGGAAATCTTAACTATCTATTTGATCATTTCATTGTGTTTGTAGGTTAGTATTTTTGGCAGTGATGCACTCGGTTTTGGTAGTGATGCAAGCTGAACCTGTTGGACAAGCAAGAGTACATTTAGCCTCGAACTGATCCTGGTGCCCATCATGTAGAGATTTAGACCTGCATTATATTTACTCGATAACCTACTGAAATTAGTATATTTATTCGATAATTGTACTGGAATTAGAATAAGTACTCTGTATATACTGCTTCCTGGAGGTGGATTTGTTGTTGCCACTTCTGCTAATTTGCCTCGAAATGAGGGTTTGGTTTATGCAATGTCATTGGCTTAGAGTAAATAATACTTGCGACTTGCACACAAAAGTCAGTTTTGTAGAAACTATACCTTCTAAAGTAATGAGAGCATTAGCTATACATTTTCATGTGAGCTATACATAACTATGTATTCCCTTATTGAGTAAAAGTGTTGATGCACAAATGAATCTATCATCACAGTGGCTTCGGCGCTACCTTTGCTGCGAAAAGAAACCGACGTATGTTATTTGGGCTTCTGTTAATTGGTCACATTGCATAATTTTTTAGATGATTAGAATTTTTTAGTGTATATAATATAATATAGTAATGCTACATCTATAATAGATTTTACTTTGAGAAAATCCCAAAGAACGCCAATGGGGTATTCTCCTAGTTGTTCTAAACGTCAAGCTTTTTTTTTTGGGTATGGAGGGAGTATTTATTTATTTAGAATATATATATACGAATATGAGTAAATTTGGCAAGCAAAACTAAAGGTACATGTTAAAATTAAAAAAAAAACTAACAAATTGGGAGTGACACATAGCGCAGTAAAACTACACATTTAATTTTTTTTTTTAAAAAAACTACAAGATATGACAATCAATTTTGAGTTGTTGTAGAAAATATATCACAAAACTACGCGTTATCACTCAATTGCCACTACTACAGGAATCTTTTCCGTGGGCTGGCGTATTAAAAGGCCCGTCACGGTTAAGTCATTAACCGTGGCGGTCACTCTTAACACGCGCCCGCGCGGTTAATGCTCATTAACCGTGGCGGCAAGTAATGTCGCCCGCCCACGCTTAATCGATTGGCCGTGGTGGGCTCTCTCACGCGCCTGCCACGGTTAATGAGCATTAACCGACGGTTAATCGATTAACCGTGGCGGTAAGCTGGCCAGCCGGCCAGTCAATAACCGTGGCGGGCAAACCTTGTGCCCGCCACGGAAGTGTCTTGGGCTGTGTCACGCAAAAGAAATCCTGTAGTAGTGTGCACACATTTCGTAATCAATCAATTTTGAAGTGTTACATATAGTATTTTTGTTTGAAGCAAGCACTGTACGCTACATACAAATAATGTAGTTCCATCCACTGGTCCACACTTTGGTATTAAAAAAACCGTAAGGGCCAAATCCTACCGCCCCAGGGACGGCATCCACGTCGTCCCAAATTTTTGATTGGTCCGAATTTTTTTGCGGAAAGGTCCTTCTGTTTTTTATGAAATTCGATCTGGTCCACCTAAGCCCCCTGCTGAACAGTAACTCAGTTTGATGTTTTTGTGCTTAAGTCCCCGTAGTATGAAAATCCTACACTCGAAGAAGAGAAAATTCCGAAATCGTGGTGATTTTGCAGTTAACCGCCGCCCGCAGTTTTTACAAGAACCTTCTGCCTCAAGTACCGAATATATATCGCTCACTTTCTCTCTTCGCGCAAAAAAAAAAAATCCCTCGCTCCCGTTCTCTCCGTCGCTACTTCCCTCTCCTTCTCCGTCCGGGCGAGGCGGCGGCCTTGGCGACGGCGGCCGCGGCAAGCGGCGGCGGCGGCTGCGGCTTCCTCCTCCCCCTCGCGCCGCCCTCATCCCCCCCCCTCTCCCTCCCGGCGTGACCTCCTATTCTTCTCCCCGTGTGCTAGGAAACCCTAGGTGTCTTCTTCGGCGGCGTGGCGGCAGCGGCGGCTCGGTGTGGTGGCATGGGTGCTTCATCCGCGCCCGCGGCGCCATAGCCCCCGCGCGGCGCTCCGCGGAACAAGTTGCGCTTCCTCGATGGCGGCGGCAGCGGTGGACCAGCCACGGGAGGATGAGGAGGTGGCGGGAGGAGGGAGGTAGAGGAGGGGGAGGGCTGCCTCCCGACGGACCCTCCGGGGCGCCGCCGTCGCCGCTTGTCCCCTGCGTGCCGCGTGCTCTCGCCTGCTCCATGAAACCCAAGGTGCATGTCTCCTCCTCTCATGATTTCTCCATCACTCTCTCTCTCTCGATCTGTTAGTTATTAGGGTTCAAAGATTAAAAAAAAGCGATTGTTAGTAACCTGCCATTCAAGGTGCTTGGTTAAGTAGTTGCAAGTGCTTGCTGATTGTGTGTATGTGTATGTAGCTTGCAGATTACAGAGATGGAGACCATTTTATATGTTCAGTAGTACAACAATGTTTGTCTACTGAATCATCTGTTCCTTAATTGGATTAATAAAATCTTGCAATTATTATAGCTTCATTACATTCACTCTTTTAACAGAATGTCAAAGCTTTTTTGGTTTTGCATATTTCACATGGTGTCAGCATGCAGAAGATGTATGGTCAGTACTCTATTCGGTTGGATTACATAAATCCATTTAAACTGCTAATGAAAAAAAAAAAAAAAATCTGAATCAGGCTTAAAAAATATTGATGCTATGGATAATGGAAGTGATTAAGAGTTCTCACATAGCTCATCCAAATATTACGTGCCCTGTCATGTGTATATTCCACTTAATATATTCCACTTAAATCTGTGTAGTTCTAGATCTAACTTTCAAATTAAGCAATAAATCAGTGATTCCCCATGGCTGATTTTGCTGCTCAGCAATCTGTGCATTGTTCTATGTCATCTAATAGTTTTAGTTAATTATTTGTGTGAATCTACCAGGCTGTCTTCAAAAATAGAGAGCTTTTTTCCTTAAAAGAAATAGAGGCATCGTTCTGTTAAATCATGGAGGAGATAAAGGAAGTGCAAGGTTTTTTTTTTTTTTCTCCTATTTCTCTTGCACTCTCCCTTGTCTGATGTCTAGGTTTTACATACTTTATTGTTTATCTTGATAGGAAAGATGAGCGGATTGGACACACTAGGATTTTGGCCGCATGTGGAGAAACACAACTAATATGGTCATGGAATCTGATATATACATCCTATGTCACAATCTGTTGGCAAGTTTATTACCTTTCTATGCCGTCAGAAAAAAAAAGTGTATTACCTTCCAATTAATTGACAAACCTTCACTATTAATGATTGGTACTTCAAAGGAACCTGTGCAAGACGACATGGTGCCATTAGTGTACATAGAAATGAGAGTGACCGGTGGTGAGGCTTTCATCCATCCTATTGAAATCCGGATAATTTTCACTCTTAAGGTCTTTATGGTCACTAAGATAGAGCCACAAATCATTTTGGGGCCTTTTAGGTTGAGTCAACATAAGTTAGAATTTAATTAGTTATAGACAATTTCATTACTTCACAGTTCACACTATGTTGTCACAGGCTCAAAGCCATGATTATAGTTCTGAATGGACTTACTCTGGTTGGTGTTTGTTTGGGATAAATGGACCTGAGGTATTTAACTATGTTGATTTTCATCAAGTATGTTCTTATACCTTGTTTGTGTTTTCATTGCATTTATTTTCTGTACTATTATATACATTCTGATGCAAGGGAATGAAAAACAAAAGACTAAATGGAAATTAGCTGACAATAGTTATGATGGATTTTTTCAGTAAAGGATGCATCATGCTGACTTATGGTTCAGCACAAATTACTGTACCATTTCACAGTTGCCCTGCACCTCTGCTTTAGATATGAAGCTAAACAGTGTATGGGTTAGCTCTTAGTTTGGTGATTAGTCAGTGACATATGAGACAATTTGTTTCTGGTGATGGGTAAATCCTGAAATGTTTTAGATATTGTTCCAAGCAGTCTCCATGTACGGATGCAATCAATCCTCAAGAAATGTTTTTTTAATATTCCAAATCGCATAATATATGTTTTCAAATGTCTATACTCTATTTTTAACTAGCTTTACCATTTCCTTGTTTCTATATTATCTCTGTTTAAAATTAGGCCTCAAGACCATCGCAAGTAAAATATGCCGATGGGGAGTCTCCTCACAGTGGGTAGCACAATCTATGCTGTCAAGATTTGAGGACAAGCAAATTATTTACAGGTACTATTCCACTTTACCTTTCAATCTTAGGTAGTCTTCCCTTTTTAGGACTGTTCAATCACAAAGCTTTGTGACTATCTTTCTTAACGGCAATGTTTGAAGAACATAGCAAATTGTTGTCGCTACATCTTTTTATCCCATATAATTGACCACCTTCTAATAGAATTGACCACCTTTAATCCTTTCAATCTTAGGTAGCGTGGAAAATGAGCATATGAGATTTATCAGTTGGTTGTCTTGAAGACAGAAAAGCCAATATTCCCATGCAGCCTGCCTCCAGACATTGAAAATGTTCTTTCTGGATGCTTTTAATATGACTTCACAAAACATCCCTTGATGAAAGATATTTTGCATGCATTTGAGAAGTCATTTTGGGTGATAAAAATTCAGAGACCATCGATTACTTTCAGAAGATGAATACTGCTGCGAGAAAGCAATATGCCTTATTGTTGCTGCTCCAGTTTTTCAGATGATGCATTATTGTTAGTGTTCGTTCTCAGGGAACTCATTATTCAGAAACTCTCTTGTTGCTTATTTGTGGCTAACATGTGCAGTATGTCCTTTTTTTCATATGTAGGCAACTGCTGTTGTTACAAATTAAGGATTAGCAGTTATGCTCTCTAAGGTCAGTTATATTCTTAACCCCCCTCCCCTTTGATTTCTGTACAATTGTAATGCTAAATTTTCGTTTCCTCATGCAGTAGTTCTCCTTAAGGAAATAGAAATTGGCGCCATGTCACATAGAAATATGCTATGGACACATCAGTCTGTTAATCCTGAATGGGAGCAAGGACATGTCCAAGTTCAGCCTGGAAGTTCCTATTATGCAGGCCGTCCAACCTGGGCGTGCAAGTTTCTGTTGGAGTTCCAGGAAATAATGCTAATGTTGGTATATGTGATCTGCGGAATCATGAGCGCCCGCATGTTCATAATTCATACCCACATACCAGTGTTACATCGAGACGTGTCTTCCCAACTACTATGTACAACCCTAGCATGTCAGCAGCACCTGTCAACATATATATTCCTCAGACTCAAAGCTTTGGACTGGGCAATGTGCTGCCACCACCTTTACATGATCAAGTTTGGTGAGAGTAGCAGCAGTGTCAATTTTGGTGATAGTGCTATTGGATTCTGGTACATCGGTCATGCTTCTGCTCTTCTCTGTTTTTTAACTCTACAATTGCTTTCTGTAGGCCAATCACACAATCCATTGGCTCGACGCATGGGTTCTCTTTGGTACAAGTACGATGTCATCTAAAAAGGCCATCTCTACCTGTTTAAGTTGTTAAATGCTCTCTCCCATTTAGCTCTTGACCCAAGTCAATTCTGCTATTCCCTGTAAACCATTTGCTTCAATATTTATTTGGTTTCATATAATTACAGCCTACACTCTTTCCAAAACTCAGTCCTGAATCTCATATTATTTATGCCCTCTTCTTTTATACCAGGGTGTGTGTAATTGGCTCCAAGTAGAGGTTGAGACCGGTTACAATCATGTCCGGGTGATGCGTGTTCGTATAGTTGCAGATTTAATGTGCAGCACTGACTACTCCTTTTTCCATAGTCCATACACAAACTATGTAATATTGTCATAAACTATGTAATATTGGAACCATTAAAGCTACTCTATTTAGTCTTCCCACAAGAAGATTCCAGTTGTTTGTTACCATGGTCTATAGACCACGAATTAGTCAATGTGAGCTGTATACCTTATTCCACCCCACAACACGGCCTCAGCTAGCTGTTAGTATGCAAGATTTATGATTGATCAGTTGAGCTATCTATCCATGGTCAAGTGATTCGCTGGTTCAAGTGGGCAGTGTCTCTGGGGTATCTTTGCTTTTAGGGAGCCTTTACTAAGCACCAGTGGATAGGAGTCACTAAATCAATATGAACAAAGACCTCCTCATGTGCTCTACGTGTGCACACAACCGTCGTTTATTCCGTCATTATACACTACATATATGTATCATCTAATGTTCTCAACCTCTGATCTTCTTCCGTGTCGGCGCGCAAAGGCGCGCCAGTCTACTAGTATAAATAATTGCGCGGCCAGGAAGCAAACAAGCATCATTACCAGCTGTACATATCTGCCTAGTGCTCTCATCGCTAGATAGGATTTGGCTTTGCTCTGACAAATCATTTTGGGTTTGGTTGGCTGGCCACCCATAACATTAACATGCACATGTCTTGCCAATATTGAATCCAACTTGTGCGACCCAGCTTGGCTGAATGGCTGAGTGATCACTGTACCGCTGGTGGAGGAGATCCCAATGCACTTATTGTAGTTAACATAAAAATAAATGTCATGTATAATCAAATCCATATTAATGTTCAAAAGAGTAATCTTTCAAGACCAACAATATTAGAATATATTCTATTGTTTACTTGATTCCATGAGCAGAATATATTATTGAATAATAAGTAGATCGTAGATATGCATAGATCCGTCCCATCATATTTATGCTTTTTTTTTTCTGCCTTTTGGAGTTGCTTTGCTGCTTATCTAGGTGCTATTTGTAGCATATGTTTTGTTAATTTGAGTTGTATTTCATTTTTTTTTATTTTAGGTGTATTTTGTCAGTTTGTTTCTTTTTTTTTTTATTGTGAATTAGTCTGTGTATCTTCGTGTGGGTGTCTCTGTGTGTGTTTCTTCTCTCTCTCTCTCTGTTTCTTTCTCTATGTGAGTGTGAGTGAGTTTGTTTTTTGTGCGCTGTTTTTTTGAGACAGTACAACACAGGGCGCTCAACACGCATCTAACACTCACACCCTATGAACACACGTTTGCTAAACCCTACCCCCCCCTATGAGCACCTTCGGAAGGGCGGCAAACCTTGAAGTTAGCGAAGTCACCGCCCACAAGCGCCTATTTGTCGGCCGGGGGGACGTCGCCTACCACTTAATGAATAGCGCCGGAAAATCCTGAAATAATCCAGGGGATAAAGTGTCGCACCTGGTGATTTGAACCCGGGTGGGAGCCCCCAACCAATGACCTTTGCCATTCTTATTTTGTGAGCCCCTTTTAACTTTTGTGCGTTGTTTTTATGGCTGCTGGTGCCTAGTGTGTGTTTTTTTTTTTTGCTATTAGTTGTATTTTTCCACCAAATGCTCTCTCTCTCTCTCTCTCTGAGTGTGTTGTTTGTGTTTGCCTTTTTTTGTTTTTTTTTTTGTCTTTTTACTTTCTTATTTTTATTTTCCTTTTTTCAGTGAGCATTTGACTTTTCTTTTTCTATTAGTTGTATTTTTCCACCAAATGTTCTCTCTCTCTCTCTCTCTCTCTTGAGTGTGATTCTAAGTGTGTCGTTTGTGTGTGTCTTTTTTTTTTTTTGTTATTGTTTTTGACTTTTTAATTTTTATTTTCCTTTTTCAGTGAGCATTTGACTTCTTTTGGCTGTATGAGATTTGAATTTTTTTTTCAGTTTTTTGTCAGTTTAACTCATGTTCGACTTGTCTCACTGTTATTTGCAAGATAATTTATGTGAATATGTGCATAACTGTGGACGGTGGGGACCTTGCTGATTTTGCAACTCTTAACAGCTTGCAAATTGTCAATAATAAGAGCACGGACTAAAAAGATTGGGTTGCTACAAAATTTATGACTTGAATCAGTGGTACCACCACTTGCCATGCTGTTTGTTACCAAATTATTATACTAATGAAGTTGGCAATGCCAGCACATGTGCAATATTTTAAGTTTGCTTGTTGATTACACGCACAGTATTTAACCCTGAATCCTAACTATTCTGAGAGCTACATGTTGTATTTGATTAATCAAATTAGTGGGGGTTCATGTCGATGTTGCTCACTGTATTGGTTTTCTTTGTTTCCCCTGCAGCCCGGTTCCGATGGGGTTTCCTGAAAAGCACTTTTGTTGCTGTTGTTTGGCACCAGCTGCGGCATCTACATTGTCCAGAACTATGACGTCCCAAACATAAAGGAGTTCATTCTGATGGGCAGGGCCAAAGGGTTTGAAGAATCGTACAAGAAGCAGGGCAACGGCAAGAACAAGGATAATGTATAATGAATAGCATTGACCTGCAGTCTGCTCCACCATTTGATGTTTCTTTCTCCCCTGCTATTGGATGTTGGGTTTGGAAAACTCATTATTGGCTGTTTGATTTGCTAACGTTGGAGATTTGACAGATTTATCTGTTTATAATCTGCCAGATTTTTTTCTGTTAGCTGTCATCTTTTGATTGGCCACAAATCTGACAGATTTTTAAAGAAGAAATCTGTCACAATAATTAATTGACACAAATTGCCAAATTGGCTAAGCATCTACTTCTAATTATTAGCCACCTACAACAGAAAATTTGTGACTTGTGAACAATGACATTTATAAAACACTAAACACAAGTAAATTTAGATATCAGCGCTGTTGGCTCCACAAGCTTGTGACTACTTTGAACAATCTACAATCTATCATTTAACTTCTTGTCAAAATTTTGAGCGATTATAATGTGTAAATAGAGACAAATCAGAAGTAAAAAAAATGCTTACATGCTACAACATTACCTGCTAGGTTGTTGGCTGCAGTACTGCCTCTGCTCGGCGCTTGCTGTGGAGTACAACCGGCTGGGGGGCTTGCCTGGCTACCCGCTGTGGTGTGGCCTGGTGCGGCCTAAAGCTCGCGGCCTGCTGCCAGCACGCACCTCTGCCTCGCCGGTTGCCGCCGGCGGAGGCTGAAACGCCGGCTGCCTGCACCGCTCCCCTGTTCGTTGCTCCGTGCTCTTGTTTGTAGAGCCATGGTCATTGCCAATTCGGTAAAACAGAAAGGACGAGAAAAAAAGGACCACTCCACTACTTGGGGCCCTCCACTTAGACACGCAGCATGTGATCAAAATTGGCCAAGAAGACCCAAGGAAACAACCACTCCACAGTGGTGAAGCTACGTTGTGTCGTTGGGGTCAGCTGACCCCGACGACTTGGTGAACGTCTCACGTACCAGGCAATTTCTTACCAGCCAAGACCCCGTCCAAAAAATTATTCGACCCCAGCGCGCAGTCACGCACGTAGCATCCTAGCGCGGCCTAGCGCGGCAAGGCCCAATTGGCCAGCCTTTAGATGCAACGCAACGCAGCAATGCGCCACAGGTACAAAAGCATGCAAACGGCAAGCCCATAGGCTTGGCCTTGGCCTTCGGCCTTCGTGGACGTGCAGGAACAGCACGGCTAGAGCCAAGGATTGGTCTTTGGCCTTTGCACAGAATTCTGCATCATAGTTCTCTAACCTTCTCGCTTCGCGTTGTCAGTCAATTCCCCACTTTGTTGCTTGTATTTTAGAAATGCATTATACTTTTTCTCTCCTAAAGTTTTACTGTAATATCCCCTGTAAGCCTACTGGTTGAATAGAAACGAAATAGTAAATATCGGTTGATAATTAAGAAATTTTAGCTACTTTTTAAAAAAATATTTGAATGAAATGGAATAGATGGTATGTACATTTACCGATGGTCAATCATAGAAACAAAAATCACTGATTTTTGGTGAAAACCGATCGAAATTCTGAAACCCTTGTTTGAACCGACCCCAGTGACATTTTATCCTGGCTTTGCCCCCTGCCTCCTAATCTTGCTCCCATAGCTAAGGTTTTTAGGAGATGCCTAAACTTTCTAGGAGGAGCTGAGGGGGCTCCTTGGTGTGACAGCGGTAGGGGGGCATAAGCCCCCACCCTAGTGGTCGATCTGCCATTGGATAATTTAGATTGTTGTTTTAAACTTTCATAATGGCATCATAAATTTCTAGTATTTAAATATATTTATTGGGGCTGTGTCGCACTCAACGGCTAGGATTCTATGTAGAACAAGCAGCGGGAGTTGATTCTCCATGACGACAATGTCCGATTGGATTGTTGTATGCAGGGTGATGCGGCCGTGGTAAGCGAAGACGGGGTTGCCTGTTGGGTAATCAGTAGCGCCAATATCGACTCAGTAGGGCGAAGAAACATCCATCCATGACCATCTCACGGACAAACTCCACTCTACCTTCGGTCGCGCCATTTTTCATCAAGGTTGTCGTACTCACCAAGCAACTCATCAACAACCTCTTGTATATAGGCCATTTGGGTACTCCACTAGAGGCTTCCCAAAGCGCTTGACGTGGTGCAAGGCGGCCTCCTTCTTGTGACGCTCCATGGGCATCGGGTCACCTCGTTGTAGTGCGGCGGGTCCATGGACACCAGCTTTGCCGATATGCCTCAGTGTTACCATCATGTAGGGGGGCACGAGCCCCCCCCCCCCGGTGGTCGATCTACCATTGGATAATTTAGATTGTTGTTTTAAACTTTCATAATGGCATCATACATTTCTAGTATTTAAATATACTTATTGGGGCTGTGTCGCACTCAACGGCTAGGATTCTATGTAGAACAAGCAGCGGGAGTTGATTCTCCATGACAACAATGTCCGATTGGATTGTTGTATGCAGGGTGAGGCAGCCGTGGTAACTGAAGACGGGGTTGCCTGTTGGGTAATCGAAGTAGCCGTGATAACTGAAGACGGGGTTGCCTATTGGGGTTGCCTATTGGGTAATCTAAGTAGCGCTGTATCGACTCCAGTAAGAAACATCCATCCATGACCATCATCTGGAGAAACTCCTCTCTACCTTCAGTGCGCCATTTTTCATCAAGGTTGTCGTACTCACCAAGCAACTCATCAACAACCTCTTGTATAGACGCTAGGTACTCCACTAGAGGCTTCCCAAAGCGCTTGACGCGCTGCAAGACGACCTCCTTCTTATGACGCTCCATGGACTTCAGGCCAGCCTCGTTGTAGTGCAGCGGGCCCATGGACACCAGATTTGGCCGATATGCCTCAGTGTTGCCGCGATTGATCCGATTCGGCACAAGGTAGATTGATGGTGGTTTCTTCCCATACCTCGGAACCACCGGCCGGCGGGTGTTGTCGAGTGTCTCTTCCATCTCGACTATCCAACTGGCACACCCAACCTCCATGAGTCTAATTGCCTCCCCCAAGTTAATCTCCTCCTCTTCTTCCTCAATCTCCTCCACATTGTGGTGGTGGTGCTGCTCTTCCTCCTTCTCATGGTGGTGGTGGTGGTGGGAGTGGTGGTGGTACTCCTCCTCCTTCACCTCCACAATCTCCACCACGGAGTGCTACCTCTCCTCCACGGCTCTCACAGCCTCAGGCACCACCACCTCCTCCTACTTCTCCTACGTGGAGTGCTGCCCCTCCTCCACTGATCTCATGGCCTTACACACCTCCTCCTTCTCTTTTTTTTTGATCTCTGGTGCGTCATAGACTGCTGCCCCTCCTCCATGGATTTCATGGCCTCATCCACTTCTGTCTTCTCCTCCGTCTACACTGTTGACTGTTGCCCCACCTCCATGGTTTTCTTGGCCTCATCCACCTCTGCCTTCTTCTCCTGCATGCCGCACCTTTGTTGACTCTTTTGCTATGGCCTCAGCTACCTTTGTTTCCTCCTCAGACCCCTTATTCATCATGATGTAGTGCCACCTAAGATTTTTGCCAAATGATATGTCACATTAAATTTTTGAATGTGATTCGATAATCTTTTATGAATGAATAGGAGGGGCAATGCCCCTACTAGAATTTATTAAGAGTAAGCAAAAGCTGACAAGGAAACAAGAGAGGGCAGGAGCTAAAACTGGACTAAGCTAGAGAAGCAAGGCTAAACTAGAGGTTCTCAGGGGACCTGAAAATAGAAGGTCATTGGCCAGAAGTGGGGTTTTAAAGTAAAAAGGGACCTGGAAGGTAATATTATCAAGCATAAAGCAAGATTAGTGGCAAAGGGCTATGCTCAATGCCATGGAGTAGATTTCGATGAGGTTTTGGCGCCCGTTGCTAGAATTGAAAAGTGAGGGTGTTATTGGCACTAGCAGCACAAAGTGGATGGGAAGTACACCATATGGATGTCAAGTCCGCATTCTGAATGGAGACTTAACTGAATCTGTATATGTTCAACAACCTCCTGGTTTCAGCGTGGGTAGTGGAGAAAAAGTGCTAAGACTGAAGAAAACACTCTATGGGCTAAAGCAAGCACCTAGGGCCTGGAATGCTAAACTTGGCAAGGAACTCATTGCTCTTGGTTTTGTGAAGAGCAAGCTTGAGTATATTGTATACAGAAGAAGCAACAAAGAATCCTTTCTGCTTGTGGGGGTGCATGTTGATGGCTTGATCATTTCTGGGCCAAATGTTAGTGACATTAAATAGTTCAAGTAGGAAATGAGAAAGAAGTTCAGCTTGAGTGATCTCGGGATCCTGAGTTATTACTCGGGATCCTGAGAAGACGGGATCATCTTGAGCCAAAGTGCATATGCAGTCAAGATACTTGAGTCCGTGGAGATGATGAATTGCAATCCACGTGCAACACCCATGGAGGCTCTGCTCAGGCTAGCAAGAAGAAGGCAGAAAAAGTTGTGGATCCAACAGTATACAGAAGCATTATTGGGAGTCTCAGGTACATTCTAGTGAGTCACTTGATTGAAGAACTGATGCACATCATTTCAGTTGTCCATTCCATCTACGAGTTCAGGGACTCGAGCTTCGTTTTTTTATTTATCACCTCAACGTGGTAGAACGCTAGAACATACTCCCTACGTCCACTAATAACTTCACGTTTGCCGTTCAAAATTTTTCCATGAATAAAAGGATACATAGCACCTGGTCGCGTCGCAGTGCTAGACTCCTGCTGGTGTGCAGTTCGATTTAAAAAATTAGGAAATCGTAGGGAGTGCAGCGTCCTCTGTTGTAGTGCTAGAACATTCTGTACTACCCCCCCTTTAAAAAGCTTTGTTTATTGCCTTTGCTCATTCAAAACTAGCCACGTGTTATGCTATTGGTTTGTATTCTAGATTTTTTGGCGACAACCGCTGTGCACTGGCATCTTGACGGACTTCTTCATAGGGGGCAATTTGGTAATTTCACACACCTGCTAATTTAGTCACTCTCAACCTAGATGTTGAGTTATTCATGGACGGAGGTATTATGAAGCAAGAAGAAGACCGGCAAGTCGAAACAGTGAGATGAAAAGCTAGAAGAAAAGGAGGAGAAACTGAAGTGCAAACACGAGTGAGTGGCCGGCCCAGAATGGATAAACAACGGTCCCCGTTTTCTGTAACAGAAACTGGTTCCCTCTTTGGTAATCTTTGGCTGTAACTATACGGAAACTACTCGTGCTATGTGTCTGTGCCTCTGTCGGGTGGCTCAGGCCTCCACCCCTACTGGTTGATTGCTTGCTGTACGCCTGTCCATGTACAATACGTACATGCTGTACACGCATAAAACGAGGGAGGAGTAGTCGGAGCAGTAAAAACAGCATTTCCTTTTTCTACCCACCACTGCCTTTCCACCTTTCCTCCTCATCACTGCTCTCTCCTCTTCTCTCTTCTCACCGCGCAGGCTCAGTGGTAGAGGCCATGCCAGAGGCACAGAGGCAGAGCAATTCACTCCATCCACGCCCGTGCCTTCGCTTCGCCGCCTTGCTTGTTATCGCGAGCAAGAAACCCACTTCGATCGGCGTGGGCGAGGGTTTCGCTGCAGCATGAGTGCGATCGCCGCCTTCCGTCATCCTCTTCGTTCTTGCAACAGTGCGGTAGTGGGGCTTGGAACTCCTCCACGGGTCCGCTCCACTCCAAGCAAAAGCAAAGCGATTTCAAGGTACGGACCGTACCACGGCACCCCAACCCCTTTTGATGTAAATTAAAAAACTAATTACATAGTTTTGATGTATCTGACGAGACGAATCTTTTTGGCTAGTTAGGTCATGGTAGGATAACAATTACCACAAACAAAGCGAAAAGTACTACAAAACGGTGTCGATGTGACATTTTTTTTCCCAAACTCCATCCATCTAAACACAGCCTACAAGTTCAGTGACTGCAGCTTTGTCTCTTGTTTTACCTCCATGTGCTAGTACATCTCGATAGTTAGGAACTAGGACTAGGAGCAGTCACATTTGTTGGAGTTCATTGCGAACCTTAACCTGAGACCTGACTTTGTAATGTAGATGTAGCTGCATACTAGCCGTTACTAGCTGTTAGGTTCAAACTGATGAACTGCGGACAGTCCGCCCGGGGCGGACAGTCCCATGATTCAACTTCGAACCACCGAGCGTAAACAAAGAGCACCTCGCTACGCTCCGAAAAGACTTGCGGACAGTCCGCCTATAATTCCTGGATTATCCGCAGTTCACGGACCGGCGAGAAACGCTTTCATTCCGCGGTTAAGGGCGTCTTTGCGGGCTGTCCCCCCGGGGCCGGACTGTCCGCCGATTGTAAAACCAGCGAAAGACGAGCTCGGCCGAATTTTCGGGTAGGGTAATGAGAAATTTTCGACCGCGCCTCCCTGTCCCTCGCGGTCGGTCCAGCGAATTTCGGTTAGGGGCGGCTGAAATTCCGGCAACACCTCCTCTATCCAAAGGCAGTTGCTTCTCCTTTTTCTCTTCTTTTTAACCAAGAGTTCTCCAAGTTGATCAACATCAACACAAACTCCTCCTTTGTAAATGTGCCAACACCACCAAGTATACACCACCATGTGTATGTGTGTTAGTATTTTCACAAACATTTTTAAAGGATTTTTCACTTGCTCTTACCACGCCACTCGATCCCACATCGCAAAGTTAGATCGTACAAGTGGCACTAGATGACCGATATGCAAACAAGTTTGCCCCTCTTGATAGTACGGCCATCTATCCTAAATCCGGTCAAGAACTTCTCTACTCAACCTTAAACCAGTGAAATGAAATGCCCTAGGTTTATACCTTTGTCTTGCACATTTTCATTTCATCTCCATCTTCATCTCCATCCTCCAAGTGTCGATGCAACCAATGCACCGGCACGATCAAGAATGATATGATCCAATCCATATCATCACATGACCTCTTTGGTCCATCGATCTTGATCTTGCTCGCTCTTCACCGTCACTTCGATCGATCGGCGCCAAGTCTTGCCCAAGCTTCACCGCCTCGCGGTCCGTCGCTTCAAAGCCTTGACTTGCCCTTCACCATTGCAACCGGTCATCAAGCCAAGCCTTGTCTTGATCTTCACCATCTTGGTCACATGACTCCATGTCATGTCTCATATGCAATGAGCTCCTTCTCATCATCACCTATGGAATAATCACCTGTGTATATCTCCATACCACATTATTAGTCTACCTAATGTTGTCACTCAATTACCAAAACCAAACAAGGACCTTTCACCTATGTCCTGATCGACCAAAAGGCGAGCAGGTAGTAGCGTGGTGATGAGACGAGGCAACGACACTGATGGTACCATGTGGATGAGAAGGAAGGCAACGACGACGACCACCCCATCCTTCTATTTCTTTTTTCCCTTTACCATGTACTCTTTTTCTTCTTCACCACGACGCTTGATGTAATCTGGCCGTCCCCTTCGGCTATAAATGGGGAGGTCGGCTTCGTGTCTAGGGGGACTCTAACTCAAGCCATTTGAGTACGCTTGAGCTAGAGCATGCACGCATGAGACTTGGGAACCTTTTCCTCTCTCAACCTTTTGTACACCCCTACTACAAACTAAGCAAACACCCATGAGCTTCACGCTTGCTGCTGGACGTAGGGACATTTTGCCTGAACCAGGATAAATCTTTGTCTCTCATTCCTCTTACCATCCGACTTAGACGCTTAAGCAACACAATTACTAATTGGTATTAGTCTAAGAAACACCGACACATCTGCTCTTTGAATTTTGCAATACTGCTTTCATTAGGTCCACAGATGATGAGATCATCAACATAGACTCCCAACAACAACAGTGAGTCACCACTGCCTCTTTTATAGACTGCATGTTCTTCCTCACTTCTAGAAAACCCTAGCTTGACAAGCTCTTGATCAAGCTTTGAATTCTTGGCTCTAGGTGTCTGTTTCAGGCCATATAGTGCATTCCTCAATTTTAGCACCTTTCCTGGTTGGTTTGGATTCATGAAACCTGGAGGCTGGTGTACATATACTTCCTTCTGCAAATCACCATTTAGGAAAGCAGATTTTACATCCATGTGATGCACCTCCCACTTCCCTTGAGTAGCTAGAGCTAGTATCGGTCGGCAGGTTTCTAGCCTAGCAACGGGGAGCAAATACTTCTTCATAATCCAACCCATGACTCGAGAGCATAACCTTTTGCAACAAGTCTAGCCTTTTGTTTCAAAATAGTACCCTCTGGATCCCTCTTGACCTTGTGCGCCCATTTCAAATCTATTGCCCTTTGACCTTTTGGAAAAGCCGCATAGCGCCAAGTATTATTGTTATTGTTACGTATTATTTGGAACTCATTTTTCATAGCCTCCAACCATCACTCTTCTTCAGTGCCTCATCAACACCAAGTGGTTGTTGATAATTGTTAACATCGTTCTAAGAATGGAGTTAATCTCATCCTCAAAGAACGCGCTAGAGATGCTTATCAAGACTACTTAGTATCACTACCAAGAGTGGAGTTAATCTCACTCGATATGAACCAAGCTCTAGCACATCCAAGCATCACCTTAATCTTGGGTTGTCATCCCCAAGAAAGCAATGCTAGGAAATGCATGGATGGTTTTGTAATATGCAACTTGAATCCTTGGAATAATATGCAAATGATATCTACAAGAGCACGAGATAGAAATACCATTATCGGGAGTAATCCAGGTATCGTTATTTATATTTTACCATAGGGAAGTTGTAGCTATGGATAAATGATGTCTCACTTGCAGTGTGGTAATGTAGATTAAACCATATCCAATCTAACTACTCTCAACCGGGATAAGTCAGATGATAAAAGATAATAATGAATGATAAATGTCAAGTCACAGATCGTGGTATGCCACTAAAGTGTTACATAAAAGCAATACTAGCATGGTAAAGGTAGAATAGATGGAATATTTCTAGGTTATACCTAATCATATGTCAATGCATACTAATATTAGTCCAACTACACCAAGTAATCATGGCAAGAGATCATTATTTCTACGCATAGTGAATATTACTAAGGAAGATCAAGAACAGAGCAAGTCTGTACCATAGTAACAAAGTTCAACTACTCAACGGGAGTATCACATCTGCGATCTACCACATGGCTTGGAATATAGGGGGCAATCACAGGCAAACAATGTATAAGCACGATGCTTACAGGCTGTTGACCACTCACCCAAGGTTGAAGGGTCGAGATGGGGACTAGAGGGGGGTGAATAGTCCTTTTTAAAACTAATTGCGCCGGCTAATCGAATATAATGCGGAATTAAAACTATTCGTTTAGTCAAGACTTTACCCCTCTATCTAAGACTCTATTAGCACCTCTAAAAATCCTACACAAAGCAAATGAGGTGCCGGCGTAGCTTGAGCTCCTAATCAATTCTACCGCAAGGTCACACAAACCTATGCACTAGTATTTCAAGCACCGAGGAGCTCCTACATAATTCTAATGAACAAAAGCACAAAGTCTACCTAAGCTCACTAGATGCACAATGGACAAGAAGGCAACACACGCCTAACCCTAAAGGCTCAAATTACTTAGCTACACAAGCTAAGCAAAGCAACTAAATAAGCTACACAAGCAAGATAGATGCAATAACACTACTTCTAGCTACACAAGCAAGAAGACAATTAGAGAGCTACACAAGCTTCTAATTGCGGGAGCTACTCCACAAGCACAAGCACAATATATATATATATATACATATATATATATATACATATATATATATCTTATTGGGAGCTTTGAGGCTCCAAGAAGTAGCTAAGGGCCCTGGGCCAATCCAAATTTCGATCGGTGCCACCAAACCACCTACCCACCAGCCCAACCAATCCAGCCCACCGGCCCACCTTTTGGACCTTATATATGCAGCATACCCTGATCCCCACCCATCCATCCTGGCCTGGCCGCCACCCACCCCCACTCCCATCAGCAATCAAAAAAAAAAAAAAAAAAATCGGGCTTGACTGCTTCCACCCGGCGCACCCACGGCCGGCGGCGCTCCTCCCTCGTCGGCCCGCTCCTCCTGCGGCGGCGACGGGCCAATCCTCAACAGCAGCTGCGTGGCCCCTTCCCCACCATCAGCCTCGCGTGGCCGGCGGTGGCCAGGAGCTCCACGGCCTGCCGTCTCATCCAAGATCCGCGCGATGGTGGCCTCTGGCGGCGTGCGTGCTCTGCCTCTGCGGCACCGTGAGCGTGCTGCTCCGTGGGAGCGGCGACCGCGTGCTGGGGCCAGTTGCGAGCTCGGCTTGGCCGCGTGACTGGGCTATCCTGTACGAGTGCGTTCGTCTGGCGGTGATGACGGATCTCGATGTGTGGACCTTCTCCACTTCTCCTATCCCTCGACGACCTCAGGTGCGTGATTATCTTGCTGCTCGCGATGTGTCTTGCTGCACGCGATGGCCTGGCGGCCAGCATCCTCATAATTGTCGTAAATCGGAGAAAAAATAATGATTTTTAATTAATTGCTTTGGATTCTTTTTTTCTGATAGGTTCTTTCATCACAGCTGGTGGCTAATTAAACTCGATGGGATGGGAATGCAATCTTTATTCTGTATGCGTCACTTGGTCAGCAGCAATGAATTCTCGTAAATAGTATAGTAATAACCAATTTGATTATGTTTGGAGCAGAGGCATTGAATCGTGAAATGGAGGCAGATTCATAGGCGGTGGAGACTCTGCTCTACTCTGTAGCACAATGAGCAGCAGGCTGAATTTTTTATGCTTCACGTGATTATTCAGTGAGTAGCAACGCCCTTCCCCTACATCTCATGAATTTGTTTATTTCATCTCTGAAGTTTCTCTTTTTTATGCCTCATAAAATGGTATGGTAACAGAGTTCCTCCTCACTAGCTACGTACGGCATATAGCTTTAGTTTTCCTCTTTTTTTTTTCATGGGAGAGAATTTATTTTCCTAATCTGGAGAATCGTGAATGAAGAAGAAAATTTCAAATTTTGATTTTACAAGCTCCTCCATTTTTCCTCCTATGTACCAACCAGAGTAGGTCATACACACACATGCAGTAACTCGTATGCATTCTACAATAAATTTTGTCCCTTTGCTCGGTCATATGTGCGCAATTAACTAGCATGTTTTGGTCTGTATGCACTGTTCTTCTATTAACTTTTTATGCTTGATATACTTCATATGTGCGCAATTAACTAGCATGTTTTAGTCTGATTGCGATTACTTGATCCGTATGCCTTGTTCTTGTTTATGCTTGTATGCACCTCCACCTTAAATTGTATGCTTCATGTACAATGGATTATGATTATTTGATCCGTATGCTTTGTTCTTCTATTAATTTCTTTATGCTTGTATGCACCTCCACCCTATTTTGTATGCTTCATGTGTCATGTATGCACTGTTTTTTTTATGCTTGTATGCACCTCCACCCTAGTTTGTATGCTTCATGCGCAATGGATTATAATATTTGACACATCCTCTAGGTTCTAGGTGGAGGTGCGGTGACGGCGACGGCCCCGGCATTCCCCACCCAGAAGCGGCGGTGATGGCGCGGCCCCGGCCTACCTCATCGGCGACGGTGGACTTCCCCACCCCAAGTAGTGGCAACGGCGCGGCCTCGTCCTTCCACAACGTATTTGTCTCCTTAGGGTTTGTATGCACCATGCCCTTGCGATCTTCGAGGGGATGATCTAAGCAGCCGAAAAAGGTCTATATGCATGTTTCTATACCGATGCATAGTGAAACCGATAGTTTGGAAGGTCGTATGCACGGCTCCATATGTTTTTAGTTTCAACACGGTGTATGTTTTGCTATTACTAATTTTTAGTTTTGAAAAGGCTCGTCTAAATGCTTATGATTTTTCTATTTTAAAACAATTGTCTAAATGCTTATGATTTTTCTATACATGTGTAATGACATGTTCTTTTTTTTTGGTTTGTATGCATGCATGATGAAATACCATCTAAATGCTTACGATTGTTCTATACATGTGTAATGACATCTAGCTTTTATTTGGTTTGTATGCCTTGTTATGTTATTTATAGCCCCCTCCTCTCAAAGTGAATGAGATTATTTGGTCCATATGCCTTTGTTCTATTAATTTTTTAAGCTTGTATGCACCTACACCACTAATTTTTATGCTTCATAGATGATGGATCGTAATGCTTGACACATCTTTTGTTTTTTTCGATTCATATGCTTGCGGTGCGGCGTGATGGGGAGACGATGGCGGCACGACGTTGGATGCGTCGTCGGGGGGCGAGCCTCGTCGACTCCGACCAAAGACCGGAGGCATGGGCGCTGAGCCAAGGCAACGATGGCGTGATGGACCGACACAACTATGGTGGTGGAGTGGGCGTGCGAGGGAATGGCGAGCATGAGTTTTGTATGCATGTTGCAATGTGGTTTGTATGCATGTAGGAACTATGATTTCGCGGATGTTGCGTGGTGTCATTGTTTATATGTATGGTGTGATGGTTTTATAAACACGGGTTACTAATTCATTGGGGTTTGTATGCATCCTCACACCCGGGCGCCGTGCTCGACTCTCCTTGTACTAATTCATGCGGTTTGTATGCATTGTGTGATAAAATAATAATCTTTAGATTCTAAATATGCGTGTGTAAACAGGGTTTGTATGCATGGGTAAACTGTAACTTGGTATGAGCACCTGTTATGTTCTCGTGCACTAGCACACAAGTTTCTATACACTGGATCTGGTAGCACAAATTATTATATGCACCTTTAACCGATGGTATATGCATACAATTATATGCAATGAGTCATGATTCGAAATTCAAATTTTGGAGAAGATATGTAAATGCGTGCACCCTGTGTCGACCTATGTCGGCCCTGCTTCAGCCTATGTCAGCTTTGTGTGTCGACCTATGTCATCCCCCTTTGTGTCGACTTATGTCGGGTGGACCGGCCCATTTCGTGGGGGGGGTATGCATCGTTAGAACTGGTCTAAACTCAATCAAACCACTAGTTTGTATGCATGGTCGCAACAAAAAAAAGTATGTATGCAATTCCGAGACTTGTGTGCGAGCCGCATATGGACTTGTTACACGCCGGATACAAAATATTAAAAGGTAGGCCCTTGTTACACGCCGCATATGGACATGTTACACGCCGCATATAAAGTTTTTATTGTTAGAGTACAAAGTTTTACATCTATTAGGCAATGGGCTTTTACATCTATTAGTAAAAGATTGCCCCCTATTAGGCCATGGGTTTTGGGTTTTCTTTTTCTTTTGAAAAATAACATCATGCCCCCTATTTAGGCAATGGGTTTTCGGTTAATTTTTCTTTTAAAAAATATCATGCCCCCTACTAGACAATGCATAAGTGTAATCAGATATAGTGCATAATTTCGTATGCAATGGGTTTTAGGACTTTTGTCTTTATTAGATTTAAAAGTTTGCCCCCCTATTAGGCAATGGTAGTTGGGTTATTTTTATTTTAAAAAAGATCATGCCCCCTATTAGGTAATGGGTTTTGGAATTTTTCTCTTTAGATAAAAAAAAATCATGCCCCCTATTAGGCAATGGTAGTTGAGTTATTTTTTATTTTAAAAAAGGTCATGCCCCCTATTAGGCAATGGGTTTTTGAATTTTTCTTTAGATGAAAAATATTGCCCCTATTAGGCAATGGGTTTTGGGTTAATTTTCTTTTTAAAAAATATCAAGCCCCCTACTAGACAATGCATATGTGTAATCAGATACAGTGTATAATTACGTGACATGTAGTGCATACAAGGCATAACAGGAGCATATATATATGGCAATTCCGATGCCAAAACGTTTATATGCATCCGGACGAGTGAATATATGCATCTCAACCACTAATTTCTATGCAATGCAAACGCAAAAACGTTTATATGCATTCCGACAAGTGAATATATGCATCCAATGATGCATAAATTTTTAATTTCAAAATTTTTAAAAAAAATATTCAAAATGGAGCTTGAATCGTGCACAAAAGTGTCAGGAGTTCAATGGTGAAAACTGTTTTTTGAATCCGATGCTTTGTTGAGGAATTATCGTGAAAAAATAGAAGAAATTCAGTGGATGCGCGCATTTCAACTTTTGGAGGCGTTGTCGTGGAACGGAGTCATGATTCAAAATTCAAATTCTCGAAAAAGACGATATGTCTCCATGTTTATATTCATCCAGACTAGTGAATATATGCATCTCAACCACTAGTTTCTATGCAATGTCGATGCTAAAACGTCTATATACACCAGGACTAGTGAATATATGCATCCAATCTGCACTTATGTGGCACGATTCAAATTTTGGAGATGACGAGAGCGCATCATGTTGGTATGCACTTGTAAAAAATTTTATATGCATCCGGATGAGTGAATATATGCATCTCAACCACAAATTTCTATGCAATGCCGATGCCAAAACGTTTATATGCATCCGGACGAGTGAATATATGCATCTCAACCACTAATTTCTATGCAATGCAGACGCCAAAACGTTTATATGCATCCCGACTAGTGAATATATGCATCCAATCATGCAAAATTTTTGAAAAAAATATTCAAAATGGAGCTTGAATCGTGCACAAAACTGTCAGGAGTTCAATGGTGAAAACCGTTTTTGAATCCGATGCTTCGTTGAGGAATTATCGTGAAAAACGGAAGAAATTCAGTGGATGCGCGCATGTCAGCATGTGTCAGGGTATGTCAGCCTGTGTCAGGTGGAACAGTCAGCTCGCGGGGAGGTTTGTATGCGTCGACAGAGCTGGTTCAAATTTACTCAAACCACTGCTTCGTATGCATCGTCGCAACAAAAAAACTCGTATGCATTTTCGACCTGGATTATATGCATCCAGTCTGCTTGGGCTGGGTGGTTGGGCTGGGTGGGCTGGTTGGGACCGCGTGGACCACCCCATGCGTGCGCCTCCCAGCCTGGTGCGGACCGGACAGGGAAGCCGGCTGCAGGCTTCCAATACCTATTGGAAGCTTTAGAGGCTCCCAATAGTATCACCCTATCTATATATATATATATATATATATATATATATATATATAAATACAAAGCTTGTGGTTTGGAGAATGCAAACCAGGAGAAGAATAGACACGTTGACACGGTGATTTTTACGAGGTATCGGGAAGCTTGCCAACTTCCTCTACTCCTCGTTGTGTCGACCAACACCTTGATGATTCTTGGACTAGGCGGTGCACTCGCTAGTTGGCCCCTCGGGCTCTACAAGACACCACTCACAAGTGTGGTGCTCAATGACACGCTCTTGTAGTGTTACTCTTCGTGATCCCCACGAGTTGAGCACAACCTCTCACAAATCCTCCTCCGGAGCACCGTACAATCCCCTTGGCGTGCTTCACGGAGTCTCAATCCACTAAACCGTCTAGGTGATGGCAATCACCGAGAGTAATAAGAAATCCCCAACCACAAGGATTACCTAGTGCCACCAAATGCACACACTAGGTCTCTCAACCTCTCTCACAAATTAGCATTAAGCTTAGAGGAAGAGGAAGGGGAGGAGGTGGATCTTCACTCTCTCATTCACACCCACAACGGGCACTCAACTCTCTCTAGAAATTTCTTCATAAATCCATGGAGAGAAGAAGAGAGGATGAACCCTAGAACACTCTCCAAGAGTTAGAATGGGGGAGAGGAACCAGTGCTAGAGAAGAGAGAGGCCGACGCAGCCATATCCCTTCGCTGGACCGGCCAGCCTCCCAACGGGTCGCACCCCAACGGCTACAGGAGCAGCAGAGCTGACACGTGGGCCCCCTGGGCAATCGGGCAATCCATCCTCGCAGCGCCGAACTACACAGGCAAAACGGTCGGGCACAGACGGCAGCAGCAGCTGATCCCTCGCGTACCCATCTCTGCTCAAACGGCAGCAGCAAACGGCGCACTCGCTTGGACCAATCAAAGGTCGACAAAGCATATCTCAGTAGCATGCACTCTGCCTCATTTAACCAGGCACACTCCCGCACTCTCGAAATGGCAGCAGCTTGCATGCAAGAGAACGTGGCCCCTTCTTATCCACACAATCCAGTCAAAGCACATGCAGGCACCTCCTCTCTCTCATTTTTTAGCACATGCAAGCAGGACGGGACCACTCCCTCTCTCACGGTGAACACATCAGCAGAACATTGCTCTCTCTGCCCGCCGCTGGAGTGCTGGACTCTTCCCGAAGAGCCAGCTTTCCCCACGTTACAGTGTTCTAGGCGAGTTCGAGGGCGACTTAGGCCCCGTTTGGCAACCGGAGCTGAGGCTCCGGCTTCGCTCCTGTAGCAGCACTGTAGCGGTAGGAGGAGGAGCCGGAGAAGCCATTCTAGGCGAGTTCGAGGGCGACTTAGGCCCGTTTGGCAACCGGGCGAGGCTCGGCGCCTCAGCAGCGAGCGGCGGGAGGGAGGAGGAGCCGAGAAGAAAATCGTGGCTTCTCGGCTCCGATGAATGCAGGAGCCGGTGTCGGTGAGAGAAGCGGGAGGGGAGAGAAAATGGCTACGTGAACCGCGATGCTACGGTGCGGTGCGGGTGAACAAGAGAACGGTGTCGGGTGAGCAGGAGCCGGTGTCGGATGAACGAGGACCGGAGCGGGGCCGGTGCTCCTCTTGCCAAAGAGGGCCTTAGATTTCCACCACCGACCGCCCGGCCCTCCCTCCTCCGCGCCTCGCCGGCCGACGGAGGTTGAGGGAGCCCGGCTCCTCGCCCGGAAGGAACCTGTATAGCGTTGATTAGGTTTTAGTGCCGATGTTCTTCCCTCCGGCTCTCCATCGGCGGCGGCGGTGGCGCGTCGCCTCCGTCCGTCTTCATGGCGGCGTTCGGCCGGCTAGCCACGGATGCTCCAGCGCGGGCGGCCCCGGCAACCACGGCGTCGCGGGCGTCTTTGCCGTGGATGGGACGGCGTCCCCTCCGACGCGGCCCGGCAGCCCGGGTAGCGTGCGTTGTGGTGTGCCTCGGGGCGAGGCCATACGGTGGCGTCCCGCCGCCGTGCCTCTCCCTCCGGCGTAGCTTCGGGCTGCGTCGTGCGGTTCGGGGGCGAGCCCCTCCGGCGGCGCGTGCGCGGGTCCGTGGCGAGCCCTATGGCGTCGCGCTCGTCTCCTTTTTCCTTCGTCTCGGCGTGGTCGTCTTCTCCGGTGGCGGCGCGGCGCGCGATTTTGAGGCGCAAGGTACGTTTGCTTTCGCCGTCCGTCGATGGCGGAGCTAGGCTATGTCTCTGGCGGCGTCGGCGACGCTGGAGGTCTTTGGCGGCGCCGTGGAATAACGATTCGCGACCTCTCCTTCGCCCCGTTGGCGTTCTTCTCCGGCGCTGCGGCGAAGGTCGGCGAGCCACGGCACAGAGACCGGCGTCATGGCTTCATCGTCTTCGTCGGATGGTGGTGTTGCTAGGCTCTCTTCTGTTCGGGGTTTGTACGGGGAGTCCGTCGTCGCTCGTGGCTTTGTCCGGTTGTCCGGGCGGCGACGACGGCGAAGACTTCCTACCTCGGTACAAGGTTTGTGGTTGCGGGAGGTATGGACCGTATTTCTTCGGCCTTCGTTGGAGATGCGAGGTTCGAGGGTGTCGGGGTTCTTCCCCGGCCGGCGTTCGCAAAGATTATGGCCGTCATTGATAAGCGGTTCACAAAGCGGTAATTTGGAGCTCCTAAAGCTCGCGCGATGCGTGATGATGCATCCTCGAATCAAGATGAAGCGGTTTGGTTTTGTTGTTGTATCGAAACAGGGGTTTCTCTTGTATCTTTCTTGGTTGTACCCGTATTTGTACTCGGTTGTTTCCTTTACTTAATACAGGTACGACTTTTCAAAAAAAAAAAAAAAAAAAAAAAAACCATTGCTCTCTCTCACGCGAGAAGGAGGAGCAGAAGCAACGACGGCCTCTCTCACAAGACCGAAAATTTCAGCTCGGGCGGTGAATTTTTCCAATTAAATATGGCACCAAGACAGCAAGCCCCTCCTTGAAATAAAAGGCTCAGTTAGCGAGAAATTCCAGCAGTAGCTCTAAACTTCTCCCTTTTTTTACCCTTTCTCAAGACACTAACTCCTCCAAAATACTAAACCACAATTAGCACTAGAGTTAGCATTTTCATAAAGATATTTTTTCGGGCTTTCTCATGCATCCTCACCACGTCACTAAGTGCTAAGAATATGCAAATGAAACTCACACTTAGTGGTGCTAAGATTTCCCCTCTTTATAGTACGGCTATCTATCCTAAATCCAGTCAAACACTTCTCTACTCAACCTTAGACCGGTGAAATGAAATGCCTTACAAATATACCTTTGCCTTGCGCATTCCATTTCATCTCCTTCGGTGCCGATGCAACACATGCACCAACACGATCAACAATGATATGATCCATTTCATATCGTCACATGACCCTATTGGTACATCGATCTTGACCTCACTTGCTCTTCACCGTTGTGTCGGTCCGTCGGCGTCAAGTCTTGCCCAAGCTTCACCGCCTCGCAGTCCATCACTTCAAAGCCTCGACTAGCCCTTCACGCTTGCAACCGGTCCATCAAGCCAAGTCTTGTCTTGATCTTCTCCACCTTGGTCACATGACTCCATGTCATGTCTCATATGCAATAAACTCCTTTATTGCATCATCACCTGTGAACTAATCTCCCGTGTATTCTCATAATCACACATATTAGTCCACCTAATTTGTTGTCACTCAATTACCAAAAAACAACAACGACCTTTCAAAGGTACCGTTGAATGGCGCTATATGACTCTATGCTTGAGCATATAATCATAATTAACATTGAAACATATAACTATGAATATAAATATTGAATAGAGTAAAGTCATAACAAATGTAGCTAACAAAATACTTACAGAGATAGATACAAGAGAGAAGCCAGCAAAACTCTTGCCTCCGCAACTTCTAGACGATCTGGAATTCAAGACGATGCTTGCCTTCCTCTAGAACTAGCCTATACTAACGGGTGTCCCCCGTGCTTTCGCACGGGGTAGTAAGCTGTATATGGAAGGGAATGATTGGTTTGTCCGTGGAGTGGGGAGGAAGGATGCAACTATGAGAATCGTCTTTGATAAACTTAAATAAAGTTTGGCGAAGCTTATAATAATTAGTATTTATTTTTATGAGTGGTACAATTTTTTAGCTAAAATATATTACATTATTAATCTATTGGTACTTATTTTGTATTATAATTGTTTTTTTATAAATTTAGTTGAAGTTAGAATCATTTAACTTTTCGAAGCAAGAAATTCAATTTTTTTAGGAGGAAAGGAGTACTTTTTAAATGATTAATGGTGGTCCTTGATTTAACGGGTGAATATTGTTTAGGGTTTTTTTTTTTTTTTTGAGAGGTCCTAGACTAGAATACAAGGCTGTAGTATCTGAACTCAGCCGTAACACACACCACACACACTCACTCACACCCCACACAACACCTCATACGACTAAGCTAAGATGTAAACCTTGCATCCTATTTTTGCCTGCACATGTGCTACTGCACGGTCGGATGGGGCCTTCTGCAAATTATTCGAGAAACACTGTTCCCACGGTGGGAAATCCTGGGAGAGCTGACGCTCGAACCCAGGATGGCCGGTCTCCCAACTGGAGTACCCGACCAAACGAGCTAACGCTCGTTCCCAGTGAATATTGTTTAGGGGTGTGTTGTTCGTTGTGTGTACTGCTGTGAACGGGTTTGTTAGAGTTTGTGCTTTGTTGGCAATGGATTTTACAGCGGTGCACACTGCTTGGAACGGGTTAATGGGTTTTGTAATGGGGCTGGACTGTTCGTAATGGGTATACATTGTCCACTAACGGGCTTATACTGTTCATGGCTAACGGGTTTGTACTGTTCATGGACGTACTGTTTACTATCGGGCATGACATGCTATAGGAGTAGATTAGTAGATGCAAACCGACACTATATCAACAGCCATATATATGGGTGTCATGGTGCCTCCAGACCACTCGAGGTCCTGAGAAAAATATCAGCAGGAGCAGGAGTGCATGGCTTGCCCTGCCCATTGGGTCCTGGTCCCTGGTTTCTTCTCTCTCTCTCGAGGTGAGCCGGCATGCACATGGCTGATGGGCACATGGCTCCGCAGAGTGCGCCAGGAGCAACAGGATCAGGGCCTTCTTTAGTTCTCCCTCCAAATTTTAAGTTTTTTCACTCTCTCTCCATCACATCACATTAAATACACCAAAAGACATATGTTCGGAGTAGTAAATGTAGGTAAAAAAATAACTAATTACACAGTTTTTTTTTTTAAATCACGAGGCTAATCTTTTGAGCCTAGTTAGTCCATGATTGGACAATGTTTACCAAATACAAACGAAAGTGCTACGGGAGTGCTACGGGGAGTTCTAACGATTGCTTTTTTTCTAACTTTTTTTGCCAACTAAACAAGGCCCGGGAGAGCAAATGCATGGTCTCGGCCGTGCCACGGTGGCTTCGGGCCACACCCCTTCGCGCCCCCTTTCCTAATTTGTTTTCACATGCATGCACATGGACCGGCCATCCTTATCCACTCCTTCCTCCCGATCCCCTTTCTCGGCCCACGTAAAGACGGGAAAGGGGAGATGGGGAGGCGCGGCCTTCTTCGGCTCGCGCGTTGCCACAGCGGCGGTGGTCCGATGCAGCGGCTTTCGGCTTCGGCGGGTCGCGCACCATCTACGGAGGTCGTCGCCTGTCGGGCCGGCGGGTGGCGCTCCGCGACGCCGGGGCCCGGTGTCCGCGGCGGCGGGGCTGGGGCACCCGCACACAGCGTCGTGGCCAGGCGGCGAGCGGGAACACGTCGGCGTGTGCCGATTGATTGAGCGTACGTGATCGCGTCTGGGGTGGGGTGAGGCGCGACTGGATCGGCAAGCCCGGTCGGTCGGCGAGGGTCGGCCGTGGCATTGCTTTCGGCTGCGGCGGTGGTTCCACTCGTCGCGCCCGGGCGGCGGTGGTGGTTCCCGGGCTGTGTGCGTCCGCGGCCGCGGGGGGAGGGAGGGGGAGCCCGGGAGGGGAGGCTGCGTGGGGCGGGGCGTGTAACAGAGAACCTCCTAATTACGGGCCCACACTTTTTGTCATTGTCCCAAAGACCTCGACACGGTGTGCGAGATGCACCCAATAACTTAAGAAGCTGTCGGGTGTCATCGAAAACCCGATTACACCACTCATACCGGGATCAACAAAGGAGTAGCTACAACATTACAACATTTGTTACAAAAATATAAATCGAGTGCGGAAGAATAATAACATAATTTTACAAAAATATGAGTAAGTTACATTTGAGTAAACTTAACTTAATTTGCGGAAGGGAAACTAGAAGAAACCGGATCATGTCGAGCCCACCGACATAACCTTGGTTACAACGACGAGTCGGCACACGCAGCAAGGGTTAACAAACCCCTGATGCGGGAGTACTCGGCAAGACTTACCCGACTAAAGAAAATAGGAGAAGACTTCGGGAATGCTGGTCTTAGGAGTCAAGGTAAGACTTTAGCAAGAATCAAGAACTCTTTTTGCGAGAAAAGCTTACTATAAGTGAATCCTTACTTTCAATATTGTGGTAATTCAGATTAGTAGCTCATATATTCTAGGTTATCCTATTCTAGAGCAAACATATTTTCTTATTCCAACATGCATTCATCGAGCATCATGTTTATCATTCCATCATGCTAAAGCATGCATCATCATCTACGTGTAGAATATCCGAGAGTGAGATGGTTCATGATGGTCGAGCTTCGAAGAAGATTCTTTCACCCGAGGTGTCGGTGTCAAGTTTGACGTTGGCGATCCAACTTCGAAATCTGACTTTCCCTGCAATACTGGCAAGCCCCGGTGCATTTAAACCCTTCCTTGATATTTTAAAAGCTTTATATCACTTATGACTATGCTATGTTGCATTAAGTAATTAGGAGTTGAGTGATAACCTAATTCTTTGCATTACCATCCTTGTTTATTTCAATACCATCCTTGTTAACTAGTTTATTTCGAAAATGTTTAGTGATGCTTAGCCCTGCTTAATTAGCTAAGTTTTTCATCAAAATGTTTTATTTGAGAAGATGGTACTGTTTTCGGAAAAGAAAGAGAAGTAGTGATGAATTTGAGATCGGACGGGACGTAGGTTGAAAGCCGGCGGGATACCTAGCTGTGCTTGTCCCGTGTTGGTCGTTTAAGGACCGTCCGTTGTTTGGCTTGTTAAGTTCGGGACGTTTTGAACGCATATTGCGCTGAGACCTTTTTGGTCAATGGCACGTCGACCGGGCGATCACACCGGATCGGTCGACCCTAACTAGCCACATACTCCGGTAGCCGGATCTCGGTGGAGCCAAATCGGGAATGGCAACCACGCGACCGGGAGTGGAGAGATGGCGGGAGTACATGTTACCCTCGTGGGTTAAAGTCCCGGATTGGAGGTGTACGGTATTCTCGGGTGGCGCAGGCCTCGTTCCCGTTTTGGACAAATCTGAGAAAAGGTTGATATATGCAAGTTTGGGTACTACATATGTCGTGTGGTTAGGGATCCCCATTTGGGTATAATCGGTTCATGAATCGCCGTTGCTTCTAGGTTATGGAGACCCGTTCTTCTCGCCCATTCATCGTAGTAAATGATGGAATATGTTTTTTGAGGAAAGAGAGTTGGAATAAGAAAATATGTTTGCTCTAGAATAGGATAACCTAGAATATATGAGCTACTAATCCGAATTACCAATATTGAAAGTAAGGATTCACTTATAGTAAGCTTTTCTCGCAGAAAAAAGAGTTCTTGATTCTTGCTAAAGTCTTACCTTGACTCCTAAGACCAGCATTCACGAAGTCTTCTCCTATTTTCTTTAGTCGGGTAAGTCTTGCCGAGTACTCCCGTACTCGGGGTTTGTTAACCCTTGTTGCGGTGCCGACTACGTCGTCTCGTTAACCAAGGTTATGTCGGTGGGCTCGACATGATCCGGTTTCTTCTAGTTTCCTCGACTTCCGCAAATTAAGTTAAGTTTACTCAAATGTAACTTACTCATATTTTTGTAAAATTATGTTATTATTCTTCCGCACTCGATTTATATTTTTGTAACAAATGTTGTAATGTTGTAGCTACTCCTTTGTTGATCCTGGTATGAGTGGTGTAATCGGGGTTTCCGATGACACCCGACAGGCTTCTTAAGTTATTGGGTGCATCTGCACGGTTGTCGAGGTCTTTGGGACAATGACAGGTGTAGGTGGGCCCGGTAATTAGGAGGTTCTGTTACACAGCGCAGAGTTCGCAGCCGGTGTCGATGGCTGTGGCGCTTTTTGAAGCCGTGGCGACGCTTCTAGAGACGGCTGTGCAGAGGCTTCTGGAAGCTGGAGAAGGCAGAGGACGGGCGAGGTGCCGTGGAGGACTCGCGTAGGTTCCAGAGGTTTGTGACGTTTGATGCATTGGACGGTGGCGATCGTAGTATGGATGGATTGAACGGTCCTAGATGCGACACTGTAGTTGTACAGTGCAACTGTGAGAGGCGGGCACTATTCATCCGGATCCTCAGGTTTAAAGTAGTATCTATAGATATCTAAAGATCTAATTATGGTGGAACTCTAGGGCTTGGGACCTGAGGACTTGATGACTTGAATGATGAATGAATTGAGATATGGGATGCCTTTGGCCTGGGGTCAGCGGCCTTGCTTATATAGGGGTCTTGGATGCACCGTAGCCCTTGGATCAAACCGACCTTGAGCAATGGCTTAGATGCAATCTTAGAGGCGGTTGGGAACCGATGTAGGAAGCCGGAGGTCGATAGGTGGGACCAGGGCTCGGCGAGCCCCCCTCTTGTGGGCCCAGCTTTGGTGGCTCACCTTACGGTGTCTTCTAGATCCTTCTTTCATATATCTTTGAGATGGAATATGCTCGATGCGTATGCTTTGGATATGGATTTGGTCCTTTTCCTATTTAGTCCCTAAAAATATAAAGATTCACCAAAAGCGTGGAATTCTCGTCGGTTTAAGCCCTATTTCTATGTTTGGTATTCATTTTTGTCCATTTCTCATGTTTGGTTGATGGGTAAAAATAGGTGTTAACAAACGTCAACAAGCTCAGTCAAGCTTACTCTTTGCTAGTCCCTTAACAAAGCTAAACTTAAAAGTTGGACCAGGAGTTGCTCCTATGCTTTTCACACCTCAGAAGTACACATGCCTTCAAACAAAAATTCTCCTCTGGATTTAGAGTAGACTATTCCAACCTTAACTTATCCATATTACCTTTAACCATGGAGCTTGTAGCCTTTTCTTGGATCCCGAGCAATTGAAAGATAGAACAACCAAATCAAGCTAATTGTGTCTCAATGATACGTCTTGACCCGATGTCTATAACCAAGCGCGTGCACCTTGTGTTATAGTTCTATAACCAATGCATCAACGACTTTGGTTGTTATAGTGATCGGAGAAGTAGTTGGCGAGGTCGCCATGGTTGGCATGGTCATATCATCCTCCCTCCCTTGAAAAGGAGTCGCCCTCGACTCTAACACTTGTTGTCCAAATAATTGTGCGAAGTGAATGACAAGTAGTGTTGTGATAACATCACGAGCTTCATCTTCCATCATCACAAACAAGGTGTTTGAATCTATAATCATACAAACCAAGTAGTAGCCTTGTAGGTGGAAATCTAAACAATTTGGAATCAAGTTTAGCTTTCACCTTGAATGGATGTCTTGAACAAATGGTGAATGTTGATTGCCTTGTCATGGTCACATCATCCTCCCTCCCTTGAAGAAAAGTCGTCCCCGACTTTTGTTTACTGAAAACAATCTAGACAAAATAGAGGGTGGATGTACATGATATTTACAATAATCTTTTGTTTTGTTTTTCTTCATTTGTTCCATTACAATTCATATTTGCATTATTAGCTTTTTCAAGTAAGAAACATTCTCTCAACTTTGGCGAACCTACAAATAGCTTCGAAGATGTGAGCACAAGAATTTCTTTCAATCCAATCATTTGATTCATATTATCATATTTCATCTTTACAAGGTCACAAATATCAAAAGATAAGAAAGAAGCATTCTTGACATTCATATTGCTCGATTCGCGATGTGCTTGTCAAAATCATTGGTTCCAAATAAGATTTGACAATTTTGGGTGCATTAATGGAGCATGTGTTTAGAAGATTTCTTTCTTTTGATAAATCATATGAACAAAAAGAAGAACTTTTTTGGTTCTGTACAGAAGTTACCAATCAATCTTTTAATCTCGGATTCAGAAAAATATGGCAAACATGAATTGTTGCAAAGTCTTTTTGTCTTCAAATCGGCAAGCTTGTAACAAGTTTTATGGATAGCACAAACCTTACTTGTATCATGATGTCTCAAATTGAATTTGAACTTGCGATCGTAGGGGGTATTTAAAGATTTCATGGATGTTATCTTAAAAATATTCTCAAGTATATTATTCATCTCAACACATTTATCAAACATGACATAGCAAACACATTCAAGTAAGAGATATTTTGCCAAAGAATTCATCATGAGTATATATTCTCACATTATCAGATTTATTTACATGCAAAGTATTAGATACATGAGTGCAAAGCATCATGTATATGAACCATATCAAAGCATAGAAAAGATCATGTATGACTGAACATTGGTTATCAATTTGCAAAATTTCAGCAAAGGTATGATCATGTGACACTACCAATTCAGCACAAGTATCATGGTCAATTCTATTTGAAACATGTTCTCGTATCACAAATACTTACCACTATATTTTGTAAATTCAGATCTAAAATATTTTCATTACCTTTTAGACTTTGTGGTAGTTCTAAATCTGACCACTTTCCTCATCATGGTTCATGTTTTGGGCAGCAAACAATTGGTTACGTTGAATGGCTACCTTCTTATCTCTCTCAACAAGTATGGAGTTGTCATCAACAACCATCTCTTCCTTATGCTCATTGTAAACCTGCACATTTGGGAAGAAAACACTAGTGTTTCTTGTCAAAAGTATCCTCACATGACTTGAATTCTAAATCTCTGTTTTTTACGTGGTGTATCTCTCACTCTCTCAATTTTGATACTCTCATGGTCAAAGTGGGTGGAATCACACAACTCACTTTTGTCACTCTCTTGTTTGGCTATGCAGCCCTCATCCTCACATGGGTTTGGATTCACAATCACTTCGGCATCTTGTGAATGAACATATACATATGTGTCATATTTCTTAATGTTCTCCAATGGAATTGGAGCAGCGATTCTTGCAAAAGAACCAAGAGCTGAAGCCTCCTCAAATGCTAATGAGCTTGAATCACTTGAATGGACAGCACTTACATCATTAATGCCTTCAATCTGAACTTTAGGATGCATGCTACACAATGGAATTTCAGCATGACCATCCATTGCCTTCTCTTGATCTTCCTCATCAAAAATTGGGGGCTGATCATAATTCACCACACCATTTTCATCATGAACCTGCGCCACACAAGAAAAACAACTAGAAGAAGGTATTATGATGTTAGTAGTAAGTAATTCCTCACATGATTCCTCTTCCTTTTCACTCAACTTTTGTGTATCTCTCTCACACTTGAATTTTGTGGCTCTCGCCCTTACATATGGTGGAATCTCTCATATTTTCTTTTTGAACTCTCACACTCAATTTTTGTTATTGGAACTCCTCCTCACATATAGTGGAGTCTCTCTTCTTTTCATTTTGAACTCTCAAACTCAATTTTGGCTAGTGGCACTCTTTCTCACATGAGTGTTGTTGTCCATAGGACCTTCTTTGTGTCTCTTGCTGAATATTTCTTCTTGTGGGCACACAATAATCTTCAGCACCAAAGAGCGCACAGGGTTGAGAACTATGCCCAAATAGACCACCATGAGATTTGGTTGGGCTACGTCGTTGTGGAGCACGACCGCGCGGTGTAGGAAGACGTTCATCGAACATCCTCTCCATGCTATGCAGCAATGAGTTTTGAAATTGACGTAACACAGCTCGTGAGACTAGTGGTTCCTTTTCTCTATGTCCACCACCACAAACACTTGAATTAGATCTTGCCATGTTAGAGGGCAGCAAGAGAAAATGGAGTAGAAAAATATTTGTGGTAACACTCAATTTCACCTTTTACCTACCCAAGCTCTTGCCCGATCTCAAGGACCATGAGGGTGCTTTGGTGTGGCAGCTTCAACGGAGGTGGCGCGAAAGGTCGTAAGGATTACTTAATCGAACGCCCCGTTCAGGTTTTAAGGTGGAGCTATAGGTGGCTAACAAGGAGGGCTACAGTACTGCCAATCGAGTGGTTTGATGTGCTTAAAAGATATGAAAGTTCTTTGCTATCAAAATTTCCACCAACTTGGATATGTAAACTAAAATTTTCAGCAATAAACCGTAACACTATCTTCTTGATTCTTTTCACTTCTTCTTTTTTTTTGAATCTATTCTTTCTTTCTTTTCTCTCCTTTTTTTTTGATCTCTTTTTTTTTAATAACACTAACAACGGATACAAAAGATATATATATAAAAAACAGCGGTAACTAGCAACTTGTGGGACACAAAACACAAGATAACAGTACCGTCAAAAGGGTTATAGGTATTTTTTTGTGGCTTTGGACTATAGGATAAACAAAATATATTTGCTAGATAAACACAAGGATAAATATGTGGATAGTGAAAAGACCTACCGTGTCAGTAAAGCTTTCATACCAGATGATACGTCGACCCGATGTTAGGGACGGGGATGGCCCGATCTTCATGTCGGTAGGTCGACGAACAAGGTAACTTGTCGAAGAACGGCGGAGATAATTAACTAGCTTTATACCTGGCCAAGGTTGGATGCGACCAAACGACGCGGAGAGAGACACCGAAACCACAAGGACTTGAATCGATCTCCGAGCGACCGCAGAACCACAATCCGGAGCTAATCCACACAAGGCGAGGCAGCTGTCTTTGGAACTCACAAAGCACTAAGTAATGGATCCCAGAGGGATCTCTTCACAAGTCCAAGAAGAACAATGAAGAACAGGGGGTTGAGTAAGGCACTTTCGGCAGCTCGACTACAAAAATCACTTGGATTATCTTAATTCATCAAAAGTTGTTGATAACTTACACATAGGGAGTATTTATAATAGGAACAACCCTCCTAGGTAGGTGAAAACACGAAAATAAACTGAATGCATCGCCAATGTGAAAGGACTCCACGAGATGACCTTCGAAGTTGTTCCCGCGTGGTTGTTTGACTTCGGAGCGGTCTTGGTGTTTTGACCATAACTCCTTCTAGTAAACTCCAAATGACACGGGGTTGGATGCGTTGGAAAGCTAACGGTATAAGCTTTCTAACCATGTATAGTATGCACCACGAAATACTATATAATGGTACAGTTTTGCACACGAACTTCAGCTTGATGAAACTACCGATTTCTGCTTCATGAAATTACCGATTTCTGGAGCAACCTTCACAAACATATGGATATCTTCATAAGTACAAATCCAATAGTGTTGATTCTGGTGCCATTGGAAAGTAGACTTGAAAGCTTTCCAACAAGTCCTCATGCGCCTTCATAGCATTTGTGGATCGAAAGTTATGACTGTTTCTTTGCAATTACCGATTCTCGGGGAAAAGCTGGCGATTCTCGGGGAAGCGCCGATTCTCGGAAAACCGCCAATTCGGAGGAAATTGCTGATTCTTGTGTTCTTCTTTAGTGAACCTAAGCAATGTAAACATACATAACCGATAGCATAAAGTTCTCATTAGTTTCTAATTGAAAATCGCAAAGTAGCGCGTGCACCTTGTGTTATAGTTCTATAACCAATCCATCAACGACTTTGGTTGTTATAGTGGTCGAGAAGAAGTAGGGCGAGGTCGCCATGGTTGGCGTGGTCATATCACTCAAGCTCTTCGATCAACTATTATTTCAGAGTTTTTATAAGATTTCCAAAATAAAACTCGAGTTCACTATTGTACAACCCTCTCATGTCTCTCATATGTGGTATTTATGGATCCTCACCAACGCATTAATGGTGTTATGCCTTTTCTCTCTATGGAATATATATGTGGAATTTCTGGAATAAGGCAATTGTACATTTGTGCCTTCTCTCTCACCCTACATCTAAGGCTTATATGTGGAGCTCATTCATGTGGAGACAGCTCATACATACTTACTAATGCATATATTGTAAAGTCAAACAATGGATCCAGAGAAACAAGTCATACAATTAAATCAAGATGTGCATGTGTATGGCAATATATATGGTGGACTGGATATGGTGGTAGAGGTTATATGTGGTTATGGTGGATGATAGTGGCTATATAGTGGTAGGTGGATGGGGTGAAAGTCTAATTCTACTTTTGCTCCTTAAACTAAATCTCTCTTTTGGGACTTAGAAATATTGGGAGAACCCGGGCCGTATTCTCGTTTTCTTTTTCTCTTCTCTCTTTTTTTTTCAATGTGGACCCTTGTCCATCTTTTTTTTCTTTTTCCTTGATACAACCCAAGCCTTTTCTATGATGAGTATTGGAGAGATAATAACAAGAACGATGGACCTTTATTATTTGGAATGATGGGGTATTTTGGCTTTGTGGATATAGGAAAGATTTTTGGTTGTTTACTCCTAGTGTAGGAGTAAAACGTTTTTGGGTGGATCTCAATGGAATGGAATAGGATTGCGTACTTCTAATGTAGAAGCAGCGATATATAGGTAGAGTGGAGTGGAATGGAGTAGAGTGGAGTGGAGTGGACACAATCTTGATTTTAAAAGTAATGACGAGTCTCAAAGGGTCAACAAAGCTTGACAGCACTCAATGCAAAGTAAGCAGCATTTATGTATATCCAAGGTTTCCTATTCTAAGTAACATGTATATATGACTTTGGTAGGAATTCAAGCTCTGTCATATAGGAACTCATCATCTAGCATTTTTAATTTTCAAAAGATAAATCTCCAGAACTCTAGTGTCACTAGGAACAAGATAAACAACAACTCAAACTTTTATATATCATATCTGTCAATTATCTAGACTTAGATCAAGCATTTGCTACCCACAGTTTTCAGGTTCAGAGTAAATCTCTAGTCAAAACAGTTTATCAATACTCGCGAGAATTCAAGCTTGAAAACTAGGCACTTGAAAGGATTTACAATAGAGCAACTATTCATCATTTCCAGGCATGAGGATCATCCTTAGAGTTCGTTTAAATTAGGCGTAAAAAGCAAACTGGTGTAGACTCTCTCTTGTTTATTTATTTCACACTTAAAAATCACATTCTAATATAGACTATATAAAGACTTATACTTTTTATTTGGTTTGTATGGTTATACATCTTTTTATTTCTTTTCAAATAAAGCAATCATATATAGCTAATGATAATTTAAGACATAGGATAGTAATACTTATCTCGATAACAGGGAGTTGCCCTCCCCCAAGCTTGATGTTGAAGTGGTGGGTAATGAATATCCATCGGGCCATGTAGATACTAAGAATTTGATTGTTCTTGATGATCATGTCAACATCCGGCTTGTCATTTGAATAGGCCCGGGCGGTAGAAAGTGTCGGTCTTCTCTTGATGATGTGGAGGTGAGGTGGCGGTGATGATAGTGTTGACCTTCCTTGGTGGAACATTGATGGTGTGATCCAGGAGTGCTTATCCAGTGGTCGTACATCTTCATGTTGTTGTATCTTACTCCTTCGAGTCTTTCAATTCTGCTGAATTCAAATAGACAATAAAGCTAGTGGAACTAGTTAAGCATTAGTGGTGTGGCCACTTAGACTTTGGTTGCCTAGGATTGATCATTGTTGAAATCGGCCCTCGGCCGATCAACCCTAGGCCGAATACCGGGCGAGGGGAGCCCTCATTTGCCCGAGGATGCCAAAGATAAGCCGAAAAGAAGAAGAAACGGAATGGCGAAGTTCCAAAACTTGGGTCTAGCCTTTCATTTTTTCTCCTCCTGTACATTCCCTGAGGGCACTATTTATACACGCCCGTAGGCTTTTCTACGGACCATTCTACCCCTCTACCTACTACTATTCCTAGAATATTCAGTTTCTGGCGCGGGGCAGCTTGGTCCCTCCTGCATCGTCGACCACCTACTCCCGTTGGACTCCCATGGGACCCAGCCGGGCGCCTCTGACCTTTCCTGCAAAATAGACAGCCCTTGTGAGAGAGGGTAAGGGAAATCTTCGTGAAACACAGGAAACGCAAAATCATATGTTCGGAACCCCGAGCGTATCTTCGGCCGGCACACGCCGACGAGCCTGCCCGAAGCGTCGTGTCCATATTCGGGTCTCCGAACGTATCCTTCGCCTGCGCCTGTCCCCAAATTGGTCAGGGATCCCGAACATACCCTCGGGTGCCCGAAATTGCCTTCGGTGTTTAACCGTCGCTTGGTCCCCCCCCGGGCGCGGACCCTCACTCGGTATCCCAAACATATCTTCGGGACTCGAAGACATCTTTGAGCCCCCTCGAACATACGTTTGGTTCTTGCCTCCCTCGGGCGTGCCAAAAGCCATGCCAAGCGAAAGAGGCGCCGATGGCCCCGAGGGTGGGGGTGGGTCCCCATTAGGGTACCCCCAACGGTAGCCCCTCGCCACCGCGAGGGATATTTTCTTTCCTAGGAAGGCATCCCTCGCGTCGGAGCCTCTGTGCCCGAGACGCCGTCCCTCCGAAGGGTGGCGGGGTTTATTGAGGTACGTGCGCACTTGCCGGGAGATTGGTTTTTTTCATTATTATATATATATATATATATATATATATATATATATATATATATATATATATATATATTCAGCCAAAACGTCGCGTCGGTTGCCTCGGCGATTGTGCCGCTTCATGTGCGACGTATAAATAGCCCCCGGGGCGAAGGCACATTTCACACCGGTTGTTGCCTTCAAGCGCACAAGGGTATTCGGATCCTTTCGGCTACTCGGATTTATTGACTTTGCCCCGCGCCCTTCGGAGGAGTTGTTTTTCGTGAGGTTTGATTCTTATTTTTGAATTATCTTTCTTATCGTGTCACTACCGAACAGAGCGATTTCCCGTGAGGCCCAAGCTCACGGGATAGGCCCTTTACCAGGGAAAGTCTTTCCCGGGGGTAAATCACGGATATCGTCTCGGGGAACATAGGGGCCGGGAAATACCTCTTTCCCGTGAACACCGATACTACCCCCAGGGAAAGGATTTCCCGTGATCCTATTTAGCACACGGGATATAGTTAAGGGGGGGGGGGCGGGCCGCGTCAACGGGGAGGGTGTGGAACCCGTTATGGCCTACGTGGCTGTTCCACAAAACGGCGTTTTGAGATGATTTCCGTGAGCATAACGGAGTAGCTCACGGGATATCAGCCTCTTTCCCGTGAGTCAAGTTGTGCTCACGGGATAGATTTGGCCTCTTTCCCGTGAGCCGTCTCCACTCACGGGAAAGGTTTGGCCTCTTTCCGTGAGCTACTCACGGGAAATTGTTCTTTTTTTTTTTTTTTTTTGTTCCGGCGCATAATAGACACATATAAATATATATACCACATATATATGATCCAACCACATATATTGCTCGATAAATCCATAATACCACATATATCACATAAGATCCAACCAAGTCACAAGTTCAACCACATGTCCATGAGTGCAACCACAAGTTCACAAACTCACATAAAATCCAAGTTCGAGAAGTTCAAGTGCACAAGTTTTGAACCTAAATCATGACAAATTTACGGCCCACGGCCTCCAACCTTCCAAGCGCGTTTCCCAAAGCGTCCGGTTGAGATTGGTTCGGAGTTGGGTTCGAGGCATGAGAATTATCCCGCACGTAGGCAAAGACAAATAGTTAGTAATTTGTGAGACAAAATTCAAGGTAGATTCTATTAACTTGAAAAAGAAGAGAAATAGTTAGAAATTTCTGGCAAATCCCCGCACGGAGGGGTTTCCAACCTCGCAAGAAAACAACGGCTCGATGGCCGACAACCACATGTCCACGTGCGCATCTCATGGTGCATTCAAAACTCCAGATCATATCCATTCACATTCATATATGCATATTTCGAGTTACGGGAGACAAACTCACAGGAGAGGCTCCATGCGGTGGAGGGAAGATCGACGGCTGACCGTAGACGGGCGGTGGCGGGAAGACGGGCGGTGGGGACGAAGACGGGCGGTGGCGGGAAGGCGATCTCCGGTGGCGGCCGCACACCAACCCTGGCCACCAACACGCCGGAGGTACGCTAGGAGAGCTTCCATGCTCTTACGGTCTTTGCTCGACCCTCTCTTGCTCGCTCGAGCCCTCTCTTGCTCCGCTCATGAGCCCTTGCCCGCTCCTCTCCTCGGCCTCCTCCCATCGCTTCCTCTCTTCCTCTATCCGGGCCTATTTCAACACAAAGTTAGAACACGGTGAAAGAGTATGTAACGATAAATGAACCTTAAATAAAAATAAATAAACCTCAAGTCCGGAGACCGTAGCTTTGGTAAGTGCTTGGCCGCTCGCATATCACCGGGCCCCGGAGCGTGCACGGAGCTCGGATAGCTTCTTTGTGTTGTGTGGGTTGATAACGCTATCACCCAAATAGTACCGCCGTGCTTCTTGCCTCCTCCGGCGATCATGGCGATGTGCCCCTCAATGTCATGCCCGCGGGGATCGAAGCTTTCTCCATACCGCTCCCTCGCCACTTCGGTGTACCCTCCGATCTTCGTGGCGGTCGGGTTGGTGTAGGCTTCGGGCCCACCTCGGGGTTGAAGGCGACCACGGGATCTTTATACCTGCCCGTGTGGGAGCAAGCAAAGGCCTCGGCGTCTTGATTGGCGTGCCATGTGCACGCTCTGTGTGAGAAAAAAAAAAGTAGCTAGAATGCTTAGAAAGTATTGAGTTGCACATCGAGAAAATAAGAATTGGATAACACTTACATATCTAACTTGGTAGGCCGCGAGATTAAGGTTGCCTTGATGGTGTGGTACACTGGCATCATGGCACGCCGTTCCGGTAGTCGTTGTGGACCTCCCGATAATCTGTATCGACCCACTTGTCCACCTGAAGCTCGGCAAAGAACGCCTATGCAACAAGCACCACTGCGGAATCACCTCACAGGACACCAAGTATAACACATATTATAAAAATCACATTAAGCATAATTAAACTTAGTATGACCATTCAATATTTACCTCCATGTATTGTTCTTTGGTCGATTCAGGCGTTTTTCCATTCCTCCTTATCGAGCCTCTTTTTCTCGTTTATCGCGTACCACGTCGACGGCGGCCGCGTGCCTCGTACCACATGTCTAACACAAGCTTGAACAGCGTTTAGAGCCACTTCATCCTTCTCGGCCTCGTATCCCTCCTCGCACTTGAAGTATTTACGCACATAGAAGCAATGTAATAAGTCATTATTTCTAACATTAGAATTTGAAGCGATGTATTTGTACACTACGGTCGCGACATAGACTTACCCAAAACTCTTTGATCACACGCACTTTGCCTTGTTATTATATTTCATGTCATCCTCATCATAGTTGTCCTCAAAGTCCACGTCTTGGTGGAGCGACTTGACAGGATCCTCTACTCCGTCGATTTTAACAAGGCCGGGGGTAGTGCTTCTTGACCGGAATACCAAGAATGCCATTGGGAAGGCGTCCTTGAACCGAGTTCAGCGGTGACAACAAAACCCCGCCCAAATGATCAAGAATAACTATTAGTTCCTATTACGATTTTGAAATATGAAAAATAAGAAAGTAGTGCTAAAGTGTAAAGTAAAATTACCTTGGGGGTGTCTTTGGTCTTATGGTGGGTTTTCGGTCCTTAGCGGGTAGTCGATCCGGGAGTGCGGAGGGGCCTCGCAAGTAGACACGCCTGCGGGCGGGGAGGAAGAGGAACCCCCTCCCCGTACTACGGCTGAGTCCCCTCCGTGTGGTGCGGCGTCGGCGGTCCGCGTGGTGCGACGCCGGCGGTCCGCTTTGCTGCGGCAGCCGAGAGGTCCATGTCCTCCGCCTCCGCCTCCTCCTCCTCCTCCTCCTCCTCCTCGTGCACTGCGGTGGTGGCGACGGTGGTCGGGCTGCACGACTTTTGCCCCCCGCCCCTACCCCCGTGGCGGTGGTGGTGGCTCGACGCTTCCCCTTCTGTTGCCCCCTTGCCCTAGCGAGGCTACACTTCCGAACCTCCCGGTCATTTTCTTGAGGACATTCGTTCGAGGCATCTTTTTTGAATGACCTGCAATTAGATGTACATAATTAGTAAAAATGCAAAATTAAATAGAACATAATTATAAAGAGATGAAAAACCAATAATCGAGAACATAATTATTAAGAGATGCATAGTATTACATGTATTAGAAATAATCCTCATCCCCATCACGATTTTCGCCTTTGTCGGATCATAATCCTCATGATCACTATCATCCATGTCTACGTCTTCCAACATATGAAGATTGGCGGGATCCATGGGAGGAGGAACAACGTCAACACTTGCATTTGTCCTTAAGTAATTTCTCAAATAGCTTGTAAGTCCTTCGCATCTCGAACCTCCTCGTCCTCCTCATCATCAACAACACTTTCATTGTCTACTTCCATTTCGTTGGGCCGGTTATTTCTATCACAAATTTACCTTGTAGCCCTTCTTCTTGGAAGAACTCTCCCTCATATGTGTTTGCATTAAAATGGTAATCGTCCCTGTTTGGGGACGGGTAGTCTACCGTGTGGCAATACCTTACTCGCACAACATCCCAACCCTTAAGCCGCTCGTCGTCCGGCAATACCATGGGAGATAATAAACTTGTGTGGCATGTTGAGCCACAATGTAGACATCATCTTCGGCCATCCGGGAATCTTGTCGAATCCGAACAATCCCAAGTTGTTCGAGGTCCGAATTTGTTATTTCGGGATCGAACCAATGGCACTTAAACACGACGAGAGCAAGCCGTTTAGAGCGGGGAAATGGAGCTCATATATTTCTTCAATTCTTCCATAATAACCTTTAGTGCTAGTTCCATCATCACCTTTAGTGAAAACTCCGGTATTTGTGGTTTTTCGGTTTGGTCGATTCTGCTCATAGCTCGTTGTGTGGTAGCGATATCCATTCACGTCATACCCGGTAAATGACCTAACCCTCGGTCTCAAAGCCATTGGCAACTTTGTATGAGCTCGGGATGCATACCCGGATCGGTCGGTGCCCGCAAGCTCAAGCGGGATAAATGAAATGAGGCGGTTCGTTAGCATATCAAACGAGGCGTTATTTAATTAACATGAATTGGACCGATACACGGCGTTTGAACCAACTAATGAAATCGGGTTTTCCATTGCCCGGCAAGACTCGTCTAAGCGGGCGTCCAATTCATGTGCTTTCAGCGGCGTTCGTTGGCCCGTAATTGCCTTTCCTATACCAACGAGAGACAAAAGGGTTGGATGCGAGAATATTAAGTACTAGAAGACAAGTAGGTTCTATGCTTACGGTTGTGACTTCTTTGTATGTAAGGAAGCACTTCGTCCCAGGTTGAAAAGTATATAATTCATTATCTTGATCCACTCAATTTGTCAACATCTTTATTTTTGAACCACTTGCACGTCCTAGTTCTCCTTGGAAAAGGTTGAGGGTTGATTCATTTTCATCGAGCATTGTAACAAGGGGGTGGATAATGCGAGCTAGGAAGGTTGTCACCATAGTATTTTGATGTGAAGTCGACATCTCTGCCGAACCTTTGCTACTCGCGATGGAACCCTCAATCTTACACTTATTTTTACGGTCGGCCCGAACATGCTTTCGAACTCTCTCAACAAAGATAGCACCAACGAAATGTGCGGGGCCACCCACCCTTGCCTTGTATGGAAGGTGCAAAATCAAATGCACCATCGGAACGAAGAAACCGGGCGGAAATATCTTCTCCAACTTACGGACCAACACAGGTGCCATTTTTTCCATTTCTTCTAGTGTGGTCGAGATAACTCTTTAGCACAAAGTTGCCGAAAGAAATTGCTCAACTCTGCCATCACATGCCGGACATGATCGGGGGACATAGCCTCGAAGCATCTTTGGAAGAAGCCGCTCCATCCATATGTGGTAGTCATGACTCTTGAGCCCATTGATTCGCATAGTAGATAAGTTCACTCCCCTCCTCGTGATTCTTTGCATACCCATCGGGGAACATTAATTTACGAAACCATTGCGGTACTTCCCTCCTTTGGGGCCTGCTCAACACGTAATCGGCCTTAGGTTTTTTCCATCTCTTGCCATTGCTAGGAGGCTTCATTTCTTGCTTCGGTCTGTCACATAACTCTGCCAGATCAATTCTAGCCTTAACGTTGTCCTTTGACTTGCTAGTTTCCATGAATGTTCCAAGAAAATACTCGGCGATGTTCTTTTCAGTATGCATTAAATCAAGGTTATGTGGAAGAAGAAGGTCATCATAATAGGGGAGCCTCTCTAATCCTGACTTGTGAGTCCATGCATGATCCTCGCCATAACCCACAAAGACACCATTTTCATCAGCCACAAGAGAATCCACTTGAGCACGTACCTCAGCAGATGTCATCATCTCCGGTTTTGGGTCCGTAACTTGGAGACCTTTCGTAAAGTTCTTCTTGTCTAGCCTGAATGCATGGTCGGGAGGGAGGAACCGCCGATGCTTGTCGAGCGCGCGAATACTTGCCACCCTTCTTCAACCGGGTGAACCTCACGGCCGCCTTGCATCTTGGGCAAGGGAACTTGTCGTGCACACACCAGCCACAGAATATCCCATACGCCAAGAAATCATGCAGGGAGTAGTGGTACCACACGTACATCCTGAAATTTCTCTTCAAAGCTCGGTCGTACGTCCAAAACCCTTCATTCCAACCTTTGATCAATTCATCAATCACAGGCTCTAAGAACACACCCATTTTATTTCCCGGGTGGCCAGGAATTATCAAAGACAAAAGAATGTTCTTACATTTGAAAGCGAGACGCCGGAGGGAGATTCGGCGGGATAACGAATACAGGCCAACAAGTGTATGGGGCAGTCATCATTCCATAAGGATTGAACTCATCTCATTTGCCGGCGCAACACGCACATTACGAGCCTCCATAGCTTTGTCAGGATGAATATTGTTGAAATGGGTCCATGCTTCGGCATCGGATGGGTGTACCATCTTATCTGGATTGTAGCGACGCCCATCTTTGTGCCATGTCATCTGTTTCACGGACTCCTCGGTCATGTACATCCGTTGTAACCTCGGTCCGAAGGGAAGGTACCGTAGGATTTTCACGGGGACCTTAAGGCGCCTCTTCTCACCGTCTTCACTGGGTCTACCTCTATGAACCTTGAGGATTTACACTTTGGGCGGGCGTATCATCTTTGTACTCTTTCCTAAATAAGACGCACGCGCGTTCTCACAAGCATGTATCTGCTCATATGGCATCTTGAGTACCTTGAGGAGTTTCTCGACTCGTACATGTTCTTTGGCAGCACGTGACTCGCGGAAGCAAGCCCCCAAAGATCGTCAACATGTCGGTGAAGCCGTCTCGACTAATATTGCATCGGGCCTTCAAGTCCATAAGGCATGAAATGGCATCTAGTTTGGAGACCTCACAATAGTCGTGAAGGGGTTTTACGTGCCGCCTCCAACATGGTATAATAGGCCTTTGCGGTTTCTTCGGCTCCTCCTCCCCCCCTCATCCCCAAGTCCTTGCTCAAAGTTTCCGGCATGAAAGTCATCTATCATGTCTCCTATCCCGGCATCAGAAGCAAGATCATCGATGCGTTGCCTCACGACCTCGTCTCTCATACGCTCAGTTTCACCATGGAAGATCCACCGCTTATAGCCATCCGTCCATCTATACTTGGGAAGATGTTTAGACATGTCCTCCTTACTTTGCCTTTTTTATTCCCACATTTCTTGCATGGACACCAAACCTTACTCGCACCTCGAGTATTACGAAAAGCCTTGTCCACGAAAGCCACCGCTCTTCTTAACCCACTCAAGGTCATAATCTCCAAAACTCCTCCAACCATCGTATATCCACGCACGGTCATCCATTCTCTATCATATGCGCGAGAATATAAGAATGCAGTGCATCTACACAAGGATCCTACCATCTAGTAGGTGAAGATAGGTCCTAATCCCACCCGAGGGATGCGTAGATGAGGTCAGTTCCATGCTCCACTCCTATCGAGGGAGAGGGAATTCGGCGGCACCTCCCATTTGTTCTCCGAATACATGTCCTCCCCGAGAGGGGAGGCGTGTATTCGAAGAACAACGAGGGGGAGATCTGCACAAAACTTTCGAATCGACAGAGTGGAGCATGGAGTGGAACCTCATCTACGCATCCTCGGGCTGTCCAAAAACGTGGACAATTCGAAAGCAGATCACGGTTATAGGTATGCGGGGATGCGCATACTTCCAACCGTATCTCTTTCGAACGGGGAGACGCCCTAAGCGAGGCTGCGCGATCTAGCTACGACCATGACACGGAAGGAGGGGATATACCTAGGGTTGCGGTGGAGTTCTGTTAGCCGGCGAGGAAGAAGATCGGGGCCGCCAAGGGACTCGGTCGGCTCGGCAAGGCACTCAACTCCGCTCGGGAGGGCTCCTCTGCGCATAAAAGAAGCACACGGGATCGGTTGAAAATTTAAAGCAAGGGAACCTCCCCACGGGGAGGTTTCCAATACTGCAAACAAAACACACACGACACGATGGCCGGCGGCCACATATATATTGACATAAACAAGTCACATGGCTCGATGGCCGACAACCTGCGAGGCCGAAGGCGAGGGGCGCCAGGAGACGGATCCGGACGCCGAGCGGCGAGGGCGGCGGGCGGGTCTAGGCGGACCTGAGTGGGGCGGTCGTGCTCCTCCTCCTCCTCCCTCGCCTCCCTTTTCCCTCCCCTTCCTCCTCCTCTCCTCCCTTTTCCCTCCTTCCTCCTCCTCTTCCCTTCTTCCACCTCCTTCCTCCTCCTCTTCCCTTCTTCCTCCTCCTTCCTCCTCCTCTTCCCTTCTTCCTCCTCCTCTCCTCCCTTTTCCCTCCTTCCTACTCCTCCTCCTCTCCTCCCTTTTCCTTCTTCTTCTTCCTCCTCCTACTCCTCCTTCCTCCTCCTCCTCTCCTCTCTTCTCCCTTCTCCCTCCTTAATCCTCCTCCTCTCCTCCCTCTCCCCTACTCCTTCCCGGGCGGCTGCTGCCCCCCCCCAGCGGGTGGGGGGCGAGAGGAGGGCCGGCCCGCTCGCGGAGGGGGAGGGGGGGGGGGGGGGGGGCCGGCACGGCTCCGGGGAGGGGGCGGGGCAGCCCGGGAGTGGGCGGCGGCGGGCAGGCGCGCGGTTCGCGGCAGGCCGCCGGGTGGTGGCGGTGGCGGGGAGCGGCGTGGGTGGTGGCGATGGGCGGGTGATGTGGTCGCCGGTGGGGCGGGGCCGATGGTGGGGGGCGGGCGTCGGCCGTGGTGGCCGGGCGGCGCGGTTGGGGCGGCGGGTCGTCGGGTGGCGGCGGTCGTCGGGCGGCTCCTAGGTGGTGTGCGGTGTGTGTGTCGAGTGTGTTGTGCGTGTGTGGTGTGGTGTGTGTGGGGCGGGGTTGACTAAATTATAAAAAAAAACACTCTTTCCCGTGATGGATCGGGGGATCACGGGAAAGACACCTCTTCCGTGATCCCCCGGATCCATCACGGGAAAGAGGATTTTTTTAAATATCCACCGCCGCCACTGCAGGCGGGTCCCACCGCCCACATCTTTCCCGTGATCCCCTCACACACATCACGGGAAGAGGATTTTTTTTTAAATATCCACCGCGCCACTGAGGCGGGTCCCACCGACCACCCCTTTCCCGTGATTAGCTCACGAGAAATCTCTTACCTTTCCCGTGAGCAGCGCCGCGGGGAAAGGGTTATTTCGAAAACTAAATTTATTACTCCCCTTTCTTTTTCTAACAGATATATTTTCAAACTTTGATCAAGATTACTTCAAAAATACCTTATCACATACACTCACCCATACATAATTGATCCTTGCTTAAAAAAAAAATTACCATTATTTCATGTGGTTCTATCTCCTTTTTTTTCAAAATTGTATTTACTTCACTACAACAAAAAATTATAATAATTACCAAAATAATCCAAAAAATTCTCGAAAGTAGACATGACACAATATCCGAGGTCATTTGCATATAGAAAAAGTTTCGTAGCCAAACCACAACTTGACCACCACATCCACATGAAATGACACTGGATCATTCTCAACAAACATGAAACTTCTACGTAGATGTTGGAGCTTGTGAACATCGTGCGTGCCAACTTGTCTAAACGTTCCCAATTTTTTATCATAGCCTCGGCATAAGATATCATGACATATTATCAAATTTCATGATTTTTTGCACATCGGTTTATTTTCTAGAATTTTTTAAACCACTAGAACAGGATTAACGTTCATGATTTCGTATTAAGATGTTCGATTTTCGTTATTTTTTTAAATGCAAGGTCTTACATTGTGTTGAGTATGAGGAATATAAATTTTCTACTAATTTTTTTTCAAAAATTTGAAGCACTTGTAGTTCAAATTTGGCCTTATTTCATAAATTCCCATAAAAGAGAATAATTACCTAAATATATCAAATAAAGTCAATAATTCACCAAACTTTAATATTGAGTGCCATATGATGTGCAACAAGCGTAGAAAAAGTTTGGAAATGAAAATCCAAAAAAAAAATTCCGTGGCGTCTTTCCGTGGTTGGGGCGCTCACGGGAAATGGGGCCCTTTTCACGGAGGCCTACTTGTTTGGCCCACGGAAAGCCTGCCCGAGGAAAAAGATATCCCGTGAGCTAGGCGGAGCTCTCACGGGGAAAGGGTGGACGGAGGGGACGGAGCGGGGCTGGGGCGACGGCCGTTCCCTTTCCCGTGAGCCCCCTCCTCACGGGAAAGGGGTGGGAGATTTCCGTGAGCTGTCCATCACGGGAAATTTGATATCCCGTGGGTATTTTCTTTCCCGTGATGTTTTCACCCTGCTCACGGTATATCTTATTGTTTCCCGTGATTATTTCCTGTTAGCTCACGGGAAAACATTTTCTCACGGAAATCGCAGGATTCCGGTAGGGTGTGTTATTTTGTTTGTTTATTTTCCTTTCTGTTGTTTCTTAGACTTCGGTTTCTTTTTCTATTCGCGCTTGATTTAGATGTCTGGGAGTTCGACTGTTTCTGACTCTTCGAGCTCGGGCTCTTCCTCGAGTTCGAGATCATCCGAAAGGACGAGGACCGAGTCATCGGCTGTAGATCACGCAGGTGTTCCGAATGCTGGGAACGCTGGTAGTGTTGAGTCTGATGCTGGAAATACGGAGATTGACATTGTCGGATTGACTGATGGGAATGCCGAACCTGTCGAGGTAGACGGCGAAGAGCAAGGCGAGATAGGGGAATCCGCAGATGTGCAGGCTCCGAAATCTACCTGTCGCATTGGTCGGTCGTCTGTGATGGAAACTCTGCTGGACAGCTATGTCGAGGATGGGATTATGGATTCAGTGAGCCGCTCGCTGAGCAGAGCCCTTGGGAACGAGACGACCCCTCGGCCCGAGCCCTATGAGGCTGTTGTCTTTAGGGATTTCTTCCAGGCCGGGCTTCGCGTTCCCCGCGATCCATTTTTTGGCGAGTTACTTGAGCGCTTTAACTTGCAGATTCATCACCTGACTCCCAATTCGATCTGTCGGGCTCATATCTTCGCCCTTGTTACTCGAATGATGGGGTACAGGCCCACAGTTAACTCATTTGCTCAGTACTACGAATCGCAAATCTTCGAGAGTTATACTGACGATGAATCTGGGCAATTATACCGAAAGGAGTATGGCTCTTACACCTTTGTGCCATAGAAAGGTCATAAGGCCTCGCGGTTGGTCCCTGCTTATCGGAACAAGTGGGATGACTGGACTGATTTTTGGTTCTACGTTCGTGTTGCCAGTGACGAAGAATTGGCTGAGTCGATTACTAACGATCTTCCGAAGCCGAACGTTTTTGCTTCAGAACTGACACCTATGGATGGGTTGCGCTTTGGAGAGCTTGTGGATGATACCGAAGGTGATGATGCAGCTATAGATGCTTTTGAGAGGACTTCCTGAAGGCAAATCAGCCGGGATTTGGTCGAAGAAGGTCTTGCTTTGGACTTTTGGCCACTTGGCCGAGATGCATCTCTTCTTGCTTTCTCGGATAAGGATGGTTACAGAGGGCCTGATGTGTTGGTGCACAGACCCCCGGATTATATGACTGATTATGAGTATGTTACCGAAATTGAGGGGCTTTCGAAACTAATCATCGGCCCTTATACTGAGAAAAAGAGCACCGCATGAAGTCCAAGCATCTCGGGGATCTTTCAAGGCTTAACCGAGTGTTTGACTTGATGGGTCTTAAGTACTTGGATCGTGAAGATCCTGCTGAAGTTAGAAAGTGGGAAAGGGCGATTAGAGCCGCCGGTGGCGTTGTGAGCCGAGGCCGCGGTCGCGGCCGTGGGCGAGGTAGAGGACGCGGTCAGTCGTTGGCTCTGGCAGCCCGTCCAAGCACCGCTCGTCTTGAGACAAGAAAGCGAAAACAGATTTCGGGTGCGGCTGGACCTTCAGAGCCGAATGATGTTCGGTTGGGTCGCGAGATGGCAAAAGCGGTGAAAGGACCCCGAAAGGTAGTTCCCGGATTGCACCGGAAATATGGGGTTGCAGTTGACGAATCGGTAGATGCTATGTTTCTTGTTTTCGCTACTTCGACTTTGTTGTCTTCACCTTGACTACTCTTTTTTGGCGCTTCTGACCAGCTAGTCTGTTTCTCTCTTTTCTTTTCTTTTTCAGACCATGCCGTTCTTGTTTTTTTTATTAAGCAGAATAAAGTTCAAACAATAAGGCGCCACGGTAACCAAACAATTACAGAGGCGGAACCTAACAACTACTCGGATACAATAGCAGGGATTACATTTGGACCCAGTTTGCGACAAGACGACCCGCCTTGAGCATGGCTAGGCGACCTCCTCGGGGAGGCCCTCGGTGTTGAGGTCCATGGCGGAGAGGTCAAACTGTCCCTCAAGAAGCATCTCAAAGCGGCGCCGCTTAGCCGACGGCATACCACCCCCTGAAGGCGCCCCGACCCCTCTCCTCCCACAACGGCTGGAGCCTCCCCTTCCGCACGCCGGTGCCCAACTTCGGGCAAGAGCATTTGAGCTGCAAAGTCGCATTAGCAGCCCTTGGCCGCGGCGCGATATGACCACTACGACGCGGTGCATGCATGGAGGCTGGAGTGCGCGCCCGACGGAGGCGTGGTCCCAACTTGATCGGTGGCGCGTGCCGGTGGCACACACACCAAATCCTCAACCTCTTGCTGCCGGGACCTCCCGGGCACGGCGAGGCGGGGAGAACCTCGTCTTCGAGGAAGACACCGGAGGCGGGTCGAGAGCAAAGCAGGCTCATCCCGCATCGAAGGGGCCTCCTCGAACGTCGGCGAAGGGCCGGAGGTCGCGTACTCCGCCGCCACAAGATCATCCCACCGGTTGGCCTGCAGCGGGGCTGCGGCGCCGGAGGCGGACGTCCTGCAAGAGGCGCGACGTGGAGCATCCGGCCACCAGCTCATCAAGCATTGGGTCCCCCGAGAAGGGGCTCCGCAGCCACACGCGACTCGAGCTCCAATGGGTCGGTGTAGCATGATGCGGTGCAGGCCTTCAGCCAAGTTGAGGCACCATTCACCGCTACAGCGTCGTCGGTGTCGGAGGGGGTCGGATAGAGGATGCGCCCAACGAGCAAGGAAGCCGCATGCGGCTGGGCGCCCGAGGGCACCACGACCCTCGCCACGATCGCCGGCGCCCCGCGGAATCAGGAAAAGGGTTGTTGCTGGCATGGCTCCTGCGCCCGACCGGCGAATGGGTGCTGGGGTGGGCGGCGATGCCGATGCTTGCAGTCCCTCGCCCGGTGCCTCGTGCCAAGGCAAAAGAGGCAACGCCGACGGGCCGGTAGCGCTTGGCGGCAATGTGATCCCCGGCGAGCGGTTGAAGCAGAGGCCGATGAGAGGCGCCGCGGGCGACGAGGGCGAGGCGAGGCGTGGTGGCGGCGGCCGACGCCGAACGAACAGCGTGAAGCTATCGGTGTCAACCGGGCGGGAAGGATCCGCGCCAGCGGTGGCTGAGGGGCTGGCCCGCACCTGGCGACGATTGAGGCGCTGGTGTGCGGACGCGCGTTTGGCTGCTGTCCGAACGCGGTGTGCGTGCGCACTGCGGTGGCAAGGCACGACGGGGAGGGGCCGGCATGGCGTCACCGGGAGGTGGCGGCGACCAGCCCTTGAACCCGCACCCGCCTCCGACACGATGGGGCGGGAGCCGTAGCGAGGTCGGCCGTGGGCGCATGGTGGTCCCGGCGGAGCGCTCCATCAGCGCGCAACGGCGGCGAGGCCACCAAGGTTGGCGGGGCCGTGACCACGGCGCCCTTGACCGGGAGCAGCTCGACCGGAGCCCAAGAATGCTCCCGGCGGGGAGGGGGGATGGCTAGGCGCGCCACGCGGGGTAGGGGGCCTCGGCCGACGCAATCATCCTCCGCGTCCGAGCAATCGGAGAAGGAGCCGTCCACCCATCGCAAGCCTTTGGGTCTTTGAGAGGATGGGACGAAGGGAGGCCGCCTCGGGGAGAGAGCCCTCGCCACCCGTCCGGAGTCCTTCCCCCTGGGCCGGCGGGAGGGCGACCGCCACCTCCGCGGCGGCGCGGACGGCGGCGCTGGCCAGGGGGCCCGGCCCCCGGCCTCCCCCCACGGCGGCACGGGCACTGGCTCGCCGGCGGCCGGGGGCGGATGCCGCTGCCCCGGCAGCCACCACGCGGCGCGAGCAGCTTGGGGGGGCGTTGGGAGCTGCGGCGGCGGCAGCGGACCTCCAACTAGCGCAAACGGTGGCGGCGACATGGGGGGTAGCCGTCAAGGGCGCCTCAGCGCAAGGTCCTCGGAGCCAAGGGGCGGGGAGGTTGCGGGGGACGGCAGGGCTGTGGGGGCGGGGCTTGCCGGGCGACAGGCCCGGCGACGGGGCGGCGACGGGTCGAGGGCGGCCGCCACGAGCCCCCCGCTGCACGGAGCTCGAAGGAGGTGGGCAGATGCACTTCAAGACTACCATGGATCGATAGATCGGGAAGCAGGATTCAGGATCTGTGGTCGGAGGGAGGAGCGGTGGCGTGGGGTGGCTGGGCTGGGTGGCGGCGCCGGGCTGTCGCCATCGCCGGGGGCGGGTCGGGAGGGCGGGTCGGGGAGACATCTGTTATTAATCGCTTTGGTCGCTTTGGTCGGGAGGGACATCTCTCTTTTCTTATTGCAGGCTAGCGGATCCCGGACACGATGGCCCAGCGCCGCGTCCCGAGTGCTCGTAACGCCGCGCCCGAAGCTTCCTTGAGCGATATGCTTAGCGCCATCCCGAAAATCGCGCGCTCGCTCGGGCGCGTCCCTTCCACAAGACCTGAGTAAGAGGCACAAAGCTATTGTCACCGGCGTAGGTGCGAGTGCCGCCATGCTGATTATGAAGGAGAAACCAGCGCCGGCGAAAGGAGCTGCCTCGAAGGTTTCAGCTGGTAAGTCGAGATTCTATCGTAAGTCGATCTGCATGACCCCTGAGATAGCTCAGGATGTCCTTTTCGGGCATGGCGTTCTTCCGCTTAACTCACGGCCAGAGGAGTATGGTGGAATGAGGGTGTATTTGGGGCAGAGTTCTCTGAGCGAAATGAGCCCCTGCCATGAGGAGTCTTACCGAATTGCTCGTGCTTTAGGGCAGACTCCTCGGCCCGGGTCATAGGCGGCGTTGACTACCGCCGGGCCGGAGGTTTACTCTCGAAGGAGGGGTTGATCTCGCCGGCCAGTGCGGGGCCTCCTTTAGTGTTCCGGAGCTAGAGCGAGACCTCTCACAGGTCCCGGACTCGGATTTGCTCGAGGCCGTCCACGCTCATTCTGTTAGCGTAAGTACTTCTTTCGTGCTAGTCTATTTTTGTTTTATGGTTTGGTGACTTTTAGTAATGCTTGTTATTTCGTTCTGGACATTTCGCGCAGAGTATCCTGCTGGTGCGCACCCTCCAGAAACAGCAGGAGGGGTATCGTGCGATTCGTGCCCACCTCGAGAGGGAGGTGGAGTCATTGAAAAAACAGCTTGCGTCCGTCAAAGACGATGTTAAAAAGGAGATTAATCTCCGTCATGCTGCCGAGAGGGAGACGGTAAAGGCGAAGGATGACCTGAAGAAAGCGAACAAGTCCCATGGCCACGAGATTAAACAGGTTGCCGAGGAGGCTCAGCGCGTCGTGAACGCGTATCTTCGGCTGCTGGAGGGTGTGGGTGAGGAAGGTGCTCCTCCCCAGGATCGTGTTTCGCTTCGTGAGTCACTTCAGTGGCTTGCCAGCGAACTCGAGAACTTGGATGGCACCATGGCCGTCGGTCTCGAATACGCCTCCTTGGAGTCGCTGCGAGCTTTCGTGGCGTCTTTAAAGGAGGCTGGTTGTGATCATCTCGACCTGGCCGTGGCGAAGAATATCTCGGCCTACTGGGCCGTAGAGCCGGAAAGCGGGGCCGCTGCCCTTAAATTCTTTGACAGCTTCTGGAATGCATGCGGCCGGGACCTAGCTCTGCTTCGGGCGGCTCTCTCTCGCTCCTCGGTGCGGCCTACTGCTTATTTCGCCCTTTCTTTTCGTTTTTGCTTTGTTCTTTCATTGATGTATAGTCTTGTACTTATTTGTTCTTTTGCTATTTGTAGGATGAAGATGAAGTCAAGCGCATAAAGGCCAGGATGGTTGCCTATATAAAAGCGCGCAACGAGAAAGAGGCCTCGAGCAGCCTTGGTGCAGCTTCGGCCTAGGCAGCAACGACTCCGGAGCAGACGGAGACAGCCGAGCCCGAAACCCGCGCCCCCGAAGCTTTTGCCTCCGACGCCCAAGCCTCCGAAGCCCGCGAGTCCGAAGCCCGTGCTCCTGGCGAGACTGCCGTCCCTGATGCTAATGTAGCATGAAAGTTTTTGTATTGAATTTGTATTGGTACCGGTTTGGGGAACTCATGTTGTTGAACTTGTTGTCTACTTTCGGTTGCGCAGGTTCCCGGAGAGGGGCCTGTGCAGTATGTTAATGATATGCCTTTGAAAATCGAGGGCGACGGCTTCGGCGTTAGTGGGGCCTCCTGGAGAGCTCATCTACGCGAGAATCCGGGAGCCAAACTATGTGATTTTATGAGTTCACGCTCGGAGAAGTTGAGAAATTCGATTTCAACAATTCTCAATGTTTGGAGGACTTTTACCCGTAGTGAGCGGCAATCTGCTCGTGCCTCATTCGTTTTGTTGAGCCTAAAGAGGAACCCGAGGATCTGTCCTCAGGTTTTGGCCGGCGTCGTTACCGGTAATGTAACACTGATTACTTTCAGTAAAATCGTAAATGATTTTATTAACAAATTTGCCTGGCGTACACTATTTCGTTTAGCGCAGGATGAAATGTTTTCCCGAAATGCGCGTGATTCCACTGTTCGCTTTGGCGAGGTTCTTACGAAGTTGCGATTGTGGATTCTGATGCGCTTTTCATTCTGGTCGAATGCTCGCGTGGCGTGTTCGCTATTCGTGTGGCTTCCCGAGGCCTCGCATTCTCTACAAGATAGCTGTATTGGCTAAGATGTATACCCATTTTACGAAGCTAGGTTAGATTCTGCGACTGTTTTCGGAGCAATTTTGTGACTGGGTTGACGGCTGTATATATAGAGCTTATCTCGAATCGCTGCCCTACGGCAAGAGATTCTCAACTTCCAACAAAAAGAAACAGAAACCATAGGTGCAGCCTGGGACTATTTTACAATTTTATCCAGATCCGGCCCAGATTTGTCTATACCAAACCATGTGCGGTTGCAACATTTTTTGGTTGGGTCTTAGCAAAGAGTCTGCCCTGCAACTTGATATATCCGCTGGACGGTCGTTTACACACAAAACCTTAGCAGAAGGAGAAGCTCTCCTAGACCGCATTCTTGGGGGGATGGTGCTGTCTCTCTTTGGGGTGCTTAGGATATGGTACGAAGTCTCGTAACATCTCCTAGCGTCCGAAGGTAAATCGGCTCTCAGCTGTTTCCCGGATACGAAAGCTCAAAGTGCAAGAAAGTCTTCATCAACTTGCAATTCCGGGGCGGGCAGCAGTCTGATGGGGCAGGTATTTGTCACTGAATATTGATATGTCGCACTATATGGGAAGCCTCAGGTGGCAAGCCTCCGGAGCTCAGCACTGGTGCTCTCAGGACTTGTACAACCAAGCCTTGAGAGGCGAGATGGGAGGGTTTCTACTGTGTTAGATGGAATTCACCTCCTCCCATTTCCTACGAAGACAGTATTGTTAGACTATGCAATAGTTATTTGTTTCCGATGTACGTAACTTGTCAACAATACTGTTCGGTGCTTCGGTTGTATTATTTGACTAGACAAGATATGTAAGGCTCACCCGCTATTTGGAGGAATATAATTTACGTCTATTTGGTAATTTAACTATTTCTGCCTTTTATGCTTGGCGCTTGCGTTTAGTATTCGACATTTTCTATTTTTGAAAACGCCGTCCTTCCACCTTCTAGCAAAGGAAAAGTGCGTTTGTGACCGAGGTTGGCTTCGTAGGCCCTTCCGGTTTTTGTATTCCCGAAAAACTCCATCCCTCCCACTTTTTTAGCCGAAGGGATGCGGACTTTGAACCGAGGTTGGCCTAGTTGCCCCTTGCCGGGTTTTTGCTTATGAAAACGCTGCCCCCCCCCACACACACACACTTTTTAGTAGAAGGGACGCGGGCTTTGAACCGAGGTTGGCATAGTAGCCCCTTTCGGTTTTTGTTTTTGAAAACGCCATCCCCCAACTTTTTTTAGCCGAAGGGATGCGGGCTTTGAACTGAGGTTGCCATAGTAGCCCCTGTGGGTTTTGGTGTGGCCTTTCTTGAAGGCCGTTTTGGTGCCTACGCTTTGGTGGCATTGGCCTTGTTGTTTTGTGGTGCCCATATTTTTGGAAACACCATTTGGCATTACAGCCTTGGTTGCCATCGATCTTTTTGTGATTGCAACCTTGCTTTTTGCGTACTGACGCAGCGTTTGAATATGCAAGCTTCTCGGGATTCAAGCTTGTTTTTAAAATCGTAAGACATTGGTTTTGGGGAAAATGGTTCTATTGACATTGAGTACATAAATCTAACAGGCCGCTCATTAAAAACCTCACGCCTTCGGAAAGGCCCTGCGTTGGTGTAACCAACTGCATATAAGACACCGCCAACATTAGCATAAAAACCACCAAACACAATAGAAATAGGGGTTTACACTAACCAATTCCATAGTTTTGGTGAGTTTACTTGTTTTGCCGGTTTATCACAGATAACACACAAATTGGGCCAATTATAATGGGAAATATGCAACAAAATATATATTTCGATTTGGCCCAAAAGCAAAGCAAGCAAAAGATAGAACAAAGATCATTCACAAGGCCAAAACTAGACGAACAACCACATGGGCCAAAATCCGGACCGTGCCAATAGCCCACCGCCAAAGCTCGAGGCCAACGGCCTCTGGGGCAATCGCCAGCGCTCGCCAGCGCGCCAAGCGCCAAGAGCTCGACAGGCCGGGCCCGGCTTTAAGGGGTCGGTTACATTACTCGGGGAGAAGGTCAAGGCACGGTGACCAGATTCGTGCACCTCAATCCGCCTCTCCTTGGTCGGTTGTGACATAATGGAGGGAGGAGATATTTGCAAATACCCCCTCCTCTCTCTCCCTATAAAAGGAGGCTCCATCCTTCACCCCAAAGAACAACAAGTCAAGATACAACACAAGTGAGCAAGAAAGTAGAGAGCCTCCTTTGTAAATAGAATAGGGAGTGAGACAGGGAAAGCTAGAAGAAGAGTTGCCTTCTTCTACTTGGAATGATGAGCATGCGGTTCTGTAGTCTGAGTGTCGGACTTGTCGGCACCGCTACGCTTTTGTACCTCTACGATCAACTTATCGTTTTTGGGTAAGAAGATTGTGTTTACCTTTTTGGCTTATTTATCTTAAGCAATTTACCTTTGTTATTATAATCTTGCGGGATCGATAGTTTGTCCTTCGGGCGAAACTACGGTAGAGGAACTTCGGTGGAAGGTCGTGGCCAACATCGAGTCGAATCGCTAGTGTAGATGTGGTGTCTAGGTTAGTGGTAATCATTCGTTTGCCTCATACTCCACGGTTGAGGGGTAGGCGGTGGTGGTGACAGCCCCTGTTCGTCCCTTGCACTCCCCCACGTTGGGTGCGGCGTAGAGCTAATTGCCGGAAGCGCCTAGTTTTTGTGTGTTGGCCGGTGCCCGAAGTAAGGTTATAGTAACCAAGTTATCTTTTCTTAAGGTCATCTTCCTATAAGAGACCTCACTACCCATAGTTATCCTGTCTTGCTCAGGGGAGACTTAGTTTAGAGAACCCTCTACACATCCGTTCCCCGTGAAATATATGATACCCTGCTTATCACCGGGTGAAGTGCTACAACGGTTTTTTCCGTGCGCTTGTGGATTTCCTGCTTTCGCAAAGAAACACCAACAAGCATTTCTGGCACCATTGCCGGGGACGGTTGTCGTAGTTTTCTCCGAACCTAGTCCACCCGTGTATCTTCTTGTTTTTATCTTTCTTTTCTTTTCTTCTAATGGAGCAACCCACCATTCAAAACCTATCCGCTCCTAAGCGCGAGCTCATTGAACCATGCCAATCCTCGAAGCCAAGCACAGCTTCTAGTTATGAGCTCCACCCTGGCTTCATAGCCATGGTTCGGGATCAAGCCTTTTCAGGTTTGGATTACAAAAATCCATATCATCACCTATGGGAGTTTGAGCGACTACGTGCTTGCCCGACCATTTCTCGGCATGTCACAAGAAACGCTTGGGGGAAATTGTTTCCCTTCTCTCTAAACGAGAGCGAAACACCGTATGCCCACAACGTAGGCAAGGTAGCGGAGATTGGGAAGAATTGAGGAACAAATTCTGTCTCGCATTCTTTCCCTTCTCTCGAATCGCTGCCCTATGGCAAGAGATTCTCAACTTCCAACAAAAAAGAAACGAGAAACTATTGGTGCAGCACGGGACCATTTTGATTTTATCCGAGATCCGGCCCGATTTGTCTATACCAAACCATGTGCTATTGCAACATTTTTTGGTTGGGTCTTAGCAAAGAGTACGCCACGCAACTTGATATAGCCCATTTGGAGGGTCGTTTACACACAAAACCTTAGCAGAAGGAGAAGCTCTCCTAGACCGCATTCTTGGGGGATGGTCTTTGTCTCTCTTTGGGGTGCTTAGGATATGGTATGAAGTCTCATAACATCTCCTAGCGTCCGAAGGTAAATCGGCTCTCATTTGTTTCCGGATACGAAAGCTCAAAGTGCAAGAAAGTCTTCATCAACTTGCAATTCGGGCGGGCAAAGATCGATGGGGCGGTATTTGTCCCCGAATATTGATATGTCGCACTATATGGGAAGCCTTGGGTGGCAAGCCTCCCGGAGCTCAGCAGCTCGGGTGCTCTCGGGACTTGTACAACCAAGCCTTGAGAGATGAGATGGGAGGGTTTCTCTTTGTGTTAGATGGAATTCACCTCCTCCCATTTCCTACAAAGACGAGTATTGTTAGGCTATGCAATAGTTATTTGTTTCCGATGTATGCGTAACTTGTCAACAATTTGTTCGATTGCTTCGGTTGTATTATTTGACTAGACAAGATATGTAAGGCTCACCCGCTATTTGGAGGAATATAATTTACACCTATTCGGTAATTTAACTATTTCGCCTTTGTGCGCGCTTGCGTTTAGTATTTGACATTTTCTATTTTCGAAAACGCCGTCCTTCCACCTTCTAGCCAAGGAAAAGTGCGTTTGTGACCGAGGTTGTTAACCGTAGGCCCTTCCGGTTTTGTATTCCCGAAAAACTCCATCCCTCCCACTTTTTTAGCCGAAGGGTTGCGGACTTTGAACCGAGGTTGGCCTAGTTGCCCTTTCGGGTTTTTTTGCTTTTGAAAACGCCACCCCCACTTTTTTTAGTAGAAGGGACGCGGGCTTTGAACCGAGGTTGGCATAGTAGCCCTTCGGGTTTTTTGTTTTTGAAAACGCTATCCCCCAACTTTTTTAGCCAAAGGGATGCGGGCTTTGAACTGAGGTTGGAATAGTAGCCCCTTTGGGTTTGGTGTGGCCTTTCTTGAAGGCCGTTTTTGGTGCTACGCTTTGGTGGCATTGGCCTCGTTGTTTTGTGGTGCCCTTATTTTTGGAAACACCATTTGGCATTATAGCCTTAGTTGCCATCGATCTTTTGTGATTGCAACCTTGCTTTTGCGTACTCGACGCGTTTGAATATGCAAGCTTCTCGGGATTCAAAGCTTGTTTTTCGTAATCGTAAGACATTGGTTTTGGGGAAAATGGTTCTATTGACATTGAGTACATAAATCTAACAGCCGCCTCATTAAAAACCTCACGCTTTCGGAAAGGCCTCTGTTGGCGGTAACCAACTGCATATAAGACACCGCAAACATTATTATAAAACCACCAAACACATTAGAAATAGGGGTTTACACTAACCAATTCCATAGTTTTGGTGAGTTTACTTGTTTTGCAAGTTTATCACAGATAACACACAAATTGAGCCAATTATAATGGGAAATATGCAACAAAATATATATTTGGATTTGGCCCAAAAGCAAAGCAAGCAAAAGATAGAACAAAGATCATTCACAGGCCAAAAACCGGACGAGCAACCACATGGGCCAAAAATCCGGACCGTGCCAATAGCCCACCCGCCAAAGCTCGAGGCCAACGGCCTGCGGGCAATGCACCCGCGCCTAGAGCCCGACAGGCGGGCCTAGCTTTGGGCTGGTCGGTCACATTACTCGAGGAGAAGGTCGGATGCATGGTGACCAGATTCAGTGCACCTCCAAACCGCCTCTCCTTGGTCGGTTGTGACATAATGGAGGGAGGAGATATTTGCAAATACCCCCCTCCTCTCTCCCTATAAAAGGAGGCTCCATCCTTCACCCCAAAGAACAACAAGTCAAGATACAACACATGTGAGCAAGAAAGCAGAGAGCCTCCTTTGTAAATAGAATAGGGAGTGAGAGAGGGAAAGCTAGAAGAAGAGTTGCCTTCTTCTACTTGGAATGATGAGCCGCGGTTCTCGGGTAGTCGGAGTGCGGACTTGTCGGCTCCCGCTACGCTATACCTCTACGATCAACTTATCGTTTTGGGTAAGAAGATCGTGTTTACCTTTTGGCTTATTTATCTTAAGCAATTTACCTTTGTTATTATAATCTTGCGGGATCGATAGTTTGTCCTTCGGGGCGGAACTCTGGTAGAGGAACTTCCTGTGGAAGGTCATGGCCAATATCAGAGTCGTAATCGCTAGTGCAGACATGGTGTCTAGGTTAGTGGTTATCTATCGTTTGCCTCATACTCCACGGTTGAGGGGTAGGCGGCAGGTGGTGACAGCCCTGTTCGTCCCTTGCACTCCCCCACGTTCAGGTGCGGCTTAGAGCTAATTGCCGGAAGCTGCCTAGTTTTGTGTGTTGGCCGGTGCCCGAAGTAAGGTTATAGTAACCAAGTTATCTTTTCTTAAGATCATCTGCCTATAAGAGACCTCACTACCCATAGTTATCCTGTCTTGCTCGGGGAGACTTAGTTTAGAGAACCCTCTACACATCCGTTCCCCGTGAAATATACGATACCCCGCTTATCACCGGGTGAAGTGCTACAACGGTTTTTTTCCGTGCGCTTGTGGATTTCCCGCTCGCTAAGAAACACCAACAAGCATTTTTCGCGGCATTTGTTGTCGGGTACGGTTGTCATAGTTTTTCTCGAACCTAGTCCACCCATGTATCTTCTTGTTTTTATCTTTCTTTTCTTTTCTTCTAATGGAGCAACCCACTTTGTTGGTCGTTAACGCGCCATATTTTTACCGTCAACATTCTACCATTCGAGGGGTGAAACTAAACCTTTTTATGCTCATATACATTTATTATTAATATAATTCCACTTGTAGTGCGGAATAATTGTTTTGCAGGATTTAAATAAAAACAAGTGGAAAATACATGAAAAGGTGTCATATTGGAAAGCGTACTTCTTCCTACCATCCAACCCAAGGTGAACAAGTCCACCACGATGAAAACCAGCCCGACCAACCGACGGCCCAACACTTTTCAGGCCCAGGACTGCGCGTGGACGAAGGCCAGGCCCGAGCCAAGGCCCGGCTTGGCGCCGCAGGCGGCGCCAATGCCGAGGTGGTTCGAGCCCGGCTTTGGCGTGGCGGTTCCATCAATGACCAGGAGGGCGGTGCGGTCAGTCGGTCACCGGTTCAGTGCACCTAGACGCCAGGGGAGGTCGGTTTGGTGTAGTTTTGCACTTAGGACCCTCTCCTCCATGTATAAGTAGGTCTCCCCTCTCGCTCTACACACACACCACTCTCAAGGAGCTCTACCTCACTCGCTACCTCACTCTCCACTCTCCACCTCTCTCTAGCTAGTCCACACTTCTTCTTCTTCTTCTTCTTTGGCTAGTTTGGAGTAAGAAGCTACAAAGGAGGGCTTGTCTCCTAAGAAGAAAGATCTTTGGTAATACAATATATTCATGGAGAAATTTTCTTATTGCAAGTCCTTATCTTGGCCTAACATTTGAATTAGAGTATAGTCATGATCATGTTATAGTCTTGATACATGAACAAGTATATAGTTTGGGCGTCTTGATCTTGACATGTTCATACTTGTTCTTCATACATCACAATGCTAACATGATTATAGATGGGTTAACGGTTCGTCGTTCCTTCGGGTTTGCTTATGTTCTAGTCCGTCCATCCGTTGGGTGGGGATTCCGGGGGACATAAGTAGTTGTCATGTATGCGGGCATGGTGCCCGGATGCCTGATGGCCTTCGAATATGACGGCATGCCACAGTTGAGGGGGTAGGCGGCTGGGTCGTGACAGCCTTGTCCGTCCTTTGTAATCCCCCCACGTGTGTATCGTTGTGTAGGAGTTCATAAATGCCTCCCTTAAGGCTGTATGGTCGCGGTGGTCTCCCTGTTAACCTAGACATAACCATTCTTATATCATGTGCATTTTGTGATACTAACTATATCCTTTTGTCCTGGCCAAGAGTAGAAACATTAACATGCTCCGTAGGATATTCTTTTATTCATTTCTATTTTCTTTATCCTTTTGAGGTATCTCCATGAGTGTGTGTCACACTATCTTGAAAACCGATATGTTTACCCCCGTGTGACAAGTTGATCATCGTGTAAGTGTATTCTTGTATTTCAGATGCCATGCTAGCTTCTTACATACATGCCTTCCTTTGGGAAAATATAAATAACGATACCCTGAATACTTCCGGGTGAAATGCTACAATGATAGATCCGTGCACTTGCGGATGAAAATATATTATGGCAAGGTCTATCCCGATGTCTCAAGTGTGATCACCGACACCGGTGGTTTCACTCACGGGATGTCGGCCGACGCATTTCTGGCGCCGTTATTAGAGATGGGTTTTAAACCTGTTTCTAGTGATTGCGTTAAGAAATGCCAACAAGCATTTCTAGCGCCGTTGCCGGGGAAGGCATTGTATTAAGAAATCCTAGATGGCTATGAATATGAGATATGCATGCATGGTAGCCACTTGCTCATACAGGCTAATCTTTTATGTTTTCTCCTGTTGTGGATGAAAATAGGATAGTGTATGTCTGGTGTCCAACTGCCGGATAACTTCATCGCAGATCCAGAGGCTCTTCGAAGGAAGAACAGGTCTCCTACCTCTTCTTCTTGGCGGAACCCCGGCTACCGTAAAAACCGACACCCCTGCATCAACCGTCTGACCGAACTCCATGGCTCAGTCACTTCATGATTTCTCCGTCCCGGCTGTTGCCAACGTGCCCACTGGGCCGGTGGTCAACATTGGTGACAAGAATTTTGAGCTGAGGATCGGGCTAATCACCATGGTGCAGGCCAGTCCCTTCTGTGGACTGCCTAGTGAGGACGCAATTGCTCATCTCCAGCACTTCCTTGAGCTGTGTGACACTATTGTCATCAAAGACGTCGCGCCAGACGCGATCAGGCTCCGTCTGTTTCCATTCTCCCTCGTGGGGAAGGCGAAGCAGTGGTTCTACAAGGACAAGGAAGCAGTTGACACGTGAACCAAGTGTTCCACGGCGTTCCTCGCTAAGTTCATCCCCGTGGGCAAAACCAATGCCCTGCGGGGGAGAATAGCCAACTTTTAGTAGAACATCAATGAGCCCATTCCGGAGGCGTGGGAGAGGTTGTAGGAATACATACTAGCATGCCCGCACTACGGGATGGAGAGTTGGCTGGTGCTCCAGAACTTCTACAATGGTCTCATGGCCATGTCGAAGGGGGCACTGGATCTTTGCCGCTGGAGGCGCATTCCTATCTCTCACCATCAATCAAGCCACAGCGCTGATCGACAAGATGGTAACCAATCAGAGCTAGGGGGAGGGACGAACCCCGCCAAACAACAAAAAGGCATGCATACCGTGAAGGAGACGGATATGCTTGCCACAAAATAGACCTGCTGCTAAAGTGGCTGGAGGAGCGCGCCGCTGAAAAAGAAGCAATGAGGCATCCAGTCCACGCCACAGACTCACACATGACATGTGAGACTTGTGGTGAAGTTGGCCACTTAGGGAATAATTGCCCTGAGACCCGAGAGGAGGCATCGTACATCTACAACAGCGGGTATCGCCAACAGCAGCAAGGAAATAATGGCTGGCAAAATAATCAGTCTAGGCCACCATTCTAAGGTAACTCGGGCTATAACTCCAATCATGGCTCGGGTCAGCCTTCACTAAAGGATCTGGTGTTGGGCCAAGCCAAAATCAACGAAAATCTCACCAAAAAGATGAGCCAGAATGATAAGATCCTAGAGAATGTGAATAACAAGCTGGAGAGTCTGTCCTCAGCCGTGAAGAACCAGCTCAGCTTCAATAAGATGATAGAAACACAGCTGGCTCAGATTGCTGCACAAGTGCCAGTTAACGACACAGGCAGGATCCCAGGGCAACCTAAGACCCCCGCATGAGTCGGTTAACATGATAGCCTCGAGGTTCGGCCAGACTCCAGCCATAGAACACGTCCCGGTGCATTCGCCGTTTGTTGCCAAGAAGGGAGACCCAGGACGCCCAACTATCACCTGCACTATTGGCCCCCATTTGTTCAACAACGCATTCTGCGATCTCGGGGACAGCATTAATGATATGTCCAAGGTCACCTTCGACAAAATCCATGGAGGCACGCTTACTCCGGCAAGCTTTGTCCTCCAAATGGTAGATCAAACAACTCGGCGGCTCGAGGGCATACTCGAGGACATGCCGATCAAAATCAAAGATGAATATATCCCCACCGGACTTCGTCGTTCTTGACATGGGCCATAAAGAGGATGTGTCTCTCCTTCCGGGGGGGAGGCCATTTCTCAATACGCCGACGGCCGATATCTGCGTGGGGAAAGGATTGGTCATCTTCCACGTCGAGGTAAAGGCGGTTAAGTGCCCATTCAATGGGTACAAGAAGAAGAGCCCACAGAACACAAGATCAACACACAAGCCGTGTGTGGCGTCTTTAGGGATCGACTCGAAACCCCGGGGCGGTACTCACCGCCGATAGCTTGAGGGGAGAGTCGACGGACCGACTATAAATAATCGACCTTGCCAACGGGGAAAATTGGCATTTGAAAAAAACATTTATAAAATATATTTTACAACTTATATATTCTATAAACAATGAAAAAGTTATATAAATAAATTTTGAAAATTAAAAATAAAAATTTTATAAATAAAATAAATTCTTTTATGAAAAATTGAGAAAAATAATTTCTAAATAAATCTATGTATTAGAAAATAATTTTCTAGTATATATATAAAAAAAGCATTTTTTGAAAATTTTTGGAGAAAATAAAAAAAGTGGGAAGGCGGCCGAAGACGCGCGAGCAACCAACGGCCACGAACTTCTCGTGACCATTGGCCACGCCTCCGCCAAAGCCCAACAGTGCTGGGCGTCGAAGCTTGGCACGCGCGCTGCCGGATGCGGCAAATTGGCCGGCCAACCGCGCCCCCGCCCGCCTTCGCCAACGGCTAGTAGCCGTTAGACCGACTCCACCACGTCGGTTGCTCGGCTATAAAAAGAAGGGACGCCAGTGTGAGAGCTCACCCCTCGCATTTTTACTCTCTCTCACTCTCACACTCTCTCCCACTTTGCTCTTCACTCATATTTCTCCACAAAAATAGTGTGTCAAGCAAGATCATGGGTGTGAAAGTTCATATTTTCACCTAACCCTTGCACACCCAAGGTCTTATGGAAGTCGTTTTTGGAGTGCCATGGATAGGTTCGGGAAGGCGATTGCGGGTTTGAGGCGTTCATCAAGGCGGAGCTCTCGACATACAAGCTCAAGCTCCATCCCCATCGACCCGCAAGAGAACACCCTGTTCTCGAAGAAGATGCACCAGCTGGGGGGGAGAACAAGCTCAAGGTCCCCCCGGTACTCTACGCCAACGATGCGCCGCACCTCGACATCCAGGGAGATTGGGAGATGCAAGCCTATCTCCATCTTCGGGACCATGTGTTCATGCATACGCCCGACTTCGGCCCCGACCTCCTTGAGAGGACAGGTATGGACATCGAATTCCCATTACTTTGGAAAGCGGTCGGGTGGCAGAATTTTCCGCCTCCTCGAGGAGGAAGGTCTCGTCTCTCGACAATTCAATTTGTATGCACTCTAGTAGAAGATGAGCTAGGAATCTCGTTCCGCTTGTTTGGTCGATCTTCTTATTATATTCGGTGGCTAGACCTAGTTCGTCATTTGTAGTTTAATTACAAATGTGCATATGATCTTGACAATGCTTTGCCTGGTTTCGTAAGAAATCAGTTTTGGGAAGAAATTTCTGGTGCACATGAGCCTGGTACTTTTAAGCCTCGTCATACGCAGATCCAGCATCCTTCTTTACGATTCATTCATCGCTGGATCTCTATGACCCTGTTCCATAGACACCCAGTTAGGTGGGTGCAGGAGGCTGAGCTTAAGTTACTCTATGCCATTGTTCACAAAGTTAGAGTAGCTCTTGTGATAGAAATGTGCAGGCACTTTTTAGAAGTTATCACCATGACCACACCAGTCACCTGCACATCTCTCATTACATGTATCGCTTCTGCGATAGGAGCCCTTGACAATGAGTAGATAGAGTATATTTCTATACCTCGCACTAGCAGCACTGTGTCATAGCTGATCTAGGGGCATCTTTTGAAGTCCCTACCTTCAGGAGAGCTTGGTTTCACTTTTCCTGGCTATGCGACTGTACTCCGATTACCTAACCCGGATCTACAGTTGTATAAAAGCCAGTCACTAATCTTTGAGCTCGAGACTTCTGATAGCCTACGCAGGAAAAGCATCTCGGGTAGCACCACTCGCAGTGCAGGGAGAACAGAGATAGGCTCAAGCTCTCGCATAGCGCACTTCGGGCCACAGGTACCACCTGCATAGATGTTCCAGGGTGGTTGGCCCCCATACATGGGAGTACCTGGGCCTATGCCCGGATATGACCCTAGGTGGGAACCACAGCCCAGGACACCTGAGCCATCAGGATGGCCCAAAGGAGATTCTGCAGCTTGGGAGCAAAGCAGGAATGGAGCCGCGCAGCTTTCGGATGACATGCCCCACCCGCATGACCACGGCGATCGGTACACGGGGTTGGAGGCGATCAATGCGATTGTAGAAGCTGGACGTTCGCGACCGGGAAATCCAACAGACACTCAACACCCACGTGCGTAGAACACCCACTAGTGGCAACAAAACTGGCAATACCAAAGCCAGCAAAGGTGGGATCAGCTCCAGGCAAACATGGCACGGCAAAAAACGCCGACGGGGAAGCGTGCGGAGGTACCAAGGCTTCAACCCCAATCAAGTAGGCCTCCGGATAGCTTGGGGAGGACCCCTTGAGTATCATTGCATTGCATATTTATTTTCCAAAATTTTATTTTCATTTTAGCATGTTTAAATTTCAGCAACTTTGCATTAAAAAAATCCAAAAAATAGAATAAGTAGCTTCTAAATAAAAGGTTTTCACTCCTATACATATGAGCTATAGAAATGTTTAGTCAAATCCCTTGTTGAAATGATGAATAGTTGCTCTATCTTATGTTTTACCTGTGCCTAGCTTATACCTTAAATTTCTCTATAGTTTGGGTTTAGTGGCTAAGTTATATTTCACCTTGAAAAGCCTGAATCATGTGGGTTGCATATAACTTATCTCGATCTTGGTTGTTGCTAGATATGATATGGTAATCTTGACTTGCTATGACATCATTCTTAGAAAGACTTGACATCTAGAGTTTTATTTTCGAAAATCAAAATTCAAAAGTTCCTCAATGATATGCATTTCTGTTGGCATTTCTAAACATCGTCACAAAAAGGGTAGGTAAAACCTAACTCCTTAACGACGCCTAGAAACACTAGGTATAAAATAAATCTACACTTACGTTGTCACATATAAAAGTCTTTATATCCGCAAGTGCACGAGATATAAACTAGAAATAAACTTTTATACCATTGTAGCACTTCACCTAGGATGAACTGGGTATCGTAATTTATATTTTCCCAAAAAGGAAGGACTTTGTGAGGCAATATTCATATGACTCATGGTAATTATATATTCTATGTACATAAAATCAATCATTCCAATACTATAGCAGGGGTGAAAAGAATAGATAAATAGTAAATAAATAAAGATAATAATAAAAAGATAAATAAAGATAACAATAAAAAGATAAATAACAATTAGAGATAAAACAATGCCTAGGGTATTCCATTGAGATAGAGATATAGAGACTCACTAAAATTAGTATAGATATCATGGTTATTCTACGAGATAGACTTCAAGTAACTATCAATCATTAAGTCAAAGCATAGCATGTAAAATATTCTCATGTATAGAACAAGCAAATCATATTATATAGCAAGAGGGATATCAACTAAGGAGGATTTATGATGAGATGAACTAGCCTCCGTTGCGACCATATCCTAACGTTAACCATATGATGATGGAGGATTATAGAAGACTCAATACGGCTGTCACCCTTACGAACTACCCCAAACTTCAGCAGATGAGAGGTCATCCGCAAATAACTTATATCTAAGCACCATGCCTACATATAACTTATGACTTAACCCCCTCGAGATAAAGGCTAAGTTGTCCACGATCTCAAGCATATAATAATCAATAACTAGAACTATATCAAATATCAAACTAGAATATACTAAGAACATAACAATCAATAATATAAGAAAATAAAGCATAATCATAATGAGAACTCAAGATAAATTTATTACCGAATATCTCAATATAATAGATCTGAAATCCCGAGCCGAGCTCACAATCTCCTTTGAACAATTAGACAATCTACTACTCGATCTTTGAAGAACTAGAGCTCTCTAATCTTCTAATCTCTAGAAACCCTAGTACTACTCTCTCTAATTACAATGTATCTAAACCTGAATAATCGGAAGACTAATGAATTAGGGTTTCAGGGGGTAGCCCTGCCCCTTCTTTTATAGCCCCCTTGGATGAATCTCGGCCCTTGGATCAAACCGACTTGATTGAACGGACTAGATCAACTCCATAGGTCGGTTGTAGGAAGGTTCCGAAAGCTGGACACGTGGATCCCGAGTGGGGGTGCCGCGGCATGGGGTGGCGTGCCGCCCGGCCCCTGGCTGTGGGGTCTACGCTGCGGCCTTCTTCGAGCTTCATTCTTTTCGTCATTTGTACCCACGGAATTTGTACCAATGCCCTGGATTTTGATCTTTTCTTCCGTTTCTTAATTTCGTCTCTTTTTCACTCTTTTCCGGGGTTTTCGGGTTCTTCCCGTAAAACAGTGTATGCACCAAAACTCGTGGAATTCATTAGTAATAATAATATTTATCTAGCATTGATCCTTAGTTGATGGTTTAAAATATATATAAAAGTGGTCAATAACTACGATCAACAAGCTCCCCAAGCTTAACTTTTGCTAGTCCCTTAGCAAAACAAAGGTGCACACACAAGAGAATTATAAACTAATTTAACTTTCAAACTTACTCCTATCCTTTTTTAACCATGGGGCTTTTCAGCATTCACACAAATCTTGGGTAATTGAAAGACGAACGATCAAGTGAGCACTATGTTTCAAATTCTTCCTTCAACTATCATACGCAAAAAGTTTTTTATAAGTTTTCAAAATAAAACACAGAGATTCATTGCATGACACTCTCAAGTCACTCATATGTGGTATTTATGGATCCTCTCTAAAACACTCATAATTGTATACTCTCTTTCAAAATAAATTCTCATTCACTCTCTAAAAATAATGGCTTATGTGGGGTTCATAGGAGTGGCATTCGAAAAAATTTAGCATACTTGCAAAGATTATATCGTAAGTCAAACAATGGATCCAAAGAGAATTATGTCATACAATCAAATCAAGAAGTGCATGTGTGTGGAATATGGTGGAATATATAGTGGCTAACCTAACTCTACTTTGCTCCTTTTGAGGAATAAACTCTCTCTTATTTGAACTTTGGAAACATAAAGGAAACAGGGGCTATCTTTCTTTTCTTTTCTTCTCTTCTTCTTCTTCTTCTTTCTTTTTTTTTTTTCAGAGAGGCGGGCATCTAAGTACCCATTGTTTTCATTTGGACACTTGTCCTTTTTACTCTCTTTTTAGGGGTAGGCTCTACTCGCCCGTAGGACACTTGTCCATTTTTCATCCCCCCTTTTATTCTTTTCTTTTGCATAGCCCCATTCTTCTCTTTTGACAACATAATTATAAGAGAGAGATAAATAAACTTTGGAGCATTTATTCACAAATAACCTAAGAAAATATTTTTAGAGTGTTTTCTCGCAGTGTAGGAGCATAACACATTTTCTGATGGAATGAAATGAAAGTGGATGCGTACTCGGGGGTAGGAATAGCATAAAGATGAATATATATATAAGTGGATGATGGAGTGTGTATGTGATCTTGATTTTATGAGTGACAAACCTCTCATATGGTATACACGAAGCTTGACAAACTTCAAATCAAAGCAAATAGCATATGTGACTGGAGGTTTTCCTAATCTAGATATCAAATATTTGGCTCTGGTAGGAATTTAAACACTCATTAATGTAGAATCTCATCTTGTAAGGATTTTCAAATTTTCATAGATAAATCTTTGGGAATCTAGTCTCATTTAGAATATAAGAGAATATAGCAGCTCAAACTATCTCATATCATATCCGTCAATTACCTAGATAAAGATCAAGCATATGCAACCCACGGGTTTCAAAGTGTAGAGCAAATTATCATGTCAAATTATTTTATAACCCGTAGATAGATCAAGCACTAGGTATTTCAGAGATTTGAGCATACTTAAAACATGAGACTCTACTTATATACAAAGACTCTTAAAAACAAGATAATAAAACAAACTAAAAGCAAGCAGACTAAAGCTCAAACAAACTTGAAACAAACAAAAGCAAACTATGTTACACACTCTATTTTTGGGTTTTCATTTTATCATGCATGAAAGAAAATCTACCAACTAATTTTTTATTTGGTTTTCTGGTTTTTCACATTTTTATGGTTTTTCTTATAAAAGCATAAAGATAAATGCATAAATAAAATGAGTAAAGAAAACTTACATTTGGGGGTCCTCCCCAAGCTAGCCGATGCAATCACCGAGGTGGTGGTGGTGGTGTAATGTGCGGTCCCTCAAAGTATACGTCCGGTTTGTTCTGGTTTCTTCTTGGAATCTTTGATTATCTTCTTCTATCTGCTCGCACTCTCTCCTGCAACTCCCGCTGACCTGTCTCAAGATGATCCATTCTAGTACCAATGTTAGTCAACATCTCACCTACATTTGCCTGTGGTGGTGGCTCCTGGCGAGTGTACTGCTGATAAGTCTGATAAGGTTGTGGTGGCACATAGGGAATGTGATGTGTGTGCTGCTGGTGGAAAGCAAAGGGTCCTGGAAGAATTTGTTCATAGGAGGGTGCTGCAGAAAAAGACATACGCCCTCCTTGCATACTAGACTCTCCATGCTCTTGCTCTTCATATACATTGAAACGTCCCTGACCCCAACTTTTATTCTGGTCTCCCCAATGAGTACTAGTGGATGATTCTGATTGTTGGGGGATTGGCCATTCATCTACTCCATATTGCCTTGATGGTCCAGGTTGCTCAAAACCAATAAATTCTTCATATGCTGGAGTAGGTGTAACAGGTTCTTGATAGTGAGGCTGTGGGTTTCTGGTGCGTCTAGATGAGCTTCTCTCAAAAGGTACTCCTTCCACCTGCAAGTCAAAGACAAAGCTATCCACAACATACAACCCCAAAGAAGGGTTGGGTAAGATATATTCATTAGTGTAACCCTTATAAAACATGACATATTGGTCTCCATTCTTTTTAAGCAAGTGAGAATGATTGAAAAATGCATAACCACCAACAAAACGAGGTTCAGAAATATATTCAATGGTAGCATTTTGCAACAAACCAAGGTTATTAGCAATACGGGTAATCCAAGATGTGCAAGAAATTTTTCCTCTCTTCATACCAACCATATCAATCCAATGATTAACCATAAATTTGGGAAACTCTAATCTTTCTAATCATGGCATACATCAACTTTAATTCCTCTATTCTAACAATTCTAAGTTCATCTCTAGGGAACAAAGTTATTGTCAACCACCTATGCAAGAATCTTAAAGTGGGATGGTGGATTTCATCAGTGTTAGGCTTCTTTCTTACTCTCAACACAATGCCAGAAATACTTAGCCAAAAATTATCTCTATCAAAGTCTCCCAAGTATAGATCAATATCAACATGGTAATTTTCAGGAAAACCTAGGAATTGACTAAGTTGCATCCAATTCACAGAAAATGGTTTGTTGAACATTCTAAAAGATACTCCATGTTCTAGTAACTCTAGGGTGCATAAAAATTCAGTAGTGAGTAGCCTACACCCTCTTTCATTTATCTCCCAAGCATCCCCCATCCTATGCTCCTAAAAACTTCATTAAATTCTACATCCATACCGGTAGAAGCAAGCAAATCGGGGTCAATAATGGGTGTCAAGGTAAACTCTTTCTCCTTAAGTTTTCTATACTTAGCCTTCTCTTCATCACTAAGAAAATGAATATCCTTAATATTCAAGAGAGAATGATGCTCACCATGGGAATGTCGAGATGAAGATCCTCCTACGGAAGGTCTTGGTGAATCAAGGTCCATCTCGGAGTATGCTTGGTGTGAGCTCTCTCTTGATCTACTTCTTGTCATCATGAAGGATTTCCAACCCTTCATGGTTGCCTTGCTGCAAGAAATTTCTCCACAAAAGCTAGGGGAAAGGTGAGGATTAGAGAAAATAAGCAAGGATCTATCACTTCACCTTCACTTCCCTTAATCTTTTCTCAAAAATAGCTCAAGGTGGTTCACGAAGTTGTGCTCGGTTTCGTGGCCATTGGAGTGGTTTCTAGAGGTGAGAATGAGATAGAAAGGAGGTAGGAGAAGAATGGGAGAGAGGTGATGGTGGGGTGCCGCCGGCCCCACGGCTAAAAGCCAAGTGGGCCCCACTTCCTCGAGATGCTCCTCTGCCATGTCTTGGTCCTCTCAATTCACTCCAATGCCTGTCTTTTGTACAGAATGGTCCCATGTGGGGTTGGCCTCAAAATTTGAATTTATGAAAAAGACAAAAGGTGTGGTAGGTGGGAGAGATGAGTGAATGACATGTGGGTCCCATGTGTCTCAGGTATTTCTACCGTATAATTCCCCACAAAATTTAGCACAACAAAATTTATTTTATGAATCTATGAAAAATAAGAATTCTAATGATGGTAAATTCATAATTTTTACGCCTCCACAAGTAAATATTACTCCACAGGGTTTTGACACAATCAGTAAATCCTATTTATATGGGGCTTGGAATAATTGCAATGAAAAATTATTTTAGAATTTTCTAGGCAATAATCATGGTAAGAAATAAATAATCATAATGCATAAAATTAAAAGCATAGATTCTTACCGAATTACCTTTATTTCGGAGCCGGAGTAATTCTATCTTCATTGGATATAACTGGTTGATCAAGTCCACCTTCTTGTGTCGGAGATATAATTAAGTCCGTGTCTTCATTAGCTTCTACTAGAGAGGCTTGCTCTGGTCGTGGCTTGAAAGCGAACTTTTCTTCTTGCCCATTAATAGTGAATTTTATTTCTCCAACTCCAACGTCAATGTGAGCATTGAGTGTACTCAGCGAGAGGTCTTCCAAGTATAATGGGTGTCCTTGTATCTTCTTTCATATCAAGCACCACAAAGTCAACTTGGACGACAAAACTTTGGATTTGTCTTTGGAACATTCTCTCGCTATTCCAATAGGATAACGAATTGATTGATCTACCAATTGCAAACATATTGAAGTAGGTGTGAGTGTTGTGAAGTTGAGCTTGTCAAAGATTGTCTTTGGCATCACAACGACACTAGCTCCAAGATCACATAATGCACTCTCAAAAGTTTGACTTCCGATCGAGCATTCAATAGTAGGATGTCCAGGATCCTTCTTCTTGATAGGCACTATATTCAATATTGCCGCACTACACACCTCTGTTAGATGAATGATTTCCATGGTAGGAAGTGGCCTTTTATTGTTGAGGATGTCTCTAAGATATTTTGCATAAGTAGGCACTTGCATGGCATCCATCAATGGCACATTGATATATAGCTCCTCAATCACTTCTATGAACTTTTCAAATTGCTCATCATTCTTGAGTCTTCTCTCTTTCCGTCTTGGAAATGGCAAGTTTTGTGTATCATGATAATCATGCTGCATCTCATGATTTTCTCGGTGTAGCTTCCGCCTCGGTTCAACTTTTTCTTCTTGACTTCTCGATCCTGCCTATGCTATCACTGATTCTAAGGGCCTCTGTGCTCCCTTAGGATAAGGTGGGTCACGTGTGGATTTACCCCTTCTGGTAGTAACATTATGCACTTGCTCGTGACTAGGAGCAATAGGCATTCTAGCAAATAGATGCAACACCTGAGATTTTATCTTCTTATTAAAGGCATCTTGTTCTTGAAAAAGCGGATGAGAACTGATCCAACTTTGCATTAACACCTTCTAATATCTTATCATGGGCAGTAAGTTTCTTGTTAACCATCTCATTAACTCTTGATTCTTTGAAGAATTAACTATCGTAGAGGAGGTTGCTTAGCCTTGTACTCTCCTTGATACTTGCCCTGAATGATTGGTTTTGGTTGAATTTCTCCCCGATCCTTCATTTGTAAACCGACAATGCTAAGATCCTTGGATTCGGGGAGACTCCAAACGTTTCCTTTTTTCGATTTTGTGCGAGAATATGCATCTTGAATGGCTTGTCTAGCTTCTTTGTATCTTGCTCTATCCTCAAGCCAATCCATTAACACATCCATCTTGGTTGACACAACACGTACTTTTTTACGAAACTTCTTTACTCTCATGGCATGGTTGAATATTGCATGATGTCCATCCATGATTTTTTCGCTATTTTCTCCAATGTTTCTTGAGCTTCTTCAAGAGTGAGGGACATGAATGACCCTCCGGCCAGTAGCATCAAGATGTTCTTGTGATCTTGATTAAGCCATGGAAGAAGGTGCGTATAAGCAGCCATTCTTCCATTCCATGATGTGGGCAATCTTGAATATAATCTTGAAAACGCTCCCATGCATGCCTGGAATAGTTTCTCCTTTCAAGCTCTTTGAAATGTTGTGATTACGCCTCTCATCATATTAGTCTTGCTAGCTGGAAAATACTTCTCTAAGAATGCTTCGGCACATAATGCCCAAGTGGTGAATTGCTTCTTTTCCATGTAGAACCAATGATTCGCTTTTTCCCTCCAATGAGAATGGGAACAAACGAAGGAGTATGATTTCATGTGGGATGTTCTTGATAGCAATGGTGCTACAAATCTCCAGAAAATTCTGCAAATGAGTAGTGGCATCTTCATGTAGCTTCCCACTGAAAGTGATGGTTTGAATCAGGTTGATGAGGCTTGGCTTCAACTCAAAGTCTTCCTTGATGTTCAATTCTGGTCCAACACGAATATTCTCAACGCTAGAGCCGAGAATTCGTGTAGAGTCTTGGTTGCCATGGCGTCAATCGACTTCAAATCCTTTTCTTCAGATCCGGTTGATAATAAATTGATGAGAAACTGATGATCCACAACCAATTATGATCCTACCTGAAATAAATAAAAAAGAAAAAGAAAACAAGACAAGGGTGATCCCTGCTAAAGTAAAGGTTATGATTTTATGTAACAAATTTTCTAGTCTAGAGCCATATTTACTCTTCCTTCCCCGGCAACGGCGCCAGAAATGCTTGTTGGCATTTCTAAACGTCATCACAAAAAGGGTAGGTAAAACCTAACTCCTTAACGACGCCTAGAAACCTTTGGGTATAAAATAAATCTACACTTACGTTGTCACATATAAAAGTCTTTATATCAAGCGCACAGATATAAACTAGAAATAAACTTTATACCATTGTAGCACTTCACTTAGGATGAACCAAGTATCGTAATTTATATTTTCCCAAAGGAAGGACTGTGAGGCAATATTCATATGACTCATGGTAATTATATATTCTATGTACATAAAATCAATCATTCCAATACTATAGCAGGGGTGAAAAGAATAGATAAATAGTAAATAAATAAAGATAATAATAAAAGATAAATAAAGATAACAATAAAAGATAAATAACAATTAAAGATAAAAACAATGCCTAGGGTATTCCATTGAGATAGAGAGATATAGAGACTCACTAAAATTAGTATAGATATCATGGTTATTCCGAGATAGACTTCAAGTAACTATCAATCATTAAGTCAAAGCATAGCATGTAAAATATTCTCATGTATAGAACAAGCAAATCATATTATATAGCAAGAGGGATATCAACTAAGGAGGATTTATGATGAGATAAACTAGCCTCCGTCGCGACCATATCCTAACGTTAACCATATGATGATGGAGGATTATAGAAGACTCAATACGGTCTGTCACCCTTACGAACTACCCCAAACTTCAAGATACGAGAGGTCATCCGCAAATAACTTATATCTAAGCACCATGCCTACATATAACTTATGACTTAACCCCCTCGAGATAAAGGCTAAGTTGTCCACGCTCTCAAGCATATAATAATCAATAACTAGAACTATATCAAATATCAAACTAGAATATACTAAGAACATAACAATCAATAACATAAGAAAATAAAGCATAATCATAATGAGAACTCAAGATAAATTTATTACCGAATATCTCCAATATAATAGATCTGAAATCCCCGAGCCGAGCTCACAATCTCCTTTGAACAATTAGACAATCTACTACTCCGATCTTTGAAGAACTAGAGCTCTCTAATCTTCTAATCTCTAGAAACCCTAGTACTACTCTCTCTAATTACAATGTATCTAAACCCCGAATAATCGAAGACTAATGAATTAGGGTTTAGTTAGGGTAGCCCCCTTCTTCTTTTATAGCCCCCTTGGATGAATCTCGGCCCTTGGATCAAACCGACTTGATTGGGCCGGACTAGATCAACTTCATAGGTCGGTTGTAGGAAGGTTCCGTAAGTTGGACTCGTGGATCCCCGGGGGTGCCGCGCGGCTCGGGGGCGTGCCGCCCGGCCCCGGCCGTGGGTCTACCCTCCGGCCTTCTTCGAGCTTCATTCTCTCGTCATTTGTACCCCTGAAATTTGTACCAATGCCCCGGATTTTGATCTTTTCTTCCGTTTCTTAATCTCCTCTCTTTTTAGCTCTTTTTCGGGGTTTTTTCGGGTTCTTCTGTAAAACAGTGTATGCACCAAAACTCGTGGAATTCATTAGTAATAATAATATTTATCTAGCATTGATCCTTAGTTGATGGTTTAAAATATATATAAAAGTGGTCAATAACTACCATCAACAATTTCCCACGAGCCATATGACATGCTTATACATTTCAAACCTTAGTCATATGCTGCTTGTTTTCATGGTGAGCCTATGTCAAATTGTTGCGACCTATGTTGAAGATTCTTTTCCTATGCCCAAGATCAAGAATCACGTACACCCACAAATAAATCGCCGACTCTCACTCGAGAAGTCGTGCCCCACATACACCTTTCCATCCACCAAAATAAACTCCAATCATTTTGTATCATGACTTCTCACAAATATTCTAGTTACAAAGGAGAAGTATGGGCTATGCTAAAAAGAAAGAAGAGGACAAATGTCCCAAAAAAGACGGGGGAAGTCAAGTACTCGTCCAAAAAAAAAAAAGAGAGAAAAGAAGAAAAGAAATAAAAAGGTAGCCCATACCTCCTTCAAAGTTTTCGCCAAAAAGAGAGTTATGATACTTGGAACACAAAAATACCACAAATACCATACACTTTGCACATCTTGATCTAGGCATATGACTAGTCTCTCCATGTGGTCCGGTTTTTGACTAAGGCAATAAGACATGATACAAGTAAGCCGATCTTCTACCTACCCAGAGCTCCCCAAAAGCCTTATGTAGCCGGTAGGGAAAAGAAAGGCAAATCAAAGCCTTTGGGGAGGAACCAACGACTTACACTGAGCGATCGAGAGATGATTTGAGGAACTACTTTCTTTGCAAAAATATTTCCAAAACCTGCGGATTGATAGTTTTCGAAAAAGAATGAAAGATAAGCGAGTCTGTTGACCCATTCTCTATCCCGCAAGCGCTCAAGATTCGGAGCGGCTTAAAAAGCCCTACCGAGCGGTTCAAGGTAATAAAGGGTGAATAAACATGCCATTATATTCAAACTCTAAGCGTAACTTTTTGATATAAGCATGGCACTCTTAAAACGTAATCGGCATAGTAGCAACTCCCGATCAACAACCAAGTCCTTTACTATTTGCTCGAGGGCGAGCAAAGGGTAAGCTTGGGGGAGTTTGTTGACGGTCGTTAATGCCATATTTTTACCGTCAACATTCTATCATTCTGGGGTGAAACTAAACCTTTTTATGCTCATATACATTTATTATTAACATAATTCCACTTGTAGTGCCGTAATAATTGTTTTGCAGGATTTAAATAAAAACAAGTGAAAAATACATGAAAAGGCGCCATCTTGGAAAGCGTGCTTCTTCCTACCATCCAACCCAAGGTGAACAAGCCCACCACAATGAAAACCAGCCCGAGCAACAGACGGCCCAACACTTTTCAGGCCCGGGACCATGCGTCGACGAATGCCAGGCCCGGCCGAGGGCGGCGCTGGCGGGGCCGGGAGAGCGCGCGCGCCGCCAATGCCGAGGCGGTTCGGGCCTAGCTTCGGCGTGGCGGTTCCATCAATGACCAAGAGGGTGTGTGGTCAGTCGGTCGCCGGTTCAGTGCACCTAGATGCCAGGGGGAGGTCGGTTTGGTGTAGTTTTGCACTTAGGCCCCTCTCCTCCATGTATAAGTAGGTCTCCCCTCTCCCTCTACCACACACACCACTCTCAAGGAGCTCTACCTCACTCGCTACCTCACTCTCCACTCTCCACCTCTCTCTAGCTAGTCCACACTTCTTCTTCTTCTTCTTCTTCTTCGGCTAGTTTGGAGTAAGAAGCTACAAAGGAGGGCTTGTCTCCTAAGAAGAAAGATCTTTGGTAATACAATCTATTCATGGAGAATTCTTCTTATTGCAAGTCCTTATCGTGGCCTAACATTTGAATTAGAGTATAGTCATGATCATGTTATAGTCTTGATACATGAACTAGTATATAGTTTGGGTGTCTTGATCTTGACATGTTCATACTTGTTCTTCATACATCACAATGCTAACACGATTATAGATGGTTTAATGGTTCGTCGTTCCTTCGGGTTTGCTTATGTTCTAGTCCGTCCATCCGTAGGGTGGGGATCCTGGGGGGACATAAGTAGTTGTCATGTATGCGGGCGTGGTGCCTGAATGCCCGATGGCCTTCGAATATGACGGCATGCCACGGTTGAGGGGTAGGCGGTTGGTCGTGTGATGACCTTGTCCGTCCTTTGTAATCCCCCCCACGTGTGTATCGTTGTGTAGGAGTTCGTAAATGCCTCCCTTAAGGCCGTATGGTCGCGGTGGTCTCCCTGTTAACCTAGACATAACCATTCTTATATCATGTGCATTTTGTGATACTAACTATATCCTTTTGTCCTGGCCAAGAGTAGAAACATTAACATGCTCCATAGGATATTCTTTTATTCATTTCTATTTTCTTTATCCTTTTGAGGTATCTCCATGAGTGTGTGTCACACTATCTTGAAAACCGATATGTTTACCCCTGTGTGACAAGTTGGTCATCGTGTAAGTGTATTCTTGTATTTCAGATGCCATGCTAGTTTCTTACATACATGCCTTCCTTTGGGAAAATATAAATAACGATACCCGAATACTTCCGAGTGAAATGCTACAATGATAGATCCGTGCGCTGCGGATGAAAAATCTATTATGGCAAGGTCTATCACCGCCGATGTCTCAAGTGTGATCACCGACTTAGCAAAGAGTCTGCCCTGCAACTTGATATAGCCGCTGGAGGGTCGTTTGCACACAAAACCTCAACAGAAGGAGAAGCTCTCCTAGACCGCATTCTTGAGAATACTCCTCCGCTAGAGCCCATCCGTGTTGATCCCAAGCTTGTTCACGAGGAAGTCTTTTCAGCCAATGCCGACTCTCTACACCTTTAGAGAGACCCTCACCGAACCGAACACCAAAAAGGAAGAGTCCCCATGTTCGGATCCTCCCTTTTTCTAGGTTGATTTTTCCTCAAGAATTTGGAAATACCTTGAATTACACTTGTCGAAGAGACCACCAATCCTTGTCACTCCAAAAGAACCCCTTGATGAACTTTTTCTCAAGGAATCTATTAAGGAGTTGACCGCTATCATGAGCACCGAATGGATAAAAGAAGGAGAACTCTCTTCTGAAGAAATTCAGATTAGTTTTCCATCTACTCCTATTCATTGCGAATTTCAAGGGGATTTGGTAGAGGTTATGTATAACCCTACCGTGGGAGTAAACATCATGTCGAAATCCTTTGCGCAATTTTGCTCGAGAGGAGACTTTCCAAACTCCCACAACTAGGTCCTTGCGGATAGCTCCTTGAACTACTCTAAAAGGACGCGGTATTTTACATGACCAGATTCTTCTATACAATAATGTCAAACTTTCTTTGGACTTTCATATTTTTGAAGTCCAAGATTTTGACATTATGATCGGGCATCCCCTAGAAAAGCTTCTTGACTTACCAAAAACTGGGGATTTAGATATCAAGCTAGGGAGAGATTCTTTTTCCATTCCAGTCACAAGAGCAAAAAAACTCAGTGACGGATCCTCTTCCCTATCCTTACCGGCCCGAGGAAGTCATGTCAGTCATGCTATACGACTCTCCTGAATCATCCTTAGAGAAAGACGCCCAATTCTTCATAGAAGAAGAGGACGAGTCGATGAAACCATAGAACTTCCCAAGGAGGAAGAGCCGACGCGACCTCTGTTGAGCTTAAACTCCTTCCCGCTGGCCTATGCTATGTCTTCCTAAACGGCAAGAGACAAACTCCTGTCATCATTAGTGATAAGCTTAACGAACAGAGAGACAGCCCAATTCATCGTCGTCTTAGAGAAACATAGAACAATTTTTGGGTATTCCCTGCAAGATCTCAAAGGGATAAGCCCAACGCTTTGTACCCATCATATCCCCATTGACCCTTCAAGTACACCATCTCGAGAACCACAACGAAGGCACAATAATGCGATGAGGGAAGTCATGAAGAAGGAAGTTCTCAAACTTCTTCACGCCGGGATCATTTATCCCATACCACACAAAGGATCGGGTTAGTCCCGTCCAAGTGGTTCCCAAAAAGGGAGGAATGACAGTCGTTGAGAACACTAAAAACAAACTCATTCCGCAATGAACCGTCACAAGGTGGAGGATGTGCATAGACTATCGAAAACTCAATAAGGCCACAAAGAAAAATCACTTTCCGCTTCCTTTCATAGATGAGATGCTGGAACGGTTAGTGAAACATTCTTTCTTTTGTTTCCTTGACGGGTATTCTGGTTATCACCAGATACCCATCCACCCTAATGATCGAGCAAGATGACCTTTACATGCCCATACGGAACCTATGCTTACCATAGAATGTCATTTGGGCTATGTAATGCACCCGCTTCTTTCCAAAGGTGCATGATGTCTATCTTCTCAGACATGATCGAAGAGATCATGGAGGTTTTCATGGACGACTTTTCAGTGTATGGAAAAACTTTCGAAAGTTGTCTGAAGAATTTAGACAAGGTCTTACAACTATGCCAAGAAAAGGACCTGGTGCTTAATTGGGAAAAGTGCCATTTCATGGTCCGAGAAGGCATTGCTCTTGGACACTTAGTGTCCCAGAGGGGGGATAGTGGTAGACAAGGCTAAAATAGAAGTCATTGAGCAGCTACCACCCCCTGTGAATGTCAAAGGTATCCGCAGCTTTCTAGGTCATGCGGGGTTCTACAGAAGGTTCATCAAAGATTTCTCACAAATCTCTAGACCCCTCACGAACCTGCTAGCCAAGGATGCACCCTTTGAATTCACAGATGAGTGCATGAAAGCTTTCCAAACCCTTAAGGAAGCACTCATCTCAAAGCACCGATCATCCAACCACCGGATTGGTCTCTGCCTTTTGAAATCATGTGCGATGCAAGTGATTATGCTGTTGGGGCGGTCTTAGGCCAAACCAAGGGCAAAAAGCAACATGCAATCGCATATGCTAGCAAGACCCTAACAGGAGCACCGTTAAATTATGCCACTACAGAAAAAGAGCTCCTTGCAGTTGTCTTTGCTATTGAAAAGTTTCGATCTTACTTAGTGGGAGCTAAAATAATTGTTTATACTGATCATGCTGCATTAAAATATCTGCTCACTAAGAAAGATGCGAAACCCCGCCTGATTAGATGGATTCTCTTACTCCAAGAATTTGATATAGAAATAAAAGATAAAAAGGGAGTAGAGAATACCGTTGCAGATCATTTGTCGCGTATGCAAGTCACTAACACGCAGGAACTACCAATCAATGACTTCCTACGTGACGACATGCTACTGAAGGTGATGGACTCCAACCCATGGTATGCAAACATTGTCAACTACATGGTTGCAGGTCATGTACCACTAGGGGAGGATAAAAGAAAACTCCAAGTTGAAAGCAGACATCACCTTTGGGATGATCCATACCTGTACAGGGTGTGTGTAGACGGCTTGTTAAGAAGATGCGTACCAAAAGCTGAAGGGATGCAAATCATCAAGAAATGCCATTCATCCCCATACGGAGGCCATCACGGAGTATTCCGCACACAAGCAAAAATCTGCAAAGTGTGGATTTTTTTCGGCCAACAATGTACGCAGACACAAAAGAATTCATAAGAAGATGCTATAACTTGTCAACATCGGGGCAACATCATCACAAGACAATGCAATGCCTCTCCACTACAACCTTCAAATAGAAATATTTGATGTGTGGGGCATTGACTTCATGGGACCATTCCCAAAATCTCATGATTGCGAGTACATCCTGGTTGTTGTTGACTATGTGTCAAAGTGGGTAGAAGCATTACCCTGCAGAGCTGCTGACGCCAAACATGCTCGCAAGATGTTTCATGAAGTGATCTTCCCCCGTTATGGAACACCATGCATGGTGATAAGTGATGGAGGATCCCACTTCGTGGATAAGACATTTAGAGCATTCTTGAGAGAACTTGGCGCCAAACACAACATTGCTACCCCTTATCACCCACAAACAAGCGGACAAGCCAAAACATCAAACAAGCAAATAAAGAACATCCTGCAGAAGACGGTGAACAAAATGGGGAACGGTTGGAAAAACAAGCTACCCGATGCACTTTGAGGACAGCGTGCAAGACCACCATCGGCATGTCACCCTACCCAACCGGGTATACGGCAAAACCTGCCATTTACCAAAGTAGAACTTGAACATCGAGCTCATTGGGTTATAAAGAAATGGATCATGGACGCCAGACTAGCCGGAAGAAATGCACAGAGACAAATATCCGAGCTAGAAGAATGACGCAAGAAGGCATATCACGGTGCCAAGCTATACAAAGAAAGAACAAAAGATGGCACGATCAACGGATCAAAATAAAAGAATTCACCGAAGGCGACAAAGTCCTGCTCTTCAATTCAAAAGTAAAGCTATTCGGTGAAGGAAAATTGAGGAGCAAATGGAAGGGACCATACACCGTCATCGACACTTCGCCACATGGTGCAATCATGATTCAAGATGACGAAGGTAAAATTTCTAAGGTAAATGGTCAGCGCCTCAAAATTTTCTTTTGAGCCTTCTCTTGATTTAAACATGAGCTTGATAGAATTGATTTAATAATGCAATAAAAATATTAATACAAATTAGCAATAATAATTGAGCACATGTTAACATGCTGATTTGTCATATTTACCATAATGCCCTCACTGAATTCCATGCTGATTTTATCATATCCTAAAAATACAAATTGTATTTAAAAATCTTTATTCATTTTCTATTATTAGAACATGGAATCTTGAGCTTGATGATGAGTTACACGTATTTTCAAACCGAGCAACCATTGCATTTCAAAATCTCATCATCAACCTGCACTGGCCGAAAACTTCGACGGAGGGGGGGAGGCAGAGCCGCGGCACAGCGTGCGCCCGGCCAGTAGCGTCATGGCTGAGGCAACCGCCTCTGGCCCTCAATTTTGGCTATAATGCTCGTTTACTCATGCTTATTGCGGTGATGAATGTTGCTCGGGGCGATACACTCCATTTCAAACAGAGAGGTCCTTGCTTCCTATATAAAACCCCTCACCCTCTCTTCTTTTTCTCATCTCAAGCTCTTGGCTTTTCTCCTCCCAACACTCACTCACAACTAGCAACACCAGCTCCCAAGCCATGGAAAGCCAAGCTCTTGTGCCCTTTGATCGTGAAAAAGCTCTGAGCTTTGCGCAAGAATACCTTGAGAGCGAAAAATACCCCGCAAAGGCCACTTGTTATCCTACCACCTCCAAGCGATGAAGCGCTACCGAGAAAGGCGAATGCTGTGGGCAGCAAGCGTGCCGCCGCCGACATTGCTGGACCTAGCAAAAGACCCACCTATTCAAACAATCCCCTTCGCAACTCTCATCCTTCTTCCGCAACACCAACCCAAGCTTTCCCTACACCGTGATAGGTGTAGACACACCCAATGGAGGAAGAGGGAAGGGGCTCATGGTCAAGAAGGTTCCTAGACCACAAGTGAGGGGGCAACCTGCTAGATTCTTCAGAGACGACGAGCCTACAAAAGAGGAGGGGCCCAACGGCCGAAAAGCCTGTACAAGAAGATCACCGAGCTTGCTAGTTTCATCCATCTTCTTCTAGGGAGGTTTGTAGAAAGTCACACAACCAATATCCATCTAAAAGAAGAGATATAATCTCTTCACACTAGCTTCTTCGAAGAATTATCCGAAACTACAAAGGATATAGAAGTGGGTCACGCTGTAGAGAAACCAGGACCTTTCTAGCGCCACCTCCCTCCTCCAAATAAAATAGGCGCATTAAGTTTTTATTTTTAGCATTTCCCTTTCAATCTTGTTTTGAATTTCAATATGTGCCTATTGAAAGCAATTTATTATAATTCAATAAAGATTATTATTGAAATATTTATACGTCTCCACTTGTTTTTGTCTCCTTGTGCAAAATAAAAATAAAAAGATAGGTACAAAAACAAGTGTGGGGAGACGCCACGCTTCTCCCACAAATCAAAGGTACGCAAAATGAGACATCAATTACACTTTGATTTGTGAATTATCTCTCTTCTTCGTATATAAAAAAATGAAATAAACCTGAACCAAAAATGAAATGCTCCATCTCTAGTCTACCAATTGATACATAATTTGCATACATTTTATTCTCGAGCTAACATCCTACACTTTGTGGAGCAACTATATAATAGAGATCCCATTTCAACTAAGTAATTGAATTATGAGATATAGTAGGATGACTTGAAACTTGCTCTCTCTTGCAATAAGACTTGGTATTCTTTTCAAAAAATTCAAAAATAATAAGCACGCTCCTGGTTGATTAAAGAAATTCCTACCAAAAAGCCTGATAGCTCTTGACATGAACTTCTACAAAATAGCTGCTCTCTCTTGCATTGAGTTTTGTCAAGTTCTGAGATTTATGTTGAGAGTTTCATGCTCCAAAGATTGAAATTCACGTACACCTACAAATACATGCCGATTCTCACACTGAGAATTGCGCACAAACATGCACCATTCCATCCACCAAATAATCACTCTGTACATTCTCCATCATGATGATCTCTCTTAACAAAACTCTCTCATGCAAAAAGAGAAGATACAGGCTATAAAAGAATAAGAATATTGTGCTAAAAAGCATAAGGGACATGTGTCCAACAGAAATAAGATGACGGGAAAATTAGAACCTGTCCAAAAAAAGAGAGTAAGAAATAAAATAGCCTGTTCTTCTCTAAAAAGCATGTATTCAAAAGAGAGAATCATGAGTCAAAGGAGTGTACAATCATATACCATTCCACACACGTGCAGTTTCGATCTAAGAGTATGACGCTTCCCTCTAAGGATCCAGAGCTTGACCCGACAAAATATGCAAGGTGAGTATGCATCTTTCACCAATCAATCTAGAACTACAGATAAAAAGCCTGTATAGGATAGGATGAGTGAGAAAGCAAAACAAGAGATGCTTTGGTAAGGAAACAAACCACATATTTGAGAGAATCAACCAAGGAGCAATGCTTTTCTTTGCAAAAATATAAAAACAACCAAGTCTATGAGCACCACGAGTAGAAGTAAGATGATAGAAATCCAAGCTATTCCATTATTCAATCACCCAAGATGAATTGATGAATTGGTAGCCACCCTGAATGCTCACAAAGCAGGTGAAGCCCGAAATAATCTGTATGTAGGTTAACATCTTGGAGATTGAACCGCCTTTATTCCATCACACCTTTACTTGAGGACGAGCAAAGGACTAAGTGTGGGGGAGCTTGTTGGCGGTAACCAACTTCATATAAGACACCGCCAACATTAGCATAAAACCACCAAACACAATAGAAATAGGGGTTTACACTAACCAATTCCATAGTTTTTTTGTGAGTTTACTTGGTTTGTAGGTTTATCACAGATAACACACAAATTGGGCCAATTATAAAGGAAAATATGCAACAAAATATATATTTGGATTTGGCCCAAAAGTAAAAGCAAGCAAAAGATAGAACAAAGATCATTGATGAGGCCAAAACCGACGAACAACCACATGGGCTAAAATCCGGACCGTGCCAGCGACCCACGTGCCAAAGCTCACGGCCAATGGCCTCTAGGGGCGCGCCGTGCCAAAAGCCCCGACAGCCGGGCCCGGCTTTGGCGGTCGGTCACATTACTCGAGAGAAGGTCGGTTGGCACGGTGACCGGATTCTCGTGCATCTCCATGGTCGGTTGTGACATAATGGAGGGGAGGAGATATTTGCAAATACCCCCTTCTCTCTCCCTATAAAAGGAGGCTCCATCCTTCACCCCAAAGAACAAGTCAAGATACAACACAAGTGAGCAACAAAGTAGAGAGCCTCCTTTATAAATAGAATAGGGAGTGAGAGAGGGAAAGCTAGAAGAAGAGTTGCCTTCTTCTACTTGGAGCCCGGTGTGCCACGGTTTTTGGGTAGTCGGAGTGACGGACTTGTCGGCTCCTGCTACGCTTGTACCTCTACGATCAACTTATCATTTTGGGTAAGAAGATCGTGTTTACCTTTTGGCTTATTTATCTAAAGGAATTCACCTTTGTTATTATAATCTTGCGGGATCGATAGTTTGTCCTTTAGGGCAGAACTCTGGTAGAGGAACTTCTGGTGGAAGGTCCTGGCCAACATCAGAGTCGTAATCGCTTGTGCGGACGTGGTGTCCGGATTAGTGGTTATCTATCATTTGCCTCGTACTCCATGGTTGAGGGGTAGGCGGCAGGTGGTGACAGCCCTGTTCGTCCCTTGCACTCCCCCACGTTCGGGTGTGGCGTAGAGCTAATTGCTGGAAGCTGCCTAGTTTTGTGCGTTGGCCGGTGCCCGAAGTAAGGTTATAGTAACCAAGTTATCTTTTCTTAAGATCATCTGCCTACAAGAGGCCTCACTACCCATAGTTATCCTGTCTTGCTCAGGGCAGACTTAGTTTAGATAACCCTCTACACATCCATTCCTCGTGAAATATACGATACCCTGCTTATCACCGGGTGAAGTGCTACAACGATTTTTTCCGTGCGCTTGCGGATTTCCTGCTTTCACTAAGAAACACCAACAGCCTCCCCTATGAGGAAAAAGAGTGCGACCTGTTTTTGATTGGTACATAATTGAAAAGAAAATTATAGTCCGGTGAAACTTAGGGGTAGAATCACCGAAGGTTGTCGGCGTTCTAGGTGTGGGTGGTTTCATGGCCGTCTTCGGTTTTTAGGCGGAAAAGTCTGGGCTTGACGACGCTTGAGATGATGAAAGGTCCATACCACTGCGACTGCAATTTTCCTTGCTTGTCTGGGTGCCATATGAGCACCATGTCTCTGGCATAGATGTTTTTCCCAAGTACAACTTCGCCTCTCCAGCTTCCGTGGTTCTGCTACTTCGACTTCAACCAATCTTTGTTCTTTCATGGTTGGTTGGATTTTAGTGCGAAAGGATCCCAACTTTAGTTCCTCCGGGGTCATCGCCTCTTCGCCGCGTCTGATGTCGAAGGCGTGAAACCCGTCACTCTTGATCGTGATATGTTGTGTCCCCTGCATTGTGGTCACCATTTCTTGTGGCCACTTTCCTTTCTTCGCCCCGTGCAAGGCTTTTGATAGTGCCGTGAATATTAATCCATTGGCCTTTTCTACTGTGCCATTGCTTAGCGGATGATAGACAGACGCGAAGGAAAGCTTGATATTTAGCTCACTGCAAAAGTTTCTGAAGTCAATTGAATCGAATTGCTTCCCATTGTCCACTGTGATGTAGGCTGGGACCCCAAAGCGGCAGGCTATTCGCTGCCATACGAAGCCGATGAGGGTTCCCGAGGTAATCTTCGCAAGTGGTTTGGCTTCTATCCATTTGGTGAAGTACTCTAGAGCTACCGTTGCATACTGAGGGTTGCAGTCCGGGCGGCGGTTGTCGACTATGTCAACTCCCCATCGCTGTAGAGGCCACGTGGGTATGATTGACTTTGTTGGGTTTGCTGGTGCTTTCTGCTTTTTTGCGAACATCTGGCAATTTTCAGATGTCTTTGCTATCTTTTTTGCATCTTCGGACGCTGTAGGCCAGTAGAAGCCTTGCCTCATTGCCCTGTGAGCGATTTCGTGCGGCTCGCGATGAGCCCCACACATTCCACTGTGCATTTCATTCAGCAGTCTGACGCCTTCTTCTTTGCTGATGCATTTCAGTTTCGAGGCTACTACCCCATCCTTGTATAGGTTTGTGTTGGCATTTTGTAGCGAATGCAAAAGAATCCGCAAGCATATGGAAATACCGTTGTAGCCTTCACCCGGAAGTATTCAGGGTATCATATTTTCCACAGGGAACGGAGGTACTTTCTCCTAGCTAGTTCATCCAAGGACAACCCAAGGGTAGAGATGGAAAGGATATAGAGATGGACTCCTATAGTTTTAAGATCTCTTGGAGAGTTAGGCTCTATTGCCACTTGATTACTTTGGGCACCGGAGCGCACCAGGTCTGCCAGGCAATACCGGCAAATGCTCTGCACCACCCAAGACGTGCGGGATTACAAGGGATGGGCAGGGATGTCACCACCTGCCGCCTACCTCCTCGTCTGTCTGATGAATGGGGCAAACGAAGGTAGCTGCTAGTATAGACACCACGTCTACGCTATGACCACTACTCTAGCGTGTTAACAAGGCTTACCCGTCCCCGGGGTCCTGCTACTAGAGCATCCGCCATGAGGATGGACGACGATCCCGTAAACAAGCTTAGGTAAAGCATAACTAATCAAAGGACATAAAGACTATAAGAACCATGAACACTTACTTAGCTAAGATCCCGTGAAGGAGCCAAGCTTGTGTCCATCGAGGTACAAACTCGGGGAGACACCGACAAGTCCGGCACTTCCCCGCTCTTGCCCCTCACATCTCTCCTCTACCAAGCTCTACTAGCTAGCTAGGGCCTAAGCCCATTGGAGTGTTGCTCTAGAGTGGAGAGGAGGAGCTCTTGATCCTTGGAATTGTGTGTTTGGGAGTGAGGAGGGGATCCCTTTATATAGTGGAGAGGAGAGGGGATATGCTCTAAAGATGCTAGGAATATTCCCCTCACTAAAGAGCAAACCGACCTCCTCACGTCGGTTTACAGGTGCAATGAACCTGGCCACCAGCTCCACCGCCTTTCTCACTTCAAAGTGGGCCTGCAGGAGAAAGTTGGGCCGATTTGGCCTCGGCGCTGGCTCGGGCGCGCCGGTGAGCGCGGTCATGCCAAGACGTGGGCCAAACAGGCTGAGATTTGGCAGGAGCATGGGCCTCGGAGTAAGCTTTCCAAAAGTCCTAGATCACCTCAATCCGAGTTCGTATGAGAAAGTTATGCCCAAAATACTAAACCCCACTCCTGCAGCCCGATATGATTTTGGGTTGTATTTGGGCCTCCACCTCTTGGACTTGTGTTTAGACTTTGATATCCTTGTTTCTTGGGCTTTTCTCCTCTTTTATCCTTGCTTTGCATTGGGCCATTTTTACTATATGATTTCTTTAACCTTTTCCTTTACTTTTGGCCCACTATTTATATGTTTTCATGGTTGACCTGCAAAACAAGAGAACTCACCAAAACTATGGAAATGGTTAGCTCAAAGCCCCTATCTCTATTGCGTTTGGTGGTTTTATGCTAATGTTGGTGGTGTTTTATATGCAGTTGGTTACCGCCAACAGTTTGTTCCAATGATCGAATAATGCTTGGTTCTTGATATCATGCGAAGCATCTCGTGCTTGCTCTCTGGTTCATATGCTCCACCGAGGAAGGCGAAAATTGGGGGCTCGCCAATCCTGGCTTGCTATCGCATGTATGGCCCTTGGGTTTTCCTCTTCTTCCTTAACTGCTTTTGTCGTTAATGTTTGGAAGAATACATCTGGTGGGGATGGAATTTCTTGGGCTGCTGCTTTGTCTAGCTCATCGGCTTCGGTGTTTTTCGCTTTTGGGTATGTGTTTTACTGTAAATCTAGTGAAGTGCTTTTCCATCTTCCTTACTGCTGCTAAATATTTCGCGAGTTCTGGGTCCTTTGCTGTGTATTCTTTTTCTACATGTCCGGTAACTACCTGCAAATCTGTTTTGATTAGACATCTCTTTACCCCTAGAGCTCTGAGTTTTCATAGGCCCAGGAGTAGAGCTTTGTATTCGGCTGTGTTGTTTGTCATCTGGAATTGCAACCTTGCTGCATATCTGATCTTCGGGCCGGACGGGCGGAGATAAAACTGCTGCAATTCTAGCCCCTTTCGCACACCATGCACCATCGCAGTTTACTGTCCAGACTGGTTCCTCAAAAGTGAGCATTGTATCATCGGCCAAAGGTGTCTAATCAGCAATGAAACCCGCGAGAGCTTGGGACTTTATCGCCGATCTATGCTCGAAGTCAATGACATATTCATTTAACTCGGCTGCCCATTTCCCGACTCTTCCAATGGCTTCGCTGTTTTTGAACAGAGATTCTAGTGGTTGTGCTGAGATCACTTTGATTTGATGTGATTGGAAATAATCCTTTAGCTTCCGGGATGCCATTAGTACTGTGTAGGCTATCTTTTCTAGCTCGAAGTAATTCAGCTTGGCTCTGGACAGGGCTTCAGATACAAAGTATATTGGGAACTACCGCATCTTGTTATCATGCTCTCTTTCTTCCACTAGCACTGCACTAACAGCCATCGGCAAGGCTGCTAGGTATAGCATGAGAACTGCTTCTGGCGAAGGTTTGACCAGAGTTGTCAAATTAATGAGATACTGTTTGAGACTGTCGAAGGCCTGTTGTTGTTCAGGTCCTCAATGAAAGTTATGCGCTTCTTTGAGCACCCTGAAAAATGGCAAACCTTTTTCTGCTGATCTCGCAATAAATCTGCTTAGCGCAGCTACACGTCCCGTTAACCTCTGGACTTGCTTTCACATCGAAGGGGGCTTCATGTTTGCTATTGCAGCAATCTTTTTTGGGTTCGCTTCTATACCCCTTGCTGAGACAAGGCATCCAAGTAATTTACCTTTCTTGATTCCGAATCACGCACTTCTCTGGGTTCAACCGAAGTGCACTTTCCCACAAGCTTCTGAAAGTTTGTTTGAGATCTTCGATGTGTGTCTCCTTTCGGACGCTTGTGATGACGATGTCATCAACATACGCTATGATATTTTTCTTCTTTTTCTGCTCTCTCGAAGATTTCATCTGTCATTCTGGAGAAAGTTGGACCTGCGTTGCGTAAACCTTCGGGCATGCTACTGAAACAGTACGTCCCACTGGGTGTGATGAAGCTTGTTTTCTCTTCGTCTTCGGGATTCATCTAGATTTGATGATATCCCGAAAAACAATCTAGCAGACTCAGTCATTCGCAACCTGCTACGATGTCAACCAACTTGCCAATTCTTGGCAAGGGATAAGGATCTTTAGGGCATGCTTTGTTGAGATCGGTGAAGTCTACACACATTCTCTATTTTCCACTTTTTTTTTACCATCATGACATTTGCTAACCATTCCGCATATTGGATGGGTCTAATGACCCCGATGTCTAACAACCTCTGAACCTCTGCTGCGGTGGCTTCACTTCATTCGGTCGAGATCTTTCTCAGCTTTTGCTTTTTCGGTGTGACCGCTTTGGTCACATTTAGGTTGTGCTGCACCAGAGTTCTCCTGACACCTTGTAGATCATTAGCTGACCAAGCGAAAACCTCCTTACTTTCATTCAAGAAATTGACCAATTCATCCTTTTCGGCCTAGACTAGATCTGCTCCGATGTGCACGCACCTCTCCGGGCAGTTGGCCGATAAGGGCACCCGCTGGGTTTCTTTGGCGGATTCGACTTTTGCTTCAAATAATCTTTTTTGTTTCTTCATCTTCTAGTTCTTCTGGCTTTTCCGAGACTTTGTTCACCATGTAGTATCCACGGTATAGGCTTGCCTTCTATTCTGCGCGCTGCTTCCTGGTCGCCGTGTACGGTTATGATCCCGAATGGCGAGGGCATCTTCATGCATAGGTAGCTTTGCTTGATTACTGCATCGAATTTACTTATCATACCTCCGCCGAAGATAGTGTATGGATAGTCCGTGTTGACTACATCGAACGTGATTTTCTCGGCTTGAACTTTTCATCTTCGGCAAAATTGACCATGAGGTCTGTTTTTTCGATTGCTTCAATGCGTCTGCCGCCAAACCCGAATAGGGCATTTCCTGCTAGTGCTAAAGTTCTTCCGTTTAACCCCATACTCTCAAAAGCTTTGATGAATAGGATATCGGCCGAACTACCATTGTCAACCAGGATATTATGTAGAGTGAAGCCTGCGACGTTCACTGTTGCAACGAAGGCGTCGCAGTGTGGGTAGTCTCTGACTTGAAAATCATTCGCCCGAAGGTGATCGGGGGACGAGGGACCATGCCGGCCTGTTTAGTGATAGCCTCGGTGAGACTATATGGACCCTTCTTTGGTAGTCGCGCCTTGCTCTTTTGCTTTCATGCTCGGATTTGATCCTCCGGTGATTGTGAAAATGTTCACCGTGACTTGGTAGGATCTTTGTTTCTTTCGCTTGAGTTTTCTTGTGCGTTCTCGGGTTTTGCCATTGTAAGGGCACCGGGCAGGTTTTGTTCTAACCGCTGGGGAAGATGATCCCACAATTTGTGGTAGGTTTTGATGGTACTGGCGATAAGGGTTGTAAGTCGGATCTTGCCGGTTGTATTGTTGATCTTTGGAAGGGCTGCACAAAACTTTGTTGATCCGAAGGGTGATGCTGATAGAAAATGCTAGATTGACTTGCGCTTGATTCTCGTGGTGTGTTGTGGAAGACATCTTTGCGGTGCTTGATTAATCATTGATGCATCATATTTTTCTTACGCTCTTTTGTGAGTTTACCATACTTGCATTCCCTGGTGATGTGGCCAGCATTTTCGCCGCACACGAAACAATAGGGTGGTCTCTGTTGGCCTCTTCCTCGCCTCCTCTACCTCCTCGGTTTGCACGACCTCCTACGTTTAATTTGTTTTGGTCCCGTATTCTAGCATTTTCGTGGGCTATAGTTTTCATGCTACCGGCGACCGAAATGACTCTTCTTGGAGATTGTTGACGGGGTGGAAGGGCTTCTTTGTTGTCTTTGGGAATTGTGCGGATTTGAGTTCGGAGTAAACTATCTACCACCTTTCTTGAGTGCTTTGCGCCTCTTGAGATCTTCGGACTTCACGAATTTCCTGATTTCTTCGAACAACTACTTCACGATTTCGGGCTCCTCCCTTGATAACTGCGAAGCACATGGACCAACATCAAGCCCCTTCGATTGCTTTGCAGCGATGACAACGTCTTGGATACATTTGGCATCGGGGCGCGAAGCTAGATTAATTTGTTAAGGTACTGAGTGAGGGATTCTCCGTCTTGACTCAGTTTTAGAAGATCCCGCGGTGTTTTTGCTTTCGATTGGAAACCTTGAAAGGTTGCTAGGAGATTCTCCTTGGTGACTCCAGCTTTTGATTGATCGGGGACGAGCGACATGTACCAATCGTGTGCTATGTCTTCTACGGCCATGATGAATGATTTTGCGAGAATGTTTGTGTCGCCTCCCCCGAATGCACTGCCGCTTCGAAACCGGCTATGAACTTCTTTGGGTTAGACTTTCCATCAAACACTGGCAATCTTGGCTTGTAACTTGCCGGCCAAGGGTATATCTAAAGATATGCTGATAATGGCGAGGCAGTGTGTTGGCGGTCGTTATCGACCATTTTATACTGCCAACTTATGTCTATTTCATGAGAAACTTATAACCCTATGCCACATAAACCATTACTAATAACCAAGTTCCACTTCTATTCCAAGAAAATATGTTTTGCAGGATCAAACACGGAAACAAGTGAAAAGAACCAAATAAGAGAGGAAGCGCACCGTAGGAACATGCTTTCTCCAAGGGGATAGCATGAAGGCGAATACTAGAAGAAGTGGACCATTCCCCTTCGGAAATGGGGTCCAGGCCGGCCCATGAGCCCACCAGAGGAAGGCGGTGCCGAGCGGTGCCAGGCCCAATCCGGCCGGACCCATGGCACGCCCGCTCGGGCCGGGATTTATCTGGCGGTTCCTCCCTAGAGTATAGCGGCGGTGGCATGCGGGGGAACTAAAATTGGCGCGCGAAACTGACCATTCCCCTGTATAAATAGATGGGTAGAGCCCCTCTTCAAAACAACAACACACACAAAGGATCAAGAGCACCACTTCTAGTTTGAGCTTCCACTCCAAAAGGGCTATGCCCTAGTAGCTAGCTAGAGTTGCAAAAGCGAGATGTGAGGAAGAGAGCGGCGAAGTGCGGACTTGTCGGTGTCTCCCCGAGCTTGTACCTCTACGGGCATGAACTTGGCTCCCTAACGGGATCATGGTTAAGTAAGTGTTTGTGGTTCCTATAGTCTTCTATGCCTTTTGTTTAGTTTACCTTTACTTGTTTGCGGGTTCGTCATCCGTCCCCAAGGCGGATGCTCTAGTAGAGGGCCCCTGATAAAGACGGGATACACTATACGACGCTAGAGTAGTAGTCTATAGCGTAGACATGGTGTCGGGCTAGAGGCTACCTTCGTTTGCCTTGTAGCCTCCGGAAGTGAGGGTGGCGGCAAGTGGTGCGACCCTGTCCCTCCTTAGCATCCCTCCACGTTCGGCTACGGAGTAGAGCTGGAGGCGGCATCACTGGCGCACCCAGGTGCGATCCGGTGTCCGAAGTGAGCAAGTAGAAGTAAAGTATCGCTATCCTTAAGACCTAAGAGCTATATGAATCCATCTCTACCATTTCATCTCTACCCTTGTGTTGTCCTTGGACGAATTAGCTAGAAGAGCATACCTCCGTTCCCTATAGAAATACGATGCCTTGACATGATCGCCAGAGGGTCGTTTACACATAAAACTACGATGGAACAAAGGAAGATCCTTGATCACATCCTAGAGAAGCATGCTTCTCACCACGTGAAACCCAAACCTCTCCATAAGAAGGGCATGTCAAGCTTTGAGAGGCCCTCATCAGCCGAATCCGTACCTTTACCATTCTTAGGATCGACTATTGAGACCTCGCCCGAACCATGAACACCGAAGGAAAGAATAATTCATCCTTCGGAGTTCCCGATTGAATTCGAGGATTATGGCAATACTTGCCTGATTCTATCATTGTCTTGAGTGGCTCTTCGCTAGAACCGTCAAGGAAATGGTTAATGGAAGTCAAACGTTTTTACGAAGCAATTCAGATTCTTTCACTTTCCAAGACCATTCCTTGTTCGTTAAAGGGGACTTCCATGGAGGCCCTACACAACCCCACAGTCGGGACTAATATCATGTCACAATTCTCAGCGAAAACCCTTTTGAGAATCATACCGCTAGTCCCGTCGATAAACTCTTCAAAAGTCCCTCGGGGCTTATGTTTGAGTGTTGTGGGATCGCAAGGGCCGGGCCATTGAAATTAACAAAACCGAGGTTCTTTTGGACTTCCATATCTTTCCCATCCTCGATATCAAATTTTCGATAGGCTACCCTCTCAAAAATCTTTTTTCAAGAAAAACCTTCCCATGGGTGCCTTGATGAAAAGTTGGGAGAAGTTGCTTCCGCCACTCCAAACCCATACCCCACAAGTCTAGTGGCAAAGCAACATCCCAACAACGACCCGCCCGAGGAGGAGAAACTCATATCCTCGTTCATTTCACATTCATGTGAAATAGAACGTGAACCTTTACCCTCACTCAAACAAAAGTCATGTCCCTCGGCCATCAAAACATTATTGTCGATAATGGCCGAGAATCAATGTTGGTCCTTCACGAAAACTCTCATGCCATGGACTTGCATGAAGCGACAACTCTAGAGACTAAGCAAGAATCCGCTAACGAGCATGTTAACTTTTCTTTTGAAACTTCTCATGTTTCATGCTCACCTTTGGGCTCTCAGGAGTTCGTTTTGCTTCTTATCGCTTGCTTTTATGAGGATCACAACCATCTCTTGATTCTCGTTATGAAACTTTTAAGAGGATGGTTGTGGATGCTTATGTTTATCATAAACATTGTAAGTCTCGTAGAAAGACGATGGCGCTAACCTTGCGGCTTGAGCGTAACACTAATTTCTTAAGTGGTGGCGGGAATTTCACCACCAACTTGTAAAGATGTTTTCATGTGGTCAAACTTAAGACCATAACTTAAAAGCACTGCGGGAGATACCTCAGTTATTTTTTTTAAAAAAAATTCTTACTATGCTTATCAAAAAAAAAAAAACTTTCCTTTTCATAAATAACTCTAACAATAATAACATGCTTTTGAAAATGAGTTTAAGGACGTCATTGTGAAATTGCTCCTTCAGGTATTTTTGTCACTAACCTTTCAGGTTTGAATAAAAAGAATGAAGGGGGGTGAAGCAAAAGGTAAAATCAACCGAACATCATTCAATAATGAAGCACATTTGATGGAGCGAGTAACCATCCAAACTTGATTTTGTGTCATGCAAAATTCAAATGTGGGGGTGACTACTCTAAAAAAAATAATATCTCATGACATGCTTCATTCATTTTCGCCTTGCTTTCTCTACCTTGTTTCACACTTATGCCTTGCTCACTATGCTAAAGTCACAAAAAAAATTATGAAAAGATAAATTCTTATTAATAATAGCAAGGGCATGTTGTCAAGTTAGTATGCACCTTTGGGTATTCTAGTTGCTAACCATTTCAGGTCAAGAACAAGAAGAACGAAAGGGGCTTATGATGCTCGAGAACATGGGGGCTACATCAACTACAAGCCTTGATGTTCTTGGGTGATGAAACATAACTCAAATGGAGAATCTGACTCTACATTGGGCTTTTACACAAAAGTCCAAGTGTGGGGGAGGATGGTGAGCGTCTCACCAGGAGTTTCATACACACTAAGAGCCATCATGGTCGAAAAAAAAGGATGATGTCAGCTTTGCCTTGCTTAAAAAAGCAGAGAAAAAAGAACAAAAAAGAAAAGAAAAGTGAAAAAATGGGAGGAGAGAGAAGAGACAGTGGCCCCATATATCTAAAAGACAAATACCAATGTCTTGCCTCGACTCCACCCATCATTGCTTCCACAAGCAAGAAGGGCTCACCTCCGATCCTTTGCTACTACCATCAAGACCCATGGCCCATACGCACTAAGTAATGTGGATGGCCTGGCCTTGAGATGCACCTAGGCAAAAGCCGTCATGCAAAACCGCAAGCAAGAACCGACATTTCATCGATAAACGATGTCGGTAAGTACATTCAGGTGCAAAGATAATAATTGTTCACCAACTCATTTATTCATTCTTGTCTCCATATGACTTGATCATACAAAATCATGCTTTTCTTTGTTTATGTCATATGCCCCTGATTTGGATATATTCAGATGAGCGCTCGGGTGGCACATTCATAGGTCTTTTTCAAATTAAGCATGGTGCTTAGGTTGAAATAGCCTTCTTTAATCAAAAATTTAACATGGTGTTGAATCTTTATTAATGAATTTAGAGTAATTATTTTCATAAACAATGGAGGCAATCTATAATGGAGATAAATTAAGGCTAGATTTATATTACAAACTTTATCTTAGCCTTGTTTGAGTTTTAATAAAAGTTTGGTGAGCAAACTTTTAGTAATAATAAAATAATAAAATAAAATAAAATAAACATTATAAAACCTCCCAAAGTATTTAAGCTGGTAGAGCCTCTTGTTTCTTTTCTCTTGTTTTGTTTTCTTGGTTAGAATAAAACAGGTACAAGAACAAGTGTGGGGAGATCTCTCAAGCACAATGAACAAACATTCGAGACCTCCCCGACACATTGCACAACATCAAGTGATCCATGATGCAAGGCAAAAGGTTTGATTGGACTGGCCAAACCTCCGGTTTGGTCAATCCATTTTAGACGTAACAAGACTCCTTGATCTTCAACGGTGGTTTGTGCAACTCTACCCTCACATCCCGAAAGTTTTGAAATTCAAAATTGAACAAATTAAAAAGACAAAACTCTTGACACACCATCTCCATGCTATCCTTTGATAAAATTTGCATACTCTTTATTCCTCGCCAATATTCCTAAAACTTGTGAACAATTTATAATAGGGACCCCATGCTATCTAAGTAATTGGAATATGTGATATAGCGAGGATGATATGAACCTTGCTCTTTTATACGAAGAACTTGGGATTTGTTTTCAAAAATCAAAAATGAAATAGCATGCTCCTCAATGATATGACAATTCCTACGAGCCATATCTAGTGCATCAAGTTTAAAACCCCATATATATGCTACTTATTTACGCACGAAGTTTTTGTCAAATCTTGTTGACCCTTGTTGAGAAAGTTATCATGCCACCAAGATCAAGATCACGTACATGCCACATATATAAGCTATTCCTACACTAGGAGTATGCTAAAACATGCTTTCGTCCACACAAAAAAAAAATCTGCTCCTACACTTTGGAGTAGACAAAAATATATGTGTTATAAATAAGTACTCCATGATCTACAAGATAGAGATCTCTCTCAATATATGGTTTAAGAGACATGTGCTATGCAAAATTGCCAAAAAAAAAAAAAAAAAAAAATATATAGGGACATATGAAGGTCCCCAAGAAAAAAATATATATGGACATATGAAGGTCCAAGTATAAAAAAAAGATGAGTACGTGAAGGCTCATGCAAAAAAAATGATAGCCATGTTCTCAAGAATATAGTTTTTATGAGAGAGATCACCGATATGAAGGAGTATAGTATAGGTCGACATTGCTATCCACACACATGCACTTTTTTGATCTAAGGGTATGACATCTTCCTCCTCGGATCCGAAGTTTGACCCAACAAAATATGCAGACTAAGTATGCCTTCATATCTTCCCCTACCCAAAGATCCATATAAGCTTTTTAGAAGTAGGAAAGAAAAGAAGGCAACACTTTGATATGCCTTGGTGAGGAACCAACCACAAATTGAGTGATTCGAGAGAATCATTTGAGGAGCCAAGCTATGTTTACATTTTTCAAAATCAAATGAAAAACCCAAGTTTCGAAGCTGATTGATGCAAGGGGATTCGAATCCATGTTGTTCCATTATTCAATTTCCCAAGATAATGTGGTAGACACTTCAAAGTTCACAAGTGGAGGTGAAGCATTGAATAACTTGTATGCGGGTTATATCAAGGAGATGACCCATCTTAGTATTGAACTTTACTCGAGGGACGAGCAAAGGACTAAGTGTGCGGCGGTGGTGCAGCCCTGTTAGTCCTTAGCATCCCTCCATGTTCGGCTCACGGAGTAGAGCTGGAGGCCGGAATCACCCGGCAGACCGGGTGCAATCCGTGCCCGAAGTGAGCAAGTAGAAGTAAAGTATCGCTATCCTTAAGACCTAAGAGCTATATGAATCCATCTCTACCATTTCATCTCTACCCTTGTGTTGTCCTTGGACGAATTAGCTAGAAGAGAATACCTCCGTTCCCTGTAGAAATACGATACCACGAATACTTTTGGGTGAAGGCTACAACGGTAATTCCGCGCTTTTGTGGACTTATTCGCTACGCTAAGAAATACCAACAAGCGGCACCGGGATTCGGGGAGGCGGTTGCTATCTTCTTCGAACCTAGTTCGATCCCTCGTATCTTTTATAAAAACCAAAATAGTTATTTCTTTTCCTTTTTCAATCATGAAAGCCAACACAAATTCAAAATCATACGCTTCAAAGGCGGAGTTCATAGAGCCACCATCTTTTTTCAAAATCAAAACTTTCATCCAGCCTATGAACTCTACCCGGCTTTAAAAGCCTATGTTCGGGCACAACCCTTCTTAGGGTTTGTTAACGAAGATCCTTTTAGCCACCTGCAAGTTTTTGAGGAGATATGTTCATGCCTGTGCGTTCCTGGCATGACACAAGAAATTCTCAAGTGGAAGTTGTTTCCATTCTCCCTCATAGGGAAGGCGGAACAATGGTTCACGATGCCGTAGGAAGTATGAGCGGGGATTGGAAGGAACTTAAAGACAATTTTTGTCTTGCATTCTTCCCCATGTCCTGTATCAACTCCCTACCAAGGGCAATCCTCGATTTCAAGCGTAACGAGAAGGAATCCATAGGTGTAGCCTGGGCTAGGTTTTCAAGGTTAATACATGCTAGCCCGGACTTGTCATTACCCGATAGTGTGCTTTTGCATCTTTTTTGTTCGGTCTTGACATAGATGCTGCCCTATGCCTTGACATGACCGCCGGAGGGTCATTTACACATAAAACTACGACGGAACAAAGGAAGATCCTTGATCACATCCTAGAAGAAGGGCATGTCAAGCTTTGAGAAGCCCTCATCACCGAATCCGTACCTTTACCATCCTTAGGTTATTTGTTGAGACCTCGCCCGAACCACGAACACCGATGGAAAGAATAGTTCATCCTTCGAGTTCCCGATTGAATTCAAGGATTATGGCATCAGCCTACCCGATTCTATCATTGTCTTGCGTGGCTCTTCGCTTCATTGTAGATTGCCGCATGATGATATCGCTTTGAGCCCTCTGTTGAAACCTGTTATGGTAAATATTTATTGGTCAACTAAACATGAAATAAGGGCATAAAATGAATATCCACATGGGCTTAGGGCTTTTACTAACAATTTTCATGAGTTTTGGTGATTTATATATTTTCAGGGATTAAACAGGAAAAAGCCCAGAGTTTGCAAGCCATACGAAGCAAAGACGTGTCCCGAACGTAATTCAACTTGGCTCCTACGAAAGAAGACTCTAGAAGACACGAGACCACCTCCTCCAAGCTGGGACCCACTGCCATTGGCCTTGGTCGGCCGACCAAAAGGACCCTAGTTGGTGACTAGGGGCCCCACCGTAAACCTCCATCTTTTTATGTCGGTTCACAACCGCCATTGAGAAGCAATCTACACCATTGATCAAGGTCGGTTTGATCCGAGGGCCACAAAGGCATCCCTCGGGGCTATATAACAAGACCCCCGGCCCCCGGGTGAAACCCTAATTCATTCCAATTCATTATTCAGAAGAGAAGCCAGGCAGAAGTCGAAGAGAGATCCTCTCCACCAAAGATTAGGGTAGCTACTCTATAGTTCTAGTTCTAGATCTAGTTCTAGTTCTTCTAAATCTAGCTTAGCAAGTCAGATTCAAGTAGAGTCAGGTGTTGCCGGCCAGATTCTAGATCATCAAGTCATCGGGGAGACGGTATTATCTTGTATCTATGACTTTATCCTATTTCAATAATATGTGTTGGTTTGCTAGGTTCTTAGTTTATTCTAGTTGTATACTTGATATAGTCATGATTAATGATGGGTTCATGCATTTATTCGTAGAGCACCTAATTCAGTACTCGAGTGGGTTAGGTGGTAGAAATTATGTAAGCGTGGTGCTTATATATGATTTACTGCGGATGCATCTTATATTTTTGGGTCATGTGGTAGATCACGGGTGTGATATTCCTGTTGAGTCCTCTGTAGTCCACTCCCCGTCTATAAGGGAAGTTGAACATGATTTTGAGGATTGTCTAGCTCTGTTATTGATTTTCCTTATAAATCTTCATGATGCATAGATTCAAAGTTATTGTGCTATATATGATAGTGTATGTGCTAGAGTAAATGACTGACTTAGTAGATTTAATGCTACATAAGAATTCTATCTCTTAATTAATCCATGTTAATCTAACTAGTGAGTAGTCTATGCCTATCTCGTGTGTTATCTCTGTCTTATTTATCTTTATTATAATATCATATCATTATTGGCTTACCCGTGCTAAGTAAGTGCTAGTGAAAGATTCTCTCATAAGTATGCTATTTATCAATTATCTCAAGCCAACCTCGCTTTCCTCCCGTGGTAAAATATAAATGATGGTACTGGATTACTCCCGGTGAAATGCTACTGTGGTATTTTATCTCGTGTGCTTTGCGGATAACCTATGTTATATATTTATTATCAAGAAGATTTCAATGAGCATATTACGGATACCATATTTGCATTTCTAGCATTCTTCTTTGGGGATGACAACCTAGCTTTACGGTAGTGCTATGAAATGATTCCACACACTAGTACTCTGGCGGCATATCGCTTGGGTGAGATTAACTCCACCCTTATGGTAGTGACGTTAAGGAGTACCAACAAGCATTTTTGGCGCCGTTGCCGGGGAGGAATAGATGGCTACCTAGAGATATTGATAAATAGAAACTTAAGATGAGATCCAAACTAGGCACCGCTACTTTAGCAGCTTACCCTTGTTTGTCTTTTTGTTTATATCTTATACAGGGTTGATTGTGATTCACTTCACTTCATTCATCAAAATCAAGTCAATCAAGAGGAAGCTCCACACCAGTTTCAAGCTATGGCTGAAAGGACACTGCAAGAGTTCTCTGCTCCAAGCAATGAGAACATTTGCTTTGGACCAACACTTCAAACTAATAATCTTGAGTTCGAGCTCAAGCCAAGCCTCATCAACATGGTTCAAGCTACTCCATTTAGTGGAAGGACATATGAAGATGCAAGCTCTCATCTTTTGAATTTTCTAGAGATTGCCAACACCTTCACCATCAAGGATGTTTCCCAAAATATCATATTACTCCGCTTGTTCCCATTCTCATTGACGGGAAGAGCGAAGCAATGGTTCTACACCAACAAAGAAGAAATCAACGCATGGGGAAAATGTTCAAAGGCCTTCCAATCAAAATTCTTCTCTATAGGCAAAACCAATGCCTTATGAGGAAAAATCACTAATTTCCAACAAGCGTAAAGGAGAATCAATTCGGGAAGCATGGGAACGTTTACAAGATTACATATCGATTGCCCTCACCATGGAATGACAGATTGGTTGCTCTTGCAAGGATTTTATCATGGATTTACGAAGAGCTCAAGAGCAACTAGATGCAACTGCTGAAGGATCATTTTTGTCACTTACTCTTAGGAAAGCTTGAAATACTCATGGATAAGATATCAAAAATCAAAAGTTGGTCCCACGGAAACACTCAATACGCCATCAAAGTGAAGAAATCCTTTAAGAAGTACATGCAATATCAACCAAGATGGACATCTTTGTTAAATTGGCTTGAACAACGAGCCAATTACAAGAAGGATCGACAGGCTTTTCAAGATTCTATGAATTCTACACCAAGTTCAAGCCCAGGTACATTTAACAATTCAACTTCCACACAAGCAAAACAAGGATGGAATTCTAACAATGATCCAATTACCAAGGTTAGTACCTGGTAATAATTCTAAACAACCATCTTTAAGAGAATTAATTGAGGAACAAGCTAGAATCAATGATAATATTTCTAAGAAGCTTGTTGCTAATGATAAAATTTTAGAAGATATAAATGTTAAGATGGATAATTTTTTCTCGCTGCTATAAAAGATCAACAAACCTATAATAAAAGATAGAATCACAAATAGCAAAATTGTCTGGCTGCTTTGCATGTTGCCACTACCCCCTGAGCGGTATTTAATATCACTACAAGAGGTGATAAGTCTACACGTGATCCACCATATCCGAGAAGGACAATGGAAAGAGTACCCAAGAGCACCAGAAGTGACAAGGTAAGAAAGCAAGGATGATGATATAGAAGAAATTGTGCCTCAAGAGCAACAAATGAGGCAAGATTTTCATGACACAAACTTCCTACCATATCCTCGAAGAAATCGGAGACCCCAAGTGGATGAGCAATTTGGAAAGTTTGTGGAGGTAATTCAAAAGCTATACATCAACATACCTCTACTTGACGCCATATAGGTCCCTACCTATGTGAAGTATCTTAGAGACATTTTGAACAAGAAGAGACCGCTGCCCACCACTGAGGTAATAAAGTTAACAGAAGAGTGTAGTGCGGCTATCCTTAACACGTCACCAATCAAGAAGAAGGACCCAGGATGCCCCACCATTGATTGCTCTATTGGAGATCAACATTTTGACACCGCACTTTGTGACCTTGGAGCGAGTGTCAGTGTGATGCCCAAATCTGCTTTTGACAAGCTCCAGCATACAACCCTAGTTCCGACCTCGATGTGTTTGCAATTAGCGGACCAATCAGTCCGTTATCTAGCAGGAATCGCCGAGAATATACCAGTCAAAAACAGAGGATTCTTCGTACCTGTGGACTTTGTAGTATTGGATATGCATCCGGACTCAGTATCACTAATTCTCGGGCGACAATTCACGAAAGCACTACCAATTCACACATTAATGTCGGAGCGGGCGAGCGATCACATTCAACATAAATGGAAAGGAAGAGAAGTTTGCTTCGGACCAAGACTTAACTTCGGCTCTACAAAGAAATATGATTGAACCGAAAAGAGGAGTTATCATCGAGAATCACCACCTCCCAAATCGGAGGATGCACTGATAATTAAATGAATTGGGAAGTCCGGTTAAGGTGGACTTTAAACTACGAACCCTCGCGGGGAGGTAAGTCGGTAATTATCCATATTTACTTTACGCATTGCATATTTACTTTTCATTTTTATTGCATCGAAAATTCATGCCCCATAGAAATGATTTCACGGTGTGTCAAAACCCATGAAAATATTTTATCGTGGTGGCTCAAAAATATTTATTCATGCATCTCAGTATATTTACTTTCTGCATTTTATACACCAAAAATACACAAAAATATGCACTTACTGCTGGGCCCTACATGTCATACACTCTCCATCTTATCACCACCTAACTTGACATGACAAAAGCCACTCAATCACCACCATCCCTCACTCCTTTGTCTCCCCGCACTCAATTCCACCGAGCATGCACTTATTTTACTTAGCCTCGAAGCAAGCATCATGCAGGATGGAGGAGATGGAAAGTGGGCCCAGGGTAGGGTCGGCCGACCCCACCACTTGGTCGGCCGACTAACCACCTCTCCCCCTATAAAAACCCTCCAACCCCTCTGCTTCTCCTTGCACCATCAGCTCAGAACCAAGTTTCTAGTTCAAAATTCCCAATCCTTGCATCCAGAGAGAGTTTGCTTAGTAGTAGAGAGAAGAAGAGAAGTGAGAAGGAGAAGTGAAGTAGTAGTAAGTTTCTTGGGAGAAGAAGTGCTGAAGAAGTAGTAATAATAATCAAGAAAATTAGTGGAGGTCCTGTCCAAATAAAAGCAATCAAGATAAAACTTTGCTAAGGGAAGTTCTGTCAAAATCTAAAACATCATTGTAATTCTTTTTAGGATGACTAACCCCTGGACGATTAACTTTGGATGGCTAACCCCTGACATTTTTTATTTTTCCTAACCCCTCCACTAGTTTTTGTTTTCTTGTTGTGGATTATTATTTTGTAGGATGAGTAAGTACATTAGGAAGCCATTGCGAGCGACGTTAGGCGCTTCTCGGGCGGAGTCACTCATCCAGGACTCCATTAGAGATGAGCCTTGATCAGCTTGATCAGGAAGCACCTCCATCACCAACCCCTGCTGCATCTCCCGCAATAAAGAAACTAGAGACCGAAGCTCACCTCAAGTTCCGTGGGGACTATGAGAAGGAAAGGTACAAGAATTTGAAAGATCGTCCGCTTGCTCACACCCCCATGATGGACCCGAATTTCTCCAAGAAATAGGTATGGACACCGAATTCAACTTGATTTTTAACATGCTTTGGGGTGGAGTTCTTTTTGGAATGTCCCCCGAGCGGGGCTCTAGACTGTTGACCCTTGAATTTCTTTGCACTTTGTGCTCTAATGAAGAAGGAGTATCGTTCGGACTCTTCCGAGAGAAATAGACATTCTCTTCGAGGGAGCTGAGCAATCTCCTTGGCTTTTTACCCACTTGTGCTTTGAATATAGAAGAAGCCTTGGAAGATTTTAATCATTTGACTTTTTGGCAAGAGATCACTGGAAGAGATAATTTTTATTCAGCAAGAGCCAATGATTTGCAGTTACCTACCCTTCGTTTCTTTTATAAATGGATGGGTTTTACTCTTTTTCCAAGGGAGGATACTCGAATTGTTAGACTAGGGGATGTGCAGCTGATGTATGCAGCTGTAAAAAGAAAACAAGTTTCACCTGTGCATCTCCTAGTACACCATTGGATTGCCCTACCTACTTTAGTGGGAGCAATAGAATGCACCTCTCTTATTACTAGAATTTTTGCCCGATCAGGAATCTTGCAAAATGCTTCTGTTTTGAATATCACGGGGGATAGAAATTATGTTGGCTATGAATACTTCAAACAAGGACATTTGATGAAGAGAGTACGAAATGAATATTATATGAAACATGCTAAGATTGGCAACATTCTGAGTTACCTAACCCGGATCTAGGCCTCTATCAAGTGCAATCGTTCTTGTTCAACATGCAAGGTTGAACCCGGTACAACCATCACAGGATGTACCACCACGCCAAGCAACCACTCACACAACTGCATGGACCGGCGCAGATCCACATCCACAAGGGCCGGCGTACACGGGATATGCAGGATGGGGCCGTCTAGGTCCATCACGCATCCTCAACCCCAACTATGAACCGTATGAACAACCACCTTATCCACCCCCCGAAGGCCCAAGTGAACCAGCCAATGATGCCCACATTCGCCGAACCCTATTACGGGGAGCGGATATTTTTCTAACACCACAGCGGGAACCTCACACCACGAGGAACACCCATATGGACACGAACCACCCCGTAGCTCTTTTGCGGGATATGGACATCGTGATGCTCGGCTCCTAGATGGGATCCACACCACCATCCATGGGATGAGAGAGGACCAAAACACATTTTATCAAGAACAAAGGACATGGAACGCACGGACTAAGCGCGTAACATCACCCACATAAGGGAGACGATGGACACCCACACCGACCAACCGAACAACCTGATGGGAAACATGTGCGTCCGTCGACGCCTGAACACCTACGACAACATCAAGCTTGGGGAAGGCTACCCCACTTTCGGCCGTAAGTCCCCTTTGCACGATATTTATTTTTATATATATATATATATCTAAGTTTGCTTTATTAGTTTGCTAAAAAAAAAAAAAATGGAAAATGAAAACCAAATAAAAAAGAGTGTGTATAAGGTTTGCTTTAATTATGTTGCTTAATAAATAAAAAGAACTAGACAATTATGTGCACTGGAAATGATGAATAGTTGCTTTCTTTTTTATTTTTCCTCTCAGAGGCCTATTATTGATTTAGAGTTCTTCCAAGTTATGGATAAGACTGTTTTAGACATGAAGATTTGCTTTGAATTTGAAATCTGTGGGAGCATACATCTAATCTAAATCTAGGTAATTGACGGATATGATATGAGAAAGTCCGATTTGCTGTTTATCTTGTTCCTAGTGGCACAAAATTCTAGAGATTTTATTTCAAAAATCCTAAAAATGCTTCATGATGAGTTTCGTGACAGAGAGCTTTAAATTCCTACCACAACCATATATGATACTAGATTAGGAAAACACCATTTTATTCTTTGCTTGCTTTTTGCATTGAGTTCGAGGCCAACTCTATCGACCCTTTGGAACTTGTCATACTCTTTTACCACATACACACCACTCATATGTACTGCTTCTACCCTCGAAGTAGACAATCCCGTTCACCCCATTTTCTAGCCACCAAAAATGTTTTACTCCTATCCTGGGAGTAAACACCAAAAATATTTTCTCCTTCATTATTCCATAACTCAATATTTGCTCCACACTTTTCATTGTTATCTCTCAAATATTCTATTGACAAAAAGAAACTTGGGGCAATGCTAAAAAAAAAGAAGAAGAGAGAAAAAAATGGACAAGTGTCCACCATGAAAACAATGGGTACTTAGATGCCCGCCAAAAAAAAAAAAAAAAAAGAAAGAAGAAGAAAAGAATAAATACTAGCCCAAGTTCTCTTTTATATCTTCCAAAATTCCAAAAAGAGAGATCTATTTTCCTAAAAGGAGCAAAGTAGAATTAGGATCATTACATCCCACTTCCATCATCACATCCACCTCACATACACATCCCATACATATACATTGTATGACTTTGTTCCTTTGGATCCACTGTTTGACTTTACGATATATGCCTTGCAAGTATGTATATGCTGTCTCCCACCTATGAGCTCCACATATAAGCTTTAGTGATAGGGTGAGAGAAGGCATGGTGAACTTTGCCATGTTCCACAAATACGACATATTATGAGAGAAGGCACAACATCATTGCCTTGGTGAGGATCCAAAAATACCACATATGAGAGACTTGAAAGGGTCATGCAATGGAAACTCGAGTTTTATTTTGAAAATTTATTAAAAACTCTAGAACAGAGATGAAACGAAGAACTTGAGACATAGTGCTTGACTTGATTGTTCTATCTTTCAATCACCCAAGATCTAAGTGCAGGTAAAAGCCCCATATTTTTAGGTGTAATATAGGTGAGTTGGAAGGTCGAATGGTTCCACCCTTTCTTGGAGAAGAATTCTAATTAATGATCTATGTGTTTGTGAGGAATTGAAACATTGTAGCAACTCCCGATCCAACTCTGGTGAAGTACTTTGCTAGGGACTAGCAAAGGTTAAGCTTGGGGGAGCTTGTTGACACCTGTTATGGTAAATATTTATTGGTCAACTAAACATGAAATAAGGGCACAAAATGAATATCCACATAGACTTAGGGCTTTTACTAACAATTTCCATGAGTTTTGGTGATTTATATATTTTTAGGGATTAAACAGGAAAAAACCTAGAGTTTGCAAGCCATACGAAGCAAAGACGTGTACCGAACGTAATTCAACTAGGCTCCTACGAAAGAAGACTCTAGAAGATACCGAGACCACCACCTCCTCCAAGTTGGGACCCACTGCCGTTGGCCTTGGTCCCGACCAAAGGACCCTAGTCGGCCAACTAGGGGCCGCACCTGTCAGCCTCCATCTTTTTATGTCGGTTCACAACCGCCATTGAGAAGCAATCTACACCATTGATCAAGGTTGGTTCGATCCGAGGGCCACGGTGCATCCTCCGGGGCTATATAACAAGACCCCCTGGCCCCTGGGTGAAACCATAATTCATTCCAATTCATTATTCGAGGAAGAGAAGCCGTGGTAAGTAGAAGAGAGATCCTCTACACTAGAGATAAGGGTAGCTACTCTATTGTTCTAGTTCTAGATCTAGTTCTAGTTCTTCTAGTTCTAGATTAGCAAGTCAGATTCAAGTAGAGTCGGGTGTTGCCAGCCCGGGATTCTAGATCATCAAGTCATCAGGAGACTGGTATTATCTTGTATCTATGACTTTATCCTATTTCAATAATATGTGTTGGTTTGCTATGTTCTTAGTTTATTCTAGTTGTATACTTGATATAGTCATGATTAATGATGGGTTCATGCATTTATTCGTAGAGCGCCTAATTCAGTACTTGAGTGAGTTAGGTGGTAGAAATTATGTAAGCGTGGTGCTTATATATGATTTGCCTACGGATGCATCTTATATTACGGGTCATGTGGTAGATCGCGGGTGTGATATTCGGTTGAGTCCTCTGTAGTCCACTCCGTCTATAAGAGAAGTTGAACATGATTTTGAGGATTGTCTTGCCATGTTCCTGATTTTCCTTATAAATCTTCATGATGCATAGATTCAAAGTTATTGTGCTATATATGATAGTGTATGTGCTAGAGTAAATGACTGACTTAGTAGATTTAATGCTACATAAGAATTCTATCTCTTAATTAATCCACGTTAATCTAACTAGTGAGTAGTCTATGCCTATCTCTGTGTGTTATCTCTGTCTTATTTATCTTTCTTATAATATCATATCATTATTGGCTTACCCCTGCTAAGTAAGTGCTAGTGAAAGATTCTCTCATAAGTATGCTATTTATCAATTATCTCAAGCCAACCTCACTTTCCTCCCTATGGTAAAAATATAAATGATGATACCGGATTACTCCCGGTGAAATGCTACTGATGGTATTTAATGCGGCGCCGCAGATAACCTATGTTATATATTTATTATGAAGAAGATTTCAATGAGCATATTACGGATACCATACATGCATTTCTAGCATTGCTGCTGGGGATGACAACCTAGCTTACGATAGTGCTATGAAATGATTCCACACACTGGTACTCCTGGCGGCATATCGCTTGGGTGAGATTAACTCCACCCTTGTGGTAGTGGCGTTAAGGAGTACCAACACCCTCGGCCGGCAACTCCACCGGGCGGTCATTGAGTCGCTTGAGCAAATTGGCTCGCCACGACTTCGAGTTCGATTTAATCCTCATCGGCGATCTCATGTTCTTGCGGGTCAATTGGATGTGCAACGGTAGCTGCCCCTGTTGCGCGGTCTTGGTCCTGCTCGCTTATGGTAGCATCAGCACGTGTTGAAGCCAAATGGGATTGCTTGACTCTTTCACTTGCCGTCTTGGTCTTACTTGGTGCCATGGTTTATCCGTGCACAACCATGGTGGGCGCCATTGTTGAAATCGGCCCTCGGCCGATCAATCCCTAGGCCGAATACCGGGCGAAGGGGAGGCCTCGGCGCAGCCCGAGGACGCCAAAGATAAGCCAAAAAGAAGACAAGCCCCTGGCATTTTGCCCTTAGGTCTAGCCTTTTATTTTTCTCCTCCCCGTACATTCCGTTGAACGCACTATTTATACAAGCCCGTAGGCTTTTCTGCGGACCATTCTACCCCTCTACCTACAACTATTCCCAGAATATTCGGTTTCTAGCATGGGGCAGCTTGGTCCTTCCTGCGTCCTCGCCCACCTACTCCCGTGGGACCCAGTCATGCGCCTCTGACCTTTCCTGCAAAACAGATAGCCCTCAGGAGAGAGGGTAAGGGAAATCTTCGTGAAACCTAGAAACATGAATCATATGTTGGAACCCGAGCATTATCTTTGGCCAGCACACGCCGACGAGCCTGCCTGAAGCGTCGTGTCCATATTCGGGTCTCTGAACGTATCCTTCACCTGCGCCTGTCCCCGAATTGGTCGGGGATCCCGAACATACCCTCGGGTGCCTAAAATTGCCTTCGGTGTTTAACCGCCGCTGGTCCCCCCTCGGGCGCCGGACCCTCACTCGGTATCGAACATATCTTTGGGACTCGAAGACATCTTGAGCCCCGAACATACGTTCGGTTCTTGCCGCCCTCGGGCGTGCGAAAAGCCGCACCAATCGAAAGAGGCAGCCGATGGCCCCGAGGGTGGGGGTGGGTCCCCGTTAGGGTACCCCCAACATTCATTATTATTATTAGGTGTAATTCGAGGAAGAGTAAATATTTTTTTTAGATTTTAGTATGCAGAAAATTATGATGCAATAGAACTATACTAGATGAATGCATATTTATTTTTAATTTTATGCCACCCACGGTGAGTGGTACTCACATGGGACTTAGGATTTTTTTCATAAATGCAATGCATGGCATATTTTTATTTTTTTTCTAATGCAGATATATTGAAGTAAATATGCTAAAGGGAAATTACTAGTGCAATGTGAAAAGTAAATATGCAATGCTATGATTGAATGCAGATAAATACCGAGTTATCTTTTCGGTGAGGGTTCGCGATTAAAGTCCTCCGAACAGGACCTCTGTTTTGTTCATTCTTCCTTTGATGCATCGGATGGCAACGGATGGTGGCTCGATGGTTCTATTGATTCTGTTTGTGCTTCTTCCGATGGTAGACTAGGTGATGATGATTCTTTTCTTTTCCATATCTGTTTTGATGGTGGGCTTCTTTTCGGAGTGGTTTGTCCTTCCTCCTTTCTTTTTATTTCTTTGGTCTCCTCTTTGGCCTCTTTACCTTCTTCCTCGGTTCTTGGAAGTTGCTTCTTCTTTGATGGGAAACGTCTTCGTGACCTGTTCTTCTTCGGCTGTTCATAAGTTGTAGAACTATTAAAATAACAGCGTACCTTTTCTGTGGGGAATTGAAAGTGGATCTCTCCCGCCCCGATGTAAATGACAAAGACGTGTAGTGTTCATGAATGGTCCTCTCGAAAGTACAATTGGTGGATCTTGTTCTTCTTCTCCCATGTCCGAGACTAAGAAGTCAGTAGGGACATAGTGGTCATGGATCTTATTTGGTACGTCTCTTTGCTATCCCCTTCAAGAATCGAACGATTAGCCCATCATCCGCGCCTGCATATATGTTGGGTGCAGGGGCATATTACCAAATATTAATTCATAAGTTACCTTTGACATTAGATTGATGCGATCCGTGTCGTGAAGGTTTTCGAAAAATTCCAGTGATTGATTGAGCAAGCTATTATTGGTACGCTGGGTCGTCCATTTTGGGCGGGAGTAGTGATTTGATGAGATGCTCATATTCTCGTCTATTTGGATTGATTATCCATACTGCTGTAGCCTGTGACAGTTTGTTCTTATTTCTTCTCCTTCTGTTGTTCTTCTTTTCTGCTGGCTTCAGTTCATATTCATATGGTCTCTGGGGATGAGCAGGAGATTCCAATGTCTTATTCTTGAAAGTGAACTTCTCCTTCCTCCCGTTGATGTTGAAGCATATCTTTGCGCCGTCAGCGTAGATGATGGCCTTGGTGGTACTCAGGAATGGTCAGCCCAATATAATTGGTGACCTCTCATCTCCTCCTATCTCAATTACCACGAAGTCTGCTAGTACATATGAGTTCCCTACTCGTACAAGGAGATCTTCCAGGATGCCTTTGGGATAACAAAGTGACTGGCCTCCAACCTGCAAGCACATGTTGTGTATAATAAAGGATCTCCATTAGTTTGCTCATATATTACCTTGGGCATGATATTGATCTTTGGATTCGAAGTCACATAGTGCTATTCAAAGGTGTGTGGTCTGATAGTGATGGGGATGATGAAAGGTCCTAATGGCTAGAGGGGGGGGGGGAATAGCCTATAAAATTTTCTTCAACAACACTTAAGACAAGAAGTTAGACAAAAAGATGGCGTAGCAAGAATAAGCGGTGCTACAAACTAACTATGCAAGCCACTTAGCAAATCTAGCGATTCTAATATCTCTAAACACACAAAAGAGCTAGGTTGCTAAGTTACTCCTAGGTGAGCAAGGTAAGCTAACTAATTCTACCACTAGGAGCTACACGAGCTAAACAAGCTACACAAGGCAAAACTAGCAAGGTAATGCGAAGAGGTGCTAGAATACAATACCACCGGAGTAGAGTAGAGGATGTCGCCAATCACCGATGTCAATAAGAAATCTCCAACGAGCTCAATACACTTGACACGATGATTTTTACCGAGGTTCACGTGTTTGTCGACACGCTACTCCTCGTTGTGGCGATACACCCACTTGATGATTCACAAGCTTAATGGCCGGTGCCAAATCCCTCGGAGGGAGCTCAATGAATCACTCACAAGAGGGGATCCACAAGCCACGAGCAATCCACTAGTGACTCCTTTCGCGAATCTCCTGCGGGGTAAGGATCAACCCCTCACAAGTCCACAGGTGTGGCCTCGAACAATCACCAATCGAGCTCAACACCACCACAAGCTCCAAGCCTCTAGGGAACCAAGCAAATTCCCAAGAGAAATGAAATCCCGTAGCTCCTCCAAGGATCAAGTGCCTCTAGATCACTACAAGAAATGGTGCTTTACATGACGGTCACTTTGGTCATAAGCAGTCAAAAAATACGTCCACAGATTATCTTGCCATGACGATCAACAAATCCGTCATGTATCTCACGTCATAGATTTTCTAAACCGACTAGAGCCGTCATAGATTGACATTTGTGATCGTCATGGATTGGTTGCCTATGTACTGTAACCAGCCCATATCCAAGCCCAGATCCAAATCATAGTGACGAAAAAGAATATCACAAATTAGTGCCAAATCATCACTGCATCAACATGCATCTGGGCTCATAAGATACACCAAACATTGATTCATTCATTCATGTATTAGCATGTCCACAACACTCACATTGAACATCAATCTACACATTGGCCTAGCTCACAACCATTTAGTTTGACTATCACAATAACTAAGTTTAAACTTAAACATTTGATCTCCTGGTAGTCTAAATAACTAAACACTAGTATCCACAACCACTTCAATGAATTTGCTTGCTGTCCATAAGATGTGCTACCTGAAAATCAAAACAAATATAAGTTAGTTTTGCTATCAACGAATATAAGTTGTTGGCTGACTTGCATCTATGTCTGTACAGTACCAACTTATACATACACATGAAAATTGTTATTCTATATATTTAGAATACCAAGGTACACATGAACTACTCAAAATCTGTGCTAACTAATAAATCTGATGGTTGTAGCTCCTAGAGCACCATCGGCGGCTACAGCCTAGGGAGCCGGGAAGGGCTGCGAGCGGAGGGTGCTGGGGGAGTAGAGCGGCAGCAGCGTGCGGTTGGAAGGGGCGACACCGGTAGCAGCCCCGCCGGATGAGAGATGGGAGCAGGGAGAGGAGGGCGGCGTGAGAGAAGGGACCGGGAGAGAGAGAGAGACGGGAAGACGAGGGAGAGACAGGTTTCGTGAGGAATATACATGAGCCGTGTCCCTGTTTTCATTATTTTTTTTATTTTTTATTTCCTTTTTAATTAATGGTATATAATCTGTGATAAGAGTATCCGACACTTTTTTATAAATGGTACTCCGTATAAACCAATATACACCCATGATTTGTGTGAGGATTATGCTTATTCAACATTTACATTATTTAATCATTCATCACAATTTTTTTATAAGAAAAATATTTGCTTGCTAAGGGATACTTTGGATCTTGCATCATTTACACCGAATATGATACATGGCGTTGAACGATAACGAAAACAAAACTAGTTGTCAAAGGTGTATCACTTCTTGAACAAACCGTCACAGATAGTACAATTCCATGATGATTTCTTAGATTCGTCACCAAAAAAGTCATGTAAAGCACTATTTCTTGTAGATGCAATCAACAAGCAATATGCACTTGAATCTCACTCAATCTCACCAAGGATCGAAGTTAGGCAAGAGAGATGAGTGAAGGGGAGTTTCTTTTGCACAAGAGGATGTTAGAATGATCAAGAGTGCAAAAGATCTCTCTCCAAGCCGGCCACACAAGTATATATAGACCCCACCCAAAGATAGGGCCGTTGGGGTGGAAAAACGCTTAAACGGGCGCGCCGGACACGCCAGAGACCTGCGCCGACGCCGTCCGGCGCCGTAATCTGGCGTTTAACCGTCGCCGACCGTTGGCGTCCGGCGCGCATCCAGCGCTGCGTCCGGCGCGGAAGCCCCCAAGAGGGTCGGACAGCGTCCGCGCTGCGTCGGCGCTGCCACAGCGCCCAAGACCGGGCGACCTCGCCCGAACGGCGTCGGGGCCAGGGTCCAAACCCGGCATCCGCGCTGCGCCGTCGACGCACGCACCCGCCCGGCGTCCGCCATTTGAAAACGCTTGAATGTCGTCGTTTCTTCGCGCTTCTTTCTTCGAGTCAACTTCCGCCACTTGTTCCAAGTTGCCAACACGTCGAAGAACACCTCGAGCACGTGTGTTAGCATTTTGCAAACCAATTGTCAAGTGCGGTTAGTGCTCTCGATTCTAAATGCATATGCAAGTCAATGTGAATCTAGAGGCACTTCATCATCGGATTAGCCGTGGCATTCCCTCTTGATAGTCGGCTATCTATCCAAAATATGATCACACTCTCTATAGTGTCTTGAAGCAAACCCTATCAAGTTATACCTTTGCCTTGATCTCCGGGTCCTTTCCTTTCCAACACGTGAGCTCGATGATCCACCATGTCCATCATCAACGTCCATGTCCATGATCATGTTGCTCCATCGTCATCCATGCAATCCTATCTCTTAAGCACACTTAGAGTAGAGGATTAGCATAATAGAGTGTCATCAATTATCAAAAACCAAACATGAGATTTCAGATGACTGGCTGTAACACCCGAAAATTTGCATGATTTTTAAAATAGCTAAATTGATTTAATTGTGCATTTTTATGGTGCATTGAATATAGCGAAATAATATTTTTTTATAAAATTAAAATCCAATATAAGGCTAGACACATGTTTGAGCATTCATGCTGGTGCATCCTTATTTTTGTGGTGACTGGTTTTGCTCGAATCAGAAAAAGGATTTCAAAATTTGTTTGAAAAGCTATTTGAAAACTGGTTCAAAAAAAAAAAAAAGAAAATAAATTTCTTTCCTTCTTCTTTTCTTTCTCTCACTCTGGCCCGAAGTGGCTTGTCGGCCTGCTCCCTTTTGTTCTCCAGCCCGGGTGGTTTTCTATCCTTGGGCCGCTCTCGCCAGTTCACCGGCCCAGCAACCTACAGCGCAGTCACCGCTATCCCGGGCCGCTGTGCAGCATCACCGTATTCTTCACGATGGAAACAACGTGGTCGTTTTTCCTTCTTTGATTGAAGCACCCGTATCCATCTCGTTGTGTTTCCTTTTTTTTTTGAAACTCACCCGGCTCTATGGCCTTGTATTAATTAAGCGATGCTCAGCTAGATCGCGAGCACAAACACTTGATACAAACTTCGGGAGGGGTCGGTCCACAAGTGATCTTGTCCCGGTCCCAACTCCACCCCAATAAAGCTAGTTTATGAGCACAAGAAGTACAAAATCTCGGGGACGGACTCAACAGCTAAAGACTGAAAATTATCATAGATAAACTCCTAATCTCCTTGAAAAGATTACCAGCAATACCATCATCCCATGTATACGAAGTAATCGCCTCCTTCAATTGTGTGGAATCAGTTTCCTAATAAGGAATGGATTAATAGGTTTTCTTTGTATCATACAATAAATGGAGAGCCTAGACATTCAGACCACCGCCCCGTCATTGTGAATACAAATCCCGTTCGTATTGAAGGCGGGATACGTGGACCAGCGCCTTTCCGATTTGAGAACAGTTGGGTGGATGAGGAGGAGTGCGGGGTGATTGTGGAGAATGCCTGGAAGACGGCGATGGAAGCGAGAGGGCAGGGTGTTGGCGAGGCCCTCCAAAATGTTGCTAGTGAACTAGGGGATTGGGGAAGCAATGTTCTCGGTGGTTTGGAGAAGAGCATTAAAAAAACTCGTAGAGATCTTGAGGAGTGTAGAAGGAGAATGGTGTCTTCGGAGATGATTAGGAGGGAGGAGTTGTTAAAATTCAAGTTAGAAAAATTAGAGGAGAAGAAAAACTTGTATTGGAGGCAGCGGGCAAAAGTCCATTGGTTAGAGAAAGGAGATAGAAACACAAGATTTTTTCCATCGGTATGCGTCGGAGAGGAAGCGTAGAAGTCGGATCAATAGATTAGTTAAGGAGAATGGGGCAGTAGTGGAGAATGAGGGAGATATTAGGAATGCTATTACTGACTTTTATAAAAATTTATTTCATGCAACAGCTGGTGACCGAATGGATGAAATGATGAATCAGATCCCACCCAGGGTGACAGCGGAGATGAATGCTGCCCTCACTCGCCCCTATCTTTGCTGGAGGAGGTGAAAGTCGGCCTTGACAGCATTGGAGATCTCAAAGCTCCTGGAGCTGATGGTATGACCTCGCTTTTTTATAAGAAATATTGGGCAACGGTTGGGGAAGATGTTACAAGAGAAGTGTTGATGTTTCTTAATGGTGGTATGCTCTCTCTCACGAATGGAATAAAACCATCATAGTGCTTATCCCCAAAGTACCCCCCGACCAGAAAGTTTAAAAGATTTAAGACCCATTAGTACGTGCAATGTAGTTTATAAAGTTGCATCCAAGGTGCTAGCTGGCGGCTTAAACCGATTCTTTCGAGAGATCATTTCGCCTAATCGAGTGCTTTCATCCCGGGGCGGTTGATAACGAGATAATGTTCTTGTTGCATATGAGCTTACACATTTTTTGCAAAATAAGAGAAGTGGGAAAGATGGCTATCTTTGCTCTCAAACTTGATATGAGTAAGGCATATGACAGGGTGGAGTGGCACTTTCTTGAGGAGAATGATGGAGAAAATGGGTTTCGATGATGGGTGGATTGGTCTAATTATGCAAAGTGTGTGAGCACGGTGTCATATAGGATAAAAATTAATGGGGTGCTATCGATGAAATTGCTCCTTCAAGAGGTCTAAAGCAAGGGGGTGATCCATTTGTCACCATATCTTTTCCTCGACCATGCGAGAGGGTTTTTCGGGATTGCTTTGAATGAAGCCGAAAGGTTGGGTCATCTCCGGAAGGGGTCACTATATGTGCGAATGCACCGAGCATAACTCACTTATTGTTTGCGAGATGATTCTTTGCTTCTCCTAAAAGTTAATGATGGGAATGCAAATTATCTCGCAACATGTACGCAGCTTGTAATGCGAGGAGTGCTGGGGCGATTATCAACAAAGACAAGTCATCGATCATGTTCAAGCAAAAAATTGTGATGAGGGAAGAAAAGATCGAGTTCATGGCAGCTCTCAATTTATCTAAAGAAGCAAAAATGACAAGTATCTTGGATCACGGTGTATGTGGGGAGATCAAGGAGAAAGTTGTTTGCATATTTGAAAGATAGGGTGTGGAAACGCATTCAAGGATGGAAAGAAAAATTATTGTCTCGAAAGCGGGGAAAGGAAACATTAATTAAGTCCATTGCCCAAGCGATACCAACTTATGCTATGTCATGCTTTGATCTAACCAAAGGCACGTGTGATGAGATAAGCTCAATGATATGTAGATTTTGGTGGGCTTAACGGGAGAATGAGAGGAAAATTCATTGGATACCTTGGGAAACTTTGGCGTCAAGGAAAGAAAAGGGTGGACCGGGGTATAGGGATATGCACCTCTTTAATTTGGCTATCTTTGCACGGCAATCTTTGGAGGTTTATTCAATATCCCGATTCACTTTGTGCACAACTCTTGAGAGCTAAGTATTTCCCGGATGGCAACTGCGGGCAAAGTGAAAGAAGCGGCGGTATCTCTTATCCCGGGGAAGCCCGATAAGGGGACTAAAGGCGATGGAGAAAGGAATAATTTGGAGAGTTGGGGATGGTACTCGATACGCATTTGGGATGATCCATGGGTGCCTAAGCAGTGCTTCAAGAAGACCGTGACTCGAGGGGTCATACGGTGATTACTAAAGTGTATGCGAGTTAATCAATCCGATGACCGGGTACATGGGATCTGAGCTAGTGAAGGAGTTGTTACGGCCGAAGACGTGATGCACATCCTTGCCACCCCCTCGTGCACCCCGAGAGTGAAGATATTGTGGTCGGCATTATGATAATAAGGGCAGGTTTTACATCAAATCTGCGTACCATGTGCTAGAAGATGTGGAAGAGATTAGCTGTGTCAAGCAAAAGGGAGAATCATCATCCCGAAGTAATGGACATTCTTTGAAGTGGAAGGAAGTCAAATGCCGGCGTGCCCGCCTAAACTTAAGCAATTTATGTGGAGAGTTGCACACAATAGTCGCCCATGAGGAGCAAAATAAAAACGGAAAGGAATTGACATTGATGTAGCATGTCCGGTATGTTTGTAGATATGATGAAGATGGCGCTTGCTTCTTCAAATGCAAGGAAGTACGCCGAGTGTGGAGGGTGCAGGTTTAGAAAAAAACCTTCGTGCAAAGGCTGGCCATGATCCTCTCTTCAGGTGAATTGGTAATGGAAATCTTGAAGTTGAGGAAGGATATATGTGCTTGAATTTAGATGGGCTTGGCCCAATAACAAATTCGAAAATTCCTAGAGAGATCTCAAAGGCCCATTTTATATTTGGTTTCTTGGCTCTCAAGTTGTAGAGTCCTGAACTGACTCTGAGTAGAGAGTCCTAAACCGATCGTGATCGCGACACGATGTTCGGGATATATAAGCGCTTACCGGCCACGCCAAAGATAATAGATCAGATATCTCATATTGGTTTATTGTTGGAATTTAGATGGGCTTGGCCCAATAACAAATTCGGAAATTCCTAGAGAGATCTCAAAGGCCCATTTTATATTTGGTTTCTTGGCCCTCAAGTTGTAGAGTCCTCGAACCGACTCGAGTAGAGAGTCCTAAACCGATCGTGATCGCGACACGATGTTCGGGATATATAAGCGACCTACCGCCACGCCAAATATGAGAGATTAGATATCTCATATTGGTTTAGAGAGGTGTCCCTTGAATAGACAACCTCTCTACTCTAGAGAATTGAGATAGAGTTTTCGCCTCTTCTTGTTGTTGCGCCGTAGCTACTCGGCCCGATTGCTTGCGTGCACTAGCGGCCGGGCGCAGCAGTCTCGAAACCCTCGTCTTTGCGATCCCGCGGCGGGGAGAAGGCGAATAAGGTTTTTGGGAAGCGCTCGCAGCGGGCGCTCCCGATCTTCGTCACGGCTCGTCTTAGGGAAGGACACGCAGAGGACCATCCCAAAGACCGTCTTCATCGGCGGCTTCTTCGACTACATCAGCAGCGGCCGCCGATCGACGGCGGCGGCAAGCGACACGGAGGACCTCGGCATCGCTTTAAAGGCAAATAAGTAGCGGCCGGACGGGAGGACCTCGGCGCTTTCGGGAACCTCTTCATTACGTTTATACTCAACGTCGGCCGGTATTCTCGAGATCCAATCTATCGGTGTGCTAGTTGGGTTTACACTCATTGCTATGATCATGCTACGTGATATCATGATCAATCGTGCTAGTATATGCGATATACCGACCGTCATGCTAGTATGCTTGACATGCTTTATCTAGTAGGTCTATTTGTCATGATTTATATTTTGGAATTAATCCGAAATTGCCTAATATCCCAACAATCCAAAAACCTTATTATAGGCTTTTTCTTGATTTAACTATGGCTGTTTTCATCGACGTCTTTGAGACTAGAAAAGTTTTCTAGTGCACATATAAAGAGGTGGTGAGTTAAGGCGATGCTCGGCTAGAGGCTAAGATGTTCGGGTTCTTGTTGGATCGTCTCGGGGAAATATCTCTAGAGATAAGAGAAGATTCCGGGGAGACAACACTATCCTTAGAAGAACAATTCTAAACAGTCTTGCTAGTCATCTAGAAGATGCAAACTTGCACTTCCAAGATGAGAGGGCATTGTGGGATCAACCGAATGCAACCATTGGTACATCCGAGTTGTACATTATGGAGAGCTTTCATGACTACAAGATGGTTGCTAACCGATCTATAGTCAAGCAAGCGCATGAGGTTCAACACATGGCGAGAGAACTTGAACTCCTTAAGTATGTCATACCCGATGAATTTGTAGCCGGATGCATTATTGCTAGGTTGCCTTCTTCATGGAAGAGCTTCGGCACAATTCTAAAACACAAGAGACAGAAAATATCAGTTGTAAACTTGATAGCATCTCTTGATGTTGAGGAAAAGATTCGGGTGAAGAATACTATTGAGAAGGGGAACAAGAGCCATTCTAGCACTAATATTGTGCAAGAAAACCCACATGGCAAGAACAAAGGGAATAAATCTTCCAATGCCAAGTTAGCAACTACCTTCGAGAAGAAGAAAAATAATGATGAGGTGCCTTGCTTCACTTATGGACAGCTTGGTCACTTTTTCAGTGAGAATAATAAGAATGTCAACCTTGTGACTATTAGCAATGCTGATGAAGAGTACAGTAATGTTCCTACTGTACTATCGGTATTTCAATCACCAAGTTGGTGGGTTGATACAGGTGCTAATATTCATGTGTGTCTTTGACATCTCTTTGTTTTCTTCTTATAAAGAGCTACAAGGTTCTTACGTCTAATGGGGAATGGGTCACATGCTTCGTCGTCGTGGTGTTGGCACGGTAGATCCGAAGTTTACTTCGGGTAAAATCGTCGCAACCGAAAAACGTGCAACATGTCCCTACTATTCGCAAGAACCTTGTTAGTGTTTCCCTTCTTTTTAAGAGATGGGTTTAAGGTAGTGATGGAGTCCAATAAAGTAGTCATGTCTAAGCATGGACAATTTATTGGTAAGGGTTACGACTATGGCGGCTTGTTCCGCCCTAAGTTTGGCGAGATTTATGCAATAAGTCGATTGAATCATATTTGTGGCACAATAAATGATAGTTCAAGTGTTTGGCATTCTCGTTTATGTCATGTGAACTTTGGTTTGATGTCACATTTATCTAGCTTGAAGTTAATTCAGATTTCACTATTGCTAAAGGTTCTAAGTGCCATAGTTGTGTGCAATCTAAGCAACCTCGAAAGCCTCACAAGGCGGCGGAGGAGAGACACTTGGCACCTCTAGAGCTCATACATTCGATCTATGCGAGATGAATGGTGTGTTGACTAAAGGTGGAAAGAGATATTTCATGACATTGATTGATGATGCTTCTAGATATTGCTATATTTACTTCTTTGAAAACTAAAGATGAGGTATTAGACTACTTTAAAATCTTTAAGGCTGAAGTTGAAAATCAACTAGAGAGAAAGATTAAATGTCTAAGGTCGATCGTGGTGGTGAATATTTTTCTATAATATTTGATGAGTTTTGTGCGGAACATGGTATTATTCACGAGAGGACGCCTCCCTATTCGCCCGAATCCAACGGAATTCTTTGAGAGGAAAAACCGCACGCTGATCGACTTGGTTAACGCCATGTTAGACACTGGCTGGTTTATCTAAGGCATGGTGGGGAAGCTATATTGACTACGAGTCATGTCCCGAATAGAGTTCCAAACGTAAATAAAGAGACAACGCCATATGAGATGTGGGGACGCCATATAAGATGTGGGTTGGTAGGAAACCATCACTTTCATACTTGCGCACGTGAGGATGCTTGGCGAAAAGTCAATATTCAAATTAATAAGAAGCGTAAGCTTGGACCAAAGACGGTAGATTGTTTCTTTCTTGGATATGCTCACAATAGCATTGCCTATCGATTTTTAGTAGTAAGATCCGAAGTTTCGATATGCTTGTAGATACTATCTTTGAATCTAGTGATGCTACATTTTTTTGAGAATATATTTCCTTTGAAATATATGCGTAGCAATGTTAGATTTTCTACTTGAATTAGCTCTGATGATACTATACCTATCGAATACCCGTTGAGGCATTTGAACAACCACTTGAGAAGGATGACAATGAAGTTCTGTGAGGAACAAGAGACAAAGGATTGAAAAATCTTTTGGTGATGATTTCATTGTGTACCTTGTGGATGATACTCCCACCTCTATATCGAGGCATATGCATCTCCGGATGTAGATGATTGGAAAGAAGCCGTTCGTAGTGAGATTGACTCGATTCTTTCTAATGGAACTTGGGAGCTATCGATCTACCATTCGGTTGTAAATCAATTGGATGTAAGTGGGTGTTCAAGAAGAAGCTTAGACCCGATGGTACTATTGACAAGTACAAGGCTCGGCTTGTGGCAAAGGGTTATACTCAAAAAGGGGGTGAGGATTTCTTTGATACTTACTCACTGTTGCTAGAATGATCACTATTCGAACACTACTATCCTTGGCTACCCTCATATGGTCCGATCATTCATCAAATGGATGTAAAGACACTTTTTCGTATGGAGAGTTGGATGAGGAGATTTATATGGATCGGCTGATGGATTTATAGTAAAAGGTGAAGAGCAAAAGGTGTGCAAGCTATTGAAATCTTTGTATGGTTTAAAACAAGCACCTAAACAATGGCATGAGAAGTTTGACACTACGTTAACTAGTGCCGGTTATGTTGTCAACGAAGCCGATAGGTGTGTGTATTATCGACATGGTGGGGGCTTAATCTGTTATATTATGTTTATATGTTGATGATATTCTAATCTTTGGTTCCAACATTGATGTGATCAATGAAGTCAAGTCTTTCTTGTCTAAGAGTTTTGACATGAAAGATCTAGGAGAGGCTGATGTAATTCTAAACATCAAGCTAATTAAGGAAGAGAGTGGGATTACATTGTCGCAACCTCACTATGTTGAGAAGGTCCTGAACCGTTTTGGTTTTATGGATAGAAAGCCTTCTCCAACACCTTATGATCCTAGTGTGACATTGCGGAAAAATAAGAAGAGTACTAAAGATCAGTTGAAGTACTCTCAGATTGTTGGTTCACTCATGTATTTAGCTAGCGCAACTAGACCAGATATCTCTTTTGCTGTGAGCAAGTTGAGTAGGTACATGTCCAACCCGGGTGATGATCATTGGCATGTACTAGAGAGGGTCTTGTGCTATCTTAGAGGTACAATGAGTTATGGCATACACTATTAGGGTACCATTTGTGTGCTAGAGGGATATAGTGATGCGAACTGGATTTCTGATATTGATCAAATCTACGCTACTAGTGGGTATGTATTTACTCTTGGAGGTGGCGCAGTGTCATGGAGGTCTTGTAAACAGACTATTTTGACTAAGTCAACCATGGAAGCAGAACTTCATCGCTTTTTAGAAACAAAGATCCGCAGAGGCGGAGTGGGCTGCGTGAGCTCTTGTCCGACTTGCTTGGGTGGTTGAAAAACCGGTACCGGCTATCCTTATGAACTGTGATAATCAAACAGTGATCACTAAAGTGAATAGTGCTAAGGATAATGCGAAGTCAACAAGACACGTTAAAAGACGTTTGAAGACTGTCAGGAAGTTGAGAAACTCCGGAGTAATAACTGTGGCTTATGTCCAAACAGATAAAAACCTGGCAGATCCCTTTACTAAAGGGCTATCACGTAATGTGATAGAAATTGCATCGAGGGAGATGGGTATGAGACCCATATGAGTTTATATGGGTAGTAACCCAACCTTTTTGATCGGAGATCCCGTGACTAAGGATCTGGGAAAAACAAGCTATTGGTAAACCGAGGAGAGTATATTTATAACCCTCTCTAAGTGAAGATGTAATAACTCTCAAATGCGTTGAGGCACTTTCAGATGGCAGGTTGGCTAATGCCTTAATATGTTCTATTGGCTTTAACAAGCAAAGATGCGATCCTACTGAGCATTCTTGAAAGAACATACCTATATGAGTTTGATTGTTAAACGCCGCAGTCTATGAGACTTGGGTGATCTCTAGTAAGCTCATGAAGAGACCGGGAGTATGACGTATATGCTCCACCCACGGGGTAAGGCTATGGCAGCCGGTACTAGTGTGGCTTTAAGTAAAGCTTGTTCGCACAAAACTTGCAATTCAAGGCGTAGTCCATTGTTCAAGTTGTGAATAAGTGTAGCTTAAAGACTTATGCAAACTTGTTCGCACAAAACTTGCAATTCAAGGCGTAGTCCATTGTTCAAGTTGTGAATAAATGTAGCTTAAGGACCTAGGCGAAGTTCAACTTCACGATCTGCCGAAATCTTGGTATATTAAACAACAGAAATGGAGAATTGGCAAAATTCTAAATGGGTATTTGAGATCCGGTGGGGGATTGTTGGAATTTAGATGGGCTTGGCCCAATAACAAATTCGAAATTCCTAGAGAGATCTCAAAGGCCCATTTTATATTTGGTTTCTTGGCCCTCAAGTTGTAGAGTCCCGAACCGACTACGAGTAGAGAGTCCTAAACCGATCGTGATCGCGACACGATGTTCGGGATATATAAGCAGCCTACCGGCCACGCCAAATATGAGAGATTAGATATCTCATATTGGTTTAGAGAGGTGTCCCTTGAATAGACAACCTCTCTACTCTAGAGAATTGAGATAGAGTTTTCGCCTCTTCTTGTTGTTGCGCCGCCGTAGCTACTCCGCCCGATTGCTTGCGTGCACTAGCGGCCCGGGCGAGCAGGTCTCGAAACCCTCGTCTTTGCGATCCTACTGGCGGGAGAAGGCGAATAAGTTTTTGGGAAGCGCTATTCGCGCGGCGCTCCCGATCTTCGTCCACGGCTCGCGTCTTCAGGGAAGGACACGCAGAGGACCATCCCAGCACCGTCTTCATCGGCTTCTTCGACTACATCAGCAGCAGCCGATCGACAACGGCGGACGACACTGGAGGACCTCGGCATCGCTTTATGGCAAATAAGTAGCAGCCCGACCGGGAGGACCTCGGCGTCGCCGGGGAACCTCTTCATTACGTTGTACTCAACGTCGACCGGGTATTCTCGAGATCCAATCTATCCGGTGTGCTAGTTGGGTTTACACCTGTTGCTATGATCATGCTACGTGATATTATGATCCGTCCTGCTAGTATATGCGCGATATCTGATCTGTCATGCTAGTATGCTTGACATGCTTTATCTAGTAGGTCTATTTGTCATGATTTATATTTTGAAATTAATCTGGAAATTGCCTAATATCCCAACAATAGCAATCTACTAGTGTGCGATACTCCATATCAATCTCTCATGGACTTTGCCATATGAATATGTTGTCTATATATATATATATATACTATATAGCAGTCTGGCATCGTATCTTTTCCAAACCCTTGAGACAAGCTAATAATCTATCCCACGTCGCCTTCTTGTTTCACCTCTTCCCTACCGTGTTCGACAAGGACTCGCTGGACGTGACCCTCCGATGCAATCCCGTGATCCCTGGCTCTTTTCCCTTGTAACCGAACTCACCTGGCACCTATATAACTCGAGCCGCATTGCCAAATCGTCTTTTCCTGAACCCTAACGCTCTCATCGCCTCATTGATCTCGAGCAACAGCGGTAGCCGAAGCCCCTAGCCACGGCAGTCCACGCTCGAATTCGACGTTCCGCACCTCTCATCGTAGAACGTCGCCGCCTGCCTAATCGAGCAGTACGCTGTCTGCTGCTCCACTTCCGTCATCAGCCCTCTGCCGAGATCTACACAAAAGTACGAAGTCGTAGGTGCCATCGATCTCCTTCTACCTCTCTTGGTCTCTCTGTTGCTCACATGACTTCACCGTGGATCACAGGAAGAATCCGTCTGGCTCTTCATGCCACGCACTGCAGCCGAGTCTTCCCGACCGACTCGAACACGCTTGGTAAGTTCTCCATGATCTCCTCTTTTGATTGTTGCAAATCCCGTGTCAAATCGTGACCGCTAGGGCCTAATCTCAATTCGCCGGCGAGGTTTCTCGTCGCCGTTCATGTCCGCGCCGTGCCACCGTTGAGCACCAGGACGTCCCTGTTTGCCCAGAGCCATCTCGAGCGCCCTTGGTCTTTCTTCCCGTTGGTTCCCCAAGACCAACCATGCAACCAAGGCCTGTAGGCCAGTACCCAGTCCGCCGGCGAGAAACTCACTGCCAGCAATGGAGCCACCGTACCAGCGCTATGGTTTCCGGCCGGCAGCTATCTGCTCCAGCGGCACCGTGCTCGCAGCTTGCTAGCACACCCTCCACACGCATGCACGTAGCCATGTTGTGCCCTGCTACAATTCCTATCTGAATCGATCCATCCCATTGCTTGTTAGCTTGATGACATCAATCCTAGCTTGATGACATCACCTCATGTTTTGTGGCCGTATTCCTTTACAAAAATAAATCCAGAAATACAATGCAAATACACATATGCATCCGATCTAATCACAGCCCTCCTTCTGTGATCTAAAGCCCCAGATTCATTCATACCCTTTTGGCCATGCCATTTAGCTAAAGAGCCCTTGGATTTCTCGATAACTCTGTGCACCATCCCTGGATCGATTTAACAACCAGTTTTAATTTATCTTAATCCGAAAATGATTTCTATTTATTTACAAAACTGCCACAGTCTTGTTTTGATCATAAAATTTTCGTTTTACCTCCGATTAGCTCCGTTCAAGTTGTCTAGGGTTCGTAGTTTCATAACCTACATGTTTATATTACTGTTAAACGTGTTTTCAACTTTTGAAAATTGTTTGTATTTAATTTATTATTTTATTAAAGCTAATCTTGTTTAGATCATATCTTCGTAGTTATAGCTCCGATTTCGGTGACCTTTACGCCTCTATGTGATCATAGTGACGTGTAGATTAGTTTTATAAGATTTTCAACTTGTTTTTCCACTATTGGTGTATTGTTTCAATTGTAGTCTTGTTTGTTATGCATAATTGGATCCATATGTTTGTGTGTTGCTGATTGGAATCGTAGACGGTGAGCTTTACGTTGGTGATCTAGAAGAAGTTGATGATCAAGAATGAATTCTTTTGAAGATTTGGACTTGAAGAAGGATCTATTGTTAAGGCAAATATAGCATGGGACTATCCTTGTTACCTATTCACTGTATAATCATAATTCATGTGCATGTGTCTTAATTTGTCACCCTAAGGATTTCCTAGATGTTGATGACTTTATACCTTGTTACCTATGGGTTCAATTGCATATGGGTAGTTCTTGCTAGCGCTCTACTTAATTAATTATGATCTCAATTTTGATTAATGGATATATACAATGATGGATAAAACTTGCTTTTTAGCAACATGAAATATAGGGCGAGAGTTCATGCTTTTTCATGATTCTCTTGGCTCTCCATAAGGACTTATCCTTCGGCAAAATCCGGGACTTACAAGATGCAGTGTGGGTGCTATATGGCTCGGCTTTAGTCGGTCAAAGGACCTTGTCTATCTTTGTTGATGGTTACCAGAATGGAAGAGAATGGGTTGGAGCCCTATCACTATTAACATTTTTAGACGAACCTTTGAAAGGCTTTATATGAGTTTTCAGTGTATGGGAGTCGAGAACCCATGCAATGGAAAATCATAACCCGTAGTGAAAGTGTACACCTCTCAGCAAGTAAAAACTGTTATAACGGCCGTGCTCACGGTCACGAGCGGCCCGAAAATCGAGGGAAGATGATCTCCGGACATTGAGAATGTGGATGACGAGAATGTTGATGATGGTTATAGAACTGGATGGTGACGATGGGATCACGAGAACGTTGTAATAATGATGATGATGTGGGTTATTGGGTTAAGCAAAACTTATTGCTAAATAAATGCTAAAACTTTGATTTATTAAAATGCTTACCGCAGATTAAACTAGTGTCAACCTTTTGAGCCTCACACTACACCACAACACTTAAAACAAAGAATCGACTTGATTGCTAAAGATAATAATTAACATCGAAGCGGTCGGGTTGCTAAATGTTTCCCTCGATCGTCGGTTGCTAAAATTAGATACTACAATGGATTGTCCGTTGCTAAATGTTTCTTGCTTTTGCATTAGATCTTCGGTCGCTATACCTTAGTAATCAAGTCCAATCGTCCGTCGCTGAATACAAATATGCATGGGCTTGATGCTTTCGCCCGTTAATACGACAAATATTTTGGCCCAAAAGCACGTGTAAACCCTATCAGCATGACCAAACACACACGACTCAAGATGGCAACGGGTAAATACCCGACGGGTAGTGCCCACCCGCACCGCACCCGCTAGGAGTAAATCTTACCCGTCGGGTTACCCGTATCGCATGCGGGTAGGAAAATCATTCCATACCCGCATTCGCGGGTAAATTCTACCCGTCGGGTAACCCGTACCAGCGAACATACCCGAAAGTATGACATATGAAATGCTTTATAAATTCAAATATTTAATAAATATTAGGTCAATATATGTGCACAAAAGCAAATCTAACATCAATTAGCAACAATACTAGTGTTATATATGTAGACTTTAGTTGAATTGGCTCAAATTCTAGTGTTATATGGGCCAAATTTATTAGGATTGTTAGTGATATATGCGGGTATTTATTACCCACGGGTAGACGGGTATGGGTAGCATACACCCGCACCGCACCAGCGCACCGATGGGTAGAAGATTTCTTCCAATAACGCACTCCACGGGTAGAAAAATCGTTCCACACCCGCATCTTTATCGGGTAAAACCCGTCGGGTACTCGGGTTTGGTACCCGTTGCCATTTTGATACACACCGCTCTTCCACCCTGCTCTCGCTGACCCTCCACACGCGCCGCCTCCACCGACGCCCGCCCTCCCTCACCAAGACCGTCGCCCGCACTCCCGGCTGCTCGCCAACGCCGGCTGCCCGGCCTCGGCCGCCTGCCCCAGCCGGCTACCCGCACCGGGACGCCCGCCACGCCGCCTCCCACCTCCGCGGATTCGGTAGCTTCGCCCCTCACCTGCTCCCCTTCCTCTCCCTCTCCCTCCCCTTCAAGGTCCAAGATGCGTGGGATCTGCGGCGATGGCAATGACCGGAACTCCCCTTCGCCTTTGGCACCTCCTCCTGACATTGCCTTCCATCCGTGCGGAACATGGCTCCTCTTCCTCACTCGGCCCCTCCCAGATCTGCAAGCCGAGACGGCGAGAGCGGGCGGCGGCAGCGGGGCAGCCACAGCAACGGTCCAACCCCGCCCGGTGAGGGTGACGCCGTGGGGTCTTCGGGGGCTGGACCGCATGGTGCTCAGCTTCATGGAGGAGGCCACTGCTGTCTAACATCCGCCGCGAAGAAGCCCTGCTCGATTGTCCGCTCTGGTCTAGGATTCTCAGCACCTGTGACCTGTCGATGGCTGCATGGCACCAAATGTTCTTGCTTCCTTTTACGGAAGACATCAAGGGGTTCATCACCGGCAGAGGTTCGTTTTGTGTTCATGTTTCTATATGCACAAGTGTATATATATGGCCTTAAGTAACTGATGAACTTTAGCATGTTTCTATATGCACAGGACGATACAGTTTACTAGAGATGTGCCTTCGTAAGATGATTTGAGGCTTAATGGAAATTGGTCCGCTCAAAGTTGATAGGTTGGATAAACCTGTATGCTCTTTCAGTTCACCAAGATGAATTTCTCCATGATCAGCAGAAACTTGGAAGTTTCAGCAGCAGTAGGCGTTTGCTAATTCCATTTTCAATTGGCAACTTGGCTAGCTTCTTCCATTTTGCCACAGGTCTGCAGCAGTACAGCAACTGCTCGTCCATCTCTGTCTCAGGGTACAGGTTATTGAATTTTCAGAGCAGCAGTGCAGTTGACGTCTTGGCGAGCAGCAGGCTGACAACACAAATTCGATTTACAGCTTGCAAAAGTGCAGTTCAGTAGCTGCTATTTTACATCATCTCACTGTTCAACAATGCAGTAAGCCCAGATGTATTTTTCTGCCAGAGATGCAGGGAACAAATGCTTGAACTAAATATCAATTGTTTATTGCCTAGCTTTATCAAATTTGAGATCAATACCTGGATTGGTTATATGCCATCTGCTTGCAATATCAATTGTTTACTATGTCGTGAACATATCAAAACCTAAAATTTTGTAGTTGTCCTACCAGACTTGTGAGTACTATTTCCTTACCGTTTTCTTTTACAGGAATATAACTGGATGTTCCACTAGTACTTTTTAGCATTAGCTTTGTGAGTTGCTTACCTGGTGCTCATTCTTGAATCACTAGGCTTGTAATTTTGACCCACGGCAAGGGCGCAGCCCATCTCCACAGCGCAGTTCGCCAGTTCCTCTCCTGGAAGCTTCGCAAGGTCCTTCCTTTCTCCCTTCCCCACTAAAATTCCTGGAAGCATTGCAGGAACCGTTTGCATTCGATTCAGCTTGTTTGGAACTTTCTAACCCAATTAACTATTGCATGCTCTACCCTTTACCAAATAATTGTGTGCAGTTACATTCTATAAATTAGTATTGAACATGTACAATATCCAGATCGAGATAGCTCCAAAAGATTTTCATTTACCAACAGCAAATGAAACAGGGAATTGCTTCACACCTGTATTGAATATCTTATTAGGTGTGCTAAACTCTTTTCAGAAAATAATTGATGTTCCTTCACCTAGAGCTTATTCCAGAGGATGAGCTAGAATTATTCTTTTGACACTACACAACTGTAACTTGGCTGTTATCACAACTGCAGGCCTGATGTCCTTCGTAGACCATTTGGAAAATTTGGTTGCCTTAAAGACATATATGCAAGTTATGAAGGGTGTCAAGTGTATCTCTAGACACTGATGAGTGCAAGGTTAGCAACTTAGTGCCTGCTTTACCTTTGAGATTGATTTATGTATCAATTGAAATTGATTTGTGTGTGTCGCCATTCTTGGAAGGAAGTGTTCACATCTTGTTTTGATTGTCTATGCAGGGGTTTCCCCTTAATGGTTCTTAACCATTGCTATTTTTAGTAAAATACTAAAATTTGCTTTCTGTTTCAGGGAACCTAAAGGATTTGGGTTCATACAACACTTTTGATCCTAATGATGCTTCTAATTCAAAGTCCATATGGATGGGCAGATGCTGTACAACCTGATGACTTAACTAGATTTTGTATTCAGCTACTATATGCTTGTATGTTGATGGCAAGAATCTTATGCTAGTGACATGATTATATATGTACTCATTTGATATGGATGATGAGTGTATGATTAATGCCATTTGTGTATGTCATTCAATATTGTATTGGTTTTGACTGTGGTCTAGTTTTAAATGCATCTAGATTATTTTTTTCTACCCATAAAATTGAGCTCGATGGACTGTCGGTTGCTATAAGTTCAATATTGCGATAGACCATCCGTTGCTAAAAGCTCTAACCAGCTGTCCGTTGCTAAAGCTTTACCATTGCTAAAAGTTGGTCCGTCGCTGTATATATTTAACCACGGCTTTATTAGCATCTGTAGAGGTCCGTCGCTATTACTTTTAGCCATGGACTGAAAGTCGTTGTACACCCCCTATAGCAACGGACCGAAAAGTCGCCTGATTTAGGGTTGTGGTGTAGTGTCATAACCCCATGTTATGTTTCTTTGAGTTCGACATGGACTCACTCTCGCTATTTCCCCACACCTCAGGTGGAGTTTAGGCTTGTGTTGGTCCCTCGTGGAGTCTACACTTGAAGACCAGAGTGCTTTTCCGTTGTTTGCTATCCGAGGTTACTTCTTTTTATATTATATTCGTTATATTTTAAGCATTGTGAATTGATACTACCATTTATTTGTAACTATATGTGAGATTTGACTTCTAGGGCTCGTGATATGGTGTATAATTGGTTTTGTCCTTAAAACCGGTGTTACAAAGTGGTATCAGCTCAAGATCGACTGTAGGACACAAGCCTAGTTAGAAAATGGTCGTCTTAAGGTTTTAAAATTTGTTATAGCACCTTGTTCTATAAACCTTGATATTTTTCTTCTCTACTATATTCCTACCGTGATATTCGTCTCCTCCTTGTTACTTATTTTAAAGACTTTGTTCCCATCTTCACTCCTTGCTTTGATATGCTTTTAGATTCCTCTCTTAGCACATTCTTTGGTTATCTAAGAAGAGCTTTAGGATCTTTTGCAAAGTAATAAGAAGAGAACGATAGTATCGAAAGTTGAGTCAATGTTTGAAGTGTGAGCATCTATTGTTAAGATGGTTTATCATTATGCATATGCTTGATTTGGATCTTTGTATTGAGTGTAATGATCTTGTGGGATTGCCTACAATTTCATTTAGTTTTAAGGCCTAAGGTATAAGGACTAATGAAATAAATAGTCAGGTTGGTTTTCTTGTTTCTGTCCTATCCTGTCGTTTCGGAGCAGTCTGTATTCTTTGGCTAATACCTCTGCCCTTGTTCAATCAAAAATCATGGAATAATTCTGGATAATAGTACACTTTCGTATCTTTCTCTGAGATCAAGATTTACCTTCATATCTATCCTGGTTTGAAAGTTATGAAAACCACAAGAAGATGCAACTGTGCTGTTTGAAATCTGGAATTGTTTTCTGTTGTGCACTGTTTTCAACCAGCTTACGTGCCGAATCTGGAGATGTGTCCTATAAGAAAGTTGTAGAGGATTTCATAAGCTTTCTAACGGTATAAACTACAACTTTATCGGATTTACAGAATTGGAGTTAGAGGAGTTTTACTGTGCTGCTATTTTTCTGCTCGCGAGAAATTTCAGATTGCTTGTTCTTGCATATGCACGTGTATTTGATTTGGATGTCAGGAGGTCATTAGGATGGATAACTCACATAAGGGAACGTTCAAGCTACCCCTTGTTGACTCTTAGTTCATCTTTTCTTAAGGGGGGTAGCCACGTTGAAGGAGTTTCAAGATGGAAGTTTCATATTGATAATTGATGGATCGTCTACAAAGAGCTTGTGTGTTCATCATGATTGGATTTTGGTTATAGCTATCACATCGCTTTAGAGTTCAAGTTTCCATTCAAGATAATTTGGCGTTGATATTGGACAATTACAATTGACTACACAGATGCTCGATGATGTCAACACTATGCCTTGTCTAGAAAGTGAGATTTAAGTGAAGACGATTTTCTTCTTGGTTAAGATATCTCTAATGGTGGGTTTTCAATAAGAACACAAGAGCGACATGTTGAGTTGAAGCCGCCCAAGCAGCCAAGAGTGTTTCCTTGGAATGATATGATTATACCTGGAGGTATTATTATAATGGACACTAGAGATTCTTCTCCAACACATTTTCGCAAGATTATGGAAGTACTCAGGTAAGAAGAGTTGAAGTCTATGCATCAAGTTGACTGTGAAGCATATGGATTTGGAGGTATTATTGTTTTGGTCACCAGTGCGGCAGGTATTATTGTTTTGGTCACCAATGCGGCAGTTACACGGCATATAAAGAGTTACTTCTACGTGGATTGTAAGAAATCATAGGACTACTAAGTTGGTCTTGAGTTGAGACATTCTAGTTGGATCGGAGTATTGGACTAATCAAGCAGTATAACTTGAAAAAGGTGCTACCATCTAGAGTTGCAGAAGTCATTGCCGATGGCCTTAGCAAAGGAGAGTTATGCTAAGAAGATTCGGGCGACACCACTAACTAGAAATTTAAATTCAAGGTCCGAGCAATACTTGAGTTTAGTCACTAATGTTTTAGAGTTGGATGTATAGTCTACATGGGAATAAGAGGTTCACCAATGTCAATAAGAAGGTAAGCATGTGAAGAAAGAGATATAGCTGAACCTGTTGGGAGCTATTTCATACACTTGTGAATAAGTTAGAGACTTCATCTCTCAAGGTCATCCATATGAGGAGTACAACAAGTTAACCGAGAATTGTTTTGGAGTTACTTGAGTGTTATTGTGTCAAAATCTTGGAATAAGTGAGCATGTTATTTGGAGAGAGGTTGATAGGTACGCAAAGAAAGGTGGAATACTTTATCAAGAAGATGAAGCTAACTCGATGCAACAAAGAAGCTTCGACAACAGAGCATCCATATCCCTTTCATCTTCTGAATCTCGGGACGAGATTCATCTTAGGGGGGTAGAATTGTAACACCCGAAAATTTGCATGATTTTTAAAATAGCTAAATTGATTTAATTGTGCATTTTTATGGTGCATTGAATATAGTGAAATAATATTTTTTTATAAAATTAAAATCCAATATAAGGCTAGACACATGTTTGAGCATTCATGCTGGTGCATCCTTATTTTTGTGGTAACTGGTTTTGCTCGAATCAGAAAAAGGATTTCAAAATTTGTTTGAAAAGCTATTTGAAAACTGGTTCAAATAAAAAAGAAAAGAAATTTCTTTCCTTCTTTCTTTCTCTCACTCTGGCCCGAAGTGGCTTGTCGGTCTGCTCCCTTTTTGTTCTCCAGCCCGGGTGGTTTTCTATCCTTGGGCCGCTCTCGCCAGTTCACCGGCCCAGCAACCTACAGCGCAGTCACCGCTATCCCGGGCCGCTGTGCAGCATCACCGTATTCTTCACGATGGAAACAACGTGGTCGTTTTTCCTTCTTTTGATTGAAGCACCCGTATCCATCTCGTTGTGTTTCCTTTCCAATCTACTAGTGTGCGATACTCCATATCAATCTCTCATGGACGTTTGCCATATGAATATGTTGTCTATATATATATATATATATATATATATATATATATATATATATATATATATATATATATATATATATATATATATATATTATAGCAGTCTGGCATCGTATCTTTTCCAAACCCTTGAGACAAGCTAATAATCTATCCCACGTCGCCTTCTTGTTTCACCTCTCCCCTACCGTGTGTAAGCAGCAAGCAGGTGGGGAACGGGAGGAATCGGAGTAGAGAACGGAAGCAAAAAAGAGTAGTTCGGAGGTAGTTTGAATTAACAGGGAATAATACAAGTGTTTACAGATAATTTGTTCATACTTCTCTCGGTCTCTCCCTCTCCTTATATCCTCACCCACTCATCCGGCTAGGACCCGTGACATTGGGGTTGGGCCGGCGGACTCTCCCTGGGCCTTGAAGCGGTGGGCGAGCCCATTGGCGAGCCTGGGACCGTGGCGAAGTCGATGGAGGCGTGGTGCTGACATTCCCCGGTCTTGAAAGCCAGCTTGTCCCCAGGCCGGCGCCGCGAAAACTACTGTCTCAGCGCTGCGAGTGTCTCCCAGGTTGCAAGCTCCTTTGGCGACGAGGGACCACTGGACAAGGACCTGCTCCACTGGATTGTCGCCGGATGTCCAGCGGTGCTACAGCACTTTCATTGGTACCTGCAGAGACATCAGAGACGAAGGCAATGATGGGGATACTTGTTGGTCGCCGGGCGACGGCTTTAGCTGAGACACATGGAAGACGGGGTGAACCGCAGCCCCGGGCGGCAACTCCAACTTGTAAGCTACTGGACCGATCTTGGCAATGATTCTGAATGGTCCGAAGAACTTGAAAGCCAACTTGTTGCATGAGCGGCGAGCAATTGAGGACTGGATGTAGGGCTGAAGCTTCAAGAACACCCTAGCTACAACAGGAAAGGAATGCTCTGACCTGCCCTTGTCTGCTTGACGTTTCATACGGATCTTGGCACGGTTCAAGTGCTGTTGGACAGAAGCTTGCATCAGTTCCCTATCGCGCATCCATGTCTGCAAGTCCGGGACTGGTTCCAGAGAGTCCACATCGATTCCCAGGTGGCGTGGCTCGTGGCTAAACATGACTTCAAACGGCGAGCGGCCCGGAAAGCAGAGTGTGATGAAGTATTGTACCAATACTCGGCAAGGGAAAGCCAATTGCTCGACTTGGTCAGGCAGGAATGAATGAAGCATCGAAGGAAAGTTTCCAGTACCTGGTTTACCCTCTCTATTTGTCCGTCTGACTGCGGGTGATACAATGAACTGAGATTGATAGATGTGCGGGTCATGTCGAACAATGTCTTCCAAAATCGACCGGTAAAGATCCGATCCCTATCGAAACGATTTTCTTGGGCAATCCATGTATACGGTAAATCTGATCAAAGAATGCTCGACCCTTTATTGCCGCGGAACGGATGGCGCGGCCGACGAAATGCGCGAACTTGGAGAACGAGTCCACAACAACCAAGATCGCATTGACAGAGCCGAATTGCGGAAGACCTTCCACGAAATCCATTGTTATCACTTCCCATGCGCCAGACGGTACCGGAAGAGGCTGAAGAAGTCCCGGGTAGCATGACCTGTCTGGCTTGGCCTGTAAGCAGATGGAGCACGACTGAACGAATTTCCAAATAGCCTGCTTCATACCTTTCCAGAAGAACAACCTCTTGATGCGAATGTAGGTAACGGTTGCTCGAGTGCTCGCCCGTAGGTTCGGCATGGAACGCCTGAAGAAACCTTCACGCAATTCAGGATTGCACCGAACCATACGAGACCTTTGTAATGAATGACACCCTCCTTCAGAGAATACCCGTCAGGGGAATCTGGCTACACGGCCAATCGAGTCAACAGGCTTTTAGCAATTGGGTCTTTCTGATAACCAGCAACCACCTGCTCTAGCCACTGATGCTTGATGGAGGAGATGGCGAGGACTTGCTCTGGGTGAGATCTGCGAGGCGGGGCATCGGCGGCAATGTTGTCGCTGCCCTTGCGATACATGATCTTGTATTGTAACCCCAACAAGCGAGAGAATACCTTCTGCTGCCACGGTGTGTGCAGACGCTGCTCATTCAGGTGAGTCAAACTCTGATGGTCTGTGTGGATGACAACCTCAGCAGGCATGAGGTAATGCCGCCATGTATCAACTGCCAATAATATTGCCAAGTATTCCTTCTCGTAGACAGATAGACCCCGGTTCTTCGGGCTCGGGGCTTGCTGATATAGGCCACAGGGTGGCCTTGCTGTGAGAGCACTGCCCCAACACCAGTCCCTGACGCATCCGTCTCGATATGAAATGGCAAAGTGAAGTCAGGTAGCGATAACACTGGAGTGTTGGATAGAGCTGCTTTAAGTAAGTCAAACGCGGTTGAATGGGCGGGTGTCCAGATGAATAAGTGATCCTTCTTAAGCAACTCTATCAAAGGCTTGGCAATGATGCCAAAGTGCTTCATGAATTTCCGATAATATCCTGCCAGACCGAGAAAGCCACGCAATTCCTTCACTGTCGACGGAACTGGCCAATCTTGTATGGCATGAATCTTCATAGGATCAGTTGATAGACCGGCGGAACTTATCACACGTCCCAGGTACGATATGGACTGAAGTGCGAATTTGCATTTCGATAGCTTGAGCTTCCACTGGTCAGCCCGCAGCCAGGACAGGACTTGCGCCAAGTGGGACAGGTGCTCCTCCCAAGTCTTACTGAACACCAATATATCATCAAAGAATACAATCACGAATTTGAGAAGACCAGGAGCCAATGTGACATTCATTGCTCCTTGAAAGGTGCCCGGTGCCCCGGTCAATCCGAAAGCCATCACACAGAACTCATACAAGCCGACATGCGTCTGGAATGCTGTCTTGTGTTCCTCCCCTGATTTCAAAAAGATTTCATGAAAACCCGCACGGAGATCCAAAGGTGTGGAGAACCAAGAAGCACCAGAAAGCTCGTCCATTAACCGATCAAAGTCTGAATCGGGTATTTGGACTTCCGCGTGATTGCATTGAGTTGGCGGAAATCCACACAGAAACGGTAAGACCCGTCTTTCTTCTTCACAAGTAAGATAGGTGAAGAGAAAGAGCTTGCACTTGGGCGAATGAGGCCTTGAGTTAACATTTCTTGCACCGCACGTTCGATCTCATCTTTGAACTTAGGCGGATAGCGGTATGGTCGAATAAATGTCGGTTGGGCACCATCGATCGTGGGAATTTCATGGTCACATGCTCGCCTTGGTGGTAATGTCGTGGGAGCCCTGAAACAGATCCTCGAAGCTGTCCAGCCAGATCTTTGAATCTACGAGGAAATCGATCTGCGCCGGTGACCTCGCTGCCGGCCACTGATTGCTCTATGTGTAGCAGAAACTGAGTTAGATCGTTAGGTTGAACACCCTGTAACAACTGATATTGGCCCTCATATTGCACGAACAGCCTGCTTGGCCGCCAATCGACCATCATGGGACTATGTAACTCGAGCCAGTCCATGCCGAGAATCACATCAAACGTTGCCGCAAGGAATGCAAGTTCGTCCAAAAAAGAACACCCACCAACTGACCATGGAACCCGATGCGAGGGTCACGTGGCTGTGCAAGAAACCTCCACCCGATTTGGACCAAACGATCCCGAGGAGTAGCGTAAAGAACTCCAGAAATCTGAGGCACCGGTGAATCCTTGATGAACGATGCGTAACTCCCCGAATCCACGCAGAATTTGTACCGGTATCCGCTGAATCATTGCCTCGAGATCGAACTGTGCGGGCGGTAGGAACCCCGAAATAGCGGACTTAGATGAGCGAGCATCACCTGCTCATAAGCCGGGATGTTGGAGGAGAATCGACGAGGGAGTCGGATGACGAGAAGGAATCCCACTGAGCATGCACAGCAGCTTGTAGCACCTCCGGCGGGCAGCGATGGTCGCGGTTCCACTTGGAGCCGCACTTGAAGCGAGCCCGGTGCGCCGCCGATATGTCTTGAGTCGCCACCAGTGTTATCACCCCCAACCGGTGTTGGAGTTCCCAACGCAGCACCGGCTGGGACTGGCTTGTCGACGCGCGGGGGTGGTGGTGGCAAGGGCAGAGGAGCCCGAGCCACCGCTTGTGGCTTGAACGACGAAGACCAATCACCAAAACGCGCCGGTTTCGAGCTTGACGGCGCTGACACCTCCTCCTGCAACAAGGCGAGATTGCAGGCAGTATCGAGGTTTTGTGGCGAGTGCATAAGAACAATGGCTCGACTTCAGGTTTTAAGCCGTCTATGAATCTCGGGTAAAGTATAGTGGATCGTTGATCTGGGAGTAGGCATTGAGCTGGTCTTTGAGTTTGCAAAACTCGTTAAGATAAGAGGTAATTGAGGATTGCTGGCGGATGTTGAACAGTTTGTGCAACAAAAGCTCATGTTGGTTTCGATCGAAGCGATCATGCAACAACCGACAGAATTGATCCCAGGAGGCCCCCTCAAGCTCACTCTGAACAGATTGGTACCAACAATCTGCAGCTCCCTCCAAATACATCTCGGCCACACTCAACCACATGGACTCATCTACCAAGTACATGTTAAAGTACTTCTCACAGCGGCGGCGCCAACGGCGGGGGTTTTCACCGCTGAACTTGGGGAAGGGAAGCTTAGGAAGGCGGCCTAGATTTGCTTGGACTTGGTGATGGTCAGGGGGTCTGGGAAGCTGGGGATTCCCTAAGTAATTGTTGGTAGGTGGGTTTGGGTTGGAATTTGGTGGTGTGTGCTGTGGAGCTGAGAAATCAAAACGGTAGGAAGGGTGAACTGGGTACGGATCTGGTGGGTTTGGAACGAATTGTTGCTGGGTATGCTGAATCGGAGGTCTAGGATTATCAAACTGCAATGGAGAACGAACAAGGGTGGTAAGTGGTGGTGCCATACCAGATGCCGGGATATGGGTCCACGCCGTGACGACGACGGACCTAGTATTCCGTGGAATCGCTCGACGCGTGCCCGGGCCGGGCGAAGAGTTGCCGAAGCGCGGGCGGGCGGAGGCTGATGTGGCGCCTGCCGAGGCCGCGGCTGGTGCCGAGAAGATCCCCGAGGTCTCGCACAGAAGACCCGATCACGGGCGCGTCCCAGTGGTTGTTGAGCTTGTTGACCTTCAGCGCAGATCGCCGACGATGCCCTCCGACGCGGCGAGGGAGCGCCGAGCGTGGCGACGGGCGCCACGCTCATCGCAGATCTCGATCCACGCGGGTCGCTTCCAGCTCGCGGATGCGGTGCTCGAGGGAGGGGTCGACCTGAGCTTGGACCGTGGCGTTGTCGAGGCAGAGGCCCTCGAGTTCAGCCAGCGGCGCTCAAGTCGGGGTTGTTGGCGGGGCGGAGCAGACTCGAGGTTGAGAGGCGCTGGATGTTGGCGCTGTTCGCCGACTCCGAGGTTGGCGACGCTGGTCTCCCATCGGGCCTTGAGCTCATCGAATCGACAATTCGACTCCACGCGAGACTTCTGGATCTCGTCGAGGAGGAGCTTCATCGATGGATCCATGGCGCCGCGCGAGGACTGCAGCCTGGTGTAGTGCTTGTGGACGGACGCCGATGACGACTCGGCGGCCAGTTTGGGCCTAGTCCGATACCTGATGTAAGCAGCAAGCAGGTGGGGAACGGGAGGAATCGGAGTAGAGAACGGAAGCAAAAGAGTAGTTCGGAAGTAGTTCGAATTAACAGGGAATAATACAAGTGTTTACAGATAATTTGTTCATACTTCTCTCGGGTCTCTCCCCTCTCCTTATATCCTCACCCACTCATCCAGCTAGGACCCGTGACATTGGGGTTGGGCCGGCGGACTCTCCTGGGCCTTGAAGCGGTGGGCGAGCCCATTGGCGAGCCTGGGACCGGTGGCGAAGTCGATGGAGGCGTGGTGCTGACACCGTGTTCGACAAGGACTCGCTGGACGTGACCCTCCGATGCAATCCCGTGATCCCTGGCTCTTTTCCCCTTGTAACCGCACTCACCTGGCACCTATATAACTCGAGCCGCATTGCCACATCGTCTTTTCCTGAACCCTAACGCTTTCATCGCCTCATCGATCTCGAGCAACAGCGGTAGCCGAAGCCCTAGCCACGGCAGTCCACGCTCGAATTCGACGTTCCGCACCTCTCATCGTAGAACGTCGCCGCCTGCCTAATCGAGCAGTACGCTGTCTGCTGCTCCACTTCCGTCATCAACCCTCTGCCGAGATCTACACAAAAGTACGAAGTCGTAGGTGCCATCGATCTCCTTCTACCTCTCTTGGTCTCTCTGTTGCTCACATGACTTCACCGTGGATCACAGGAAGAATCCGTCTGCCTCTTCATGCCACGCACTGCAGCCGAGTCTTCCCGACCGACTCGAACACGCTTGGTAAGTTCTCCATGATCTCCCTTTTGATTGTTGCAAATCCCGTGTCAAATCGTGACCGCTAGGGCCTAATCTCAATTCGCCGGCGAGGTTTCTCGTCGCCGTTCATGTCCGCGCCGTGCCACCGTCGAGCACCAGGACGTCCCTGTTTGCCCAGAGCCATCTCGAGCGCCCTTGGTGAGCTCTCCGTCACCACCACTATCTTCCCGTTGGTTCCCCAAGACCAACCATGCAACCAAGGCCTGTAGGCCAGTACCCAGTCCGCCGGCGAGAAACTCACTGCCAGCAATGGAGCCACCGTACCAGCGCTATGGTTTCCGGCCGGCAGCTATCTGCTCCAGCGGCACCGTGCTCGCAGCTTGCTAGCACACCCTCCACACGCATGCACGTAGCCATGTTGTGCCCTGCTACAATTCCTATCTGAATCGATCCATCCCATTGCTTGCTAGCTTGATGACATCAATCCTAGCTTGATGACATCACCTCATGTTTTGTGGCCGTATTCCTTTACAAAAATAAATCCAGAAATACAATGCAAATACACATATGCATCCGATCTAATCACAGCCCTCCTTCTGTGATCTAAAGCCCCAGATTCATTCATACCCTTTTGGCCATGCCATTTAGCTAAAGAGCCCTTGGATTTCTCGATAACTCTGTGCACCATCCCTGGATCGATTTAACAACCAGTTTTAATTTATCTTAATCCGAAAATGATTTCTATTTATTTACAAAACTGCCACAGTCTTGTTTTGATCATAAAATTTTCGTTTTACCTCCGATTAGCTCCGTTCAAGTTGTGTAGGGTTCGTAGTTTCATAACCTACATGTTTATATTACTGTTAAACGTGTTTTCAACTTTTGAAAATTGTTTGTATTTAATTTATTATTTTATTAAAGCTAATCTTGTTTAGATCATATCTTCGTCATTATAGCTCCGATTTCGGTGATCTTTATGTCTATGTGATCGTAGTGACGTGTAGATTAGTTTTATAAGATTTTCAACTTGTTTTTCCACTATTGATGTACTGTTCTAATTGTAGTCTTGTTTGTTATGCATAATTGGATCCATATATTTGTGTGTTGCCGATTGGAATCAAGTAGACGGTGAGCTTTACGTTGGTGATCTAGAAGAAGTTGATGATCAAGAATGAATTCTTTTGAAGATTTGGACTTGAAGAAGGATCTATTGTTAAGGCAAGTATAGCATGGGACTATCCTTGTTACCTATTCACTGTATAATCATAATTCATGTGCATGTGTCTTAATTTGTCACCCTAAGGATTTCCTAGATGTTGATGACTTTATACGTTGTTACCTATGGGTTCAATTGCATATGGGTAGTTCTTGCTAGCGCTCTACTTAATTAATTATGATCTCAATTTTGATTAATGGATATATACAATGATGGATAAAACTTGCTTTTTAGCAACATGAAATATAGGGCGAGAGTTCATGCTTTTTCATGATTCTCTTGGCTCTCCATAAGGACTTATCCTTTAAGCAAAATCCGGGACTTACAAGACATACCGTGGGTGCTATATGGCTCTCGGCTTTAGTCGGTCAAAGGACCTTGTCTATCTTTGTTGATGGTTACCGTAATGGAAGAGAATGGGTTGGAGCCCTATCGCTATTAACATTTTTAGGCGAACCTTTAAAGGCTTTTATATGAGTTTTCGGTGTATGGGAGTCGAGAACCCATGCAATGAAAAATCATAACCCGTAGTGAAAGTGTACACCCGCGTGAAAGTGTACACCTCTCGCAGAGTAAAAATCGTTATAACGACCGTGCTCACGGTCACGAGCGGCCTGGATAATCGAGGGAAGATGATCTCTAGACATTGAGAATGTGGATGACGAGAATGTTGATGATGGTTATAGAACTGGATGGTGACGATGGACTGTCACGAGAATGTTATAATAATGATGATGATGTGGGTTATTGGGTTAAGCAAAACTTATTGCTAAATAAATGCTAAAACTTTGATTTATTAAAATGCTTACCGCAGTGAAACCGGTGTCAACCTTTTGAGCCTCATAACCCCATGTTATATTTGCCGAGTTCGACATGGACTCACTCTTGCTATTTTCCTACACCTCGGGTGGAGTTTAGGCTTGTGATCAACCGGTCGGTTGGTCCCCGTGGAGTCCACACTTGAAGACCGAGTGCTTTTCCGTTGTTTGCTATCTTAGGTTACTTCCCTTTATATTATATTCGTTATATTTTAAGCATTGTGAATTGATACTACCATTTATTTATAACTATATGTGAGATTTGACTTCCGGGGCTCGCATATGGTGTATACTTGGTTTTGTCCTTAAAACCGGTGTTACACTCCGAGGATCTCCTTTCTTTATGGGCAATGTGTCATCCTTCCATCCCCATATGAGTGCTCCTTGAAGTAGAAACCTGCATTCAATGTCTAAGATTTGTAGATTCTAACTCTTTTCTACCGGGCCGGAATCTTACGATGTGGTTGGTGGGACAGATGTTGCCAACTGAGATATTTGTGACTCTATCATCTTGTTGAAGCTATGTTGATTCTTAATTGTAGAAGAAAAACTATCCATTCTATTATTAATGGTTTCTAGCATTTTATCATTAGAAGCTAATTTCTTGGGTGATTCTCCATAACTTTACCTTGATTCGGGACTAACTCTCTCAAAGGTAGTCTGTTTTTAATTATTGAAATTATTGTTACCTTGGTAGTTACCTGAGTAGTTGCCTGAGTAGTTGGGCCTTTGCTGGTTCCAACCTTGATTCCGTTGAGGACAATATTGATTGTTATTATTGATGTAGTTCACATCCTCTTCAATCTCTAGGTAGTTGTTGCTTGCGTGCTCAGTGTTACCATATTCTTCACATGTCATGCGAGAGTCAAGAATTTGCATGACTTCCTTCTTATCAATGGCTCTCTCATCAAGCCTCTTCATGATTAAGTCCATTTTGGTAGACAACATGTCTACCTCCTTGAGCTGGTGCATTCCTCTTTCTCTCTTGTGGGGTTGACGCTCTTCATTCCAACCTTGGTTGGAAGCCATCATTTCCACAAGCCTAGTAGCTTGAGTTAGTGTAAGTGATAAGAAAGCACCTCCAGTAGCAGCATCCATGGTCTCACGAGTGTTGTTAGTAAGCTCGTGGTAGAAAGTCTGCATAAGTAACCAATTCTCCATCCCATGATGTGGACATTCTGAGTTATAATCTTGAAAGCACTCCCACCCTTCAGGGACGGATTCATCATGCTGTTGCTGAAAACTGGATATCTTGCCCCGTAAGGCATTGCTCTTGCCTATAGGAAAGAACTTTGCTAGATGTTGACATTTGTTATTACATACTTTTATTTGTCAACAAGACATTCGAAATGGAAACAGCAACAGCGGTTATCAAGCCATACAAGTTGAGGACGTGTGCGAGCGTATTCCAACACAAAACATAAAAAGAAGAATCCGTAAGACACCGGAAGGCAAGGCCATGCAAGCTTGGGCCCACCTATCATAGGGGGCACGGCCGTGCTCCTGGCCCCACAAGTCACCTCATCTCGAGATGTCGGTTCAAGCGCCTTTGAGATGCAAACTAATCTGTTGATTAAGGTCGGTTTGATCCGAAGGCTCTAGCGCATCGCTCCTGACTATATAACCAGACCCCCTGGTGCCCAAGTGAAACCCTAATTCATTCTACATCATATCAAGTCTAGATCCAGGGCAGAAGAAGAAGAGTGATCATCTCCACCAGAGATTAGGATAGCTACTCAATCTATCTAGTTCTAGTTCTAGTTCTAGATTAGCAAGATAGATTCAAGTGGAGTTGGGTGTCGCCATTTCAGGATTCTAGATCTCGAAGTCACCAGGAGGCTGGTATTATCTTGTATCCTTCTATATTTATGACTTTATTCTACTTCAACAATATGTGTTTGTTTGCTATGTTCTTAGTTTGCTCTAGTAGTATATTTGATATAGTCATGATTTATGATGATCTTACACATTTATTCGTAGAGCTCCTAGTTCATTACTCGAGTGTGCTAGGTGATAAAGAGTATGTAAGCATGGTGCTTAGATATAATTTATCTGCGGATGCATCTTATATTCTGGGCCATGTGGTAGATCGCGGGTGTGACATTCCTGTTGAGTCCTTTGTAGTCCACTCCCCGTTTATAAGACAAGTTGAACATGGTTATAAGGATAGACTTGCTCTGTTCCTGATCTTCCTTATTAATCTTCATAATGTGTAGATTCAAATTTGTCATGCTAGACATGATTATATATATGCTAGAGTAGATGAATGACTTAGTAAATTAAATGCTACATAAGAATTCAATCTCTTAATTAGTCCACGCTAATCGATCTAGTGAGTAGTTATGCCTATCTCTGTGTGTTACCTCTTGCCTGAGTTATCAATGCTATCATTATCATATCTTTATCATTATTGGCTTACCCCTGTTAAGTAAGTGCTATGTGATAGATTCTCTCATAAGTTATCTAGTTATCAATTCTCTCAAGCCATCTATATATTCCTCCCTGTGGTTAAAATATAAATAACGATACCTGGATTACTCCCGGTTGAAATGCTACAGTGGTATTTTTATCTGTGCGCTTGCGGATAACCTTTGTTATATAATTATTATTAAGAATTCAAGGAGCATATTACAGATACCATAAAATGCATTTCTAGCATTGCTGCTAGGGATGACAACCTAGCATTACGGTGATGCTATGAAATGTCCACCCCGGTACTCTTGGAAGACTATTCCCGAGCACTACTAATGCATGCATCTACGTCGGGCAGGGGAGATTACATTTGATATAAATGGAAAAGAAGAGAGGTTTGCATTCAAGCCCAAGTCGAGCTCAATTCCACTTTGCAAATATGATTTCTCAAGAAAAGAAGAACCCTCATCGTAACCACCATCTCCGAGAATGCACTGAAGATTAAAGATGGAATTGGAAGTCCGGTTTGTGGACTTAAAATTACTGAACCCTCGCCGGGAGGTAAGTCGGTAATTATCCATATTTATTTTTGGAATTGCATATTTACTTTTCACCATGCATCTTTTACTGCATCATAAAAATTACACCCTATATAAATAATTTTTACGGTGTGTTAAAACCCGTGAAAGCATAGCATATACATCTTTATACAAAGCAAGAATACATGTGTGCATACACTTACACCTAGGACCCACATGTCATACACTACACATCTTTTTACCACCCACCATGTCAAATCACAACCAACCACATTCACTACCACCCACTGCCTGCCATTTTCCACCGCCCATTTCGACCGAAAATGCAATTATTCTGCGTGCCCTCATAGCAAGCAACATGCAGCATGGAGATGAAGTGGAGAGGGGCCAGGGTGGGCTCGGCCGAGCCCCCCACCGGCATGCCCGTGCTCCCCCCTTCCTCTCTTATAAATACCTCTTCTCCCCTTCGTTTCTCTCCACATCAGCATTTCAGAAAACCAGTTCCCAAGTTCGAAAGATCAAGTAGCATTTTAGGTGAGAGAATAGAAGTGAGAAGAGAGGAAGAAAGAAGGGGAGAAGTGGTAGAGTGAAGTGGAGAAGTTTTCTTGGAGTGATAGAGCCATGATGCTGGAGTTTTAGAGTAAGGAAAGAGACCAACTTAGTGGAGGTGTTGTCCAAATTAGCAATCAAGATTAAAATCAATCTAGGGGAGGTTCTGTCGGAAAAGTAATAAAAGAAATATTCTGAATTTTATCCCCGACGACTAACCCTTGGACTACTAACTTTGGATGGCTAACATCTGACTTTTATTTTCCTAACCCCTCGGAGTTTTTGCTTTGCAGGATGAATCTCCTAAGGAGGTTTTTCGGACGTTCGAACTCGGGCGCACCCTTCGTAGCCACTCCCGAGCTGCATCGGATATGAGCCTCGAGCCGCCGGTAGTTCCTACTCCCTCTCCTTCTCAAGCACCATCATCATCGTCAAGCATGTTGGCAAGCGATGCCGACCTTGGACTCCATGGGAGTGATGTAAAAGAAAGGTACAAGCTACTCTGTCTACGCATCTTCGCTCACACGCTAGCATTCGACCTCGATTTCCTTCCTGACACAGGTATGGATACCGAACTTGATCTTATTTTTGACTCGCTGGGTTGGGGTTCTTTTTGGAACGTTTATGAGCAAGGGTCCAGGCTTTTGACAATTGAGTTCTTGTGCACTTTACGGAGGAATAACGATGGGGTGTCATTTAGACTTTGTTGGGAACAGTACAGTTTCTCTTGGAGAGAACTAAGTATCCTCCTCGGTTTTCCTCCTGCATGTGTGGTTGATTTAGATAATGTTTTAAATGAATTGACAGTTCACGTTTTTTTGCGAGAGATCACTAGAAGAACAACTTACCGCACAGCACGCACAAGTGATATAGAGATACCCACTTTGTGATTTTTCCATAAATGGATGGGTTTCACTCTTTTCCCTAGAAGTGATTTAAGAGTTTTAAGGGTAGGTGATGCACAACTAATGTATGCTGCGATTAAGCACATAAAAGTGTCACCTGTAAAAATATGGGTGGATCATTGGATGACAATCCCAAAATACGGAGAAATCCAGTTGACATCCTTGATCACTAGAATTGCAACAAATGCAGGCGCTTTACGTGAGAACAACACAAAATTTTTTTAGATGATGCTAGGGACATCATTGGTCTTGAATATTTCAAAGAGGCCCACCTAGTAAAGAGAGTAAATGGAGAATTAATATGCAATATCCTCACGGAGGCACGGTCCGGTAACCTAACCCGGGCCTTGGCCTTTATCAAGTGCAGTCTTTTCTTATAAACTTTCAGGCTGAACCAGTGCACATTCCGCGGAGGAACGTACCACCACGTGAGGCAGCAAACCCGAATCCAACATGGACTAGAGCAGACCCGATTCCACACGAACCGGCATTTACAGGTTATCAAGAATTTGGTTATCCCAATCCACCCCGTGTTATTCGTGCAGGATAGAGACCACATGATTACGCCGCCGGTGAAGGTACCAACAACCCGACAGGAGACGCCCACATTCACAGGGATGATCCTCTTCACTACCATGGTAGTGGGAGATTCTCCTACAACAATCAACCATTGGAGGAAGAATCCGAGCCATTTGTTCCACATCATGGCTCCTTTGAGGGCTATGGGCTATACGACCACTAGACCCTCCTGACCATTCGAGAGGAAAATGCAGAACGCCACCGAGAATAGAGAAATTGGAACCAGTAGGCGAATCAGAACTTCGCCCAGATTCGAGAGACGCAGGACGAACAGACGGAGGCCCTATGGGTAGTGATGGGGTACTTGGGACTCTAGCAACATCGCAACACCAGCCTTCTTGGGGAAGGTTACCCCCACCCCCCCCCCACTCCAGGTAAGTCTTCTTGCCTGGTACTTAAATTTCTTTTTCGTTTTGTCTTAGTAGTATAATAATAAGTTTGCTTATTTAAAAAAATGGAAAAATGGAAACAAAATAAAAAGAGTGTGTAGAAAGGTTTGTTTAAATTTTCTATTAAGATTGAATAAAAAGAATTAGAACGCATATTCACATGGAAATGATGAATAGTTGCTTTGTTATTCTCCCAATTTATGGATAAGACTGTTTAGACTTGAAGATTTACTTTGAACTTGAAATTTGTGGGAGTAAACATTTGATCTAAGTCTAGGTGGTTGACGAACATGATATGAGAAAGTTTGAGCTGCTGTTTATCTTGTTCCTAGTGACACTAAATTCTGGAGATTTGCTTTTGAAAACTTAAAAATATCACATGATGAGTTTCCTACATGACAGAGAGCTTTAAATTTCCTACCACAGCCATATATGCATGTTCCTTAGCATAAGAAAACCACTGCTATATAGATACTGCATGTATTTGCATTGAGTGTTGTTATGCTCTGTTAACTCTTAAGAACTTGTCATGCTTTTAAAATCAAGATCACGTACACACCACCACTATACATGCTACTTCTACCCTAGGCGTACACAATCATATGTTTTTCCATCCCCATCCACCCAAAAATGTTTTTCTCCTACGCTGGGAGAGAAGACCAAAAATATTTCCCTTATCCATTCACGACCAGTCAAAGCCAAATAAATGCTCCATATATTCCTTTGTTATTATCTCTCAAAAGTTTTATTGTTAACAAAAAGAGGCTTGGGCTGTATAGAAAAAAAAGAGAGAAAAGAGAATTGGAAAAAATGGACAAGTGTCCACCATGAAAACAATGGGTACTTAGATGCCCACCTCTCTGAAAAAAATGAAAAAATAAGAAAAGAAAAGAAAGTATGCAGCCCAAGTCCTCTCAATATTTCTAAGTTTCAAAGAGAGATAATTTTCTTCAAAAGGAGCAAAGTAGAATAAGGATCATTTTGCCCCCATATATATTCCATATCCACTCCACATATTTTTCACACGCATGCACATCTTGATTTGATTGTATGACTTGTTCCTCTAAGTCGACTACTGACTTCACAATATATGCTTTGCAGGTATGTATGTTTCCCCACCTATGAGCTCCACATATTTTTAGCTGTAGGATGAGAGAAGGCATGCCATACTTTGCCATGTTCCAAAAATACTACATATTATGAGAGAAGGCAAAAGCATTATTTCCTTGGTGAGGATCCACAAATACCACAAAGGAGAGACTTGGGGAGGTCATGCAATGGAAGCTCTAAGCTTTATTTTGAAATTTTTGAAAAACTCCAGAGCAGAGGTGAAACAAAGAGCTTGAGACATAGTGCTTAACTTGATTGTTCTGTCTTTCAATTACTCAAGGCCCAAGTAAAAGTGAGAAGCCCCATGGTTTTAGGTAAGTTTAAAGGTCAGAATAGTTCCACCCTATCTTGGAGAAGAATTCTTGTTTTGTAACATGTGTGTTGTTGAAGAATTAAAACATTGTAGCAACTCCTAATCCATCTACGGTAAATGCTTTGCTAGGGACTAGCAAAGGGTAAGCTTTGGGGAGCTTGTTGACACTTGTTATTACATACTTTTATTTGTCAACAAGACATGAGAAATGGAGATAATCATAAACTTAGGGGTCTAACTGATAAATTTCTATGAGTTTTGGTGAATTATATATTTTCAGGGACTATACAGGAAAATAGCATGAGTTATCAAGTCATACGAGTTGAGGAAGTGTCCCGAACGTATTCCAACACAAAACATAAAAAGAAGAAGACACCGAGAAGGGAGGGGGCCACACAAGCTTGGGCCCACCTATCATCGAGGGGGGCACGCCGAGCCCTTGGCCAAAGACGGCCGTGCTCCCGGCCCCACAAGTCAGCCCTCATCTTTGAATGTCGGGTTCACAACCGCCTTTTCGGATGCAATCTAATCCATTGATTAAGGTCGGTTTTATCCGGGGAGCTCTGGCGCATCGCTCCCGACTATATAACCCGACCCCCTGGCGCCCTGGTGAAACCCTAATTCATTCTACATCATATCAAGTCAAGAGCCAGGCGTAAGAAGAAGAGAGATCATCTCCCCTAGAGATTAAGATAGCTACTCAATCTATCTAGTTCTAGTTCTAGATTAGCAAGTTAGATTCAAGTAGAGTTGGGTGTCGCTAGCTCAGTATTCTAGATCTGCAAGTCACCAGGAGGCTGGTATTATCTTGTATCCCTCTATATTTATGACTTTATTCTACTTCAATAATATGTGTTTGTTTGCTATGTTCTTAGTTTGCTCTAGTAGTATATTTGATATAGTCATGATTAATGATGATCTTACACCTTTATTCGTAGTACTCCTAGTTCATTACTCGAGTTTGCTAGGTGGTAAAGATTATATAAGGATGGTGCTTAGATATTATTTACCTACTGATGCATCTTATATTCTGGGCCATGTGGTAGATCGCGGATGTGACATTCCTGTTGAGTCCTTTGAAGTCCACTCCTCGTTTATAAGACAAGTTGAACATGATTATACGGATAACCTTGGTTTGTTCCTGATTTTCCTTATTAATATTCATAATGTGCAGATTCAAAGTTGTCATGCTATACATGATTATATATATGCTAGAGTAGATGAATGGCTTAGTAAATTAGATGCTACATAAGAATTCAATCTCTTAATGAGTCCACGCTAATCGAACTAGTGAGTAGTTTATGCCTATCTCTGTGTGTTACCTCTGCCTATGTTATCAATGCTATCACTATCATATCTTTATGGCTTACCCCTGTTAAGTAAGTGCTATGTGATAGATTCTCTCATAAGCAAATCCATATTTTCCTCCCTAGGGTTAAAATATAAGTAACGATACCTGGATTACTCCTGGTTGAAATGCTATAGTGGTATTTTGATCTGTGTGCTTGCGGATAACCTTTGTTATATAATTATTCTTAAGATTTCAAGGAGCATATTACAGGTACCACAAAATGCATTTCTAGCATTCTTCTGGCGAGGATGACAACCTAGCATTACGGTGATGCTATGAAATGTCCACACCCGGTTGTCGGTGTTTCGAGAACCGGGGTATGCAAAGTAACCAACTAGTGAGATGATCTTTGCGTGCTCCCCAAACCGGATGGTTGCACAAGAAGGACACAAGAGATTTATACTAGTTCGGGCATGGATGCCCTACGTCCAAATGGGTCGGCGGTCTTGTATTATCTAGCACAAAATGTGCTCGTAGTAGGGGTTTACAAGCTGGTGAGAGAGGAACCGGGGTTCCAAGTCTCGTGATGGCGTGATTGAGGCGAGTGCCAATATCGTGGTGGAGAAGAAAAATAGTGCAGGCGAGTGGATGTGTGTGTTCTTTTTTCTTCCCCCCTTTGGGGAGGTCTTGGTCGTCCCCTTTTATAGTCTAAGGGGAAGACGCAAGTTACATCATGTGATATTTGTTTATTCAGTGTGGTACACCCGAGGCTGGCTCGCCTGAGGCCGATGCCGGTGTGTGGTCGCTGTCTTGATGGGATGGTCGTCATGGCCGTTTTGACTTGGTGAAAAGTGCCGAGGTCGGAGATGCCCGCTCGAGGCCTGTGCAGGAACCTTAGGGGCCCAACTTGGTCCTCGCCCTGCTCGTGCCGAGACCTGAAAACATGGGACTCCAACGGGACTTGACGGTGTGGTCATGTCCAACGGTCGACAAAGTGATCGGTGATGATGAAAATTTCGTAAGATTGTCTTACCCACTCCGTCCCAGTGTCAGCAAAGTCTGATCTGACGGTAGTCATGTCAAAGTCAGGTGGTTAGAGCCAGCGTCGAGATTCGCGGGGATGTCAGGATGCAATAAATGCCCGCTCCGCCCATGTGGGAGCAGGTGCCGAGGCTATGCGTTCACCCGAGGGGGCTCCCATGTTAGGTTTGTTAACACCAAAATTTGGTAGAGCCCGAATGATAGGTGGGCCAATACGCGGGCGATTCAAAGCAAGGAACCATTCGGCAAGAAGCTTGTACAGAACCGAGTAGTCGGTGACATCGTAGCATTCGGGAAGCCACTACCATTTCTGGGGCCGGGTCACGGATCCGTGAAAGTTTCAAGTGTTTGGCTATCAAAAGGTGATTTGGCAAATCATGGGACGTTGAGGCAATCCGTGCGGAGAAAGAACTCGCGGTGTACACGTCATCAACGACTCAAGAAGACTTGGAGAACAATCTATCTTAGCTAGATTTTTTCCTTTATTGTAATCATAGTCGGTTAAGACTCGTGTCAAGTCCGGGGTATAAATATAAGACCCGTGGCACCGCAATAGATCTACCCAATCAATACAACAAACCCAGGCTGCGCCACCCTTCGAGTCCAAGTCGTGTCGTCGATCTACCGCAAGAGGAATCATCGATCCGTCGACCTCCGTAGTATCGGCAACCTTGCACCATGTCTAGTATCGTCCGGCGGATTTAGATTATTGCAAGTAGTCTTGTTTACGCTTAGTATCGTCCGGCGGATTTAAGCTATTGGAACAAGAAGGTTCTTTGTTGATCATGAGCCATCCGGTGGGCTAAGGTCTAGCTTGGAACTAGTTATCGGCTTCATTAGATTTTGGCAAGATCTAATGAATTCATTAAGTTACCACGTGTTGCATGCTTTTATTTATTATTTAATTATATATGTTTGCATACACCTTTTGCCCAATTTAGATTGATATGGCTCGGCTTTATCTTATCATAGATCTAGTTGTCTTTAGTACTTTCAATGTTTATCTTATCGTGTCAATAGATCTCGTTTGTTCATCATAGCCGAGCTTAGATCAATCTAAGTTGTTACATGTTGCGGGTTCGTATACGTTTAGATCTTGACAGATTGTATCATCCGGTGGATACGGATCTTTGGGTTACTCTAGAGCTAGTCATCCGAGGTGGACTAGAGATCGCTTTTTAATCGATAGGTTTTTGCGTGTGAGTTCCTTCTTCATGGACCCCGATTCGGCAAGCTTGCCGAACATGGTTACGCTTTCACGTGTAATGAGTATTTATAGATTCTGTTTAGATATATGCATGCTTTTAGCTTACCATGATTAGATTGTATCATCAGGTGGATTAATCTAGTTGTGAGAAGTGGTTTAGATCTGTACAAGTTGTATCATGCGGTGGATTAGCTTGTTAAGGGTATAAGCTAGACGGGTTTAGGAAAGCTAGGCGTGCGGCGGACTAGTTGGATGAAACCTATGCATGTATTTAGATTAGATTTATATTTATGATTTACCTTCTTTTATCTATCATGTTGTCAATTAATTTGATCCATACAATGAGCTTTATGATGTCGTATCCCAATGATCGATTTACTTGTTCAAACATGTCTTCTTATGTTCATTCGTAGAATCGTACTCTTGCATATTTCATATATACTTGCCGAATGCATTTATAAACCTGTAGACAGATAGCTTCTATAGCTATATGTCATCAAAAGTGGCTTTGGGGGCCGTACATGCGGAACTATCTTGGTCTCACCGGTGCATGTTCCTAATCTTACACTTCGTTTCCTTGTCAATTATAGGTCAAATTGATCGCACGCCACGGATTCAAGACACCGGGCTCCATTTGAAGCTAGCTACTTTAGCTTGTCGGTGTGTGCGACACAAGACCACTTTTGTGTCAACAAGGTTCAGGCGAGGTGAAGATCGTGTCGGGGTCTACATCAAGCTCGGCCTCTGGGGTGATGCTTTAGTGATGGTCGGGCTCGGGCGAAGTCGGAGACTTCGCCCGAGGCTTACTCTATTTTCGAGGATGCCGGCCCGGGTTTCGTCGCAGCGGTGTCCCCTTCGGGGTGAGGGCGTGCGAGGTGGGGCTTTGCTAGCTGCGCCCAGGGGCCCATGGGGTGACCCGGGGATCGTGGTTTATGCTAAGCTCTTCATTGATCCTTTGTTAGCGATTCTGTTAGGTTATAAGGGCACTTAATTCGGGTACCCCTAAGTATGGGTATCGACACCGGTACTCTGGCGGCATATCAGGGGGGTGAGATTAACTACACCTCCTAGAGGTAGTGACGTTAAGGAGTACCAACAAGCATTTATGGCGCCATTGCCGGGGAGGAAATATGGCTACCTAGAGAAAATTGATAAATAGATACTTATGATGAAATCAAAACTAGGCACTAGCATCTTTGTGTGCCTTTCCATAGAATTGGCTAGCTTGTACCATGTTGATGAGAGCTGGCTTGAGCTCAAAAGCATTGTCCCCAAACTCAACTACTAGTCCAGTATGAATATTGGCTGTAGTTGGAGTGGAGAACTCACAAAGTGTTTTGTTAGCCATAGCCTCAAATGTTGTTGTTAAGCTTCGCCTGATGTTAGGATCTTCTGAGATAGAAGGTGATGGAGTTTTTTTGAGTTTGAATCTCGCCCTTCTAATCAATAATTCTAGATTGTCAATATAATTTTTGAGAAGCTAACTCCAATTCATACATTACCCTGCATAAGATAAACACAAGTAGACAAACACAAGGGTTAGCCTATTTGAGTAGTGATAAATGGGTCCTCAATACATTACGTGATGCAATTGATATCATTATCCATGTGGGTGTGTGAGTGTGGCTAACTCCCTTCTCCGACAACAGCACCAGAAATGCTTGTTGATAATTACTAATGTCGTTCTAAGAATCGAGTTAATCTCATCCTCAGCAACGGTGCCAGAGATGCTTATCAAGACTACTTAGGATCACTACCAAGAGTGGAGTTAATCTCACTCTTGATATGAACCAAGCTCCAAAGCACATCCAAGCATCACCTTAATACTAGGTTGTCATCCCTAGCAGCAATGTTAGGAAATGCATGGATGGTATTTGTATTATGCCACTTGAATCCTTGGAATAATATGCAAATGATACCCACAAGCGCGTAGATAGAAATACCATTGTAGCATTTCACCAGGAGTAATCCAGGTATCGTTATTTATATTTTACCACAGGGAAGGGGTAGCTATGGATAAATGATGTCTCACTTGCAATGTGGTAATGTAGAGTAAACCTTATCCAATCTAACTACTCTCAATAGGGATAAGTCATATGATAAATGATAATAATGAATGATAAATGTCAAGTCATAGATCATGGTATGCCACTAAAGTGTTCCATAAAAGCAATACTAGCTTGGTATAGGTAGAATAGATGGAATATTCCTAGGTTATTCCTAATCATATGTCAATGCATACTAAGATTAGTGTAGGCACCTAGTAATCATGGTAAGAGAGCATTATATCTACGCATAGTGAATATTACTAAGGAAGATCAAGAACAGAGTAAGTCTACCATAGTAACAAAGTTCAACTACCCCTATATTCGAGAAGTGGACTATAAAGAACTCAACGGGAGTATCACATCTGCAATCTACCACATGGCCGGGAATATAGGGTGCAATCGCAGGCAAACAATGTATAAGCACCATGCTTACACGCTGTTGAGCACTCACCCAAGGTACCTGTTGACAATGGATAACGTCAACTTTTACCATAAATAAAAAGAACAAATAAGAACAAGAACACTAGAAGGTAGGGTTTATACTAATGAATTCCATAAATTTTGTTGTATATCCAATTTTGCGAGGATAAACCGAGAAAATAGGAGAAAAGAGGAGAAATAGAGAACCGGGAGAAAAGGGCCGAAACAAAAGGATTAGTATAAAATCCGGGGACCTAAAGGACAAAAAGAAGATAGCCCGAGGAAGATGGGGCCCACTTGGCGACAAGTGGGGCCGGACCGAATCCACGCTGTGGGGCTGGCCGTCCGTGTCTAATCAAGACATGTGTCCATCTCCGGGAAGCTTCTCACAACCGACCTTGAGATCAAATCTAGGCGTCCAATCAAGTCGGTTTGATCCGACGGCCGAGATTCATCCTATGGGGCTATATAAGCAAAGGCGAGACCGGACCCACGAAACCCTAATTGATTGGATCAATTCAAATTTGAGATTATCCGAGTTCAGAGATCAAGTCATCGAGCCACAAACCCTAGTTCTTGAGTAGTTCTAGTTCTAGAGATTAGCTACATAGTAGTAGATTAGAAGGAGATTCAAGTCTAAGAAGGCTTGGACTTGATTCTATCAAGGTGTTCTATAGGTACAATTTATATCTTTGATATATTACTCAAGTTTATCTATGACATTGTGCTTCATCTTTATTATATTATCTATTGCAATGTTTATTGTTTGCTTTAATATGTCTAGTAGAGTTACATATTTATTATGGATTGCATACTTAGGATTGTATAGCCCTCTCATCTTGTAACGTGCAAGATAGGTGTTATAACCTATGTAAGTGTGGAGCTTAGATACGTTATATCTGCAAATGCCCGCTATATGCTGAGTCGCGTGGTAGATCGTAGGGGTTACATCCCTATTGAGTCCTCTGTAATCCTCCCTCCGCATATAGTGAATGGTAGGACGTGTGTCACATCGAAGGTGAAGATATTAATATTGAATCCTTCTTAGTTGATGTTCCTTAAGTATGATATAAAGTAATAATGCTAACAATGATAGCTAGATGTTTGCACTAATTAGAGTTAGACAATAGCATGTGACGATAGTTACTCATTAGTAAGTTTTCCTTATATTATTCTATGTGAGTCCTTAGACTAGAATACTGTTGAATATTTATCTTATTATTATGATGCTTGATCCCTGCATTTATCATTATCTTTATTATCATTTATCATATTTATTTATCTTTATTGTGACATTAACCCCATGTTATTGAGTAGAAGCATTATTCATTATTGGTTTATTACTATTTCATAGTATAAAGGGGTATTAATACTATGCATTTTAGTTGTAGATACCTTCCGGTGGTAGAATATAAATGACAACCGGGTAATACTCTAGGTAAAATGCTACAATTGATATAATTATAATAAAACTTGTAGAACCTATGTTATCTCTTTATTTATATTATTCTTTATATTATTTTCTGCCTAGTCTTATAATATTATTTATGTCATGATTATATTTCTAGTTATATAGTTACGGATGACAACCTAATCTCAACTAGAAGTATAGGTAATTGATCATGACTAGTTTATTGGTGGCAAAGTAATTTTTCAATACCAATATTTGTTTGGTGCCATTGCTCTTATAACATTTTTGACGCCGTTGTTATTTTAGTGTTGTCGCTAAGCGGTGTCAACAAGCATTTTTGACGCCGTTGCGGGGAAGGTTTAAAACTTAGGAAGTATTAATACACTTTATACTTATGAAATTAGTTCAAATAACCAATAATCTTCTACTCATACTTGACTTCACCCTTTGTTTTGTTTATTTTCTTTTATTTTTATTTCAAGGTAATGTATGTTAAGTGCTAATCTCCCGAACAATTTTCTCATTGATCGAGAAAAGTTAATCAAGAAACAAAGAGAAAAGCTCGAGAAAAATACAAAAAGTTGGTTCCAAAGATCAACACTCCAAAAGAAGCTTATCATCTCGATTTTGAAGCCATGGCTAACAAGAGTCTTCGTGAATTCTACGCTCCAACAACCAACAACATTGATTTGGACCAAGCGTCGATGTGGGAGACAATGTATTCGAGCTCAAGCCTACGCTCATCACGATGGTGCAAGCTAATCAGTTTTGTGGGAAGGCACATGAAGATGCAAGTGCACATTTACAACACATGATGCTACGCCGCCTTTTCCCATTTTCATTGCTTGGAAAGCCTAAACAGTGGTTCTACACCAACAAGGTACATGGGACCGTTGTTCAACCGAATTCGGCCATGTTCCTTCCTACAGGCAAGACCAATGCTCTGCGTGGGAAAATTTCAAGCTTTCAGCAACAACACAATGAGTCATTCCCCGAGGCATGGGAACGCTTTCAGGACCTTATTGCAGAATGTCCTCATCATGGGATGGAGGATTGGCTACTTATGCAAACATTCTACCACGAGCTAAGTACTAGCACCCGTGAGACAATGGATCTTTCTTTGCCTGGAGGAGCTTTCTTATCGCTTACACTTCAGAATGCTACTTCACTCGTTGAGAAGATGGCATCAAACGTAGTTTGGAATGAAGAACGCACTATACCCCGTAAGAGGAGAAGGTGTCCATCAACTCAAGGAAGTGGACATGTTATCTACTAAGATCGACCTTCTAATGAAGAAGATGGAGAATCAAGATCACGAGAAGAGAGAGGTCATGCACATCAATGACTCTCTTATGACTTGTGAAGAGTGTGGAAACTATGGACACTCAGGGAAGAATTGCCCTGAATTGCAAGAGGATGTGAACTACCTCAACAACAGCAACAACAACAATAACTATCGTCCTCAACAACCTCAAGGGTGGAATCAGCAACCAAGGTTAAACTACTCAGGTAACTACCAAGGTAATTACCAAGGTAACAACTTCAACCAACCCCCTTTGAGAGAATTACTTGCTGGTCAGTCTAGACTTATTGAGCAAATAAATAAGAAGGTAGCTTCCAATGATAAAACTTTAGACACCATCAATACTAGATTAGATACCTTTGCCATTGCCATTAAGAACCAGCATAGCTTTAATAAAATGTTAGAGTCACAACTTGCTCGGTTAATTTCAGCTTTGTACCCTACTAGAGAAAGGCAAAATACCGGGCCAACCCTAAAGAGTTAGAGTCTGCAAATCTTGTCGACATATTTAATGCAGGACTTTACTACAAGCAACCTTCATCATGTGGATGGAAGGATGATTCACTACCAATGAAGTAAGGAGGCCCAGGTAGACCGGTCATCACTATTTAGATTGGACCGCACACCTTTGATGCTGCACTTTGTGACTATGGATCAAGCATCAACATCATGCCAAAGGTAATCTATGAAAAGATCCATGGTGCTCCTTTATTATATACAACCTTGTGTTTGCAGCTTGCAGATCAGTCAATCTGCTACCCAATCCTTGAAGACATCTGTGTACGAGTAAGAAACTCATATGTGCCTATAGACTTTGTCATCGTTGACATCGGAGGAGACGAGAGGTCGCCAATCATATTGGGCCGACCATTCTTGAGCACGGCTAACGCTATCATCTACACAACACAAGCGAAGATCTGCTTCATGATCAAGGGGAGATGGGAGACCTTCACTTTCAAGAACAAGACACTTACATCTCCTGCTCATCCTCAACATGCATATGGCTATGAGCTTGATGCACCTATCAAGAAGAACAACAACAGAAGAAGAAACAAGAAGAAGCAGCCACAACAAATGAACATGATCAACGCAGTTTACTCAGAATGGGACTATGCTGCCAATTCACCATATCTGTCGAAGATGGAAGATCCGGGCAATCCAGAGATAGAATGTTCAATCAATCGGTTGACCTTTACCAACACCATCCGCGACATCGGCTCGAGTCAACATAATGCCTAAGCTAATTTATGAATTTATATATGGTAAACAACCTTTGTACCCAACGTATACCCGGTTGCCGATGGCGAATCAGTCCCTCTGAGAATCCCGGAAGGAATAGCGAAGGATGTACCAGTCTAGATCCACGACCATTACATACCTACCGACTTCATAGTGCTAGACACAACAGAATAAGACATCAATGCACCTATAGTATTGGGAAGACCATTCCTGAACACTACACGTGCCATCATCTACATCAGGGCTGGAGAGATCCACTTTCAATTCCCGTCAGAAAAGGTACGCTGTTATTTCAAGAATTATGCTAACTATGAACAGCCGAAGAAATCATGCAATAGAAGAAGATGCAGCTCTCGCCGCAAGGGATACACCCCGATGACACAAGAAGATTGGGCAACCTACGAGGTAGAGGTGTCAAAGAATGAAGTTGGCTGGGAAGACTACACAGAGAAGTCTCGAAGAATGAAGACCAAGGGAATGAGGAAACTAAGGAAGACAAGAAAGAAGAAGTTAAGGAGGAGGTAACTCAACCTTCATCTAACTCAACTACCAAGAAGGATGAAAAGGTTGTGAAGGAGAAAGAGCCTACACTAGAGGAACTATGGAAGCCAAAACCAAATACATCAATACTCTGTTACGAAGAGAAAATTCCGTTCCTATTCAAACCACGCACTAAGGTGTGGAGGAAGAAGGAGAGTCCACCTCGAGAACCGAGACATCCTCTCCTACATCTTCTCGAGGTAACATCCTCGAGAACCATCAAGACAACCATTCGTACCTTCCGATGAACCATGGGAGGAATAAACCCTTCGCGTGCCAAAGGCAAGTAAGTATTCCTTTATTTTAGTATTACATATTTATTAGTAATTTTCCCTTTTGCATTTTGCTTCATCTTATATATCTGCATTAGAAAAGAAAATAAATATGTTTCATGCATGTCATTATTAAAAACTTAAAGCCCCATGTGAATGCTTACGTGGCATAACACCCTCGAGAATTTATTGTGGTGGCATAAAAAAATAAGTTTGCATTCAGTCTTTATAATTTCTACATGCATACAAAATAAGAAAATACAAAAATATTAGTTTTGCTTTATTCCTATTGAAACTGAACCTTTAATCTTTTATACTATAGCTATTAAGAAGCTCTAGACAATTAAAGCTTGAAATAACCAATCGCTAACGCTTAACGAGTTCCACGAGCTCTCATTTGTCTATTTGAGTTTCATCAACGGGAATTATGAGACATGACTATAGGAGGGTGTTTGACCACTTGACAAAGCATCAATTCAACAATCGACATCATCAATGCTCCATTAAGGAAGGACGACATCACCTCCATTTGTCTACCTCACTTCAAACATCGAAGGACATCATACGTCAAATTCAGCTTGGGGAGAGCACCCTAGGTTATCAAGATAAGTATCTCTTTACTATTATTTTATTATTATTATTATTATTATTATTTTATTATTGCTTGCTTGTTTTAAAAAGAAATAAAAAGATGCATAATGTATTATATCAAATAAAGTTTATCTTAGTTATTTATATATATTAAGGTGTGAATAATAAATTTAGAGTTAGAATAAGTTTGCTTTGGAAATGATAAATAGTTGCCCCTGCTCTAGTTCCTTTTTAGTACCTTAATTTTAAATTGAAATTTCTTCGATGTTTTGGATACATTTGTTTTGATCTAAGATTTGCTCTAAACCTGAACTTGTGGGTAGCATATACTTGATCTAAGTCTAGGAATTGGGGGATATGATATGAGAAAGTCCGAATTTACATTTTGTTTGTCTTGTCCTTAGTGAAATTATAATGCGGAGTTTTGTTTTTGAAAGTTTAAAATCTTGCATGATGAGCTCTTGTTTGGCGAGTGTTAAAATCCTACCAAAGCCATATATTTGATGTTTAGATTAGGAAAACTTTCCGATTACATATCTTTGCTTGTTTTGGATTGAGTAGTTCAAGCTTTGCCGATACCTGTGAGAGTTCAGTCATAAAAAATCAAGATTTATCCACACGCCTTCCACATATATTCATATTCATTATTCCTACTTTGGGGATAATCGCAATACCATTCTTTTTTCATCTTTATCCACTTAAAATTATTTTATTCCTACACTAGGAATAAACAGCCCAAATAAAATATAGGAAGCCCATGATTATTTACTCCAATATATTCTTGTTGTTATCTCTTATAAGTTTATCAATAGAAAGAGATTTGGGTTCTTCGCTAAAAAAAAAGAGTGAGTGAAAAGAGGACAAGTGTCCACAATGAAAACATTGGGTACTTAGATGCCCACCTCTCTAAGAAAAAGAAAAGAAAGAAAAGAAAAAGAAAGTATGCAGCCCCAAATTCGCTCAAAATTTCCAAGTTTTTAAAAGAGAGATATTTCCATTCTTTGAAGGAGTAAAAGTAGAATTAGTTATTAGCCACCAAATATACACCTATCCACCATATTCCATACACATGCAATTCTTGATTTGATTGGCTAAACTCTCTATGGATCCATTGTTTGACTTACAATATATTCTTTGCAAGTATGCTATATTATTTAAGAGTGCCACTCCTATGAGCTCCACATAAGCCTTATTTAGAGAGTGAGTGAGTAAAAGAGTGATGAGAGAAGGCTTAATACATTCAGCCTTGTTCCACACAAATACTACATATTTAAGAGAGAAGGCATAACACTATTATTGCCTAGTGAGGATCCATAAATACCACATATTGAGAGATTGAGAGTGCCATTTAATACAAAGCTCGAGTTTTATTTTGAAAGTTTATAAAAACCTCGAAATTTTGGTTGATCGAAGACTTGAGACATAGTGCTTGACTTGATTGTTCTATCTTTCAATTACTCATGACCCAAGTGAGAGTTAAAGCTCCATGGTTTAAGGTAATATGGGTGAGTTTGAAGTCGAGAATGATTGTTATCTGATCCGGAGTAGAGTTTTTGTTTAAAAGCATGTGTACTTTTTAAGAATGAAAGCATTGTAGCAACTCCCGATCCAAGTTTATTATTAATAAATGGTTTTGCTAAGGGACTAGCAAAAGGTAAGCTTGGGGGAGCTTGTTGACGATGATTGTTATCGATCAGGAGTAGAGTTTTTGTTTAAAAGCATGTGTACTTTTTAAGAATGAAAGCATTGTAGCAACTCCGATCCAAGTTTATTATTAATAAATGGTTTTGCTAAGGGACTAGCAAAAGGTAAGCTTGGGGAGCTTGTTGACGATGGATACCGTCAACTTTTTACCATAAATAAATAGAACAAATAAGAACAAGAACACTAGAAGGTAGGGTTTATACTAATGAATTCCCCAAATTTTTGTTGTATATCCGGTTTTGCGGGATAAATCCGTAAAATAAGAGAAAAGAGGAGAAATAGAGAAATGGGAGAAAAGACAAAACAAAAGGATTAGTATAAATTCTAGGGACCTAAAGGACAAAAGAAGACAGCCCGAGGAAGATAGGGCCCACTTGGCGACAAGTGGGGTTGGCCGTCTGTGTCTAATCAAGGCACGTGTCCATCTTCGGGAAGCTTCTCACAACCAACCTTGAGATCAAATCTAGGCCGTCCAATCAAAGTCGGTTTGATCTCACGGCTTGAGATTTATCCTATGGGGCTATATAAGCAAGGGCGGACCCGGACCCTAAAACCCTAATTACGATTCGGATCAATTCAATTTGAGATTATCGAGTTCTAGAGATCAAGTCATCCAAAGCCACAAACCCTAGTACTTGAGTAGTTCTAGTTCTAGAGAGATTAGCTACATAGTAGTAGATTAGAAGAAGATTCAAGTCTAAGAAGGCTTGGACTTGGATTCTGTCAAGGTGTTTTATAGGTACAATTTATATCTTTTGATATATGACTCAAGTTTATCTATGACATTGTGCTTCGTCTTTATTATATTATCTATTGCAATGTTTATTGTTTGCTTTAATATGTCTAGTAGAGTTAGATATTTCTTATGGATTGCATACTTAAGATTGTAGAGCCCTCATCTTGTAACGTGCAAGATAGGTGTTATAACTTATGTAAGCGTGGAGCTTAGATATGTGTTATCCGCAAATGCCCGCTATATCTTTGAGTCGCGTGGTAGATCGTAGGGGTTCTGACCCTATTAAGTCCTCTCGTAATCCTCCCTCCGCATAGAGTGAGCGGTAGGACGTGTGTGTCGCATCGAAGGTGAAGATATTAATATTGAATCCTTCTTAGTTGATGTTCCTTAAGTATGATATGAAGTAATATTGCTAACAATGATAGCTAGATGTTTGCACTAATTAGAGTTAGACAATAGCATGTGATGATAGTTACTCATTAGTAAGTTTTCCTTATATTATTCCATGTGAGTCCTTAGACTAGAATACTGTTGAATATTTATCTTATTATTATGATGCTTGATCCCTGCATTTATCATTATCTTTATTATCATTTATCATATATATCTTTATCATATTTATTTATCTTTATTGTGACATTAACCTTGTTATTGAGTAGAAGCATTATTCATTATTGGTTTATTAGTATTTCATAGTATAAAGGGGTATTAATACTACGCATTTTAGTTGTAGATACCTTCCCAAAGTGGTAGAATATAAATGACAACCTGGTAATACTCTAGTCTAGGTAAAATGCTACAATTGGTATAATTATCCGTACGCTTGCGAGAACCTATGTTATCTCTTTATTTATATTATTCTTTATATTATTTTTTCGCCTAGTCTTATAATATTATTTATGCCATGATTATATTTCTAGTTATAGAGTTAGGGATGACAACCTAATCTCAACTAGAAGTATAGGTAATTGATCATGACTAGTTTATTGGTGGCAAAGTAATTTTTTCAATACCAACGGCTATTTGTTTGGTGCCATTGCTCTTATAGCATTTTTGGTGTGGTTGTTATTTTAGTGATGTCGCTAAGGCAAAGGTCAATAGTACCGTTGAATGAGCGCTATACGACTCTATGCTTGAGTATAAAGACAATCTAGCTATAGTAAGCATATAATCATAATAAATATTGAAACATATAACTATGAATATAAATATTGAATAGGTAAAGTCATAACAAATGTAGCTAACAAAATGCCCATGAAACAAAATGCGCTATAGCGCCCGCAAAGAACTGGCGCGACGCAATTGCTCATTTTTGCACTACAGCGCGCTATTGCCGTTATTGCGCGCTATAAGCCGCTAAGTGCATTTAGCGCCATAGCGCCGCTATCCTGGCGCTATTGCCGGATGTCCCAAAATTGCCAAATTGATAGTTTTGATTTTGAAATTTGAATGATCAAGAATTCAAGATCATTGCTCGCCTATGCTTTATGAGTTTATGCTTTATGGCTTTATGCATTTAAACTTTAAAGTTTAATCCCTTTATGATTTGTTTGGCTTTATGTATGAACTTCATGTGGTTATGTTGTCACGTTTGGCTACCGCTACTTTGCTCATATGATTATTATGGTGGATGTTATCGTTATCACTTATCACTTATGAGTTATGACTTATGAGTTTGATAAATTTTTATGTTTTTCTGGAATTGTAAACAAATAGCGCTATATAGCGTGCAAATAAGCGGCGCTATAGCGTGAGCAATCACCGACGCTATAGCACAGCTATATAAGCGCCGCTATAGCGTTTCGCTAAAATTGATAGCTCGCAATTTAAAACATGGCAAAATACTTATAGATAGATACAAGAGAGAAGCCACGTGTCGGGTATGTGGAAAACACATACCCCAACACATGGGATATTTGGCGTTCGATAGCCCATGGAGTCTTCCCAACCAAGGCATCGCTTGAGCTATACGGCCCATCCCGGGCAGCCCAACCGAGGCTGCCCACAAGGGATTTGGCCCCACGAGCGGTCACCAGCGATGTACGTGTGGTGGTTGCCCGAGCCCCCCCCCCTTGGGCACACGTTAGGACCTTCGTTGCGCCCAAGCCCTCGAAGGCCGTGGGGCCAACAATGACCTCGGGCATGCACACGGCGTCTATGCCGAGCCACCTAGTGATGCCATCACTCCGGGTCATGCCTGTCTCGCTGGAATTTGACTAATTCCCAAGGGGGCTGCGTTGCTGGGCGCGCGGCATAAGCGGCGCTTGCCCACATCGCCAAGACGCTAACGGTGCGGGGAAAGTCATAACGGTGATCAAATTCCATCCTCACCATGGCGAACGTGGTGGGATGTGCCTTCATGGCGTCGACCCGGTCACCGACCGGTCGCATTACGATGGCAGTGGTGCTCCACGGAGGGTAAAGCGGTCACTTAGCCGCTTGAACGGTTTTTACCTTGACTCTCACCATGTCAAAGGAGTGAGCAGCGCGGTCAAGTATGGGCGTGGCCCACGATAGACAGCAGCGAATATATTCTCTATAGCTATGACGGGACTAGCTCTGTGTTGCCTAATCCCGTCCGGCTAGAATCCAGGAGACCTTCTTTCCGTCACCGGTGGTACAAGGCCACGAGAGGCAAGCATGGCCACGGTAGGGCGCGCGGCACTGGAGGGCGGCCTTCAGGGCTCTCAGAGGATAGCTGGCCATGTCGCCCACCGCATGATTCATACGCCGATCAACAGGAAGAGGAAGGACGGCCCAAGCTTACAAACGACGCCATCTCCCTCCTTCTTCCTTATTCGTTTTTCTCTTTCTTCTTTTCCTCTTTTTTACCATGGTAATTGTAACCTGGCCTCTCCCTTCGGTTATAAAAGGGCAGGCCATGGTCCCTACGCCGGGGAACATGGACAACATCCAAGAGCAACCAAGCAACCAACACAACTCGACTCACACACGCATAGGGCCAACAATATTGGCACTAGATTATTCAATCAACACTTAGAGACTTGGGATCTGTCCCTCTCTCGACTGCTTGTAACCCCTACACAAGCACCTTGATGGTGCAAGGCTACACAATCTACTCCACTCCACTGGATGTAGGGATATTCTGCTTTCGAACCGGTATACATCGTTGTGTTTGTCTTGCCCACCATCATAGCTAGGAGCAAACCATGACCATTGTTGGTATTTCTTAGCGTAAGTAGATAAGTCCAAGAAGCACACCCGGAAAGTACCATTGTAGCACTTCACGTGGAAGTATTCAGGGTATCGTATTTTCCATAGGGAATAGGTGTTAAGTCTGTCTAGCTAACTACCAAGAGAAGGATGGAGAACGTAGACTTGGGTAGTGAGGCTCTACTACAGTCATGATCCTAAGTCAAGATACCTTCACCTCTACAAGTTTACTTCGGGCACCGAATCGCACCTAGTCTACCAGGTGATGCCGGCCTCCAACTCTACTCCGTAGCCGAATGTGGAGGAGTACAAGGGACGAAACGCAGGGGTTGTCACCACGCATGCCGACCTCACTACCGTGGGCTACACAGCAAACGAGGGTGACTTATAGCTTAGACACCACGTCCACGCTATTTGTCACTACTCTAGCGTTGTCCAGGAACATCCGTCTTTATCAGGAGTCCTCTACTAGAGGATCCGCCCAAAAGGTGAACAACGAACCTGTAAACTTGTAAGGAGAACAATAACTTTAACTTGAAGATAACAACTAAAAGTAGAACATGAATGTCTTACTCAAAGTAGTAGAACGATCGTAGAGGTACAAGTGTAGAGGTGGGAGCTGACAGATCCGGCACTCTGTCCACCCGATGTACAAAGACGAAGCCTGATGTAAAAGAAGCAGAGCGGTCGCTACTCCGCTCTTCTCTACACTTCTTTCCCTCTCTTACTCCCTTCTAGACTAATAAATGTAGCTCTTCTCCTCTTCTCTAATGTGTATGTAAAAGTGGAAAATGGAGAATGAAAAGGAATGATGATGTTTGAAGAGGAGGGGGGTGAGGTCCTTATGTAGTGGTTCAAATGTCGGTTTTTTGCGCGCCATTTTTAGTTTCCCCGCATGCCACCGCCGCTAGACCCATGGGGTGAACCGCCATAGGAAAATTTGGGCCCCGAACCGCCTCGGGCAGCGGTCCGGCGGACTAGGGGGTCCAAGCGAGCGGGCTGGCTCCGTTCGTGGCCCGGCTTCTCTGTCGGTTCGTTTGGTGGGCTTGGACCGTGGAACCGAGGGGGAACGGCCCAAGTCGATCCTGGAGTTCGGGCTTCCCACTTGTTTGCTTGTTTGTGCCTTCTGGAAGGCGCATTTTGGTCATTTTCAGGTTTACCCCTGCAAAACAAGTGAAATAACAAAACTTGTGGAAATGTTAGTTTAATAGCCCTACTGTATGTTTTTAAAGGTTATTTATCATGTTTTGTATAAGTATAGTTGGCGATAAAATATGAGTTAAGGACCGCCAACAAACTCCCGCACACTTAGACTTTACTCATCCTCGAGTAAAGTGCGGGACTAAGCGGGTCCATCTCTCGGTGATTTTAGGATTTGCATATAGGTTATTCCAAACTTCACCTGCTTTGTGAGCATTCAAGGTGGCTACCAAGTCATCTTGGATAATTGAGCAATGGAATAGCTTGAATTTCTATCTTCTCATTTCTACTCATGTGCATAGACTTGGTTGTTTTTATATTTTTGCAAAGAAAACAGCATTGCTCCTTGGTTGATTCTCACTTAAGTCTCTCATTTTTGTGGTTTGTTTCCTTACCAAAGCAACTCTATTTTGCCATTCTCAGTCATCCTATCTTTATTTTTTTGTAGAGTTGGAGTTCTTGGATGTTTGGCAAAAAGATGCATACTTATCTTGTATATATTGTCGGGTCAAGCTCGGATCCTTGGAGGGAAGTGTCATACTCCTAGATCGAAATGTGCAAATGTGTGGAAAAGTGTTTGTATTTTTTTTGTGGTCACTCCTTTGGTTCATGATCTCTCTCTTTTTGTATGCTTTTAGAGGAGAACAGGCTACTTCTTTTCTTTCTTCTCTTTTTTTTAGGCGGGTAATACTTTTCCGTCATTATTTCTTTGGACACATGTCCCTCTTTCTTTTCACATAATTTTTTTTTTTTTTGTAGCCTGTACCATCTCTCTTTGCATGGACACTTTGGTGTAGAGAGATGATCATGATAACAAATGCATGGAGTGGTTTGTTTGGTGAATGGAAAATGGTGCATGCTGTGCGCAATACTCAGTGTGAGGATTGGCGTGTATATGTGGGTGTATGTGAATTTCGATCTTGGGAGCATGAAACTCTCTCAACATAAATCTCAGAATTTGACAAAACTCAATACAAGAGAGAGTAGCTATTTGTGGATATACATGTCAGGTGTCAGGCTTTTTGGTAGGAATTTTGTCTAAAATCAAACCAGGAGCATGCTCGGTTGAATTTTTGAAAAAAGAAAACCAAGTCTTGTTGCAAGAGAGAGAGCAAGTTTCAAGTCATCCTATTATATCTCAAAGCTCAATTATTTAGATGAAATGGGTTCTCTATCAAGTAGTTGCTCAACAAAGTATAGGATTTTAGCGAGGAATAAGATATATGCAAAACTTATAATCATGGTGAGACTTAGAAGATGGAGTTCATGATTTTTTAAATTCTTCATATTTTGTTTGGGAGTAAGAAAATGTAGCGCATATAATTTAATTTAATATGTTACCTTGCGCAGCTCAAGTGTTGCCTCCCCACTTGTTTCCTTTCCTATTGATTGTGAAATAAAGGGAGCAAGGGAACAAGTGCACAAACAAAATATTGCAATATATTTCTCTTTATTAATATCTGGCAATTACATAATGGTAGAAATAAACTGAAATGGAAAATATGCCTGAAAAGAAAATTATTGTAGCAAGGAGTGCTATTCTAACGGGCGGGGCGAGAGCGCTGGGCACACCAGCTGCTCTTGCCACTCTTGCCAGTTTTTCACTAAACCCACGGCGTAGTTCTTTGATAGTATCTTTTAATTCTTTAATTTCCAAGTTTTCTTCAGCTATGCGGTTATGGGCATGTTCAAAGCTGGCACGGAGGCTGTGATTGCTAGCACTAAGAGATGCAAGGGTTGGTCCCTTCTGTGGTTTCTTGATATGACCACGCCAGCTATGGCGACCTCATCAGCAGCATCTCCAATCAATATGTCAACCATCGTATTTGATGGATTGATTACAAAACTCCAATACAAGGTGCACGCGCTACTTTGTGAATTTCAATTAGAAACTAATGAGAACTTTGTGCTACCTAAGTTGTGCATGTTGCTTATGCTTAGGTTTACAAAGGAATGTGACAAGGACATGTCAAGGAGAAACCAAAGAAAAGATTCACGTTCGAGTGAGTCCAGCAAGACAGAACCGTCCAGAAGAAATAGTCATAACTTTTGTTTCCCAAAAGCTATGAAGGTGAATTAGCACTTGTTGGAAAGATCTAGAAGTCTAGTTTCCAATGGTACCAACCACGACTAGAATGGATACTTCGACATGACGTCCGACCAGTTTTTGTGTCGACTGGTCAGAAGCTCAACAGTCTGCTTGAAGTCCAAATGCTCGTGCAAATCTGTACCAATCTACAATACTTCGTGAAGCAAGAGATACATGGTGTGAAAGCTTATCAAGTTAGCTTTCCAACGCATCCAACGGTTCATCATTTCAACTTCTGAGCAAAGAGTTATGATCAAAACATTGAAGACTGCTCTGGAGGCCAAGAGTCACGCGGGAACTGAAGACCACTTCGGGAATGCATTAGCCAGTTGGCCTTCCACCTTCCAACGTGGCTCCTTCAGTTCACACCCACCTTAGAGACTTGTTTCTAGTATAAATACCCCCTAAGCTACAAATAGATTGGATGAATTGAGATTATCCCTAGTGATATTGCAGCCGAGCTGCCGAGTTGCTTACTCAACCCTTGTTCTTCCTTGTTCTTTCTGGACTTGTGAAGAGATCCCTCTGGGATCCACTACTTCGTGCTCTACGGCTTCCGTTCGGCTGCGCCGTATTGTGTGGATTAGCTCCGGTTGTGGTTCTGCGGTCGTTTGGAGATCGAGTCGAAGTCCTCGCGGTTTCGGTGCCTCTCTCCCCGTCGCTTGGTCGCATCCAACCTTGGCAGGTATAAAGCTAGTTATCCCCGCTGTTCTACAACAAGTTATCTCCTCTACCTTCATCAACGAAGTTATCCCGCTGCCCTCGTATCAAGTTATCTTGTTTGACGACCTACTGCCGTGAAGATCGGGCCACCCTCGTGCCAAGATCGGTTCGGTACTTATCATTTCTCATCTTCGCTATCACTGAAGAAACCAGGGGGCTGCCCTCTGATGGGAGGACTCCCTAGTGGCGGTCTAATCCTCTTAACCACGCGCTTAGCACTAGAGGTTCCTGGTTCCGTAGGGGCTAGCCTCTCTTTTCTCATAAGCCTCTTTCCATATCCTCCCTCAGGATTTCTAACTCCCACAACGGTATAGGGAGCGGTCGGTGGGTTCATGGGACGGACTAGAACATGGAAGGTCACCCCTAGGTGTTACACAAGAACGTTTCCTAGTTTCATTATTAGCTGGGGGCTTTTGCTTTGCGCTGAAGGTGGGTGCTTTCTTCTTCCGGGCAGCGACAGGGGGTGCCCGTGCTTGTGCCGTTGTCTTGAGGCTTGTCCCTTCGCTCATACATGGTGGTGGCATGATTGCGAGGGGTTCGGCTACTACGTACATGGCCTCTTCTCTTACAAAAGCGCTTTCAGGTTCTCCCATAATTGGCTCAATGTCTAACCCTAAGGAGAGGTATAGGTCTTTGGATGATATGTTGCTTGCCATAACTCTGGAATGGGTGTGCTAGAAGGCTCTTGCAAAGAGGGAGAAAGAATGTTTTGGTGCAAGGAGGAAGAAGGAAGGGGGTGTGTTTATATAGCGAACGCGACACATTGTGAACCATGCACCGCCGGGGTTAGGATCAGGATAGGGCCAAGGCACGGTTGGAGAAGGACGGACACCGAGGCGCGCCCCCGATCCGGCCGGAGCACCGGTCCGCCCGGACCAAAGATCCACGGTGTTCGGCGCGGCTTTGTCCGTGGGTCCATGTGTCGATGTTCTTATCATGTTTCCGCGGGGAAATTCAAAATTATCTTTATTTTATTCATGAAGGGATAAGGTTGGGTTATAAATTATAAAAATGTCTTTATTATTATATATTGTATATATTATTATATATATATATTTTTAACTGATATTAATAGACTAAAGCTAGCAAAATATTTTTGAATATTTGTTAGTCTTTTTAATATTGTGGTATTTATGTTGTAATAAATTAAGGAGGTGAAATAAATGTATAAAAACTATGTTACTTTTTATATTTTTCAAAGCTTATTAAATCTATTCTATCTAAAGAGTTGTGAGCATCATGAGAAGGTTCTAGGAAAACTTTTAAACATTGACCATTAACTTTGGAAATGTTACCGTCATCGATCTGGATGGTGATGGCGCCGTGTGGTGCGACGTCGGCGACGACATATGGTCCTCTCCACTTGCTTCGAAGTTTTCCTTCACCAAAGAGCTTCACTTTCGGGGAGTTAAAGAGTAGAACCTTGTCCCCTTTGTGAAATGTCTTGTGGCTTATTCGGTGATCGTGCCATCTTTTTTGGTTCTTTCTTTGTATAGCTTGGCACTTTGTGGTACACCTTCTCACGCCATTCCTCTAGCTCGGTTAATTGTTTTGTCTGGCTAGCTTGAGGTCCATATTCGAAGTTTTGATTGCCCAGTAGGCTCGGTGTTCGAGTTCTACAGGCAAATGGCAGCTTTTTCCATAGACCAGTTGGAATGGTGACATGCCAATGGGGGTTTTGTAAGCTGTCTGTATGCCCAGAGTGCATCAGGTAGCTTGTCTTTCTAGCCCTTCCCCATTGCATTTACTGTTTTCTACAGGATGTTTTATTTGCTTGTTGGAGGTTTCTACCTGGCCACTTGTTTGTGGGTGGTAAGGTGTGGCGATATTGTGCTTTGCTCCCAATTCTCGCAGGAAGGCTCAATGCCTTATCGGTGAAATGGGATCCTCCATCGCTTACCACCATTCTTGGGGTTCCAAAGCGCGGGAAAATTATCTCATGGAACATCTTTCTGGCGTGCTTGGAATCAGCGGCTTGGCATGGTAAGGCTTCCACCCACTTGGATACATAGTTGACTGCGATGAGGATGTACTCACTATCATGGGACTTTTGGAAAGGTCCCATGAAGTCAATACCCCAAACATCGAAGACTTCTACTTGCAAGTTGTAGTGGAGGGGCATTGCATTGCGTGATGTGATTTCGCCTTGCAGCTGGCACTTATGACACCTTCGATGAACTCTTTGGTGTCGTCATACATTGTTGGCCAGTAAAATCCACCTTTGCCGGATCTTGGCTTGTGTGCGGAATACTCCATAATGACCTCCATATGGAGCTGCATGGCACTTCTCGATAATCTGTTGCCCTTCCTTGGTGGGTACACACCTCCTTAGCAAGCCATCAGAACATACCCTGTAGAGGTATGGATCATCCCAAAGATGGCGCCGGCTTTCTATCTGTAGTTTTCTTCTAGATTCGCCGGGTGGTACATAACACGAAACCATGTAATTTACAATGTCTACTTACCATGGGGTTATGTCCTCCACCTTGAGGAGCATGTCGTAGCGTAGGAAGTCATTGATAGGTAGTTCCTGCATATTAGTGACTTGCAAACATGATAGATGATCCGCGACAGTATTCTCTACTCCCTTTTTATCTTTTATTTCTAAGTCAAATTCTTGGAGTAAGAGAATCCATCTTATAAGTCTAGGTTTTGCATCTTTCTTAGTGAGCAAATATTTTTAATGCAAAGATGATCGGTGTAAACAATAACCTTTGCTCCCACTAAGTAAGACCTAAACTTATCCATAGCAAAGACGACTGCTAGGAGCTCTTTTTCAGTTGTGGCATAATTAAGCCGAGCCCCTGTCAGCGTCTTGCTAGCGTAAGCGATAGCGTGATGCTTCTTATCTTTGGTTTGGCCAAGGACGCGGCAAGAGCGTAATCAGCGGCATCATACATGATTTCAAATGGCAGCGACCAATCAGGTGGTTGAATGATTGGTGCTGAGATGAGTGCTTCCTTTAGAGTGAGGAATGCTTTCATGCACTCATCAGTGAAATCAAAGTGTGCATCCTTAGCTAATAGGCTTGTGAGGGGTCTAGAGATTTGTGAAAAATCTTTAATAAACCTTTGATAGAATCCCGCGTGGCCTAGGAAGCTACGGATCCCTTTTACGTTCATAGGGGAGGTAGTCGTTCGATCACTTTGATCTTTGCTTTGTCCACCTCTATCCCCCCTCTCGACACAAGGTGCCCAAGGACAATGCCTTCACGGACCATGAAATGGCACTTTTTCCAATTAAGTACCAGGTCCTTCTCTTGGCATCGTTGCAAGACTCTGTCTAAATTCTCAAGACGGTTGTCAAAGGATTTTCCATAGATGGAGAAATCATTCATGAACACCACCATGATTTCTTCAATCATGTCTGAGAAAATAGACATCATGCACCGTTGAAATGATGCGGGTGCATTACACAACCTGAACGACATTCTACGATAGGTGTACGTACCATACGGGCATGTGAAAGTCATCTTGCTTTCATCATCGGGGTGGATGGGAATTTGATGATAACCCAAATACCCATCAAGGAAACAGAAGAAAGAATGTTTTGCTAACCGCTCCAACATTTCATCAATGAAGGGGAGCGGAAAGTGATATTTCTTAGTTGCCGCATTGAGTTTTCGGTAATCAATGTACATTCTCCACCCGTGACGGTATCTTTGAGGTATAAGCTCATTTTTAGCGTTTTCTACTACCATCATTCCTCCTTTCTTGGGTACCACCTGGACGGGGCTAACCCAGTCGCTATGTGGTACAGGATAGATTATCCCGGCATGAAGAAGTTTGAGGACTTCCTTCTTCACGGCTTCTCTCATCTCATTATTGAGCCGGCGTTGGGGTTCACGTGAAGATGACTTTTCGGGTCAATTGGAATGTGATGAGAGCAGATTGTTGGGCTAATCCCCTTTAAATCTTGTAGGGAATAACCAAAACCGACCTATGTTTTTCTAGGACCGTGATGAGTCTGGAAGTCTCCTCATCAGTTAGCTTGTCGCTAATGATTACAGGAGCGTTTCTACTGTTATTCAAAAAAACATAGCGTAGGCCCTCAGGTAGGGTTTTTAGCTCAACTGGAGGGGGTGCGGTGCCTCCTCAATGGGAAGGTCAAAGAAGTCGCCCACTTTGTCAATTTCTTCAATGAAGAATTTAGCGTCTTTTTCCAAGGACGCGAGGGGGACTCAAAAGGTATTTCCGACACTTTGCCTCTACGGGCATGTATTGGTGGAGAGGTTCCACTATTGAATTTTTGGATTGGGAAATGGGTAGTGTGAACGTGTTTCTCCCCAATTTTACATCTAACTCCCCTATATTTGGTGGATTAGAGAAAAGTTTCTCTAGGGGATGCCCGATCAAGACGTCGAAATCTTTGATGTTGAAGATGTGAAAATCGAGGGCTAGTTCGACGTCTTCATGGTGGAGAGTGATGTTATGTAATAACCCCAACCCTCTAAGGATAGAACGTGAAGCATTCCTAAGGGTCTTGGCTGTAGGCAAACGTTGCTCCTTACTCAAGTGAGCAAGGGCAAACAATTGTGACATGATATTGGCTCCTACAGTTGGGTTACATAACACCTCCTCCCAATTCCCTTGGATTTTGCAGCGAATGGGGAAGGAAGGGGTGCAAATCCGAATTTCTTCGGAGCAAAACTCGCCTTCATTTGCCCACTTGCTACTCATGATGAATGTCAACTCCTTGATGGACTCTAGTAGAGAGTCTTTGCTCAATGGTTCACAAGGAGTGACGGGAACTGGTGGTCTCCTTTCAGACTCGTATCTCACGGTGTTTCTGTAATCTTCGAAAAACGCATCCTCGAGATACGGGAGGTCTCCACGATGGGATTCCTCTCTTGTGGTTTCTGGTTCGGGTGTGGGTCTCTCTAAAGGTTCAGATGATTCGGCGTGAGCCAAAGACACTCCTTCTGTGCTGGACATAGGTTCTACGTGGATGGGTTCTAAAGGAGGGGTGTTCTCTAGTATACGGTCGAGGAGAGCTTCCCCTTCTTCTGTGGTTTTATGCGTGAACAAACCTCCGGACAACCGGTGTCTAACAGCGAGGGCGTATTCTTTCGCCCCTAACCGGAAATGTTGTAACAACACGTGGTTAGGGATGGACAAGTCTGGGCTAGATCTCGTTAAAACTGAGAATCTGTCCCATGCTGCACCTGTGGACTCCTTCTCTTGCCAAAAGGTGAGAATCTCTTGTCATAGGGAAGCAATACGGGATATAGGGAAGAATGCGAGGCAAAACTTGTTCCGCAGTTCTTCCCAATCGCTAGCTACCTTTCCTACGTGATGGTCGTACCATTGTTTCACCCTCTCATCATGTGAGAAAGGAAACAACTTCCACCTAAGAGTGTCTTGTGACATGACCTCAATGGTCAGGCAAGCATAGAGCTGCTCAAACTCCTGTAAGTGGTGATATGGGTTTTTATAATCAAATTCAGAGAAGGTTTGTTCCCGAACCATGGCTATTAAGCCCGGCGCGGCCTCATAACTTGAAGCTATGATTGGCTTCGAAGAAGATGGGCGTTCTACGAGCTCGCCCTTTGGGCGAAAGGTTTGAAATGGTGAGTTGCTCCATGGTAAAAAAGAATAAAATAAAAAAGAATGGCGAGGGGGTAGGATACGGGGCGGACTAGGTTTGAAGACTATAACGACAACCGTTCCCGACAACGGCACCAGAAATGCTTGTTGGTATTTCTTAGCGTAAGCAGATAAGTCCACAAGCGCATAGAAAGTACCATTGTAGCACTTCACCCGGAAGTATTCGGGGTATCGTATTTTCCACAGGGAACGGGCGTTAAGTCAGTCTAGCTAACTACCAAGAGAAGGATGGAGAAGGTAGACTTGGGTAGTGAGGCTCTACTACAGTCATGATCCTAAGTCAAGATACCTTCACCTCTACAAGTTTGCCGGACACGGATCGCACTGGTACGCCGGTGATGCCGGGCCTCGGCTTAACTTCATAGTCGAGCGTGGAGGAGTACAAGGGACGAAGCAGGGGTTGTCACCACCTGTCGCCTACCTCACTACCGTGGGCTACACAGCAAACGAGGGTGACTTATAGCTTAGACACCACGTCCACGCTATTTGTCACTACTCTAGCATTGGGCAGGAACATTCGTCTTTATCAGGAGTCCTCTACTAGAGCATCTGCCCAAAAGGCGAACAACGAACCCGTAAACTTGTAAAGAGAACAATAACTTGAACTTGAAGATAACAACTAAAAGTAGAACACGAACATCTTACTCAAAGTAGTAGAACGATCGTAGAGGTACAAGTGTAGAGGCGGGGGCCGGCAGATCCCGCACTCCATCCACCCGATGTACAGAGGCGAAGCCTGATGTACAAGAAGCAGAGGGGTCTCTACTCCACTCTTCTCTACACTTCTTTCCCTCTCTCACTCCCTTCTAGACTAATAAATGTAGCTCTTCTCCTCTTCTCTAATGTGTATGTAAAAGTGGAAAATGGAGAATGAAAAGGAATGAAGATGTTTGAAGAGGAGGGGGGTGAGGTCCTTATGTAGTGGCTCAAACATCGGTTTTGCGGCGCCATTTTTAGTTTCCCCGCATGCCACCGCCGCTAGACCCACAGGGGTGAACCGCCCTTTGGAAATTTGGGCCCGAACCGCCTCGGGCGCGGTTCGGCCGGGGACTGGGGGTCCGGCGAAGCGGCGGCTGGCTTCTTTGTCGAGTTCGTTTGGTGGGCTTGGACCGTGGAACCGAGGGGAACGGCCCAAGTCGATCACGGAGTTCGGGCTTCCCACTTGTTTGCTTGTTTGCGCCTTCTAGAAAGTGTATTTCGGTCATTTTCAGGTTTACCCCCTCGCAAAACAAGTGAAATAACAAAACTTGTGGAAATGTTAGTTTAATAGCGCTACTCTATATTTTTAAAGGTTATTTATCATGTTTTGTATAAGTATAGTTGGCGATAAAATATGAGTTAAGGACCGTCAACAACCGCGCTGTCGATTTTACTTGTCCAGTGCGTTGGGGACCCCAATTCCAACACACCGACACCACGTGAAGCTCTTTCCTCCGGAACTTCTAGACGATCAGGAATTCAAGACGATGCTTGCCTTCCTCTAGAACTAGCCTAGATAGATAAAGCTCTAATTATGGTGGAACTTAGGGCTTGAGACCTGAGGACTTGATGACTCGAATGATGAATGAATTGAGATATGGGATGCCTCGCGGCGGGGGTCGGGGGTCTTGCTTATATAGGAGTCTTGGATGACCATAGCACTTGGATCAAACCGACCTTGAGCAAGGCCTAGATGCAATCTTGGAGGCAGTTGGGAATCGACATAGGAAGCTAGAGGCTGACAGGTGGGACCGAGGCGGTGAAGTCGGGGCAAGGGCTCGGCCGAGCCCCCCTCTCTGCCTTCTGGTGTCTTCTAGATCCTTCTTTTGTATATGCTAAGGTGGAATATGCTCTGATGTGTGTGCTTTGGATATGCTTTTGGTCCTTTTTCTGTTTAGTCCCTGAAAATATACAGATTCACCAAAGCGTGGAATTCTATCAGTTTAAGCCATATTTCTATGTTTGGTATTCATTTTTGTCCATTTCTCATGTTTGGTTGATGGGTAAAAATAGGTGTAACAAACGTCAACAATGGGTCATCAATTGCCAACATACACACACCACTATACTCATAGTCATTTATCTCATCAGTGGAATAAAAAAGGTCATTTAGTGTTCTGAACCTTAATGGTCCACCAAATGTTTCTTCCGAATGTTGACTTGGTGGTGTTGCAAACTGTCCAGCTTGTACTCTAGTTGTACAGCTCCGTGATCAATAGGAACACCCCCTTCATCTCTTGCTGCTGGAATTTCACCAGTGTCACCTATTGTCAGATTTCTGTCAGTCAGCTCATAATGAACAATGAAACTGTCAGTTGTCTACTCTGTGCTTCCATTTTCACTTGTACAGTCCCATGGGTGTTTTTCATCAAAAATAACATCTCTACTAATCACTAGCTTGTTAGTAGATGGATCAAAAACCTGTAGCCCTTTGTATTTGACTCATTGCCTATAAAGATCGTTTTGCTAGATCCGTCAGAAAGCTTTTTTCAGACCTGGACAAACTGTTTTCACATGACAACACATCCAAATGTTCTTAGGTGACTCTATTTTGGTTTCTTACCATGCCAAGCTTCAAAAGGTGTCTTCTTGTGCACGCTCTTTGTAGGTGCCTGTTAAGAATATACGCAGCAGTGCAACTGGTACCCTCATGGTTTTCAGCATATACCTAGCCATTTCAACCACCATTTGGTTTCTCCTTTCTACCACTCCATTTGCTGTGGACAATAGGGGGGTAGTAGTGTAATGCTTGATGCCACCCTCATTGCAGAAAATTAAGAACAGATTGGATAAAAACTCTCCCCTATCTGTTCTCATAGCTTTTGACTTGCTATCACACTCAAGTTCAGCTCTGAGCTTAATTTTCTTGAAACACTCTAGAGCGCGATCCTTGGTTTTGAGCACTTCCACCCATATGTACCTGCTGTAATCATCTACTACAAGCAGAAAATAGGATGCTCCCCCGCTATCTTAGGAGTAATATGCCCACACAAATCAGCATGTACAAATCAGCATGTACACACGAAGCCTTCCATTCCCCATCACAACCATAAATCCTTTTTCTTCTAACTGACCCAAGCTAACAATGTTGCTTTTCAACTTAGGAATGTAGTATACGTCAGTTAGTACCTTGTGACCCTGTTGATGATCTTGCATCACCACTGAACCCATGCCTTGGATCTTGACACCGGAGCCGTCTCCAAACCGCACTTTGTTCCATGAACATACGTGGAGCTATTGTGTCAGCGTCGATCGTGTTCCTATCATATGGTTGCTGGCACCCGTATCTAGTACCCATATGCCATCAAGGGCATCCACCGGGATCACCTTCTCTGTTAGATGAACACATTGAGATGGCCCATGCAAGACATCGCGACATTGCTAGCATCATCAAGCGCTTGGTGTCGGCCCGGCGGCAACCAAGTTCACCTCTGGCTGCCCCACTTCTTCTTCTCCTTCTTTGTGTGTTTGCAGTCCTCCGCCTAGTGACCGTAGATGCCGTAGTTGCAACACCGGCCTTTTCTTCTTGGCGTGCCCTTGGAGGTCAATTTGACCGACCCCAACACTACAAAAAATCTTACTTTTTATGACAAAATTCCTCATGACGAGGCTTGATTCTGTCATATAATGTACCATAATATGACGAATTTTTTTGTGTCGTCACAAAATTGCATGCGCCATAACTATTTGTGACGACAGGTTTCACTGTGTCACAAATTTCATCACAAAATGTGATCTTCCGGGGTGCCTTGGTGATGGTGGTTTTTATGACGCTAGTTATATGTTTTTCGTGACAAATTTGGTACATCCGAGGAGAAAAAAATAGGAAAAAATCCGCCGCAAGGGCCTCGAACCTGTGACATCAGGTATGCGGGGTGGCGGCTTAACCAAGTCGCTACGATAGTGATTTTGTTATAACTCCGATGAGACAATTTCAAAATACAATACCTGCGAGGGCCTAGTGGCCGACCGTGGGCCCTCGTTGTCGATGCCGAGCCAACACTACCACCACCCTTGTCTACCCCATCACCACATCGAACCCTAACCCTATCATCACATTTGCCCCTTCCCATTCACTCCGCCACCGCCGCCCACGCCCACGCCCGCGCCCACGCCCACGCCCCCACCGCCGCCGCCCACTCCCCACCGCCGCCGCCGCCGTTGAGATGGTGAAGCCGAAGAGGCGGTACATCGCGGCGTGATCCGCGACGGCACGGGTCACCAGACCCGCCGCTGTTGGGCCAGCTCCGACGATGGCCTCCACATCGAGGCCGGCCCCGGTGGCTTCACGTCGAAGAGGGTGGCCGCGGCGCGACGCCGGAAGGCGGCGCCGTGGCGTGTCGTTTGCGGCGGCGACCGCACCAGCGAAGAAGATCCCGGGGCCGGGATCAAGAAGCCCGCGGCGACCGCGATGAAGAAGAAGGCTGCGCTAGCCACGAGGAAGAAGAAGGCCGCGCCCCCGACCTCAACCTCGCCCTCGCCCTCTCTATCGTCGCGGTGGCGAGAGGCTCGCGCCGCAAGCAGCCCATGAAGGGCGCCCGCAGACTCCTCGTCGGACCTAGCGCTTCTCGCCTAGAGTGCTACGCCAATAACCCCAACCTCTGCCGGAACCGGCCGCGCGGGGGGTCCTAAGTGTGGCGCCGCCGACTGGAGCTTGCCGTCCAGCTCACCGTCCATCTCGCCGGCCAGTTCCTCCACCACCTCTGAGGTAAAATTATTAGGCTATGATTTGTAGGTTCTAATTGATGGTCAATACAATATATTCTTGAAAAGCTTACAATGATGCATAATTTAGTAAATATTCTTGACAAGCTTACAATCGATGCATGGCAACAATATATACTTTACAACCTTATTTGTAGGTTCTAATTGATGATCCAGTTGCTATGTTATGTATTTGGCCAATGGTGATGTTGGTGTTTCTTAGCGAAAAGAGAAGTCCATAGCGCATTTTAAAAATACCGTTGTAGCACTTCACCCGGTGGTATGCAGGGTATCGTATATTTTCACGAGGGGCGATTTTGTAGAGGGTTCTCACGAACGAGAGTCTCCCCTGAGCAAGGTTAGATAACTATGGGTAGTGAGGTATCTTTATGGGCTTAGGTTCTTTGGTAGGGATCACTCGGCTATTATATCCTTACTTCGGGCACCGGCCAACGCACAAACTAGGCAGCCTCCGGCAATTAGCTCTACGCCGCACCCGAATGTGGGGGAAATACAAGGGACGAACATGGCTGTCACCACCTGCCGCCTACCCCTCAACCATGGATACGAGGCAAAAGATAGATAACCACTAGTCCAAACACCACGTTTGCACTACCGATTACGACTCTAATGTTGGCCAGGACCTTCCGTCAGAAGTTCCTCTACCAGAGTTCCGCCCCGAGGGACGAACTATCAATCCCGCAAGTTTATAATAGCAAAGGTAATATACTTAAGAACAATAAGTCGAAAGAAGAACACAACCTTCTTACCGACAAATGATAAGTTGGTTGTAGAGGTACAAGCGTAGCGGGTACCGATAAGTCCGGCACTCCGGCTACCCGAGAACCGCGCAGACACGGGGGTGTACCAAGACTCCAAGTAGAAGAAGCCAACTCTCCTTCTAGCCTTCCCTCTCTCACTCCCTATTTAGAAGAAGAAGAAGAAGAAGAAGAAGAAGACTCTCCACTCTCTTGCTCACTTGATCTTGCTTTGTTGCTCCTTGAGGTGTGTTGAGAGTGAGGGTAGAGGTCTCCTTTTATAGTGGGAAGAGAGGGGGGTCTTTGCATATTGTCACCTCCCCCATAATGGCCAAACCGACCAGGAATAGGCGGTTTGTAGGATTCGCTGCACTGGACACCTACACAACCCCGACTTTCCTCGGAGTAATGTGACCGCCTCACCAAAAATTTTGGGCCGGTCGTCGGGCCTGGCGGCAAGACGCCATTGGAAGGGCGCCACACCGTGGGGGGCGGTGCCCCGCCTTGGCGGGGTGAGCCGATTCGTCGTGTTGGGCTTGGCCCAAGTGGTCTTTGGGTTGGATCATGGTTTGTCCGAGGTAAGTTGGCCTTCTTTGCTTGTTTTGACTTGGGCCAAATTGTTTCATTTGATTTTGTAACATGTTTTCTTTTGTTCTTGGCCCAATTTGTATATTTCTTGTGTTATTCCTGCAAAACAAGTACATTCACCAAAACTATGGAATATGTTAGTGTAAAAGCCCTATTTCTAGGTTGTTTGGTGAATTTTATATCATTGTTGGCGGTATTTTATATGCTGTTGGGTACCGCCAACAGATGCATAATTTAGTAAATGTGATAATGAGATGGCTGCCTTTAGCTTTATGTGCGTCATCAAATGCTATATTTGGTACTCTTCCTGGTTACATAATGTTATTGTTATTGGGATTTATATGTGGCCTATGATGCATTTACTACTAATCTGAGGTGGCCATGATGGTTAGTATTGCTGATTTTTTTTTATAAAGCGGCCGGTGAGGCCATTTTTCTATCAACCGTAATCATCCTTTGTTTTGCAACACTTGGGTCTAAGGGAATGTTTGGTTCAAGGGACCAAACAGGGGGCCTAGCTCAAGGGATGCTTTTGTTAGCCCTAGGGCTGTTATGAACTTGTAGGATGTGGTAATCTTTGGATGATGTGTGTATAAACAGCTAATTATTCTATGGTATTGTATGGACAACATCTAATATTAGTTAGGTAATGTTACTAGCAAGCTTGGTATGAAGCTTGATAACATGCTCGGTGGTTATATATATTTGGTGTTCATATATATCTCTTATTGCTAAGACTAATGCTTGGTCATATAGATCTCTATTTGCTATGTCTAATGCTTGGTGGTCATATATTTACCTTTTTTATATATGCCACAATAGACAAGTGGGCCCTAGAGAGAAAAAAATTAGGGGGGTCAAGGAGTTGTCAATATTTAAGGCCAAATTTTAATTGAATTTGTAAAAATAGGTAACCCAAATAAATTCGGATGAAAAATTTACCAACATCAAAATTTTAGTTCTCAAAGAGTTCTACAAGTTTGTTGTTGACAAGTTTTTGATTTGGATTCATTTACTCGCCAAAAATTCGGTTTGAAGTACTAGTATATAGAAGTCCTCCCAAACCCTTATGAACGGCACAATTTTTCTTTTTAATCTCTGCCCAAACCTCCTAACTAGTCTTTTCTCCCTCATACGAACTTCAAAATCGATCATTTTTTTCCCTAAAAATTCTTAAAATCATGCTCTATGAAGTTATGAAACTTAATAATGCTATTATTTTGATAAAAATTCTCGTGTGAGTCTGTTTTTGAACAATCCAATTTTTGACTTTCAAAAATGGCATCTAGTATCAAGTTTTTGGAATAGTAAATGATCTCAAATGAAAAAGTCATGAATACCAAAGATTCATAACTCATCAAGATCTACAAACTTTATATAGGTCATTTTTTCATTTGACAAAGTGGTTACAACATGTAGTACTAATTTCACAAACCCCTTACATAGCTTTGGAACCCTAGCTTCGGCCTTTGCACCACGCCGGAGGGCTCCGGCCGCCACGCCACCGCTGTCCACTACCCCGGTGTCACCGTCGACCTCTGAACCCCCTCCTCCTCCTGCTCCTCCTCCCCCAAGTCATCGGGGGGGCGTGGCCGCGAAGCGCCGCGGGTCATCCTGTCACACCCATTTTAAGAACAAAAGTGGATGTATAAATATCTTATGTGCGCCCAGGAATGTCACACACATAAGGCGACAAATGTATAAAAGTACCATTCTTTGTGCTTATTACATAGAGAATAAACATTCATTACAAGTCTCATTAAAAAATAAAACAACTAAGACGACTCTCACGTAGAAGCTCCACCACAGGGACTGGTTGACTCCAAAGCCTAATACTCATTGCGATAGTCCTCAATGTAGTCATCATTCCAACCTTGATCTATTGATGTAATATAGCAAGGGTAAGTACAAACGTATTTTAACAAGAATAGTAAGGCAATATCTACCTAAAAACCCATGATCATTATAACATAAATAATGAATAGCATAAAACGATAAATAAAGAACAATTTAACGAACACAAGTCATCATCCTTAATGTAAAGGTTCCGGGGCCGCGTGACCTTGGGCAAGGCTAGTATACCCGGTTTATCAAACTCTGCCTTGAGAGGTGTACACTTTCACTATGAGTCGCGATCCCCGAATGCATGGGTTTATAAGGTCCATGCAAGAAAAACCGCTATGAAGCCCTCAAAGGTTCTTCTAACAAGCTAGGGCGCTAATTGTCGGACATAGGACCCACCCTTCTAATATGGCACATAACTTTCGCGGCCTATACACATATTTTACTTTAAGGGGGGCATACCATATCCAATTCTGCACTTGCCAAGTTGCTAGAGGAATGATCTCTAAGGAACTAAAGTCAGAGCCATGTAACCCCCATAGTTGTGCTTTGTAATACCGGATCTCTCATCACGCACAAATCCCCATGTTGCCAAACGATTCATATTTAAAGTTGGTGCATAAACATTAAGCAAATTATAAGATGATGGTTTTAAGTTTAGCATATCCCAAAACTAAACTTGCCTTGGTCAAAGGAGTGTTGCTGCTGGTCCTGGTCTTCAAAGTGTTCCTGGTCACCAATGAACTGCTCACCGTCTACACCGATCATCACGTAGCAACATACAACTACATCCATGCAATCACACACGAAGCAAACAAGGGACATCATGAGAACAGTACACCAACAGCAAGGAAATAACTTAAAAAGGTTGTAAAACAAAAGTACGAGTCACTACGATCACATAGACGCGAATTTTCACCGAAATCGGACTTAAAACGGCGAAGATATGCAATTTACAAGATTTGCATGAATAAAATAATAAACTAAATATGATCACGAAATTAAAAAGTTGAAAACCTAGAAAACAGTGGCATAAACATCTAGATTACGAAATTATGAATCCAACGCAATTTGAGCGGTTCGATTTGGATTTAAAGTGACAAAGATATAAGCAAAAGAATAGAATGGCAAACTTGTAATTAGACTGAACTTGATTTCGGATTTAAAACAAATAAATTTCTTTCATAAATCGGATCGGAGGACCTGGACAGAATTATCCATAGACTTGAAGGTCTATTTAGCAAAATTACCACCCGAAGGGTATGGACCAATAACAGCCGTTGGATTTGGATCTAGCGGTGACGAATAAACCGGGGCGGGTTAGGGCGGCGCTGTTGTCGGACCTGAGACCGACCGCGGTGGCGGACATGGATTCCGGCGAGGGAGCTCGCCGACGAAGTCAAATCCGGCGATTCCGGCCACCGTTTGACACGGCACCGGCACCAAACGAAAGAGGGAGATGACGTCAGCTCACCTAGGGCAACGGAGAGGTCCCAGATGGCTCGAGGACAGTGTACGAGTGAGACGGGCGGACGCCGTCAAACTGCAAAGAACGGCAACTCGCCGTGAGCAAACACAAAGGAAACTCTGAGTCGGGGTTGGCCTGGCAGTTTCGCAACGACGGTAAGAAGCCCGGCAAAGACTTACGGTGACGAGGGGACGACGGCCTCGACGAAACCGACGACGAAATCAACGGCGGCGGCAACCCAATGACGGCTAGGGTTCCGGCGGCGCTGCTGCTTGATTCAAGGTCAGGGCAAATCCGCGAGCATGGAAAGGAGGGCACGACGCTTGCGGCTCTGCTTTAAAACGGTGAGGCGTGCGCGAATTCAAGGCAGGGCGTCGAAAGGGGGAAACCGGCGCGGCATCACCGGGACGCGTTTCCAACCGGGAACGATGGTGAAGGCGAGCGAGGCACGTGCAGCCCGCGTGCGACTTGCTGGTGCTGAGTGTGGCCGAGCGGGCCGGCCTTTGGCCCAAGATGAGAAACCGGCCAGGCCAAATCAAGGGAAAAGGCCACACGGGCCAAGGAGGAGAGATAGGCCAGCGGCCCGAAACAAAGAGCAGGCCAACGGGCCAGACAAAGGAACTTTGGCCACTCGGGCCTAGGCCGGGGAACAAGGCCACTCGGGCCAGGAAGCTTAAGAAGGGAGGAGAAAAAAGAATAAAAGCCTTTTCTTTTATTTGAACCAATTTCAATTGAGCTTTTCAAGAGAATTTGAATACCTTTTCAAATCAAACCAAAACCAGACAACACAATATAAATAATGCTCCAGCATGAATGCAACATCATGTAGCCTGGCCTTATATTTGATTTTAATTCATAAAAATTTATTATTACCTATATTCAATGCATCACAAAAATTGCTTAAATAAATCAATTTAACTATTTTAAAATCATGCAAAATTTCGGGTTTTACAGTCACGCGCTGGGGAGGCATTGGCGGGAGCGACGGCGCCTGGGCTGCGCCGGTACCCACACGTGGGCCTCCGGGCGCGACGAGGCGGAACCCCTAGCTTTTTTGGTCGTTGGCGCGAATCGGGGAACCCTAGATCCGCCGCCCGCGCCACCGTCACCCACGACCCCGGTGACACCTAACCCTAGCGCCCAGGGCATCTCCTCCGACCGGCCGACCGCCTTCTCGAGTGATGTGTTAACGTCTTTCTACCCTATATTGGTTATCATCTTTCGTGATCCGCCCTTTGCGTGGAAATTTTTTGGTCTAACCGAGCACAATGACACTTTCTATGATCTTTGAGATGAATTTGAGTAAATGTGATAATGAGATGGCTGCCTTTATGTAAAGCATTTTTATGTCGATCATCAAATGATTTGCAATCATCCAGCGTTCAGCAACAATTGGGTCTAACTTTCAAGGTGATGGCAAACAGTGGATGATTTGGATCATTCCATGGCTGCCATGTCTTTGGTTTCAAAACAATTGAGCAATTGTTTCCTAAAAAAAGTAGATTCTCACTTCCGAAGAAGTCAATTAATTTCAAGTTTGCCTAAGTTTATTAAAAATAACATCAAGATTTATGTTTCCATATAGGTTTTGTATTTGGTAACATATATCTTAGTGTTTTATATAAATTTGGTTAAACTTGAAGTTGGTTCACTTCTTTTGAAGTGACAATTGCATTGTTTTTTTGGGAACTGTGGGATCATCTTATGGCCAATGATGCAAACTTTATGTAACACTATGTGAGCACTTATGTTGCTTTTTTTCATGTCGGTCATCAAATGTTCTAGCATCATCCACAGTTCGCAACAATTGGGTGTAACTCAAGGTGATGGCAAATAGTGGATGATTCTGAACATTCCATGCCTACCATGTGTTTGGTTATAAACATTCATATGCTGAGGCCTCTACAATAATGAGTACAATTAGTGGTCCAATGATGCGAACTTGACTGTCATTGAACCTGTGGTTAACATCCATTCTCATGCAACACTAGAACTAAAAATCTAAGTGATGGCAGGGGGATGTATGCGAAAGCATGACAATAATGGCTGATGTCTAGCTAAGGCCACATTATGTTTTCCTATCATGGCAAATATTTTCCTGATCCTTTCATGCCATTAAACACAATGTTGTAGTAGAAATATAAGTTATGAATTCACTCTGTTGTTCCTTATATGCATTGTTGAGAAATCAACTTGCATCAATAGGTGAACTGATGGGTGACAAGATCCAGACAGACAACCTAACAAAGGCAAACAAACAAAGGTATCTCAACTTGCATCTTTATCTAGATTACTCAACTTATGCTTCCAGGTGAATAACTTGCATCAATTTGGTTAACAGGCTCTGTAACAGTTGGAAGGACAGGCTCACTTGAAGCAAAACCAAGCAGCATCAGTTTGTATGTTTGAGGACTTAGGCTTAGGAGTTAGGGTTAGGAGAGGCCATAGGGGCCATAGATGATTTAGTGTCTCCGGAATGTATATGAATGATCTGTATGATCTATGATCAGAGTTCTGTAAACATGTATGTGACATTCGTAATTAAATTAATAATATGGTAGTGCCACATTCGTCATCAAAATTCTATGTCACAAAATATTCATTGTCGTCATAAAAGGTATCTACATAAGAGTTTCACAGGAACTATTTGTGACGCAGCAAAACATTACATGACGCGTTGACCGACAATACATGACACGAAACTCATCTTAAAATGTAACAATATATGACGCGGTAAAGTGTTCGTCACAAAAGGTCTCGACATTATGTGATGATTTTCGAAAATCGTCATGAGGTACATTATGTGACCTTCGTTATATGACGACGCGTGGACGCCACGTTTTCATCATAAAATACTTTTTATGACAAAAGCGTACTATATATGACTATTTCGGCCGGGTCAAGCGGCGGAGTCATCGTCACATCCGGGCGCCGCCCGTGCGGGGGCGTGTTGCCGCCCGTGCCCTTTGTGGACCCGCCACCGGTACCACCACTAGCCCACTTGTGCCCGGAGTGGAACCGGTGCTTTTGCTTCTCGAGCCATTCATCCTCGTCAAGGAGGAGTCATCCGCCTTGTGGACGATCCGATCGACCTTGTCATCGAACCTTTCCTTCGCCGGCGTAGGCTTCAATGAGTTCATGCACCATCAGCTCATTGAGATCCACGTAACATCTCGATGGAGATGACCACCTGCGTGAACTGAGATGGCACCATGCATAGGAATTTCTTGACCATGCGGATGTCCTCGATAGTTTCACCTAGTGTGTTGAGGTTGCCGACGAGGTTGGTGATCCATATGCCGAAATCCTTGACAGACTCCCCATCTTTGAATGCAACGTTCTTGAACTCTCTCATAAGTTTTTGGGCGTTAACTTCCTTCACCTGATCGGTTCCAAGAAGCATCACGTTCACCGCCTCCCACGCCTTCTTCATCGTCTTGCGGCCGCCAAGGGACTGCCACATCTCCTTCGGCACAGAGCACTGGAGCGCGCTCATGGCTTGATGATCCTATGCGCGCTTAGGGTTGGTACCTACGTCGATCACCCCGGATCTCCAATGCCTCATAATTGCATTGCATCGGCGACGCCCACTCGGAGTAGTTGTCGCAAGTGAGCATTGGCCACATCAACGAACTCTCCTTCATGCCACCGGAGCTCGACGAGCCACTCATTGCGCTCACCGGTTGTCGCCGTGGGATGACTCGCTTCTTCTTCGCTAGCTCTCTTGGTGGACTCAAGGATCCACCGTAGTGCATCCACTCTAGCCCCGATACCACTTGTTACGACCGGTGGCTCGCCGTCCTATGAAGATCACCGGCCTCGGCGTTGCCCGAAGCGCGGTCACCAGAACACGACGCCGAGAACATGAGAGAGAGCGACTTGGCAAGCGGTTTCCCTACAAATGGCATAGCTTTTTGTGGATGCATTTTCGATCGGACATCCCCACCACGGTTTGGGGCTACACGATGCGCCGTCATTTGTGGTCACCCGTGCGACAAGCATGACATGCACGCCATGGCGAGTGAGCCCATCCTAGACGTGGTCATGGTGCAAAGACGTGCAAGTCTCCGTCTCTGCCCACGATTCTACGCACTAATACAAAACATGTTCATGACTTAACTGAACTAACTAATGCATCTAACATGGATACAAAGCGCCGTCCACGATTACAAGAAGCAACACCAACGGCTGCGAGGAACGCCGGTGAGCATCCCTGCACTACTCCAAAGCAATACCACTGGAGTAGCTGCCGCGCCCGGACGCGATGCCGCCACGGACCCGCCGTGAGCCATCACCGTCGCACCCACGCTAGAACCTGAAGTTGTCTCGCCGCGAGCTGCCGCCCTGCTATCCTTGTTCTGTGCACCGCCGCTCAACCGGCCACGCTCGCCGGAGCTGAGCGCCGCCCGTCCCACATCTCTCCATCTCTTCTCCCCCCTCTCTCTCTCTCTCTCTCTCCCCCCTCTCTCTTTCTCTCTTTCTTCCCTTCTCCATTCTGACCGCACACGGCAACGGATAAGGACCGGGGACGAGAGGACGAGCGACGGCCTCAGGCATCTTGCCTTGATTGACCAATTGGGAGGCACCACGCATGGCCGTGGGCCCTGCCTATCATAGACCCCCAGTTATCCTCTTTTTTTGTGAACGCAGTTCACATAGATCAAGAGCAAGAGCTCAGTGTACTTGCACAAACGAACGAGGCCTAATGGATATACCACTGTCGTCCTTAAATTCTAAGCTCCAGAATATGAGTTTTGAAACTAGAGCTATACTAATTACCAAAATAACCCTAATCGAACCTTGTTTGTATAGATATAAGTTTTCATTTTTACATGGGTAGAAGTTTGATGGATGCATTAGAATTGATCACGAAATTGCACTATTTCTAAGTTTTACTCGGGTAGAAGTTTATTGGAGACATTAAAGTAGATATATCACTCGTCCATACATTCTAAGCTCCATCCCATGAGTTCTGAAACTGGACCTATACCAAATTGACCCGAATCGAACCTTGTCCATAACTCCATATACATAAGTTTTGATTTTTACTTGGGTAGGAATTTGATGGAGACATTAATATTAAAACTAATCACAAAATTACACTTACTGAATGATGATTGATATAAATAAACATCATACATGTTGCAGGTTCATACTGTGCCACAAGAGTTTACTCACCAAATTACAAGTACTGCTTCACAAATAATATAGACTGGATACAGATTGCAAATTTGATGACAACATGCATGACCGTGTATACACAACACTTAGGTCTCGTTTGGATGTTGTCGGATTCACCCCAATCCACATGTATTACGGTGGATTGGGGTGGAATTTAGTTCAAGTTCCACTCGTATCCAATCCAACACACGTGGAATGATACCAATCCGACTACATCCAAACAAAACCTTCAGATAGAAACCATGCTTGTGGAATTGTCGTGTGATGTATGCTCAATGCTTTGATTGGGTTTGTAGAAACCCATTGGGTCGGGTTTGTAGAAACCCATGACACCGTAGATGGCCTGCAAGAAGGTGGCGATGAGGAGGATCACGGCACCCATGAGAGAAATTAAAACCCATGGGTTGCTCGCGTAGGTGTGTTGGAAGATGGCCCTCCACCTGTTCCAAGGCCTCTCACAGTGGGCATTCACCTTTTGACGCACTTCATGCAGCCTGCTGAACGGACTCAACACCACCCCCCTACTCAAATTGTTGAACAGCTGTGCGGCCTGCTTGTCACTGCTCAACAAGTTTCTGATGATCCCTTTGGATCTCAGGAGTGCCACATCTCTTTCAGAATCAATGATGTTGTCCATGAAGATCATATAGTCTGTCGCCTCGCTCCCGGCGTCACTGTGTAGCCGTTCAAATGCCATCATGTTAAGGAAGATTTTTCCAGTGCCATCGTGGTCGATGGAGACCGTTGGTAGGCTAAGCACACGACTTTTGTAATCAATGATACCAGTGCTGTTGCTCTTCTCCAAATGGATCCCTGCTTCTTTCAGTTCCACAGCACAGTGCATGCTCGGTTCCCACCTCATTGTTGTTCCAGGTGAGGCTGGACGATGCAGTCCACAGAAGTTTTTGTGATAAATGTCGAGGGGGTGGAGACACAGTTTGTCGTTGATGTTGCGTGACCTAGGCATGCATTCCTTGACAGGGTCCCACGCAAAATCAATCACCAAATTGTTGATTTCTTTCTCGCTCTGTCATCATGGTTGACAAGAAGTGTATAAGAGCCAAGGTTATATACATGTTACTACTTTTCATCATAAAAATAAGTTTGATTATAAATATAAGTTTGATCATAAATATGATTTTGGTCATAAATATAAGTTCATATAGGGTTGTTGTTATAATTTTGACTATCGATTTCGTAACAAAATCAAATAGTTTGACAGAAACAAGATTGGCATATATTACTAGAGCCATCATTGAAAACTTTCATATTATGTAGCTGCTTTATTTAAAAATTATTATTTTTAATAAGTTGTAAAAGTTTCGCATTGGATAGGTATTGATGCCCTAATGAAACTATATTTCAGATCAGAGGTAATATGCTTTTTTAATAAGTTGTAAATTTTTTTGCATTGGGTAGGTATTGATGCCCTAATGAAACTATATTTCAGATCAGAGGTAGTATGCAGTTCCATATAGATTTTTATAGAACATTGCTTCTATGATTTGTGCTTTTTGTGATTGTTGAGTTAGTGGATGTTGATGGGTGGGGGTGGAGATGAAGTCATGCAGGAGAAGCGATGGTGCTGGAGCCAGCAATAGGTCTAACAGAGATCTATGATCAAGATTTTTTAGTTGTTGATCGCGTGATAAGGGATCAACTTGAGACACTCATTTTGCATGTACGAAGAGTTGATGATTTCAAAGCTTGCCATGATTTTGCAAGTTTGGCCATAAAGTTGGCTGAAAGTGTAACATCCTAGGTGTTAAGCTTGCATCATTGTACTTGCATTGCATAAGCATAAAGCATCATTCATTCATTCCATAAGCATGAGCATGAGTTAAATGCATTTGTTTGATAGCATGTGATGCCTTAGATTCTATGCAATGCCTTGTGTGTTGTTGTTGGTAATATGAGTGCTTGATGTTTGATCACCTAAACAACCTAGAACTACTTGGAGCAAAAATGAGTTGAAGTTTATGTTCTTGACTTAACCCAAATATGCTTCGACATGTTGGTTTAGTTAAAAACACCTTTTTCATGTTACCAGATTGACCACAGTAAAAATGCAGCTTTTGATGTTGTAATGGTGTTTGACCACAAATAAAATTTGTAATTTAGATTGTGTGCTGCAAACTTTGTCTTCGGACCAAGACCTCGATCAGCTTGTAGCTTAGTCAAACAGAGGCCTCAAAACTGAACCCAGTGTTGTTTTGGATCTCGAAATTTTGGCCAAGTCTGGATTAACTGAAACTGAAATTTCAGTTTCATGATCCCAAATTTGGAGCTCTGTATCTCCTAAATTAAGCCGAACGAGGCCATGAGTCTTTAATAAAGTTTTGAGCACTCATGTAGCTGTACGATTCTTATTAAGGCACCATGGGCTAATGCATCTTGGTTTGAGAGATAGAGAAAGGTCAACGGGCGGGTTTCAGTCGATTTTTTCAGGCGTTTTTAACACCCTGGAGCACTTGGACGTGGTTGACCGCCGCGTGGCCATCATGCTCAAGTCGCGCCCCCACTCGCCTTGGGCGTATGCACGCGTGGAGGAGCCGAAGCGGATGCCGCTATCGCTGCTGTCTTCCTCTGCATTCTCTCCCACCCTTGCCTGTTCTTCTTCCTCAACCAGGAATAGCTACAGCAGCAGCACGCCCGCCGCCCAAATTCGCCCCATCACTACGCCCCCACCCAATCCACGCCACCAGCAGCTGCACCATGGCCTCCTCCTTCCTCCTCGCCTAGCTGCACCGCCGCTCTTTGCAGGTAAAGGCCAGGGCGGCCGTTGCCGTTGCCGTTGCCGCCGCCCTGGACCCAGTGCTGCCAAGCAGCCGTTATCGCTCCCGCCACCTGGTCCGCGGCCAACAGGCTTCGGGCCACCGCAAGCCACGCTGCAAGGGCCTGCAGGCCCGCCTCACAGCCGCGTGGCCCTGTGCCCTGCCCTCACCATCGCCGGCCACACAGCCGTCGGGAATCGATCGACAGCGCAGCTTGAAGGTTGGAGATGAGGGATAAAAATGAATTAGAAGCTCTTATTAGGCTTCCTGTTGAAAAATGACTGGAGACAAGGTTTTTCACATATGGGCTTAGTTGTTTAGTTGAAAGTCTAGGGTTCTCTGTGCAAATCTGTTTTTCTTTTTTCGGTTTTACTTTTTTATATGCTGTGTAGAAAAATGCTGAACTTGTGAAATTCATATCTAATGCTAGGAGTGTCCAAATTTGGTTAAAACCAATTTGAGTAGCTTTGTATTTCTGTGCTCTACATGTTAGATCTATGAAGCTGACTATTTGTAGGGTGTATTAATTATCTAAGATAAGTACTTGTTTAGTTTGTAAAATACATAACTGGTGTTAGAAGTATCCAAAAGCTGTGATTCCAATTCTGTTAGCTTTGTATTAATGAGTGCTATCTGAGAAAAATATATGTCCTACCGTTCCACAAACTTTTATGTGCAGTTATGTTAATCCTAGATAAAATGCTTGTTTAGCTTGTCAAATTTTTTATTCTGAAGTTGCATGGCTCCAAAAGGTGTGAAAAATTTTACAGTATGCTATCTTGAGTATCTAGATGCTGCAGTAATTTTATTAGGCTCAGATCTGTTCTCTAAGTATGCTAACTTGTTTAGGCTTGTAACTTTTGCCTTTTTCATATCTCCTGTTGTAGTTGTTCACACTTTATGAAATTTGGTCTGTATGCTAATCTGAGTAGGTACTTGCTGCTGTAAAATTTTCAAGTCCATATCTATCCAGAAAGTAGCAGTTCTCTTTTTGGGCCATAAAATGCTATGTTTTTGAATTCTTTTGGCTTGAGTGTGCAAATAATTTATTTGGACTACAACAATAACTTTTCTAGCATGTTTAGGAGGTGCCTTATCCACTATTATTTTGTGAGAATGCAGGATTCCATTTTGATGCAGTTTCTCTTTTTGCTTGCTATTCAAGTGTTGCTAGTGTGTAACTTTTAGTCTTTTTATGAGCAGCTTAATATTTTTTTTTTTCGAAAGCGTGTCCGTTGACACGTATTTCATTAAGGGAAAATGGATTTTTACACGACGCACGCTTTAGCCAAAACAATTGGCCGCAACGCCCGTAAGCACCACAGACAACAATCGCCGCCCGGCGAACGGGCGAGCGACAAAGATGTACTTAAAGAGTAAACCATGTGCGGCGACGAGGAGAGAGAAGCGGCTACGGCGTGAACAAAGATTCCCCGCAGCTTGTCGCCCTCGCGGGGGCCGCATCATAGGGAAGAGCCGACGCAAATGTTGTCGCTTGCGGGCGACACATCGTCGCCGTAGTACTTACGGAACCTGGCTGCCAGCTCGGGTCCGGAGTGTCGACATCTCGCCGGGGGCGTCCCTCGAGCTTGCTTTGAGCAACACCTTCGCTTGCCGCTCCGGGTTTGGATCTCATTTGCGCCCGACCGCAGCGGCGAGGCGGGTCTTGCGTCTAAGGGTCCACTCTTCCTCGGTGATTCGGGACGATCGGAGGGGGGCCGCCCGGTGAGGACGGGCTCGTCGGCGGCAAGGTGATCGCCGGCAGAAGTCCTGGTCGGCGTCATTAAACCACGCCGGCGCCCTCCCCGAGGCTCCCGGTGTCCACCGCGTCCGTCGAGTAGAGGTGGTGGGCGCGCTTGAGCCGAGTAGAGACGGGGCGGCGGCTGTGGGAGGCCTCGTCGTCACCGTCGTCGGGAACGGGCATCGGCACGGCGGGGGATCCGAGACGCAGTTCGTCTCCGTCGTGAGCCCCCCGTGTCGTGAGTGAACTCGGCAAGGACCTGGTCCGCCCACCCGCCATCCGAGCCCTCGGCGGATGTGGGCGGTGGCGTGACATCTGCCGGCGTAGGCATGGCCGCCGAAGGGAGGCCCCACTGGAGGACCTCCAAGACTCAACTTGGACGGGAAGAGGCCCCAAGCCGCGGCTGGCGCGGCGGCAAACTCGCCGCCACAAGCTCGCCCCACGGTCCGAAGTCGCGGGCGGGTGGTGGGGTTGCGGCGCCCGGCTGCAGACGTTAACTTCGCCGCCACCCCTCGGCCCACCAATCGACCCGGCGATTCGGTGGGGCGGCGAGCTTCGGCTGGCGTCGGCATAGGCTTGGTGCGTCTCCCAAACTGCGGCGTGGGCGTCGGGCGGGCGGACATGGAATTTGCCCGACAGGATGGTGGCCGCTCGGTAAGGGCTCCCCCGGGCGCAGCGGGCCGTCAAGACGGCCGGGCAATGCGTGGCGATCCGCCTCAGCGGAGGCACGCTGGAGGCACGCCGAGGTGGGCAGTCTGCGCCGAAGCTTGCAATTCCTCGCCCGGTGCCTCGCGGCCGAGGCGGGGAGAGACAACGGGCGGGAAGTGCACCGGCGGCGCGACGTGGTCTCCGGCCGGCGGTTGAAGCGAGGCCGACGAGAGGGCGGCACAGCCGCCGGGCGGCGATGGTGAGGCGGTGCGGGGACGCGTCCGCGCCCACGCCTCTGAACCGAGTGAAACCGTCGGCGTGCCGACCGGAGCACGCCGCGACGGCCGGGCGACGTGGGCGCCCGACGGTGGTGAGGCCGCGGTGCCCGATGGTTGAAGTTGAGGCGAGTGTGCGGGGGACGCGCCAACCGGTGGCGGCGAGCCGCGAGGTGCGGCACCTGGCCACACGAGGCGCCACAGCGAGGCGGTGCCGCGCCCACGCTTTGCGCCTACGGGACGAGTGAAACCATCGGCATCAACAGAGCCCGACTCGGAGGGGCGGTGCCCGATGGTTGGCGTTGAGGCGCATGTGTGCGGGGACGCGCCGGACCGATGACGACCGATCCGCCGTGGCGGCGGGCGGGCCCGGCGCCGCGAACAGTGCGTCGGCCACACCACGCTTGTCGACGACGGACGCCAAGGTGCACAACGCCGCACCACCACGGACAACGGTCACGGCCGCGACGGCGAGGCCCACCGCGGCGCGTGGGCGGTCACAACGGGCAAGACGCACCAGCAACACCATCGGCTGCCCCGAGAGGGTGGGACGGCGAGACGTGCAGCGGCGACGGTGAGGGGGCCTCCGGCCAAGGCGCGATCCTCGCCGCCGAGGAATCGGAGTAGACGGCACCATCCGCGGGGAGACCGCTGCGACCGGAAGTGGAGCGCCGAGGTCGGAGTCGCCGGAGAGAGAGTCGCTCTCCCAACGCAGCGGCTTGTTCCCGCCAACCGAGATGGCCGGGGGACGGGTAGTAGCGTCGAGAGGCGAAAGGAATTGTCGGTGCGGGGGTGGCGCCGCCACGCGTCGCACGATGCAGCAGCGGGGGTTCCGTTGGCCACCGCAAGGTCTTGAGGGCCGGAGGGGCGTGGGCTGCGGGCCGGCCGCAGCAGTCCTCAACGGCGTCAACCACGAAGCTTCGCCTCCTCGGCGCCCACCAAAGGTACTGCCGCTGTCGGAGTGGACGCGTAGCGCCGGGCGACCGGGCAGAAAGCGGAGTCGACGCCGTAATCGGAGGGGGGTGTAGCTGTCCCGACCGTAGAAGACGGCATCCTCCCGCAGCCATCACGGAGGGAGCCTGCTAGGAGCAGACGAGCCGCCACCCACCGGGGGGCGCCGGGCAAGCACGGCAATGTCGGGATGGGGCGGCCGGCGGCGCCGGGTGGGAGGAAGCGGGGGCGCCCCCGAAGAGGAACGCGGCGGCCGGTCGCCGGGCTTGGGGTGGACGCCCAGCAGCCGCCCGATCGCAGCCTCCCGCGACTGCGCGGAGAGATGTCGTGGGCGGCGAGAGGCCTCGATCTCGCCGGGACGGGAGGGGACGCCGGGAGAAGCCCACCAACGGAAGCTCGGGAGACGGAGGTGGCGGATCCGGGGCTTGGATGAGGGGAGGAGGTCGGGGGATGGAGGGATCTGGCCGGGCAAGGTGCCGGCGGCCTGGGCAAGGCGGCGGGGGCGAGCGGGTCGGGAGGGTCACCCGTGTCCATCTTCGCATGGCATGCCTCCCCTCCTCCTCCCGAGCAGCTTAATATGTATGCATGATCTGTGTGTTCATCTTTTACTTTTGACTACGTTAAAATGTTGCTGAGCTATGGTAGTGATGATTGGAGCTATTAGAATAGCTTATGTGTGTGCTATCTTGTTTAACTAAACCATTGGCGAACCTTTAATATATGTGCTGAAAATGGCTGCATGTGTAGTCTCTGCTGTGATGATGGGTTCATAGTGAAAATGGTGTTTGTTGTAAGTGTTTATAATAGCAAAGTTGTAGATAACTTACTCAGCTGTGTTGCCCTAAAATTTCATGATTTTAGGCCTGCAGGTTTGAGAGTTATAGATTTTACAAATTCCCTGTCAGGTTTTTCATGAGTTCTGTGTGGTTCTGAAACATTTTTTTTTTAGCATTTTCTGTGTAGTTCTGTCAGTTCTGAAACATTGCTTTGTTTGACCTTATTAACTGTGGAATCATCTTAGGATGATAATAAGAAAGTTTTAGGCAATTTTATAAACTTTTCAGAAAGTTAAAAAAAATGTTTGTTGGATTCTTAAAACTACGGTTATAGTTAAAACAAGTTACTGTTGTGCTGCAGTTCAGAAAATGCTTAAGTATCTAAATCTGAATGCACAAAGTTGGATTTCTTGTACATATATATAATATACATCAATATCTGATGCATTCGACACTATTTGTATCCGCCTTCGAATCAGAAAAAGCAAGTACTCATAATGTAATATTGGTTCATATCCGATCCATTTTCGTCCCTATAAACAAGTCCATTGCTGCGGCCCATCACATTTAATGTGTTGAACATTTCCAAGATTAAAAATGTGTAGAAGTTTTCATGTTAAAACAATGCTAAGGGTAGCTCTTAACACATGAACTCGTAGGCCCCCGTGCCGCTCTCAAACAGGGCGACTCAGGCGGTGCCTCCCCCTCTTGTCCCAGGGCTCCGCCCCCGCCCATCCCCATGTGCTCGCCTCCGCCGGAGCAGGCTGTCGAAAGCCTGTGCACCCGCAAGGATGGTGGTAGTGGGGCCCTTGAGCTCTTGTCCCTGGAGGTGGCCATGGCGCGGTGATGGGTGGTGGCAGCTTGCTGGCTGAGCTTGCCAGATCCGGTTGCCCCGTCGTCGGACCAGGTGGAGCTCATGGAGGAGGCTGTGGGTTTGTGAGAGGCTCGAAGGTGGAGCGGTGTGTGTGGGGCATGAAGTGTGGGTGCGCTGGCGGAGTGCACGTGTGGCACATGCGTTCACAGGTGAACCGGTGGTGGAGCAGCACGCGCGGGCATGCTGCGGTGATGACACAGGCATACTCTTGTTGTGGGTCAGAGCCCTGCCAGAAGGAGTGACGGCAGTGGCTGGTGCAGCTTGCGTGATGGTGGCATGGCGGGCGGCAGAAGGTGATGCTAGTTTCCTTTTGGTGCAAACCCTACCTATTATTCGTGGGCAGGCAACGACAGTGCCAGTTGATGTCTGATCTTCCTGATGATTGGATTATCACCGTGGATATCTAACGTCGTGTCGAGTGCCCCTTAGTCGGTGGTGCCAACCATTTGCGGCCTATGGGAAGTTGGAGCTGCTGCATCGTGATGTTGATGAGCTTGGCAATGATAACTCAAAGCTGTGTTTGGATTGTGTGCAGTGGTTGGCAAGGAGAACCCTGTAGTTTTATCTAGTCGTTTATGGACTTGGTGGCATCTTGGTGCTTGACGTGCTCCGTGGCTTGTCATAGTTGTATCCAGGGTGCAGTTTATTAGTCTGTGAGTAGTGGTTGTATGGTTTTGAGGCTCGGATTCCTTTCTAAGTTAGATTAATTCTCTTCATCTTATTAATATATGCCGGAAAAATATGTTCTCGGATCTTTAAAAAACTATTGGTAGATTCTATCCTGCCCATTAATATATCATGATAAACTTAGCGTATCTATTGGATGTAACACGAACTGGATTAATAAATATAGTAGGACATATGCTAGAAATCGTGTCATAATAGTACTAAGTATGCTTCATATGTGATAGAAAGTGCTACTTAAATGTACATACCAGAGTAGTCGTGCCGCCCCAAATTTCTTCTAGTTTATACAATGCAAGCAGAGGAATCTGGTTTTCAATTACGAGCATATCGCACCGGATGCCTACCCACAAACAAAGCATCCCATGCTTGCTGAAGACTGGATCGTTGGTTGCGTAATCACGAGGTGCCTCTTTGTGTGAAAACCCCTTCAACATCTCCAACAAGAAGCAACCGTCGAGCACCATCATCTTCACAAAGCAGTCTCTCTCCTCTTGGCGCCATTTCTTGTCTACATCATCATATGCATCCAGTAGCTTGTCTGCGACCCCTCAATGGCAGCGACGAAATCACTGAGCGGCTTGCCGGACCGCTTGACTATGTGCAGCACCGCTCGACGCTTGTGGTCCTCCATGGGCAGGAGTTGGGGCTTGCCATGGTGGAAGGGGCCTAGTGACACCAACAGCGGCTCGTAGGCGCGGCTGTCGGTGGTCAAATTCTTGACCCACTCCGGCACCCGGTAGATCGAGGGCTTGCTCCAACGCGCCATCTCCACCAAGCCGTCAGTGCCCACTAGCATCTTCTCCATGTCCATTACCCAGCTTGGGCTGCAATTAGCATTGACAGGCTTCCCGTCCATGATCTGTGGACCTCCTCACGATCGATGTTGTGATTTCCTAATCTGAGCAGCGGACGCTCTATATCTATAAATAGAATTGGAGAGACCGGCAGTTTGTTAAGGACGTATAGGCATACTTGATCCCGAGGCCAGGAACAAACTTTGTCGAGATAAGCAACAATGAAGATAGGAATTATAGAATGCCTTTGCACAAAGAGAGTGTTGGCGATTCGAACTGGTTCACAACGGTGTCCCAAACGGCCTAATAAAGCAAGGCATATGCGTGACGAAGTGAATGGTTTTGCTACGGGAAACTTGGCAGGAAGAAGATTGGGAAAGCTCCGGGTGGGGCCTTTGATAACATGAGCGCAGCACCAAGAGGACGACAACGTCAATCAGTGCCTGAGCTATATGGAGTCATGCAGAAATTTGGCAGATTAGGCACAGATCGAGAAGTGCAGAAGAAGCTAAGCTTCGGTCACAATTCCAAAATGACCAAAAAGCAAAATTGGAATCAAGTTGATTCAATCAACCCAAAACAAACAGCTTGGAGCCAAAGCAAGGGGAATAGCTTCGCTCCCTGGTATCAAGTAATCAACCAAGTGGACAATGAGAAAACAACGTCAGCAGAAAGCAACTTTCAAGAAAAAAAAACCCCACTATCAGGAAAGAACATTTCTAGGAGGTGTTACGTACTGTATATGGCAAACAAACAGCACACACATAAAAAAAATGTGTCATGAAATAAATAAAAGTGTAGAAGAAATAATAGAGAGGAAAGCAAAAGGCACTACTACAATATCCTACTATAAGGGCGGCTCAAGATGGCCTCTAGGGGCGGTTTTCGTAACCGCCCCTAACTCAACTGTAGGGGCGGTTTTCCAGCCGCCCCTAATAACACCATCGCGGGGCGGCTCGTGCTAGAACCGCCCCTACTAATAAAATAGGAAAATAAAAAAAAATAGAAAAACCCATCCCAAACCCTAACGGGCCGGGATGGGCAGGCCTAGCCGCCGCCGTCAGCTGGATTTGGGTCGCCGGCAGGGGCTGGCCCCGCCGTGCTCTCCGCGACGCTGACGCGCAGCGCCGCCAAGATCGCTTTGCAGCGACGACGTTTGCTTTCTGCCGCCCGTGCGCCGCCTGGCCGGTAACGTGATGGCCGGGCGTGCCCTTCGCGGAGCACGCCGCCAACGCCGTAGGGCGACCGCCGCGTCATGCGCCCGGTCGGCTTGTCACAGCAGCCGCAGGTCACCGCCGCGATCACGCGTCCGTCGGTGGGACCCGCCAGGTCGCCGCTACGAGCCGCCCGCCGGTCGCGTGCCCCGTCGCCCGGAGACAATCTCCCTCGCCACGGCATGCGTGAGGGAGACCGCGCCGCTCGCCGTCATGCGCACGAGGAGGACTGCGCCGCTTCGCCCGGCATGCACGCTGAGGTAGGGAGAGCCACCGTCTTACGCCCGAAGAGAGAGAGAGTTGATGGAGTGGCAGAGAGAGTTGTATGGACACAGAGAGGGAGAGAGACTCGATGGAGAGGCAGAGAGATAGTCACGGGCTTGTGTTTGGGTTGTGCTTCTTTTGTGTCTATGACAAATGGACCCCGCGGACATGTGTCAAGCAAAAGAGTGGCCATCGGCCCGGCATGCGGATAGGTGACGTGGAGGACCATCACGTGAGCAGCACATTTGTGCTTCTTCACCCCCACCGCCACGTGGGCCCCGCTCCCACCCCACTTCCCAAGGACATGCAGCATGGCCGTGCTCTATTCCCAACCACATGCTACACACTGCCATTTCTGGTGCACGGCCCCCATTTTTTTCATGCACCACCATGATTCAAATTTGACCGGTATTTCGGGCGTGAAATTAAGTGAAATGAAAAAATTGTTAACAACAAAGATTTATAACTTTTTGAGATCTACATCTTTTATTTAGGTCATTTTCCCATCAAGATCATTTTAAAAATTTTAATTTTTAACGTCTCATTTTAAAATTTAATATCTCACTATAGGGGCGCTCAATATATAGCCGCCCCTCTATCAAGGACTACATTAGGGAAATTTGGTGATTCAACCGCCCTAATAATAGTAGGGACGGCTCGTAACACCGGCCGCCCCTAATGTGGTCACTATAGGGGCGGCTCGTATGACATCTCACTATAGGGCATTTCGAAAAATGAACCGCCCCTAATGTAAAATGGTCGGCGTTCTCTTAGTAATGTTTTGTAGTAGTGAGGTAGCCAACCATAAGTCATCGTGAACCGTGTATACGTCTTAAAATAAGCAAGAGATCTTCTTTTGAATCAACAACCTTATTTCCCAATATCAACCATGTGCTGAATTCACAAACACCGTGCATGCCTCAACCATAGCGGCAAGTATACCCTATGCCACTAGTAGAGAATGGACTTCTACTCACGAGGGTAAAACGTGGTTACTCCCCAGAAATACGCCCGGGAGTAAAGGGACTCGGGTTGATTCTCCGGTAGGGAGTAAAAGCCCACGCCGCTACCCGCCCGACGCCTCCCTCCCAGCGCTGGGACTTTTACTCCCGGTTGGAGACTCCAACCGGGAATAATCTTTCTGCCTATATATACCGACCGCGGCGTTTTGAATTTTGAGTCGTTTTCTTCACCAAATCCTCACGGACATCACCTTTACTCAGGGATTTTAAACCAAACCGGGAATAAAGGTTTGCCTACTTCTCTCTCCTCTCATTTTCATCGTCCATTTCATAGTTTTGCGATTTATATATTTTTAGTTTTTTCTTTTAATTTCTTTTGTTTAGAAAAATGTGGAATTTACACTTTGGTTTACAAAAATGAGTATAGATATTTTACAATGGTTTACAAAAATGAGTATAGAGAGTAGATGTGAAATTCATGATTTAGTAGTGTTGAAATTTCAATTTGAATATTTGAATATAGTCTAAATTAGGAATAAACTTAATTGGTTACATGTGTAGGCAACATGGTATGGTATGTAGTGTCGCGTGCACAGGATCTATCGAACCAGCGAGATTGCCATGCTCAGTCCATCGCTACCCTCGAAATTGTTACAAAAATACAACACGTAATTTGAAGCTTTGACGGCCTACCATGGTGCAAATATTCCAAATAACAATGACCAAGATCGACAATGGAGATTGAAGAGATGCCGCCCCCGCAAATCGAAGAGATGCCCGACTAGAAATATGACTTTCTTAGGAGCATTGCTCCTTGGCCGAAAGATGTTATGCTTTAATTGATGACTATGGTTATTGTTTTTCTTCTTTGGTGGAGTTTGTTGTATGCAACCAAACAAAAGTTGTAGGCTACCTGTCATAAATTAATCAGTTGTCATTCATGCATGTTGTGTATTTAATATAACTAATTATGTGTTAAGATTTTTAATATGGTGCGTCACGTATATCGTGTACTCTGAGATGAGCCGAATTGGATGTACAACACCGATCGGCGCTCCTAAGAGTTCATTCGTGGGGTGCATTATTTCAAAGGTGTGGCCCAAGCAAACAAGCAAAACAGTTTTATGTGCTTTGCCCACGTGCCATATGTAGGAATAGGACGGAATTTTCCTACTCAAGGAATATTCATTCACACTTGTTTAAGTCGGGTTTCATGCCAAACTATGTTTGTTGGACCAAGCACGGAGAAACCGGGGTCATAATGGAAGAAGGTGAAGACGAAGAAGGGGCGGCAGCGATGTTATTGCTGAATATCTTTGGTGTCTTAAATGATACCGCAATGGAGGAAGGCGAAGAGGAGGTAGCGGCGGGGGGAGATGTGCCTGCCGATGAGCTTGGTCCCGGCTATTCGTGATGCACGGGAAGAATGCAAAAATGAAAAGGAGAAGATCAAGTTGAGCGCATGCTAGAGGACCACAAGAAGTTGTTGTACCCGAGCTGTGATGCAGGCGAAAAAAAGTTGGGTACCACACTAGAATTCTTTGCGAGTGGAAGGCGAAGAATGGTGTTTTCGACAATGCGTTGAACGTTATTGACTATCCAAAAGAAGATGCTTCAAGGCCAATGAGTTGCCCGCCACTACATACGAATCAAAGAAGGTTGTGCGTCCTTTGGGATTAAAAATCAAGAAGATACATGTATGTCCTAATGGATTTCTGTACTATGGCGAGGAGAATGAGAAGTTGGATGAATGCCCGATATGTCATGCCTCACGGTATAAGATCAGGCGAGAGGACCCTGGTGATGTTGAGGGCGGAAGTCCTAGGAAGAAAATCCCCGCCAAGGTTATGTGGTATGCTCCTATAATACCACGCCTGAAACGTTTGTTCAGAAACAAGGACCATGCAAAGTTGTTGCGATGGCACAAAGAAGACCGTAAGATAGACTGCAAGTTGAGACACCCTGCTGATGGGTCGCAGTGGAGAGCAATCGATTTAGAATTCAAGGATTTTGCAGATGATGCAAGAAACCTTAGGTTCGCCTTAAGTATAGATGGTTTTAATCCTTTTGGGGATCAGAGCAGTAGCCATAGCACTTGGCCTGTTAATTTGTGTATCTACAACCTCCCTCCCTGGTTATGCATGAAGCGGAAATTCATCATGTTGCCGATACTCATCCAAGGCCCGAAGCAGCCTGGCAACGACATCGATGTGTACCTAAGGCCACTAGTTGAAGAACTTCTACTTTTGTGGAATAAACCAGGTGTATGTGTGTGGGATGAGTACAAACAGGAACACTTTGACCTACAAGCTTTTTTGTTCGTAACAATCAATGATTGACCAGCTCTAAGTAATCTTTCAGGACAGTCAAACAAGGGATATAATGCTTGCACGCACTGTTTCAAGGAATGTATGGGTATTTTCTTGAAAAACTGTCGAAAGGTCGTGTACCTTGGCTATCGTCGATTTCTTCCTAAGAATCACCCCCTAAGAAAGAAAGGCAAACATTTCAAAGGTACGGCAGACCACTAGCCCAGGCCTCGCAACCGGACTGGTCAGGATGTACTGGAGATGGTCAAGGATGTCAAAGTAGTCTTCGGAAAGGGATCTGGCAACAAACCTGTTCCGAACGACGATGAAGATCACGCACCCATGTGGAAGAAGAAGTCAATATTTTGGGAGCTACCCTATTGGCAAGTCCTAGAGGTCCCTTGGCGCAATTGACGTGATGCGCCTAACAAAGAATCTTTGTGTGAACCTGCTAGGCTTCATGGGTGTGTATGGGAAGCATAAGGACACACCTGAAGCGCGAGTGGACGATGGACGCCAATACTTAGGCCCTGCTAGCTTCACTCTTAGCAAAGAAGAGAAGGAAAGCACGTTTGAATGCCTAAACAGCATCAAGGTACCATCTGGATTCTCCTCGAATATAAAGGGTATAATAAATGTGCCGGACAAGAAATTCCAACACTTAAAGTCCCATGACCGCCATGTGCTCATGATGCGCTTGCTTCGGTTGCGCTAAGAGGAATTCTACCTCCAAAAGTACGTCTAGCCCTCATGAAGCTATGCGCATTCCTTAATGAAATTTCTCGAGAAGGCAATCAATCCGGTAGATCTAGCTAAGCTATAGAATGATGTGGTTCGGTGTCTTGTCGACTTTGAGTTGGTGTTCCCCATCCTTCTTTAATGTCATGACACACCTCATAGTTCACCTAGTCAAGGAGATTGCTATTCTCGGTCCTGTGTTCCTACACAACATGGTCCCCTTTGAGAGGTTCATGGGAGTCTTGAAGAAGTATGTTCACAACCGTGCTCGCCCAGAGGTAAGCATCGCCGAGGGCTATGGAACAGAGGAGGTCATTGAGTTTTGTGTTGACTTTATTCCTGACCTTGACCCGATTGGTGTCCCTGAATCGTGACATGAGGGGAGGCTAGGTGGAAAGGGGACACTAGAAAAGAGAACATATATCAGTATGGAGGATGATAATTTCAATAAAGCACAATACATAGTTCTGCAAAACAGCACCTTGGTGCGTCCGTATATCGAGGAACACAAGGAGGTAGTACAATCGGAGTTTTCGACATGAATGAAGATTCAATTACGCCTGAGCACATGAAAAGTTTTGTCGCTTGGTTGCAAAAAATGTCAAGGTGATAAGAGTCTTCTAGAGCAACTATATAGGTTGGCTGCGCAACCATCGTGGCATATCCTCACATACAAAGGGTATGAAATAAATGGGAACTCATTTTACACAGTATCCCAGGATAAAAGGAGCACCAACCAAAACAGTGGTGTCCGCATAGATGCCATAGACCCGGATGGGAGGAAGCAAACATATTATGGCTACATAGAGGAGATATGGGAACTAGACTATGGAGGTAATTTCAAGGTCCCTTTGTTCAAGTGCCAATGGGTGAAGTTGACCGGAGGTGGGTTAGCAATCAACCCAGTATGGAGTGACAACAAGTGGACCTCAAAAATATTGGGTATAAAGAAGAACCATTTGTCCTCGCCAAAGATGTAAGTCAGGTGTTCTATGTAAAGGACATGTCTACAAAACCTAAGAGAGGGAAAAACAACAAAGACTTAACCAATGATGAGCCCAAGCGCCACATAGTCCTTCGAGGGAAAACAAACATCGTAGGAATTGAGGACAAGTCGGACATGTCGGGAAGATTATGAAAAGGAAGTCAGAATTGTGCCCTTCATAGTGAACAAGGATCCAAGCATAGCACTAAATCATGAAGACACTCCGTGGTCATGATCCAAGCCTGCTTAATTTAGTGTTTGTTTGATGTTGTATTTTTGAGACATTAATTATGTAATAATTCTGACCTAACATTTATTTCAGTGTTCTATTGGTCTCAAAGTTTTAACACTTTGTAGATCTTGATGAGTTGTAACACCTTTGTATTCAAAAGTTTTTCATCCAAGGTCATTTAGTATTCCGTTTGACAAGGTTTGACCAAGTCAAATCTTGAATTTTTTAAAAATGACACCTTCACGCTACTATTTGAAACTCTAAATGGTTTCAAATCGAAAATTCATGAATACCAAGATTGTTAAAATCTTCAAGATCTACATTGGGTATTTGGGTCAACTTTTCATTTTCAAAGTTTTGACGTCTTGAATTTTGAATTTTTAAATTTTTACTGACTCGAACCAGTTTTTTGAAGCCCTAGACGGTCTCAAATTGAAAAGTCATCAATACCCAAAATTCATAACTCATCAAGATCTACAAACTTTATTTAGGTCATTTTTGCATTTGAGAAAGTGTTAGGAAAGTTTAGTTCTAAAACCGACAAGTGTCTCCCGTAGTTTCATAAACTCTATGTGAGATTCATGAATTTGTGACTAGTGTTTACTAACACTTTCTCAAAAGGAAAAATGACCTATATAAAGATTGTAGATCTTGATGAGTTGTAACACCTTTGTATTCAAAAGTTTTTCATACGAGGTCATTTAGTATTCCGTTTGACAAGGTTTGACCAAGTCAAATCTTAAATTATTTTAAAAATGAAACCTTCACGCTAGTATTTGAAACTCTATATGGTTTCAAATCGAAAAGTCATGAATACCAATTTTGTTAAACTCTTCAAGATCTACATTTGGTATTTGGGTCAACTTTTCATTTGGCAAAGTTTGATTGCTTGAAATTGGTTTGGTACTTTTTAATTTAATTGAATTTCCACGCGACTTCACCTTTGAATTATACGTTGAACTAAGTGCACCCATGAAAAGTTTTACGTAGAAATGATGTGAAAACAATTTTCTGACGAAAAACATGACATTTAATTATTTTAGTTAAAGCTAACATTTTTGCATTAATGAAATAGTGATTATTAATTACAAAATGTTATTTGTTCAAAAGAAAGAAAAAATATTTTAGGTTACATATTTTTATTGTGTGCAATAAATCAAAATCAACTCTAATTGGTTTTTTAAAAAATTATGACTTATATATAATTTACTAAGCAAATAACCTGTATTTAGACATTAAATAAAAGAATTTTTTTAAAAAACCAAAACGAGCACAGGAATGGCGGAAAGTTAAAAATTAGACCTTTACTCCCGGCTGGTTCCGCGGCCGGGAGTAAAGTTGGGCCGCATTTTGCGGCCCGCCAAAATTTGGCTTTTATTCCCGGGTGGCAAGCCCGAGTCGGGAGTAGCCAGGGAATAAAGACCCTCTACTCCCGGGCGAGATGCGAGACGCGGGAATAAGGGTTCCCATATAAAACGGGGCACCGTCCCTTCCCTTCGATCCGGATATTCACCGCCGCTCCGCCGCCTCGTCGCCGCCGCTCCTCCCGGACCGGCCGCCGCTCCTCCACACCGACGCCCCTCCACGCGCCGCCAACTCGACGGCCGGGCGCCACCTAGGGCTCCCGCGCGCCCCGCCGAGCTCCGCCCGACGCCTCCTAGGGTTCCTCGAGCTCCGCCCTATCGCGCCGCTAGCGGCCGCCACCGGGGGAGCCGCCTCCACCGCAGCGGGCCGCCTCCACCGCCGCGGGGTTTCTCCACGCGGCTGCTGGAGCGCGTCCGCGCGCCGCAACCGTGCGCCGCCGCCGCCTCCACCGCCGACCGCCGTCGGCGCCGATCTCCACCACGGCGGCGCGCCGCCGCCATGGAGCCGCCTCCATCGCCGCGGGGCCGCCTCCACGCGTGCGCTGGAGCCGCCTCCACGCCCCGCCATCAGACGACGCGGCGTCGATCTCCGTCCCGACCACCAGGCCCACCACCGTCACGCGCGCTCCACCGGCGCCGCTCCAAGACCGCGCCCCCGACGCCATCGCCTCCACCGCCCGGCTCCAAGATCGCGCCGCGCCGAGGCCCTGCGCCACGCGCCGCCGCCGCCCCGCTCCTCCACCGCGGCGGCCGCGCCACGACGCCGCTGCCACCACGCGCCTCCTCGCAAAGGTAGTAAAAAAAGAATTGTCTTTTAAAAAAATAGAATTGTTGTGAAAAATATAGAATTGTTCTAAAAAATAGAAATGTTGTAAAAAAAATTTAAAAGAATCAAAACCATGTTTCGACGATGTGAATGAAAATCGCAATTAACGGCACGATAAGAGTTAGGGTTTCCGACGATGTTAGGGTTTCCGACGACGTGAAACCTTTTTGATCTACCTCCATTTTCCAACGAGTTGAATGTAAAAAAAAATCATAACCAAGTTTCGATGAATGTTAGGGTTTTCGACGATGTTAGGGTTTCCGACGACGGCGAAACATTTTTTGATATGCACCATTTTCCAACGAGGGTTCCCGATGAATGTTGAATGTAAAAAAATCAAAACCAAGTTTCCGGCGAATGTTAGGGTTTTCGACGATGTTAGGGTTTCGACGATGTGAAACCTTTTTTGATCTACCTCTATTTTCCAACGAGTTGAATGTAAAAAAAATCAAAACCAAGTTTCCGATGAATGTTAGGGTTTCCGACGATGTTAGGGGCTTTTTTGACGACGAGAAACGTTTTCCGATATGCACCGTTTTCCGATGAGGGTTCCCGACGAATGTTGAATGTAAAAAAATCAAAACCAAGTTTCCGGACGATGTTAGGGTTTCCGACGCCTTCATAGTTTATTAGAACTTATAAATGCTAACTTCTTCTCAACCCATCTTAGGGGAAAAATGTCAAATGACTTACAATTTTGTTTTTTTTTTTAGGTTTAGATGTCCGACCCGAGAGGCAACGACATGGATGAAGAACTAATGTTGAATATTATCCACGGTGGCAATCAACACCCTGTCGATGATAATATCCAACGGCCAGGATGGAGAAGAACTCCAATACTTAATGGATTTTGTGCACAACAACCCGGATACTTATGATAATACCGAGGAGGTATATATATATATATATGTTTGATTATGTATAATTTATTATTTGTTCACATGGATTAATATATATAACCTTTCCTTATTTTAATGTCTTCGTGTTTCTATGCATACACGGCCTTCTAGATCGGCGTCAACAGCGCGCCAAGAGTAAGACTATTCGAGGGCCCATAAAAGCCTTTGGAAGGCCGCTATATCATCTCGAATTTGAAGTGGCTGGGGAAACCACTAGGAGAACATGCAACGAAATATTTGTACCTTTGTGGGTACCTTGTAAGGGAAAGGATCTCGATCACGTGTCGTGAATGGAAGAAGAAGAAGAGTGCTCCTCATATTAGTTACGTCTCTAATGTTGACAAGAATCTAATTTGGGTTGACATTAATCTCAAATTCACGTTTGATACAGAGAAGTATCACGATGTCATCACCCATGAACGGTTGGTGGCTAAAGCTTATGACCGGAGTATGAAGAAGATGGCCACCCAATTCGTGTCTTGGAAGAAGGAACTGTACAATAAATACATCAAGAAGAACAAGACTCCAAATTGGTTTGTTCAAGCTCCGATTGCGGCGAGGGGGCCCCTACTGGGAGGAATTTGTGCAAGTACAAGAATTGAGAAGAGGCTCGGGAAAGGTCGAGAAAGAACCAACTGAATGCCGGTAAAAAGGAGTACCACCATCGCTGGGGTCCGGTGGCTACGCGAGTTCCATTCCCAAGTGGCAAAAATTGCGGACCTTCTCAGCAGGGGGATCACACCGAAACACTCAAGCTGGCCGAACGCACTAAGCGGTGGCTTTTAGGTCATGGGGGACGATTGTGCCCAGAGACCGGAAAGGTAATTCATGGTGAAAAACTCGAGCAAGCAACACAAAGATTGATTCGTATTCTTGAAGCCAAAGCTAGTGGCTTGTTCAGCCCGACAGAGAGAGAGATGAACCGACATATACCTAACAAGAGGCAAATGGGCCGTTCCGTGGAAGTTTGGTTTCCCGGAGGATATAGGTACCTATAGAAGCCACATGAGAAGGAAGAAACTTGAGGTAGAGCACATCCACATCTTGCAGCAATACGTTGTTGACACACAGAAGCAAAAAGAAGAATTGGAAGCGAAAATGCAAGAAGAAATCAAAAGGCAAGTGCAGATACAATTGAGTTCCATGGGGCTTACTATTACACCAGCTCGGGAAGCCACTCGGATCAAGTGAGAAGCAGTTGTGCTTCCATGATGATAGCCAAGTCTAGGTGACACGGAGCTGCGCTTCCCCTCGTGGATGACATCACTGAACATATGACACCATGCGAGCAAAGACATCCCAAAGGAGGGTGGCAATATAGTGAAGGTGGCTATTGCTATTGTTAGTCCTGTTGGATCGTACCACGACACCAAGAATCCACGGCGCAGTAATACCACCTGGATATGTTGCTGTCTCGGTGGATAAAGTTGTCAAAGGTTACGCCGACGTGGATCTTGACATTCCTGGAGGTGAAGGGGGTACGAAACTAGAAGAAGTAGAGAAGCAATTCATTGCATGGCGTAAATGATACATTGTTATTCCTGGGATGCCGATGCCACAGCTCCCTCCTGAGTTACCGCAACCTAGTCGAAAGGTCGGCTCCCCAGAGGATCATAGTTCTCCGGGCGATGGTTACGATGGGGTACAAGACACAACGACATCCCCAGCATCTCCAAGGTGAAGATCTCTAGTTTGGTTTTGGATAATTGATGACATCCGAGGACTAATCTCTCGATGCTAAGTGTTTTATTAGTTGGAGATTGGTCGTGCCAAGTATGGAGCATGGTGGTCATGGTGGATGGATCGAGGTGATCCAAAAGATGATCAAATGCTCAACTTGGAGTGGTTTCGAGGATCAAAATGGGCTCAAGGCAAGGTATATCCATAGGGTCATTTTGATTTTGCACTCAAGACACCATAGAGGGTGTGAGTGACTTAGGATCGATAGCCGGACTATCAAGAGGGGGAAAATGGTGGAACCGGTGATCCTTATGTGCCTCTAGGTTTAAAAATCATTTGCATGTATTCTAACCTAGAGAGCTAACTCCGCGCTTGGTGAAAATGTTTTCAAAATGCTAACACACGTGCTCGAGGTGTTCTTCGATGTGTTGGTAACTTGGAACAAGTGGTGGAAGTTGAATCGAAGCGAAGAAACGATGACATTCGGCCAAGAAAATCACTTGGCGCCCCAGACGCTGGGCGCGTCCGGCAATGGCTGCGCGGACGCAGGGTTTTGAGACCCGGTGTCCGACGCCGTTCTGGTAGGGGCTCGGCCGCGGCGCGGGTGTCGTGCCGGATGCCGCGACAGACGCGTCCCGACGCCCGGACGGACGCGATCCGGTGAGCCCCTACGCGAGGGCTTCGCGTCGGACGCTAGCGGGGACGCGCCGGACGCTCGTCGGACGCCAACGGCCATCTGGTTTTGAAGCGTGACAACGGTGCTAGATGCGTCCGGCGGTCCTGTTTGGCGCGTCCGACGCAGTACAGAAAATTGAGTTTGCCCTCCAACGGCTCTATTTCGTGGGTGTCTCTATAAATAAGGTGTTGGCCGGGCATTGTGAGGTCTCTTGGTCATTTTCATCAATCCTAACACCTTGTGAGCTGAGCCAACTCTCTCCTACTCTCTCCTATTGCTTGTGAGCACACTCTTGAGAGTTTGAAGAGATTCAAGTGCATTGCTTTGCTTGTTTACATTTAGAGGCACTTGAGGGTCATCGTGGCTGTCGGTTTTCTTGTTGCTCTTGGAGAGCACCACTCCTAGCCGGCATGGTGATTGGTGGAGGCTTTGGGAAGAGACGGTGATTGTTCTTGCCTACCTCCGGTTGATTTGTGAGGGGTGTGATCTTTCCCGGCGGAGAGCCAAAATTGATACTCTAGTACATTGCTCGTGCCATTGAGTTACCCCTCATTTGCTTGGGTGCAAGTAGCCTAGTGATTGGCTAGGAGTGAGCTCCACTTTGACCCACACGTGAGACGGTCAGCACAACGGAGACTTAGATTGAGGGTGCTCAAGTGAACTTCGGGTTAAAAATCTTGTGTCTCTCATTGTGTAATTGATTGTCTCCCGGTGATTGGCTTCATCTTATATACATTGTGATATCTTCTCTGGTGATTGGGTGACTTACCTCTACACGTCGGTATAACACCTTTTCTCTACCTTGCATTACTTAGTTTATTTGTCTTGTGCTTGTGTAGAGCTAGTTGCTTAGTTTACTAGTGTAATTAGCTTGTTCACTTAGTTATAGAAGTAGTGACATAGCAACTTGTGTGAATTAGAGACCATAGCAGCTAGAATTGTTGATAGGAGGCTCGCCGACAAGTAGAGCTAGAGCAAACGCTTTTATCGCCATTTGTTGTTCTAACAAATTGTTCTAGTGCTTTGTAGAAATTTTTATTAGGCTATTCACCCCCTCTCTAGTCATTTAGGACCTTTCAAGTGATATCAGAGCCGTGGTCACCGTTCGAACAAGGATTAACACCCTTCGGTGCAAGATATGGCTAGTATTGTGTTCAACCGTGTAGGGGGAAAGCCACCTCACTTTGATGGTGAGAGTTCTTTTGATCATTGGAAGAGAAAGATGACCATGTACCTTGGATGAATACATGAGAGAGTATAGGAGGTGACGGAGAATGATTATGTCATATTTGATCCTACCAAGCTCACCGATGATGATAGAGCAAACCGCACTTGCAATCGGATGGCACTCAATACCATATACAATGCCATCGATGCCAAGATATTTGAGGGCATCAAGGACTTGGATCGTGCTAGTGAAGTGTGGACAAGATTGAGTGAAACATATGAGGGCACGAAGATTGTCAAGAGTGCCAAGCTATATGGCCTCAAGAGTGAGTTTGAGACCTTCTCAAAGAAGGATGGTGAAACAATCCTAGAGATGTTTCATAGGCTACAAGTGATTGTGAATGATCTCAAGACTCTAGGCTACAAGATGCAAGACCAAGATTTTTGCCATAAGTTCTTGATTAGCCTACCTTCAAGATTCAAGATGTTGATCCTCATATTGCAAAGAGATGGGCTTGATACAAAGAAGCCAAATGATTTGCTTGGAGAGGTATTGACCTTTGACAAGTATGATCATGATGTGGATGCAAAGGAGAAGAAGGAGGAGAAGAAGGTTGATGAGAAGAAGGCCGTGGCATTCAAGGCATCTTCTTCCTCCAAAGGCAAGGCAAAAGCTCAAGAAGAAGAATGTGATGAAACCGACCTAGAAGAGGTTGATGAGGCTCTAGCACTAGTTGTCAAGAAATTTGGCACCATGCTCAAGTATAAGAGAAGATTTGGGCACTACAAGAAGAAGGACACTCCCAAGGGAAATGAAGAGAAGAGACTATGTTGGAAGTGTGATAGTCCCGACCATCTCTTTGAGGATTGTCCTCATATAAAGGACAAGAAGAACACCAAGGACCATAGAAGGGGCAAGAACAAGGCCACCTTCAAGAAGGGCAAAGATGGTGCATATGTTGTCACTTGGGATAGTGATGAGTCCGATGAAGAAGAAGGGAAGGCAATGATGGCAATGGGCAATCATGAGAAGCCATCTCTATTTGACTCATCTCCCGGTTCATGCTTCATGGCCAAGGGCACTAAGGTATTATATGATGATGAACCATGTGATAATGAAGTAAAATATGATAGTGAGTGTGAATATGATGAATCAAATGAACACACTAAGGAAGAAATGTTTGAGGCAATGGAGCAAGCCAACATTGTTCTCATAGCTAAGGCTAAGGAATGTAAGGCCTTGGAAAAGAGAGTTGCATCTCTTGAAAAGAGCCTTAGGAGCAAGAAGCTTCTTATGAGTGTCTAAAGGAAGACCATGAAGAGCTTGAACTTGCTCACACAAAGCTTCAAAAAGCTCATTCCTTGCTTGTTGCTAAGAATGACAAGGTTGTCTTGATCTCCAAAAGGATGTTGGTTCAACATGTGACATTATAGATGAACCATTTATGGTTGTTGGTATTTCTTAGCGTAAGCATAAACAAAGTCCATAAGCGCATGAGAAAGTACGGCTGTAGCACTTCACCGGAAGTATTGAGGGTATCGTGTTTTCCACGGGGAATGGGTGTAAAGTCTCTAAACTAGTTTTCCCGAAAAGATGAGATGAAGAGGATCTTGGGTAGTGAGGTTTTCTAACGTAAAAGAACCCGCCAGAGATATCTTTGCCACTATAAACTCGCCGGGCAACCGAATAACACCGGTTCGCCAGTTTATGCCGGCCAATAGCCCTACACCGAAACACCGACGTGGGGAATACAAGGGGCGGGAGGGGGCTGTCTCCACCTGCCGCCTACCCCTCAGACCGTACGCGTTCGAGGCAATCGAAGGTAGATGATAACCTAGACACCACGTCTATGATATCTTCCAACTACTCTAGTGTGAGCTCAAGGGTGACCCGACTGGCGAGGCCCTTCTACTAGAGTACTGTCACAAGGACAAGCGACGAACCAACAAGTACAATAATGAATAAAGATAACTTGCTTAAGAACTTAATGCCAAAAGATAAACAACAATAGTTCTTACTCCAAATAGTAGAACGATCGTAGAGGTAGAAGTGTAGAGGAAGCCGACACGCCGAACTTCCTTCTAACTCTTCCTCACTCACTCCCTTTTATTCACAAGAGGATGAATAAATGGAATGAATGCTCTAGTGTTGGGTGATGAATGAATTGGTCCGTTACAAAGAGAGGCAAGGGCCTCTTTATATAGGGAAGAGGAGGAGACAATGGAGGGCTACCCTTGTTTCTAGCCCAAAATTCGAACTCCTGGGCATGCAACTGCCTCCTGCTTGGCGCCATAAAATTCCACTCCCGAAATGTGTCGAAAACCGGGCGAGAACCGGTCGGGAAAGGCTTGAACCGGAGCAGAACAGAGAGAACCGCGCTGAAACAGGGTTTCTGGGGCAAAAACCGGGGTCCAACTGGTCAAGAACCCGACCGAACCAGGCGGTTCAACCGCGCTTCCCGCGCGTCCGCCTGCGCGCCTCGCTCCCGTGCCGACGCGTGGCAGCTTCGGCCGAAAAATTCGCGCCTGCTCACGCGCTCGGGCGGGAAACCTGCCACCGCCTCGCCAGGGCGAATCCGGCGCCGACACGTGGCCGCTGGCCCGCCGAAAAACTCCGCGCGCGTTCCCGCGCTTGCGCCTGCGCGTTCCGTCGACGCGGGAGCCAGCCGGGTCCCGCCACGTGGCCCTAGCTTTTGGAATTTGAAACGCGCCGGCGCGCGTGTGCGCGCGCGCCCACCTGCGCGGCTGACAGGCGGGCCCGCCTGGCCCGCGTGTCAGGCGTTGACCTCGGGGTGCTGACATCGGCGATGACATCAGCGCTCCTTTTAATTTGCAAATTCCATATCTTTTATTGGGAGCTCCAAAGATAGCAAATGATATGTCCATTTTGATTAAGCACGACGAGCTCTTCGCGAATGGTGTACTCTTTTTCTTTGTTTGAGACACTTTTATATGTGAAAAATTAGAAATTCCCGCAAAACAACTAGAGCACCAAAACTTGTGGAACTCGTCCGATAAATGATATTTAATTATGATTTGATATGGAATTTTATTATTTTATATGCATCTTGATGGTCATAAAACATGTGTTAATGAGCGTCAACAAACTCCCCACACTTAGTCCTTTGCTCGTCCTCGAGTAAAGTTATGAAGAACTAAGGGGTTCAATTTCCAAGATTTAAGATGTTGACATCCGAAGTTGCTCTAGATTTTCTCCCCTTTATCAGAATTTGAAATGATAACCACACTATCTTGAATAATTGCAAAATGGGAATAGATAGGATTTCTATCTTCCATTTATACCGCATGCATGCACTGATTTGTTATAAATTTTTTTGAAAAGAAAATCGGCTATGCTCCATGGTTGTAATAAAAGATTTTTTAAAAAGCTGAAAGTATTTAGTAAAGTTGCACACCTTCCTTATATATATACCACCGAAGTCAAGCTCTAGCTTAATGGAGAGAAAATGTCATATTCCTAGATCAAAAAATGTGCAAGTATAATCTTGTTATTATTTTTTGGTGTTCTTTTATCATGATGTTCTTTTGCTTTTAAAGAGGCATGAGCTTGCCCTTATTTATTTTATTTAGAGAAGTGGGCTCTACTAAGCCCTGGGACACTTGTCCATTATTTCTTCTCTCTCTCTTTTTTTTTCAAAGGGCATCGGAGTACCCATTGTTTTTATTTTCTCGAGTGGGCACGTGCCCAATTTTTTTTCTAGCACAGTGACTCATGTCCTTCTTTTTCAAAGATATAGATTCATCATGAATGGAGCACAATTTATATTTATTTTTGCACATATGTTTTGATCATGGGACTATGAAATTCTCTCAAACATTAATCTTGAAATTGACAAGGTGTAATACTAAGGAGGTAGCTACTTCAAATATAATGGTTCAGCTTTGATTAAACCAGAGCATGCTTGTTTTTTGAATTTTTTTTATTGAAAGAAAAACCAAGTCTTATTTGTACGAGAAAATGGAATTCAAGTCATCCTATTAATCCTCATAGTATAATTATTTAGATATTGTGGGGTTTCTATCAAGTAGTTGCTTCACAAAGTATGGGTTTTGAGCGAGGAGTTAAAATGTATGCAAATTATATATGGATATGGAGCATGTATGGAGAGGAAATGTATTTCATAAATCAAAGTGTAATTTGTGTAGAAATTTCACGTACCTTTGGTTTATGATAGAATTGTGTGCCTCCCCACACTTGTTTTTGTACTGTTCTTTTTATTTTGCACAAGGAGAAAAAAACAAGTGTAGACAGATAATTCTAATACAATGGCTAACATTTTTATTTATTTATTAAATAAGCAATTTCTTTTGTTTAGCAACTTTATTAAACTCAATTATTTTTATTTCATCTATGTTTTCTTTAGACTTAAAAGAAGGTTCGGAAAACTTTTAATCGTTGACCGTTTACTTTGAATGTCTTACCTTCGTTGTCTTGAATTGTGATTGCGCCATGTGATGATGTCCGACGACGGTGTATGGTCCTTTCCATTTACTCCGAAGTTTTCCTTCACCGAAAAGCTTGACCTTGGAGTTGAATAGGAGAACTTTGTCTCCTTCCTTGAACTCTTTTAGCTTGATTCGCGATCGTGCCATCTCTTGGTTCTTTCTTTATAAAGTTTGGCACTTTCAGTGCGCCTTCTCTCTATCTTCTTCTAGCAACAGAAATTTGTTTTTGCCTGTTTCGCCAGCTAGAATTTCATCCATGTCCCGACTCCTTTCGCTTGATAAGCTTTATGTTCTAGCTCTCTTGGTAAGTGGCAACTTTTTCCATATACGAGCTGGTATGGTGACATACCGATGGGAGTTTTGTATGCTATCTGTATGCCCACGATTGCATCGAGATAGCTTGAGTTTCCAACCTTTTCCCATCTCATTGACCGTTTTTACGTAGGATATTTTTGATCTATTTATTTGAGGTCTCAGCTTGACCACTTGTTTGAGGATGGTAGGGTGTGGCAATGTTGTGCTTTGCTCCAAGCTCCTTCAAGAAGTTCAGGAAGGTCTTGTCCGTGAAGTGGGACCCTCCATCACTTATGACCATCTTTGGTGTTCCATAGCGAGGGAAGATCACTTCATGGAACATCTTAGGACATGCTTGGCATGGCGACTTTACATGGTAAGGCTTCCACCCATTTGGATACATAGTCGACGGCGACGGGATGTACTCATTTGTCATATGACTTTGGGAATGGTCCCATGAAGTCAATGCCCCAAACATCAAATAACTCGATTTGAAGGTTGTAGTGTAGGGGCATTGCATTACGAGTGGTGATGTTGCCATGCATCTCGCATCTCCGACACCTCTTTATGTACTCTTTGGTGTCTTCATACATAGTCGGCGAGGAAGAATCCACATTGCCAAATTTTGGCATGTGTGCGGAATGCTCCATAATGGCCTCCATATGGTCTTGCATGACACTTCTCAATGATTTGCTTTTCCCTCCGCCGTTGGTACGCGCATCTCCTCAACAAAGGCCATCAGGCATACCCAATACGGATATGGGTCGCCCCACAAGTGACATCTGCTCTCATCTTGTAGCTTCTTCTTGTTCTCCCGGTGGTACATACCACGTGACCATAAAATTCACGATGTCCGCATACCATGGGTTGGAATCCGTCACTTGTAGCGGCATGTTGTCGTGGTAGCAAGTCGTTTCTTGGTAACTCCCCGCAGGTTAGCTACTTGCATATGCGACAAATGATTTTAACATTATTTTCTACTCCTTTTCTATTTTTTAATCTCAAGATCAAATTCTTGGAGTAAGAAGAATCCATCTTATTAATCTAGGTTTAGGGTCTTTCTTAGTGAGCGAGGATTTTTAGTGCAGCATGATTAGTGTAAACAAATACTTTTGCTCTCACTAAGTAAGATCTAAACTTTTCAATAGCAAAAACAATTGCCAAGAACTCTTTTTCTATAGTAGAGTAGTTAACTTTGAGCTCTCTGTTAGTGTTTTGCTAGCATGAGCAATCACATGATCTTTGGTTATCTATTGTTTGGCCAAGGACCGCACCAACAATATAGTCACTAGCAATACATGTGATCTCAAGCGGCGACTGACCACTCGTGGTTGGAGGATCGGTGCCGAGATGAGTGCTTTCTTGAGTGTGTGGAAAGCATTTAAGCACTCATCGTGAACTTGAAAGGTGTATCTTTTGCTAATAGATTTGTGAGGGGTCTAGAGATTTGTGAAAAATCTTTTATAAAAGCGTCTGTAGAACCCTACATGACCCGAGGGAAGCTACGGATTCGTCTCACGTTCACAGGGGGTGGTAATTGCTTTCGATAACCTCAATTTTTTGCGCGGTCTACCTCTATCCCCTCTTTCGGACACAAGGTGTCCAAGGACAATGCCCTCCACGGACCATGAAATGGCATTTTTCCCGTTAAGTACTAGGTCCTTTTCACGGCATCATTTGCAAGACCTTGTCTAAATTCTCAAGACAATGATCGAAAGTTTTTCCATAGACCGAGAAATCGTCCCATGAAAACTTCCACGATTTCTTCAATCATGTGCGAAAAAATAGACATCATGCACCCGGCTGAGCGAAGCGGGTGCATTGCACAACCCGAGCGACATTTCGCCGATATGCATACGTTCCAAATGGGCAAGTGAATGTTGTCTTGCTCGATCATCGGGGTGGATGGGAATTTGATGATATCGAATATCCATCGAGGAAACGAGAAGAAAGAGTGTTTCGCTAACCGCTCCAACAATTCATCAATGAAAGGGAGCGGAAAGTGATCTTTCTTTGTTGCCGCATTGAGTTTTCGGTAGTCAATGCACATTCTCCACCGCGTGGGCGATAGATTTGTGGGATTAATTCGTTCTTACTATTCTCAAGCGACCATCATTCCTCCCTTCTTGGGTACCACATGGGCCGGGACTAACCCGGTCGCTATGTGGAGCGGGATAAATAATCCCGGCGTGAAGAAGTTTGAGAACTTACGTCTTCACGACTTCCAACTTCACATTGTTGAGCTTTCCGGGGTTCCCGGTGGTGTACTTGAAGGATCAACATGAACGCGATGGGTACAAAGCATTGGGCTTATCCCCTTGAGATCGTGCGGGGAATATCCAAGAACGTCCTACGTTTTTCCAAGATGGCGATGAGTTTGGTTGTCTCCTCATCGAAAGTTTATCACTAATGATTACAGGGAGTTTGTATGTTGCCATCCGTAAATGCATAGCGTAAGCCGGCCAGGTAAGGGTTTAAGCTCAATTGGAGGTCGTGTCTCCACTTCTTCCTTAGGAAGGTCAAAGGTTTGGCCTATGTCGTCCTCTTCTTACGTGGAAGAGATTAGCATCTTTTCTAAGGATGACTCGGGTGATACAAAAGGTAGGGTTGACCACGACTTCGAGGGCGGGGTTATGGTTAGGGGAGGTTCGCAATCGAGTTTTTGGCTCGAGTGACTTGGATAGTGAAAGATTCCCTTCCTAGCTTTACATCTAGATCCCCCTGTTTCTAGAGGATTAAGAAAAAGTTTTTCTAGGGGCTGCCCTATCATGATGTCGAAATCCTCAATGTCAAAAAAAAACATGGAAATCAAGAGCCATTTCGATGTCTTGATGATGCACTCGTTATGTTGTGCAAAATCCCACATCCTTTCAAGGTGGATCGTGGAGCAATTCTAAGAGATTTGTTTGTTAGAGCAATGGGACTACCACCTAAATGGGTGAGTGCAAAAGATAGTGACATGAGATTTGCTCCAACGTTGGGACTGTAAAGCACATCCACCATGGTTCTAAAGATTCGGCATTGGATGATTGAAGAAGGGATGTGAATCTGAATTTCTTTAGAAGAAAATTCCCCTTCTTCCACCCATTCACCGCTTAAGATGGACGTCAACTCCTTAATGGATTTCCTAAGAAAGGCTTTGTCTAGAGGATCACAAGGAGTGACGGAGGCTGGTGGTTTCCTCGGTTGTGGGTACTTGAGGTGTTCGAAATCTTCATGAAATTCGTCCTCGAAGTCCGGCGATTCGAAGGTTGGAATCTTTCCTTCAGAATCTCTCGGTTGGTGAGGGTCTACGGATAGGTAATTTTGGTTCGGCCATGGCGAAGAGACTTCCCTTGGATCACCTTGCGCTCTACAAAGATGGGTTCTAATGGAGGAGGGATCTACGAAATGCGATCTAAAATGGCTTTCGCTTCCTCTACGGTTTTTATGATTGAAGCGAACCTCCGGTGACCATATCGAGATGTAGGGCAGACTCCTTATCAAGACCTAAATAAAAATGTTGTAATAACACATGGTCTTCTATAGACAAGGTTGGGCTAGTAAGTGTTAGGATTGAAAATCTATCGGTGCCGCACCTATTGTTTCCTTCTCTTCTTGGCGAAAGTTAAGGATCTCGACACGTAAGGCGGTGATTTGAGATAAAGGGAAGAATGCAAGACAAAATTTGTTCGCAATTCTATCCAATCTCCATTTACTATCCCTACGTTATGGGCGTACCATTGTTTCGCCCTCCCATCAAGTTTAAAAGGGGAACAACTTCCATCGAAGTGTGTCATGTGGCACGCCTTCATAGATGAGGCAACCACAAAGCTGCTCAAATTCCCTCAAATGGTGATAAGGATTTTCATCCACAAACCACGAGAAGGGTTGTTCCCGAACCAAGGCTATAAAGCCGGGCGGAGTTCAAAGCTAGAAGATTTGAGATTGGCTTTGATGATTGTGGTGGCTCTAAGAACTTCGGCCTTTGGAGCAACAAATTGGTTGATAGATTTTTGCTCCATTAAAAATAATATTTTTTTATATATTTTATATTAACGTATACCACAGGCAAACTAGGTTCGAGAGATATTTACGACAACCATTCCCCAAAGAACGGCGCCGAGAAATGCTTGTTGGTATTTCTTAGCGTAGCGGCAAAGTCCAAAGCGCCGCGGAAAAGTACCGTTGTAGCACTTCACCCGGAAGTATTGAGGGTATCGTGTTTTCCACGGGGAGCGGGTGTAAAGTCTCTAAACTAGTTTTCCCGAAAAAGATGAGATGAAGAGGATCTTGGGTAGTGAGGTTTTCTAGCGGTAAAAGAACCCGGCGAGAGATATCTTTGCCACTATAAACTCGCCAGGGGCACCGGATAACACTGGTGCGCCAAGCGTCTTAGGCCAATAGCCCTACAATCGAAACACCGACGTGGGGAATACAAGGGCGGGACGGGGCTGTCACCACCTGCCGCCTACCCCTCGGACCATACGCGTCGAGGCAATCGAAGGTAGATGATAACCTAGACACCACGCGTCTATGATATCTTCCAACCATCGTAGCGTGAGCTCAAGGGTGACCCGACCGGCGAGGCCCTTCTACTAGAGTATCTTGTCACAAGGACGGCGACGAACCAACAAGTACAATAATGAATAAAGATAACTTGCTTAAGAACTTAATGCCAAAAGATAAACAACAATAGTTCTTACTCCAAATAGTAGAACGATCGTAGAGGTAGAAGTGTAGAGGAAGCCGACACGCCGAACTTCCTTCTAACTCTTCCTCACTCACTCCCTTTTATTCACAAGAGGATGAATAAATGGAATGAATGCTCTAGTGTTGGGTGATGAATGAATTGGTCCGTTACAAAGAGAGGCAAGGGCCTCTTTATATAGGGGAAGAGGAGGAGACAATGGAGGGCTACCCTTGTTTCTAGCCCAAAATTCGAACTCGGGCATGCAATCCGCCTCCGCTGGCGCCATAAATTCCACTCCCGAAATGTGTTTAAACCCGCGAGAACCGGTCGGAAAGGCTTGAACGGGAGCGAGTAGGAGAGAACCACGAAAACGGGGTTTCGGGGCAAAAACGGGTTCAATCGGTCAAGAACCGGCCATCAATCGTTCAAGCCGACTTCCGCGGCGTCGCTGCGCGCCCTTCTCCGTGCGACGCGTGGCAGCTTTTCGGCCGAAAAAATTCAGCGCCTTTCAAGGCCGGCGGAAACTCGCCACCGCCCGCCCGTGGCGAATCCAGCCGACACGCGTGGCGGGCCGCCCGCAAACGCCGCCGCTGCGTTCCAGCCGCTGCTGGCGTTCCTCGCCGACGAGGAGCCAGCCGGGTCCCGCCACGTGGCCTCTAGCGCACGGAATTGAAACGCGCCCGGCGCTTGCGTGTGCTGCCGGCCTCCACTACGGCCGGACAAAGCGAGCGCCCGCCCGCATGTCGGCGTTGACCTCGGGGTGCCGACGTGGGCGATGATGTCGGCGCTCCTTTTAATTTGCAAATTCCATATCTTTTTATTGGGAGCTCCAAAGATAGCAAATGATATGTCCATTTTGATCGCGACGAGCTCTTCACAATGGTGTACTCCGTTTCTTTGTTTGAGACACTTTTTATATGTGAAAAATTAGAAATTCCTGCAAAACAACTAGAGCACCAAAACTTGTGGAACTCGTCCGATAAATGATATTTAATTATGATTTGATATGGAATTTTATTATTTTATTTGCATCTTGACGGTCATAAAACATGTGTTAATGAGCGTCAACAATGGTTGATGTTGAAGAACCAAACATTCCTTCCACATCCACATCAACCCACTCTACCTCTACTACTAGTGATGAAGTGATTTTAGATTCATCATTATTGGTTGAGAATGAGACTCTCAAGAGAGAGGTGGATGAGCTCACCCACGCCTTGGGAAAGGCATATGGTGGGGATGCCAAGTTGCTAAAGTGCTTGGGTAGCCAAAAGATTTTCCCTTAACATGGAAGGTCTAGGGTATATCCCCAAGAAGGGCAAGAAGGCCTTTGTGACCCCAAAGCCTAGCTTTGTGAGGAGCAATGGTTCCTATTGCCATAGATGCAAGCAAGTTGGGCATCAAGAGCAACAATGTGCTAAAATGAACACCAATAAGAAAGCAAACAATGTGCATTCCATTTGTTTTGATTGTTGCTATTTGCTTACCAAGGGTGAGAAAGGTGTAAAAGCAAAGTTCATTGGTACACCAATTGTGGGACCAAAGAAGAAGTCCATTTGGGTGCCAAAGTCTTTGGTCACTAACCTCCAAGGACCCAAGCAAAGATGGGTACCTAAATCTCATTGATTTGTTTTGTAGGTGAACTACAAGTCCGGAGGGAGGCATTGGATAATTGATAGTGGGTGCACTCAACACATGACCGGTGATGCAAGAATGTTCAAATCTATTGATTCTCAATCTCATGGTGGCAACACTATCACATTTGGTGATAATAGCAAAGGCAAGGTTAGAGGACTAGGAAAGATTGCAATCACCAATGACTTGAGCATATCCAATGTGGCACTTGTTGACAAGGTGAACTTCAATTTGCTTTCGGTGGCACAAATATGTGACCTTGGATTCAAATGCATATTTGGTGTTGATGATATTGAGGTTGTTAGTGTTGATGGCTCAAATTTGATATTCAAAGGATTTAGACATGACAATCTCTATCTAGTTGATTTTGATGCTAGTGAAGCTAAATTGAGTACATGCTTGATCTCTAAATCAAGCATGGGTTGGTTATGGCATAGAAGACTTGGTCATGTTGGCATGAAACAATTGAACAAGCTTGTGAAGCATGACTTAGTAAGAGGCTTGAATGGAGTTGAGTTTGAGAAGGACAAACTATGTAGTGCATGCCAAGCCGGCAAGCAAGTTGGCAACACTCATCCTAAGAAGAGCATTATGAGCACTTGCAAGCCATTTGAGTTGATGCATATGGATTTATTTGGACCAACGACATACACTAGCATTGGTGGCAACAAGTATGGATTTGTGATTGTGGATGATTTCAATAGATATACTTGGGTATTCTTTCTCAATGACAAGAGTGATACTTATTCTATCTTCAAGTCATTTCTCAAGAAAGTCTGCAATGAGTTTGATGTTACCATCAAGAAAGTGAGAAGTGATAATAGAAGTGAGTTCAAGAATACAAGAGTTGAAGAGCTATGTGTAAGTGCAATCAAGCTCTAAGTGGGTTTTGGCATTGATGACCACCGAATTAGGGGACTAATGAGATTCTGAAGATGACTTGCGAGGGGATTAAAATGTGGAGTTGGTGAACAGGTCCAAAGGTACCAAATACACTAGGCGATGGTGTTTCGGCTCGAAGGCATTTAAATTACTTTATGTTTTGAATCTTGAGTTTAGGAAATGCGTACTATTAAGAGGGATCATAGGATTCTCGGGTATATCGTGGACCAAGTGCTCTAAACATCAAATCCGGACACCACACACACAACTCAAGCGACCGGCCCGGCAACTCACCTTGTTTCACGCCTGGCTGTAATTTGGCGCGAAAGGTGCGCGCATTGGTGCGGCGATGCAGCGCCCTACGCAGCGATGCAGGCGTGTCGATCTTGGCGGTGCCACACTTATTCGTACCGTTGGGACCGTGGGGGTATAAATACCCATTCTACCCTCCCCAAGCGGTCACTGGCTAACTTTCTTCTTCCTCCCGACCAGAGCAGCCCGGGAGACCACCTCTTGCTCTCTCTCTCACCTCCATTGAAGCACCTTGAGCTCCCCACTCAATCTCTCACTTCCCACCCGGGATTCTTGAGGGAAACTTATTTTGCAAACCGATTGGAGACCGGATCTCGACTTCCCCACTCAAAAGAGCATTTGGTTCACGTTTGGCGGAACCCTAGGGTTCTTTACTCTTGGAGCTTGCTCCTAGGCGGCTAAGGCGTCGCCCTTGAGCTTGCCCCCTTCGTGTGGCAGCCTTGGGAGGTTTGTAACCTCACTCTACACAATACATTACCCCACATCTCTAGGGTTAACTCTCTAGACTTGTGAACGAGGGAAAAAGCAAGCCGGTGGGCAAGCTAAGCCTTGTGTGGCAACCTCAACAACGTGGGCGTAGCCCGACTTGTGTGTGGCTTGGTGAACCACGGGTCAAATCTTTGTGTCACCTTGTCTCATTACTTTTGTTGCATATTTGTCTTGTGAGAAAGGGCTTGACCCGATCTACTTTGTGGCAAGGTTTACGCCGGCTAGAGCTTGTGTTACGTGAGTTACTTGTGTGCGGGAACCTAGGTAAATCATCTCCAAGCAAGTGGAAGCACGCAGATTCACTTTGAGGTCACTTACGTGAAGTGACCCTTGGCGGTCCGCCCGGGGCGCTTGGCGAGTGCGCGCCCACCGCAAGAAGCGTCCATTCTCGGTTTACGTCACTCTCGGTTCTTACTTGCGGCAGTGCCGCCTTTAAGGGAGTAGTGCCGCGCCGTTGTTATCCGACGGTGCTTGAAAGTTTTAACGTAACGATTTTCGGGGGTTAAGCCTATTCACCCCCCTCTAGGCTTCCATCGATCCTACAAGTGGTATCGAGCTAGGATACTTTCGTATACGCTTCACCGCGTGAAGTATGGAGGCACCGGAGGGATCGAACCGAGGAGGCAAGTCCACCGCCGCCGTGGAAGAGCCTGGAGGCCAGCGAAGAGCTTTCTCTTTGGTACGGCTAGCGAGAGCACCATCAAGGGTGACGCTACCGATCCCGGAGAGAAAGGCCGCTAGGACAAGCGTTACCTGCGAGCCGCAAGAAGACAAGAGCGAGAAAGGAAGAAGCTAGAAGAGCAAGCTAGCTTGAAGCTCGCCGAGAAGCTCCAAAGAAAAAGAGCAAAGAAAGATGATCCGTGAGGCAAGGGCTGCTAGAAGGGCAGCTAGAGAAAAGCAAAGGCAAGAAGAAGAAGCGGAGTCAAGTGAGCTATCAAGTAGCTCGAAGATGGAGATGATGATGTCTCCTACAACAAGAAGAAGAAGAAGGAAAGCAAGAAGGAGGAGGGCAGCGTCAACAACAACAAGTTTCTTTGCCATCTCTTTCAATTATTCTTCTTATTTGACTAACCGCGACAAGAAGTCATACATCAATGTTCCCGTGGGGGAAGTTGCCCAAATTTGATGGGACCAACTATGCCAAATGGAAACACTTGATGAGGGCTTACCTTGAAGCACTTCACCCCGGTCTTTGGGAAGTTGTGTGTAGTGGATTTCAACCACCGGTGAACCCAAAGGCGCCAACAAATGAAGAGCTAGGCTGCTGCCCACATCAATGGCCAAGCTACAAGCATACTCCTAAGTGCTCTAGAAGGAAATGAGTACAATAGGGTGATGAATGTCAACATTGCCAAGAAGATTTGGGACACCTTGGTGCTTGCACATGAAGGTGTTGACAAAGTGAGGAAAGCAAAAGATTGATATGTTGAAAGCAAAGCTCAACCGGTTTGTGATCATTGCCGGAGAAGGTGCTCAAGAGATGTTTGATAGGTTGATGGTCCTCGTTGGGAAGATTAGAGGATTTGGAGATGAGGATCTTGATGACCACCACGGTTGTCAAGGTTATGCTAGAGGCCTACACACCTAGGAATCCTACCGTGGTAACCTTGATTAGAGACAAGAAGAAGTTTGAGCACTTTACACCCAATGATGTGCTTGGAAGGTTGATCACTCATGATATGCAAATGGAAGAAGCAAATGAGAGAAAGAAGCTTGGTGAGTTGCAAGCCAAGCTTGAGGGCATCAAGATCAAGGATGTTGCTCTAAAGGCATCCAAGACAAGCAAGTCATGCTCATCACACAAGACAAAAGGCAGCAAGCAAGCATCCATAAGTCAAGACAAGGAAGTGAAGAAGATGCAAGAAAATATTGATGAAATCTCTTCCTCAAGTGATGATGAAGATGATGGGGCTGATTACGAGAAGATTGATGATATGGCCCTATTCATGAAGAAGTATGGAAAGGGGATGAAGGCAAATGGCTACAAAATGGTGCAACGAAGATTCCCAAACAAAAAAAAGAGAACTTGCTTCAATTGTGGCAGCACCGAACACTTTGTTGCCGATTGTCCACATGAGAACAAGAACAACAAATACAAGAAGGACAATGGCAAAGATAAGAAGCAAGACTACAAGAGAAGGGGAAGGAACATGGGTGAAGCTCACATCGGTCATGAGTGGGACTCAACCAAAGAGACAAGTGAAGAGGAGATTCACATTGCAACATTTGCCATGCAAGAAACCTCTACACCCAAGCTCTTCAACAACATGTCGATGATGAGGATGAGGACCTTGACTCCACTCATGTTTGTCTCATGGCCAAGCATGAGAAGGTAAAAACTAAATCCAAACCCTCTCCCTCTCTTAGTGATGAATCTAGTGATCTTAGTGAAAGCTCTAGTGAAGATGAATCTAGTGATGATGAAGAATATGTTAGACTCACCAAGAACCTAGATCCCAAAACTAGAAGCTTTCTTGCTCAACTAATGGCGGATTTAGAAAGTACCAAAGCGGAGTTGGCAACTAGAGATAGTCAATTGGATAGACTTGAAAAACTCTATGTTGACAACAAGGATGCTCTTGTAGGCTGAGAGAAGTGAGGTGGGCTGCCTTGCAAAAGAGCCTAGCTAATGAGCAAGGTAACCATGCTCTCACAAAGAAGGCTATGGTATCCCTAAATGGGAAGTATTGTGACTTGCAAAGCAAGCACACCGAGCTTGAAACTCAATATAGTCTTCTTTGGGAGAGCAACTCACATCTCTCAACCACAAAAGATACTTCTACTCCCTCCACTAGTCAAGGTTGTGGAAAATGCTATAATGTTGATATGAGTGTTTATGCCACTAACCTTGCAAATATGAAAGCAATGGAGAAAGAGATCACTAGGCTCACGGCTATGATGAGAAAAGAAGGTGAAAACGGCAAAAGCCCACAGTGAGCAATAAAGTTGAGGCTCCAAAGAAGCCCAATTACATTGATGGGAGAAATCCAAGAATCAAGGATGGACTTGGACACAAACAAGGAAACAAGACCAATGGTCGAAAGATGATCAATGGTGTTGAATGTGTAAAATTCTTGAGCAAAGGCACGCGAGGTCTGAGAGACCACACACGCAGGCGGCTGGACACAAGCCAACCCGAGCTGCCTTGACGCCACACGCGGCAGATGTCGCGAGGACGAAGCGGCAGCGCGCCCCAATTAAAGGGAAGGTCACCTACACTGCCTCATTTCAGAATAGACCCAAGAAGAGGGTCCCAAAGGCTGTGAAGAAGGTCCGAAGTCGAGAAAATCTTATGCAGGCCACTCCAAGAAGCTACTTCTATCAATGGAAGGCAAAAGCAAGCAAGTTGAACTCCAATCCTTGCTTTGAAGTGAAGGCAAACAGCAAGGGGAGGTGTTTGCAAAGTACTTTGGCAGTGAAAAGAAGCTTTATAGCAACACCTCTATATGGGTTCCCAAAGTTCTTGTGACAAAGGTAAAAGGTCCCAAGAATCTTGGGGACCTAAACTTGTGAACTAAACTTGTTTTTGCGAGGCATACTCCTCCGGTGGGTCAAGTTGGGTGTTTGCAAAATTTGTACAAATCATATGACCAGGAAAAGGAGTATGTTCTCATCATATTCCCAAACCAATGATGATAGGAACAACATAAGGTTTGGAAATGATGATGTGAGAAGTGTGATCGGTCTTGGTAACGTTGCTATCACTGGCCCGAGCATAATATTTCGGATGTATTGCATGTTGATTCGTTGGGATACAACTTGTTGTCGGTCTCACAATTGTGTGAGAAAGGCTACAATTGTCTCTTTACGGATGTTGGTGTGGAAGTCTTTCGCGAGGAAGGATTCCTCTGTTGTCTTTGAGGGAGAACTCAAGAATAAGCTTTACTTAGTTGATTTCAACAAAAGTGAGGCTAAGCTTGATACTGTCTAATGGCAAAATCTAGCATGGGCTGGTTATGGCATCGCCGTCTAGCACATGTTGGCATGAGGAACTTGGCCCAAAAGCTACTTGAGAAAGACAACCACATCATTGGACTAACAAACATTGACTTTGACAAAGGCGAGGATATGTGGACCTTGCCAAGCCGGAAAGCAAGTAGGTGCACCTCACCCACCAAAAGAGCTTGATGACCACTACTCAACCCTTGGGTTGATACACATGGATCTCTTTGGGACGGTGGCCTACCTTAGCATCGGGGGTAACAAATATGGACTTGTTATTGTCGATGATTATTCCCGCTTCACTTGGGTTTTCTTTGTCTTTGATAAGTGCGGTACAAGAGAAGGTGAAGACATTCATCAAGAGGGCACAAAGAGAATTCGATCTTCTGTCAAGAGAATAAGAAGTGACAATGGGACCGAATTCAAGAACACCCAAGTTGAAGAGTATCTTGATGAAGAGGGCATCAAGCATGAATTCTCATTTGCATATACCCCTCAACAAAATGGTGTAGTAGAGAGGAAGAACCGTACACTCATAGAGATGGCAAGGACAATGCTTGATGAGTACAAGACTTGGACATCTTTTGGTGCGAAGCTATCAACACCGCTTGTCATGCCATCAACCGTCTCTATCTACACAAGAAACTCAAGAAGACTTCATATGAGCTCTTAACTTAGGTAACAAGCCAAAGGTGTCATACTTTAGGGTGTTTGGGTGCAAGTGTTTCATTTTGAACAAAAGGCCCCGAACCTCTAAGTTTGCACCTAAAGTTGATGAAGGTTTTTCTTCTTGGTTACGGATCAAATGAGCATGCCAATCGTGTTTTCAATCAAACCTTGGGTAGGGTTGAGATCACTATAGATGTGACATTTGATGAATCTAACGACTCTCAAGTAGAGCAAGTTGATCAAAGTGTTGTAGGAAAGGAGGATCCACCTTGTGAGGCAATCAAGCAACTAGCTATTGGTGACATAAGGCCGCAAGAAGATCAAGCAAATGAAGAGGAGGATCCACCGGTTGTTCTTTGCACAAGATTCGACGACATACTCAAAGACCAAGTGCGCACACACACTGCTTTGGAAATATCGGCGGCGGTCTGCGCACAAAGCGCAGCAGCGATGCCGCGCCACCCACCTCGCAAAGCAAGCGATCCACGCATCACCCATTCGGCCACTTGATCTTGCACCTATACTTGAAGCCGATGATGATTATGATGAAGATCAAGAAGAACAAGCTGAAAGGCGTTGACCACCCCGACTTCGACAAGCGGTTTCAGCGGGACCACCCGTTGACAACATCCTTTGGGAGTCTTCGAAAGGGAGTGACCACTTTCGATCTCATTTAGCTGCTTTACGCCAACATTTCTCGTTTGTTTCTTCTTTGGAACCGAGAAAGTAGATGATGCTCTCAAGGATCGGATTGGGTGTTGGCCATGCAAGAAAGAGCTCAACAACTTCAAGAGAAATGAAGTTTGGGAGTTGGTGGAAAGACCCAAGACTAACATCATTGGTACCAAGTGGGTCTTCGCAACAAGCAAGATGAAGATGGGTTGGTGACAAGAAACAAGGCAAGATTGGTGGCTCAAGGCTTCACTCAAGTAGAGGGCTTGGACTTTGATGAAACCTATGCACGGTGGCAAGACTAGAAGCAATTCGCATTCTTCTAGCCTTCGCTGCCCATCATGACTTCAAGCTGTACCAAATGGATGTCAAAAGTGCATTCCTCAATGGTCCGCTACAAGAGGAAGTATATGTTGAGCAACCACCGGTTTTGAAGACCCCAAGTTTCCCAACCCGTCTACAAGCTCCATAAGGCGCTCTATGGGCTTAAGCAAGCACCTAGAGCATGGTATGAATGCCTTAAGGAATTCTTGCTCAAACAAGGCTTTGAGATAGGCAAAGCCGATCCTACTCTCTTCACTCACAAAGTTAGCAATGATTTATTTGTATGCCAAATATATGTCGATGACATAATATTTGGTAGCACTAACAATGTGTATGTTGAGCAATTTAGTAGGACAATGACCAAGAGATTTGAGATGTCCATGATGGGTGGCTGAAGTACTTCCTCGGGTTTCAAGTCAAGCAAATGGAGGAAGGGACATTCATTAGCCAAACAAAGTACACCCACAATATGCTAAAGAAGTTTGACATGGTGAAGGCCAAGCCTATCAAAACACCAATGCCAAGCAATGGACATCTTGATCTTGATGAGGAGGGTTCAGCCGTGGACATGAAGGTATATCGCTCCATGATTGGATCCCTACTTTACCTTTGTGCATCTAGGCGGACATAATGCTTAGTGTGTGTATGTGTGCTCGTTTTCAAGCTAATCCAAAGGAATGTCACTATGTGGCTGTTAAGAGAATCTTGAGATACTTAGTACACACTCCTAACCTTGGCTTGTGGTATCCCAAGGGTTCCAAGTTCAATCTACTTGGCTATTGATTCGACTATGCCGGTTGCAAAGTAGATAGAAAAAGCACCGAGGGGACATGTCAATTCCTTGGGCGGTCCTTAGTGTCTTGGAGCTCTAAGAAGCAAAATTGTGTAGCCCTTTCCACCGCCGAGGGCGAGTATGTTGCGGCCGGCGCATGTTGTGCTCAACTACTTTGGATGAAGCAAACCTTAAAAGATTACGGATGTCATTTCACAAAGATACCTCTTCTTTGTGACAACGGAGTGCCATCAAACTCATAAATAACCCGGTAGCACACTCTAGAACAAAACACATAGACATCCGTCATCACTTCTTGAGAGACCACAAACTCAAAGGAGATATCGCATTCGCCATGTGAGCACCGAAAAGCAACTAGCCGATATCTTCACCAAGCCTCTCGATGAGTCAAGGTTTTGTGCTTTGCGTAGTGAGCTAAATATTCTCGATTCTCGTAACTTGGTTTGAATTCAAGCACACATGCAATCTGTTTGAGACACTAGATCGACATAGGAAAAGTTTGTGAAAACTTTCATATTGTGTTTCAAAAGATTTCAAATTCTAATCCGAAATTCAATGCCATAGTTACGTATTGATGAGATGTCACGGCAATGAATTTTGGTGTCTCTGTGATCAAATTTGAGGAGAAATAAGTCAAAAGTGGCAATATATAAGCGGGAGCGGTGGTGTGCGGCAATGCAGCGTGTCTGCTTTCAGCGGTGCCCGCGATGGCGATGGTGCGTCGCGGCAGCGGCGTGCAGCGCCTAGGGTTGCTGACGCCTCTGTCAGAACGTTTTTGGGCCAAATCTTTCTTCTTTCCTTTTCTACCCTGGCCCAACCGGTTTTCTCCTCTCCTCGCCCGACTTCCTCCCCCAGCGCCCACTTCTTCTTTCCGCGCGTGAGGAAAAGCGCCGCCGCCCAGCTTTGCCTGCGCCCGTCGCCGCCTCGGTTGCCGCGCGCCCCGGCGATGCCGTCTTGCGCCGCCGCTTGCCGGCCATCTTCTTCGTCTCTCGGCGGCCTGCTCCCTTCTCCCGGCGGTTTCTCTCCTTTCCCCTTCAATCAACGAGGTAAACCTAACCCTAGCCATGGATGTTTCTTGCCCGATCTATGCAATGTGTAGAAAGTGTTCATGGATTCTCTTGCTCAATGATGTATGAACCCTAGGAAAATGATTTGATTAAATGGAATCAATAGTTTTCGTGTTTGATTGATTGGATGATTTAGGGCGAGGGGCGCGGCATTGCCGTCCCCAAAATAGGACTGGCAGGTCCCTAAGCGATTCAATCATTAAATATCCCTTGAATCATCTACTCAATCAAGATGGGAAAGTTGGTGAATCCATATGTCGAAGAAATTTTCACTTTGGTTCATACCTAATAGACAATCCATGGACATTTTCGCCTATTTGTGTTTTGATCTCAGAAATTGGAATAGAAACATGAAAATGCGTCAAGTAGATGGCATAGAACTGTTTGGAAGATAAAAATAAGTGGTGCGAGCAAGGGGGGAGCGGCGGTGCAGCGTGACACCTACAGCGGGTTGAATTACTAATTTATCCGCAGCGGTGCCGTGCCTCTGCTGGCGATGCGCAGCCCCCAGTTCTTACCCCTGGACGGCTTGCTCTAACTACCTAATTTTATGTCTCAAACCTTACATTTACATATATTTGACTATTATTGACCTTCTATTCACATCAGTTTCTAATCAATATCTTTTTGGCATAGATGGACCACGGAAGTGATCCCCATGGCAAGAGAGCGAGAGGGTCAAGGTGATTGTGAAAGGCAGAGGAAGAAAGAATCGAACATGGCGGGGAGGCGGTGGTGCAGCTCGGCTCACGAGAGGAGCAGCTACAGCAAGTATGGGTACACTATTGTACTGCGGGGGAACAAGGCACTCGGACCACCCTCTAGTATTTGATAACTTGACTACATGCGGCAGGTTGAGGGTGTGTTTGAGATGACTGCACTGTCAATGACCCACCAATCCCGGTGGTGAGTTATTTGAAGAAGCAAAGGGAGGTTGCTGATGCTAGAGCTATCAATGTCTATGCGAGGAGGAGGCGGCGGGGAAGGCATTGATGAGAGGTTTTGGACGACCTTTCATTCAAACTTTTACGGCGGTCCTTCTCCACTCCACAAAGAGCAAGATCACCACGATGCACTACATTGACTTTGAGAGGATGAGAGATAGAGAGGAGGATGCATTTGATGAGGCCATAGAAGCATGTGAGAAGTTTGGTGGACAGACATCATGTCATTAGGCATGATTGGAATGAAGAGATCCTTAGTGGGTTTCATGCCACCCTCTTTGGGACAGGCCTTACGATACTATCCTTTGGATGGCCGGACGGGGAGGCACTACTGAGTGGACTTTGTCACATTCTGTCAAATACTTGGCTTTGGGGCTGATCCGCGGGGAGTACAGCGACATACATGAGATAGACCCTATTGAAGCCAAGGCCATCGAGGAATTCTTTGGGCTGATCGAGGGGATTGCTTGGCAAAAGGAAGGGGTTGAAAGACTTTTTTCTATGTGATGAACAACCTATGTAGGTGCACTTTTGATCCAAAAAGATGGAGCGGCCCTCGACATCAATGGCTATGCTAGGAACTTGCTTGCTCACTTCGGGAATGATGAGACTTTCAATGTTGGAAAGTTCATCGGAGGCGACTAGCAAATGCCATGGATGATGCTAGGAGAAATCGCCATATGCTCCCTACATTATGTTTGTGATTGAGAGGGTCTCGGGGAACATCTATCCCAAAAATTTGCTTCCACGGTCTACAACATTGAGAAGACCCATGGCTTGGATGGAGGGAAGACCGGTGGCGAGCAAGACCATCGATGGGAGGCACCTCGGTGGCGAGAGAGGACTTGGAGGAGCCATCTAGCTCTAGGCCGGGAGGCAAAGCAAGTCTAAGGGAAGATCAAGAAGTGGCTCAAGGCGATATTTGGACATTGCTCATATGCCTCTCGGCCGAGACTTATGAGCTACGCGAGGGGAGGTGAGGCGGGCCTTCAAGAGTGTTAGGGAGAAGCAAGGACTTCGGTTCCTCTGCTATCCCTAGGCCACCACCGATCACGATCTCCCGAGCTCTCGGCCACTAGTAGCTCGGATCGGGACTTGTCGAGATGCTTGGATCCATCTCTCGGCCGAGATCCCGGCTCGTCGCTCTACTCGCCGTTCTTTCGGGCCCGGTCTTTGCTATCTCGAGGGAGGCTGAGGACCTTTGCTTCTAGCGGTGGGGATGACGATGATGAGTGACTCCACTCTTCTTCTTCTCTTTTCTATGAACTTTTTGGTGCTAGGCGCCAAGGGGAGAAAAATTAGAAGAAATGAGGGGGTCAAACTTTTCGGCATACGGAGATGGTTCGAGGATGAAGCGGCCAGCAGATTTTTCAGAGTTTAGATCCTTTGAGAGTAGTTTGTTAGGTGTGAGTTCGAGAGAAACTCTATTTTATGTAATAATACCACCTATGACTTGTTACTTTGGATTTGGTCATTTGATTGCTTAAACTCATTTTTATATATCTTCTTCTTTGGTTTAGTGTTAATCTGTCATATATCTTTGTGGTTTGATGATTACATTTGTCTTTGTCTACGCCGACAGCCTTGGCGGATGCCGCACCACTGGCGCGGCAGTGCAGCGCCACATCGGCCTGAGCAGAGACAAAATTGTTGTGCTCACGGTTCTTTATCTTGTCATATGCATCACGGGTATATTTGTATGACACTATTTGAGCACCCACGGCAATCGGGGATGTAGGGGAGGTCTTCCACCACTTCTAAATGTGTGATTTGACTTACATGTCAAAATGAGAATTCAAATCTTCCACACACATTTAGGGGAGGCCTCACTACACCTAAATATGTGAAAATTGACCTCTTATGTCAATATTGAGAATTCAAATCTCACTTACATATTTGGGTGAAGGGTTCTACATCCATGATCTTCGTAATCTAAGTTTGACTTTACATCTTATGTAAGCTCTAATTTGGTTGTCATCAATCACCAAAAAGGGGAGATTGTAAGTGCAATCAAGCTCTAAGTGGGTTTTGGCATTGATGACCACGAATTAGGGGACTAATGAGATTTACGAAGATGACTTGCGAGGGATTAAAATGTGGAGTTGGTGAACAGGTCCAAAGGTACCAAATACACTAGGCGATGGTGTTTCGGCTCGAAGGCATTTAAATTACTTTATGTTTTGAATCTTGAGTTTAGGAAATGCCGTACTATTAAGAGGGATCATAGGATTCTGGGTATCACGTGGACCAAGTGCTCTAAACATCAAATCCGGACACACACACACACAACTCCAAGCGACCGACCCGGCAACTCACCTTGTTTCACGCCTGGCTTTGTCAATTGGCGGCAATGCAAATGCGCGCATTGGTCTTGGCGATGATGCGCGCCTACAGCGGCGATGCCGGCGTGTCGATGCGGCAGTGCCACACTTATTCGTACCGTTGGGACCGTGGGGGTATAAATACCCATTCTACCCCTCCCCAAGCGGTCACGGCTAACTTTCTTCTTCCTCCCGACCGAAAGCGGCCGGGGAGACCACCTCTTGCTCTCTCTCTCACCTCCATTGAAGCACCTTGAGCTCCCCACTCAATCTCTCACTTCCCCACAGGATTCTTGAGGGAAACTTGTTGCAAACTTCGATTGGAGACCGGATCTCGACTTCCCCACTCAAAAGAGCATTTGGTTCACGTTTGGCCGGAACCCTAGGGTTCTTTACTCTTGGAGCTTGCTCCTAGGCGGCTAGGCGTCGCCCTTGAGCTTGCCTCCTTCGTGTGGCAGCCTTGGGAGGTTTGTAACCTCACTCTCTGACAATACATTACCCCACATCTCTAGGGTTAACTCCTAGACTTGTGAGCGAGGGGAAAAAGCAAGCCGGTGGGCAAGCTAAGCCTTGTGTGGCAACCTCAACAACGTGGGCGTAGCCCGGCACTGTGTGGCGCGGTGAACCCGGGTCAAATCTTTGTGTCACCTTGTCTCATTACTTTTTGTTGCATATTTGTCTTGTGAGAAAGGGCTTCGACCCGATCTACTTTGTGGCAAGGTTTACGCGGCTAGAGCTTGTGTTACGTGAGTTACTTGTGTGCGGGAACCTAGGTAAATCATCTCAAGCAAGTGGAAGCACGCTAGATTCACTTTGAGGTCACTTACGGAAGCGACCGGCGATGCCGCCCGAGGGGGCCTTGGCGGTGCCGCGCCCACCAGAGAAGCGTCCATTCTCGTTTACTGTCACTCTACGGTTCTTACGCGGCGGTGCCGCCCTTTACAGGCGGTACGCGCTTGTTGTTATCGCGGTGCTTGAAAGTTTTAACAGAAGCGATTTTCGGGGTTAAGCCTATTCACCCCGCCCCTCTAAACTTCCATCAGATCCTACACTATGTGATGAATATGGCATTAGACATCAATTCTCGGCCATATACACACCACAATCCAATGGCCTAGTTGAAAGGAAGAATAGGACTCACGATAGGTGCCGCCCGATCTTCCGTGTGAGGTGCGTGGTAAATCGATTGGTGGAGAACTTCGATGTTGGCGGTCCGGCTTGAATCAACACAATTTGACCCTGCAACCGCTACACCATAGCTCCAATGGTTATCAACCAAGCACGACTTGATTGACCTCGCCAAGAAGGCTTTCCCGCAAGCGAGTCGAGAACACGAGCAAGAACAGATAAGAACGCCAATCGAATATCGCAAATGTGAATGACGAACGGAATTAATGGGATTCGAGCTCGGATCACAAAAGGACTAATCGCCACAGGTGTGAAGAACAAGAACGGGGGCCCCGGATTCGTAAGCGGAATAATCTTCACGGTTATAATGAATCAATCAAGTTTCTCGAAGGAAAACTCAAACTAAACAAAAACCCGAAAGTGACTAGCAGTGGTGGCGGCTGTGTTTATAGTCTAAGACTCGACCTAGGGTTGGGGGCGGCCAGGGTTGGGCGTCCACAACTTGGGCTTAAGGCCCGACACGATACATGGCCAAATTGGCCCAAAACAGGTGACGCAGCACCTTGTCATGGTCACACAGAATGATCCATGGGCCATCTGGAGCTGGGACCAGATCCAAAACGACGGCGTCGTCGTCCCCTTTCCATAGAGTCCAAGATCGCCCGTTTCGATATCGTATGAGGGAGTTACGACCGAAACATTGGACGGCGATGTCCGCTGAATCCGAGGGTGACGTGGCAGGTGAGTTGGAGATGAGTTGCAACTTGGGGAAGACCGCGGGCGTAGGCGTGTCCAGCGTGACCAACGTGGTGATGTCCTCATCAGACTCTCATGGACATGGCAAGATCAATGCTTAGTGAGTATGATGTGGGTCAATCTTTTAGACAAAGCAATCAATACCGCTTGCTACTACATCAACCAATTGTATTGTCACCCTATTATGAGCATGACACCCAATGAGCTATTGAATGGAAGAAAACCAAACATTGCTTACTTTAGAGTCTTTGGTTGCAAATGTTACATTTTGAAGAAAGGCACTAGATTGGGCAAGTTTGACAAGAAGTGTGATGAGGGATTCTTGCTAGGATATTCCACCACAAGCAAAGCATATAGAGTGTGGAATTCATCTAGTGGTCAACTTGAGAAAGTTCATGATGTTGAGTTTGATGAAACCAATGGGTCTCAAGATAAGGATGAAAATCTTAATGATGTTGGTGATACTCAATTGGTGGAAGCAATGAAGAACATGGACATTGGGCATATTAGGCCAACTCAAGTGATTGATGTTGATGATGACAAAGATCAAGTACTATCATCTCCAATGGGTCAAGCTAGTGGTTCTCAAGTGCAAGATCAACAAGCTAGTACATCATCTCAAGTACAAGCCACAACAAGTGATCAACCAAGTTCAAGCAATCAACTTCCAATACTCCAAAATTCAAGTGTTGCTAGAGATCACCCAATTGATCAAATTGTTGGTGACATTGCTAGTAGAGTACAAACAAGAGGAAGACTTGCGGCATTTTGTGAACACTTTGCATTTGTGTCTCAAGAAGAGCCAATGGACATTGACAAAGCCATGAAAGATGAAGAATGGGTCATTGCAATGCAAGAGGAGCTAACTAACTTTGAAAGAAATGAAGTTTGGGAGTTGGTAGAAAGGCCAAGCAACTACAATGTCATTGGAACCAAGTGGGTGTTCAAGAACAAGCAAGATCAAGATGGCATTGTAGTTACAAACAAAGCAAGACTAGTTGCACAAGGTTACACTCAAGTTGAGGGTCTTGACTTTGGAGAAACATATGCTCCGGTGGCAAGATTAGAGGCAATAAGAATTCTATTAGCCTATGCATGTGCCCATGACATCAAGCTCTATCAAATGGATGTGAAGAGTGCATTTCTCAATGGCTATATCAATGAGCTTGTCTATGTTGAGCAACCTCCCGGTTTTGAAGATTTCCACAAGCCCGACCATGTTTACAAGTTGCGTAGAAGGCATTATATGGCTTGAAGCAAGCACCTAGAGCATGGTATGAGAGGTTGAGAGACTTCCTACTCAAGAAGGGTTTCAAGATGGGAAAGGTTGATACTACTCTCTTCACCAAGAAGATTGGCAAGGATTTGTTCATCTTGCAAGTATATGTGGATGATATCATATTTGGATCAACAAATCAAGACTATTGTGAAGAGTTTGGTAAAATGATGGCAAGTGAGTTTGAAATGTCTATGCTTGGTGAACTCACATACTTTCTTGGACTTCAAATCAAACAATTGAAAAGTGGCACTTTCATAAGTCAAGGCAAGTACATTAGAGACATGATCAAGAAATTTGGCATGGAAGATGCAAAGGGCATCACTACACCAATGGGTACAAGTGGATCCTTGGATAGTGATGAAAGTGGCAATATGGTAGATCAAAGGCTTTATCGGTCTATGATTGGAAGTTTACTCTATGTGACCGCATCAACACCGGATGTCATGTTTAGTGTATGTATGTGTGCAAGATTTCAAGCCTCACCAAGAGAAAGTCATCTCAAGGCAAATAAAGAGAATTTTGAGGTATTTGAAGCATACACAAGATGTTGGCTTATGGTATCCTAAGGGGTCTAGCTTTGAACTTGTTGGATATTCGGACTCCGACTATGGTGGTTGCAAAGTCAATAGAAGAAGCACTAGTGGCATGTGTCAATTCCTTGGAAGATCTCTTGTGTCATGGTCCTCAAAGAAGCAAACAAGTGTGACACTCTCTACCGTCGGGCCGAAGCCCGAATATGTTAGTGCGGGGAGTTGTTGTTGTCAATTGCTTTGGATGAGATCAACATTGAAGGATTATGGATTTGATTTCAATCATGTGCCCTTGTATTGTGACAATGAGAGTGCTTGCAAGATGACTCAAAATCGGTGCAACATACAAGAACCAAACATATTGATATAAGGCACCATTTCATTAGAGAGCATCAACAACAAGGTGACATTGCAATCCATCCTATTGGTACCGAAGATCAACTTGCCGATATCTTTACCAAGCCACTTGATGAGAAGAGATTTTGCAAGCTAAGAAATGAATTGAACATTCTTGACTTCTCCAATATGAGTTGAATGACATATGTGACATGCCTCTCCACCGAGCCTAGCAAAGGTAAAATTGTTTGACATGTCATGCATGATATCTAAGGACTTGTTAGAACATATAGACATACAACTTGTTTCCTTAGGTTGCATTCATGGAAAAGGAATGAATTTCAATGTATGTATGCCATCACTATTGCTTTTTATGCTTGATTGATCTAGTGATGACATATGACATGCTTGTGGGCTTGCAATCTCAAAGTGTTGAATTTGGATATATTGTCAAATATGTGATTCAACATAGACATGATAACCCTTTCATGAGGAGTGAAGAAGCTTGTCTTTGGTTCAAACCGAATTATATGTTTGGCAAGCTATCCAAATTTGGCCAACTTGAAAACTAATCTTTCCAATATCAAAAGAACTTGATCAATCCTTTATGTCAATTGTTGACAAAGGGGGAGAGATTAGTGCATAAAGATTAGAAGGGGATCAATTTTTTTTTTCAAAGCACACAAGTAGGGGGAGCAAGCTCATAAGCAAATTGTTGCATTTGGTTGTGCACTAACATATGACTTGCTCTTGCACATGTATTTAAATTTTATATACATGCTTGTGTGGTGTATGCTAGTGGTAATTTGAATGATGATTGATCAACTAGCATGCTTAAGTGGTAGCTAGATATTTTGATTTCCGCTCAAAATTCAAGTACCTTGCTTATAATATGATCTCATGTGGTACTTTGAGTTTTGATGAAATATCTAGTTATCCTTGATGCTATATATGGTGAGAAAGGCGCAACTCCGATTGGTATCACGCTTCAAAGGTCCATTCTTTCACCATAGCATCATTTTGGTAACATGGCTCACTCCCAAAATTTCAGTATTCATACATATATGCAAAGCTTAGTTCCAAACTCTCGGCATACATGTAGGGGAGCTCATGCTACCAAAACCGAACTATGATGTTTGTCCAATCCTATAATCATGAGCAAAATGCTTGGACAACCATGATAGGTTCAAAAATCTTTCATCATAAAATCTTTATGCGGGTTGTCACCAATTACCAAAAAGGGGGAGATTGAAGATCTCTAGTTTGGTTTTGGATAATTGATGACATCCTAGGACTTATCTCTTGATGCTAAGTGTTTTATTAGTTGGAGATTGGTGGGTGCCAAGTATGGAGCATGGTGGTCATGGTGGATGGATCGAGGTGATCCAAAAGATGATCAAGTGCTCAACTTGGAGTGGTTTCGAGGATCAAAATGGGCTCAAGGCAAAGGTATATCCATAGGGCCATTTTGATTTTGCACTCAAGACACCATAGAGGGTGTGAGTGACTTAGGATCGATAGCGGACTATCAAGAGGGGAAAAACGGTGGAACCAGTGATCCTTATGTGCCTCTAGGTTCAAAAATCATTTGCATGTATTCTAACCTAGAGAGCTAACTCCACGCTTGGTGAAAATGTTTTTAAAATGCTAAACACACGTGCTCGAGGTGTTCTTCGACGTGTTGGCAACTTGGAACAAGTGGCGGAAGTTGAATCGAAGCGAAGAAACGATGACATTCAGCAAAATCAGCGGCGCGGACGGGGGAGGCACGTCAGAGCTTGATCTTTGCGCTACGGACGCCAGGGTTTGGACCCCGGCGCCCCGATGCCGTTTCGCGCGGGGGCTCGCCGCATGCGTGGGCGTTGAAATCTCATGTTTGGTTTTGGAAATTGATGACACACTTGTGGACTAATCCTTTGCTCTAAGTGATGACTTTGAGATAGGATTAGAAGGATGACAAGGAGCATGATGATCATGAACATGGACAATGATGGTGGACATGATGGATCGTCAAGCTCGGTGATCGGCTTGAGAGAGAAACCCGGAAGATCAAGGCAAAGGTATCTTGATAGGGTTTTCCTTTCGGTGATCAAGACACGATAGAGCGTGTGATCACATTATAGGATAGAGATAGCGACTATCAAGAGGGAATGCCGCGACAATCCTTTGGTGAAGTGCTTCTAGGTCCAATTGACTTGCATATTGCATTTAGGACATGAGAGCACTAACTTTGATCTTGCCTAACATCTCGACGTGCTAACATTGGTGATAACGTGGTCATCTTGACGTGTTGGCAACCCTTGGCAAGAGGCGAAGCAAGGTTGAAGCAAAGAGCAAAGAGAAAGATGAAGATTTCTTTGAAATCGGGGTGACCGGACGCCGCCGGGCGTCGGCCGGACGCACACACCGTGGCTCCGGTGGGGTGCGTCTCGCGCGAGAGCCCCCCGCAGGCTGGTTTTGGCGGACGCAGGGGACCGGAAGCTGGACCGGATGCTTCGGTGTCGGCCGGATCCGCGGATCGGACGCACGGAAGGAAGGGCACCGGGCCGTGGGCCCAACCCTTGTCGGTTGTGACCGGAAGCGATGGATGGACTCGCGAGCCCGGACCGGTGGTTCGGTCGGTGCGTCCATCACCCGCCAGAGAGCAAATTTTTGGAGCAACGGCTCCATTTCGAGAGGAGCCATATATATACTTGGTTTGGCTGGTTCCTTAGGCTCTCTCTTGCACATTTGAAGCTTCCAACTTGCTAGTGAGCATTTGATACTCCTCTCCACTCATCTCTCCATCCATTAACTCGAATTCTTGGTGAGATTGAGAGTGATAGAAGTGCATTGCTTGCATCGGTTGCATCTAGAGGCACTTCATCCTTGGAGAAGAAAGTGGGATTCTTGTTTTCTTGGGAATTTGCCCGGTTCCCTAGCGGCTTGGAGCAAGAGGCGGTGTTGAGCTCAAGTGGAGCTTGTTTGAGGCCACACCGGTGGTGATTGTGAGGGGTTGAGCCTTACCCCGCGGGAGGTTCGCGAAAGGCGTCACTAGTGGATTGCTCGTGGCTTGTTGGACCCTCTCTTGTGATCGTTTGCTTGAGCTCCCACCGGGGGATTTGGCATTGGCCATTAAGCTTAGCAACCGTCAAGTGAGTGTGTCACCACAGCGGGGACTAGCGTCTTGCGGCAAGCACGTGAACCTCGGTGAAAAATCATCGTGTCAACCTTGTTTGCGCTCGTTGGAGATTTCAGTTGATCACGGTGATTGGCTTCCACGTCTACACATCGACGTCGGTATATCACTCTCTACTCCACGTGTATTTACTTGTGTAGCTAGAGTAGTTTGGTAGTACTTGCTTAGCCTTGTTTAGCTCCTAGTTGTTGGTTTAGTTAGTTTGCCTTGTCCACCTAGGAGTAACTTAGCAACCTAGCTCTTGAGTGTGATTAGAGATTATAGAATTGCTAAAATTGCTAGGAGGCTTGCATAATTAGTTTGAAGCATTTGCTTTATTGCTACGCGTCTAATTTTCTAACCGCCTTGCTTAGTGTTGTTTCGTAGATTTTTTAATAGGCTATTCACCCCCTCCCTCTAGCCATTAGGACCTTTTAAGTGGTATCGGAGCCGAGGCACCGTATTTGAGTGGCTTAACATCCTACGGTGACAAGAAAATGGCTACATTCCATGTCAACAACACCAAGAAGGCGCCACCTTTCGATGGCACCAACTTTGGGCATTGAAGTTGAAAATGACCGCACACCTCAAGCAAATCAATAGAGAAGTGTGGGTTGTCACTTTAAAAAGAAGTTTGAAGTGGCAAAGCCAAATGAGCCTACCGCATTGGAAGAGAAGAAAATCTATGCAAATGATGTGGCCATGAGTGCTTTTCACGAGGCATTCAATGATAGGGTGTTTGAGCAAGTCAAGACACTCACCCTCGCCCATGATATATGGAAGAAGCTAGAAGAGTGCTATGAAGGCACCGAAGGCGTCAAGCAAGCAAAGGCATATATCAAGCTTGAGCAATTCAATAGCTTCAAGATGGAGGAAGACGAAAGTGTACCGGAGATGTTCCACCGCATGCAAGTGTTGGTGAACCATCTCAATGCACTTGGTGAAGACATCAAGGACACAACATTCAACATGAGGTTCTTGAGGTGCTTACCGGAGAGATTTGAGATGCTCAAGACGGTTTTGGTGAAGACAAACTTGAAGACCTTGACACCAAACCAATTGCTTGATGAGGTGATGACCGATGATTCATTTAGAGATGACTCAAAGAAGCAAGAGCTCATCAACAAGGCCAACAAGAAGACCAAGGATGAGGACAAGAAAGAAGACAAGAAAGGCCTAGCACTCAAAGCTAGTTCTTCATCCAAGGGCAAGAAGAAGAAGGAAGAATCAAGTGATGAAGAGGATGGCACTTCTACAAGTGGAAGTGAAGTGGATGAGCAAATGGCTCTCTTTGTGAGGAGATTGGGAAAATTTGTAAAGAAGAACTACATCTCCAAGAACAAGAAGAAGCAATCATCCAAGAAGAAGACCAAGGATGGCAAGAATGAAGGTAACATGACATGCTTTCGTTGCCATGATGATTGTCACTTGATTGCCGAGTGCCCATATGAGAGTGATGATGAGAAGGGCATCAAGAAAGCAAGAAAGAAGAATGATGCCAAGAATGAGAAGGAGAAGAAGCCCAAGAGAAAGAATGAGTCACATGTGGCTACTTGGGATAGTGAAGGCTCATCATCCTCAAGTGATGAAGAGGAGGACAAGAAGAAGAAGAAGGGACAAGCTCACCTTGCTATGCATGACAAGATCTCCCTCTTCGACACTCCCTCTTTGTGTTTCATGGCTAAGGCCACTAAGATACAATCTATCACTAATGATGATGATAATGATAGTGATAGTGATAGTGATGATGAGGAGCCAACTCATACTAGGGAGGAGTTGCAAAGCATGCTTGATGAGTGCATTGTCATGTTCAAGCAAAGTAGGAAGGAATGCAAGGGCTTGCGTAAGAAAACAAAGAGCCTTAAGCAAGAACTTGATGAGCTTCGGGCATCTTATGAGAGTCTAGAGGTAGACCATAAGAAGCTTGAGAAATCTCATTCTAAGGTAGAGAAAGCTCATTCCTCTCTACTTGATGAGCACAAGTTGTGCCTAGTTGTTGAAAATGTTGATACATGCAATGCAAGCATCATGTGTGATATCCTAGTTGATGAATCAACACCCAAGTGTGTAGCCTCCACTAGCTCTATCACTAGCATATCCATCACTAATGAAGATAATGACAACCCTATGCTTATTCATGAGAATGCTTGTTTAAAGAGGGAAGTGAAGGAGCTCAATCACACCTTGGCTAAGGCTTATGGTGGTGAGGACCGCTTGCTTATGTGCTTGGGTAGCCAAAGGGCATCCTTATACAAGGAGGGCTTAGGCTATATCCCCAAGAAAGGCAAGGCCGCCTATGTGACTCACAAAACTCGTTTTGTGAAGAGCAATGGTAGCTATTGCAAAGCTTGCAAGCAAGTTGGTCATGTGGAGCAAAAATACATGAACAAGAGGACCAATGTCTCTTCCATCAAGCTTGATCATTCTTATATGCTTGTGAAGAAGGACAATGGTGTTCGTGCTAGGTACATTGGTACACCATGGATGGGCTCAAGGAAGAAAGTCATTTAGGTACCAAAGGCCTTGGTGACTAACCTTGAAGGACCCAAAAAGGTTTGGGTACCTAAGAAGAATTGATCTCTTTTTGTAGGTCAATTACCGTGCCGGAGGAGAGCATTGGATAATGGATAGTGGGTGCACTCAACACATGACCGGGGATTCTCATATGTTCAAGTCAATTAGCATCAAAGGCATTGATGAGTATGAGTCAATCACTTTCGGCAATGACAAGAAGGGTAGTGTTTTGGGTCTTGGCAAGATTGCAATTACACAAGAGAAGACTCTATCCAAGGTGTTACTAGTGGACAATCTTGATTACAACCTCTTGTCGGTTTCTCAACTTTGTGACCTTGGCTACAAATGCATATTCACAAGCCAAGAAGTTGAAGTGGTTAGTGGTGATGGTGTCAACATGATATTCAAGGGTTTTAGATATGGTGATCTCTACCTTGTTGATTTCAACTCAAAAGAAGCCAAGTTGATGACATGTTTACTCTCAAAGGCTAGCAAAGGGTGGTTGTGGCATAGAAGGCTTGGTCATGTTGGAATGAAGCAATTGAACAAGTTGATGAAGCATGACTTAGTTAGAGGCTTGAATGATGTGAAGTTTGAGAAAGACAAACCTTGTGGAGCATGTCAAGCCGGGAAGCAACATGGCAATGCACATCCAACCAAGAGTACAATGAGTACAAGCAAGGCATTTGAGTTGCTACACATGGACTTGTTTGGGCCAACATCATACTCTAGCATTGGTGGCAACAAGTATGGTTTTGTCATAGTTGATGACTACACTAGATACACATGGGTGTTCTTTTTGCATGACAAGAATGATGTATTTGAGCTTTTCAAGACATTTGTCAAGAGGGTTCAAAATGAGTTTGAGACATCCATCAAGAAGATTAGGAGTGACAATAGAAGTGAATTCAAGAACACAAGAATTGAAGAGTTGTGTGATGAGCTTGAATTGGACATCAATTCTCACCAACCTACACTCCTCAATCCAATGGTGTAGTTGAGAGGAAGAATAGAACCTTGATTGAAATGGCAAGATCAATGCTTAGTGAGTACAATGTTAGTCATTCCTTTTGGGCCGAAGCAATCAACACGGCTTGCTATTGTAGCAACCGACTCTATTGCCATGGGATGCTTGGCAAGACACCATATGAGTTGCTCAATAGAAGAAAGCCCAACATCGGTTGCTTTAGGGTCTTTGGATGCAAATGCTACATTCTCAAGAAAGGCACTAGATTGGGCAAGTTTGACAAGAAATGTGATGAAGGGTTTCTTGTTGGATATTCAACCACAAGCAAAGCATATAGAGTGTGGAACTTGGGTAGTGGCAAACTTGAAGAAGTCCATGATGTGGAATTTGATGAAACCCAAGGCTCTCAAAATGAAGTTGAAAATCATGATGATGTGAGTGGTTCCAACTTGGAGAATGCAATGAGGACAATGGATATTGGTGACATTCGGCCAAGGCAAGTTGAAGATGATGATGACACTCCATTGCCTACCACTACAATTGAGTTTGATGCAAATGAAACAAGCACTAGTGGTACTCAAGATGAAGATCAAGAGCAACAAGCTAGTCCAACTCCCCATCCTAGTCATCAAGTGCAAGTGATGCAACCATCCAACATAGCAAGAGACCATCCAATTGATCAAATTGTCGGTGACATCAATAGTGGAGTGGTTACTAGAAGAAGATTAGCATCTTTTTGTGCTCACCATGCCTTTGTAGCACAAGAAAAACCGGAGAACATTGAAAATGCACTCAAGAAGGAAGATTGGATCAATGCCATGCATGAAGAGTTGAACAACTTCAAGAGAAATGATGTATGGGAATTGGTGGAAAGGCCAAAGGACTACAATGTGATAGGAACCAAGTGGGTCTTCAAGAACAAGCAAGATCAAGATGGAATTGTGGTTAGAAACAAGGCAAGGCTAGTAGCTCAAGGGTACACTCAAGTAGAGGGTCTTGACTTTGGAGAGACCTATGCACCGGTTGCTAGACTTGAAGCAATTAGAATCTTGCTTGCTTATGCATGTGCTCATGACATCAAGCTCTATCAAATGGATGTGAAAAGTGCATTCTTGAATGGCTTCATCAATGAGTTGGTGTATGTTGAACAACCACCGGGCTTTGAAGATGAGAAGTATCCCAACCATGTCTACAAGTTGAAGAAAGCATTGTATGGTTTGAAGCAAGCACCAAGAGCATGGTATGAGAGGTTGAGAGATTTTCTCCTCTCTAAAGGGTTCAAGATGGGCAAGGTGGACACCACTCTCTTCACCAAGAAGATTGGTAAAGACTTGTTTGTGTTGCAAATATATGTTGATGGCATTATCTTTGGGTCAACCAATCAAGAGTTTTGTGAAGAGTTTGCAAAGATGATGGCCAATGAGTTTGAGATGTCAATGCTTGGAGAGCTCACATTCTTCCTTGGACTCCAAATCAAGCAATTTAAGAATGGCACATTCATTAGTCAAGGCAAGTACATCAAAGACATGATCAAGAAGTTTGATCTACAAGATGCCAAGTCAATGTCCACACCAATGGCAACCAATGGAAGCCTAGACCCCGATCCAAGTGGCAACATGGTTGAATCAAAAGAAGTATCGGTCCATGATTGGAAGTTTGCTCTATGCAACCGCATCAAGACCAGGACATAGCATTTAGTGTGGGCATGTGTGCTAGATATCAATCCGATCCAAGAGAAAGTCACCTCAAGGCAACAAAGAGAATTGTGAGGTACTTGAAGGGCACACAAGATGTTGGACTATGGTATCCAAAGGGATCCAAGTTTGATTTGATTGGATATTCGGATTCCGACTATGGAGGGTGCAAGATCAATAGAATGAGCACAAGTGGCACATGTCAATTCCTTAGAAGGTCACTAGTATCATGGTCTTCAAAGAAGCAAAATAGTGTTGCTCTTTCGACCGAAGCCGAAAACATTAGTGCGGGAAGTTGTTGCACTCAATTGCTTTGGATGAGGTCAACATTGAAGGATTTTGGATTCCAATTTGACAAAGTCCCATTGTATTGTGACAATGAAAGTGCAAGGAAGATGACCCAAAATCCGGTTCAACATCCAAGAACAAAGCACATTGATATAAGGCACCACTTCATAAGAGATCATCAACAAAAGGGTGACATTTGTATCATGGGCATTGGCAATCAAGATCAACTAGCCGACATATTCACCAAGCCACTTGATGAGAAGAGGTTTTGCATGCTAAAGGGAGAATTGAACATTATTGACTTCTCCAACTTGAGTTGATGCACCCCACTTATATGCCATGCCTCTCCTTCGACAAAACCCAAGGTAAAAGTTGGTTGTCATGGCATTCATATATAGCTAAGGACTTGTTATTGCATCTAGACATCATGCATGCTTAATATGTTTATTCATGGAAAATCAAATGATTTCAATGTATGTGTGGCACCACTATTGCTTTGAATGGTTTTATGATCTAGTGGTGGCATATGACATGTTTATGTGCTTGCAATCCTAGTGTCAACTCTAGAAAATGCGCTATTGATGTGAATTCTAACATGGTGAAAGATAACCCTTGTGTATATGAGGTGTGAAAAAGCTTGTCCTTGGTTCAAACTTGAATACATGGAAAGGCAAGTGATCTAGATGAGACCACATGTGATACTTTGATTGACTTGATTTCTCTCATTTACACCTTTTGGTGATTGTTGACAAAGGGGGAGAAATAAGTCACAAAGATGTTGGAAAGATCACACAAATAGGGGAGCAAGCTCATAGACTATTTGTGCATTTGTATGTGCATGATCATAATGTATTGTTGCATTGGTAATCTAAATTCAATATACATGATTGCTTGGTGTATGCTAGTTTTTTGAAAATTGATTGGTGTATTGACCAACTAGCATGCATAGGATGTATCTAGACAAAGCTCACATTTTAGCCTATAATGTTGATCTCATGGGGTATGTTGAGTTTTGATGATTGTCTAGTTACATGATGCTAAGGACTCGATGGTTTCACGCTTCAAAGGTCCAATTTCTAGAACCTTAGCATCTCTTTTGGTATTAGTATCTCTCCCCAAGATTTTCTATCCATACATATGTGCCAACTTGATCCAAACACATGGAAGCACATATGTAGGGGAGCTACTACTACCAAAAACCGAACCTTGAAATGTTTGTCCATTACTTGATTCATGATCAAAATGCTATGGGCAAGCAATTCAAGTTCAATTGAATTTATTTCTTATCTTTGTGAGTTTGGTTGTCATCAATTACCAAAAAGGGGAGATTGAAATCTCATGTTTGGTTTTGGAAATTGATGACACACTTGTGGACTAATCCTTTGCTCTAAGTGATGACTTTGAGATAGGATTAGAAGGATGACAAGGAGCATGATGATCATGAACATGGACAATGATGGTGGACATGATGGATCGTCAAGCTCGGTGATCGGCTTGAGAGAAACCCGGAAGATCAAGGCAAAGGTATCTTGATAGGGTTTTCCTTTCGGTGATCAAGACACGATAGAGCGTGTGATCACATTATAGGATAGATAGCCGACTATCAAGAGGGAATGCCGCGACAATCCTTTGGTGAAGTGCTTCTAGGTCCAATTGACTTGCATATTGCATTTAGGACATGAGAGCACTAACTTCGATCTTGCCTAACATCTCGACGTGCTAACATTGGTGATAACGTGGTCATCTTGACGTGTTGGCAACCCATGGCAAGAGGCGAAGCAAGGTTGAAGCAAAGAGCAAAGAGAAAGATGAAGATTTGCTGAAATCGGGGCGACCGGACGCTTTCGGGCGTCGACCGACGCACACACCGGTGGCTCCGGTGGGTGCGTCTGGCAGAGAGCCCTGCAGGCTAGTTTTGGCCGGACGCAGGGACCGGAAGCTGGACCGGACGCTTCCGGTGTCGACCGGATCCGCTGATCGGACGCACGAAGGAAGGGCGCCCATTTGTGGGCCCAACCCTTGTCGGTTGTGGCCGGGAAGCGTGACCGGACTCATGACCGACCGGGCTGGTGGTTCCGGTCGGTGCGTCCGGTCACCCCGCAGAGAGAGCAAATTTTTGGAGCAACGGCTCCATTTCGAGAGGAGCCATATATATACTTGGTTGGCCGGTTCCTTAGGCTCTCTCTTGCACATTTGAAGCTTCCAACTTGCTAGTGAGCATTTGATACTCCTCTCCACTCATCTCTCCATCCATTAACTCGAATTCTTGGTGAGATTGAGAGTGATAGAAGTGCATTGCTTGCATCGGTTGCATCTAGAGGCACTTCATCCTTGGAGAAGAAGCGGGATTCTTGTTTTCTTGGGAATTTGCCCTGGTTCCCTAGCGGCTTGGAGCAAGAGGCGGTGTTGAGCTCAAGTGGAGCTTGTTTGAGGCCACACCGGTGGTGATTGTGAGGGGTTGAGCCTTACCCCCGCGGGAGGTTCGCGAAAAAGGCGTCACTAGTGGATTGCTCGTGGGCTTGTTGGACCCTCTCTTGTGATCGTTTGCTTGAGCTCCCACCGGGGATTTGGCATTGGCCATTGCTTAGCAACCGTCAAGTGAGTGTGTCGCCACAACGAGGGGACTAGCGTGCCGGCAAGCACGTGAACCTCGGTGAAAAATCATCGTGTCAACCTTGTTGCGCCGTTGGAGATTTCTAGTTGATCACGGTGATTGGCTTCCACCTCTACACATCGACGTCGGTATATCACTCTCTACTCCACGTGTATTTACTTGTGTAGCTAGAGTAGTTTGGTAGTACTTGCTTAGCCTTGTTTAGCTCCTAGTTGTTGGTTTAGTTAGTTTGCCTTGTCCACCTAGGAGTAACTTAGCAACCTAGCTCTTGAGTGTGATTAGAGATTATAGAATTGCTAAAATTGCTAGGAGGCTTGCATAATTAGTTTGAAGCATTTGCTTTATTGCTACGCCCGTCTAATTTTCTAACCGCCTTGCTTAGTGTTGTTCGTAGATTTTTTAATAGGCTATTCACCCCCTCTAGCCATTAGGACCCAGCGGCGTCGCGCGATGCCGCGACAGATGCGCCCGACGCGCGCCGGACGACGCAGATCCCAGTGAGCCCTACGCGAGGGCTTCGCGTCGGGCCGACGCAAAGACCGGACGCCGCGAACGCCATGTGTAACTCATCGCCGGATGCTCGTCGGACGCCAACGGCCGCCTGGTTTTTGAAGACGATAACGGCGCCCGACGCGGCGTAATCGGCGGTCCCGTTTTTGGCGCGTCCGACGCAAATGCGTAAAATTGAGTTTGCCCTCCAACGGCTCTATTTCGTGGGTGTCTCTATAAATAAGGTGTTGGCCGGGCATTGTGAGGTCTCTTGGTCATTTTCATCAATCCTAACACCTTGTGAGCTGAGCCAACTCTCTCCTACTCTCTCCCATTGCTTGTGGGCAAACTCTTGAGAGTTTGAAGAGATTCAAGTGCATTGCTTTGCTTGTTTGCATTTAGAGACACTTGAGGGTCATCGTGGTCGCCGGTTTTCTTGTTGCTCTTGGAGAGCACCACTCCTAGCCCGGCTCGGTGATTGGTGGAGGCTTTGGGAAGAGACGGTGATTGTTCTTGCCCACCTCCGGTTGATTTGTGAGGGGTTTGTGATCTTCCCCGGCGGAGAGCCAAAATTGATACTCTAGTACATTGCTCGTGCCATTGAGTTACCCCTCATTTGCTTGGGTGCAAGTAGCCTAGTGATTGGCTAGAGTGAGCTCCACCTTGACCCACACGTGAGACGGTCGGCACAACGGAGACTTAGCTTGAGGGTGTTCAAGTGAACTTCGGGTTAAAAAATCTTGTGTCTCTCATTGTGTGATTGATTGTCTCCCGGTGATTGGCTTCATCTTATATACATTGTGATATCTTCTCTCGGTGATTGGGTGACTTACCTCTACATGTCGGTATAACACCTTTTCTCTACCTTGCATTACTTAGTTTATTTATCTTGTGCTTGTGTAGAGCTAGTTGCTTAGTTTACTAGTGTAATTAGCTTGTTCACTTAGTTGCAGAAGTAGTGACATAGCAACTTGTGTGAATTAGAGACCATAGCAGCTAGAATTGTTGATAGGAGGCTTGCCGACAAGTAGAGCTAGAGCAAATGCTTTTATCGCCATTTGTTGTTCTAACAAATTGTTCTAGTGCTTTGTAGAAATTTTTATTAGGCTATTCACCCCCCCTCTAGCCATTTAGGACCTTTCACAAGGCAGTCGCCATAGCCGCCACCACCGCCACCAGCGTCGGCCACCTCCACCCCGGCAAAGGCGCTGTCACCTCCTCGAACGAGGTCTCCAACGCCTCCCCCCATGACAAAGGCTACTAACAAGAAGAGAACCTCAGCACAAACAAACAAGTCATCGGCCCCACCGGCGAAGAAACCCCGTGCGAGTAAACCTAGGCCGATTCCCCAAAGGTTACGTGGTGAAATGAATGATGAGGAATTAGAAGCGTCGGTTTGGGAAAATGTGAGGAAAATCTTGGCAGCACCGAACCCGAAGAAGGTGGCAGCACAGGCGGCGGCGGAAGCTGCCAAACCGTTCTACCTACCTCCAAGGGTGCTAAGACGAAGGTGAGCGCCAAGGACAAAGAGGTGAGGGACTCACGTAAGCCCTCGCCACTTTTGGACTTTGTCCGCACTCTACACAAGGAAGTTGATCCAAAGTGGAAAAGGAAGAGTAAAAGTGTTCCACAACTTGAGAAACATCGCCGCGACCGCTTCCCCCACTAGTTACCAATCAATATGGTTCAAACACAGGGTACCTGAAGTTTCGGGCTGGTGCAATTGATTAATTTCGACCAGCTTATGGATTACTATGTTAGCGCTGGTATGGACATGAGCGAGTGGTCTTTGAAAACTGCGGAGGTAGTTGACAAATGGAGGAATTATCAGTGGAGCCGAGTCTATGGGATCCCGAGAAATATCCTGCCCTAGGTACTCAAATGTTTGCACTAAACAACAAGTACCTCGAGGCGTGTCGTCGTCGGAGAGAGAGAGGATTTAATGTTAGAATTAGAGACCAATGGGGAAGGGGCGATGACGTGATGTGGGTTGAATTTTCCGAATTGCACCAACTATTCTACGGGACTCCTCGACAAAACCATCCTTAGCTTACATATGTATGTGTCTAATATCATCCTCTCTCTCACTATATATGTAGACTTCTGATTCAACAGATTGCGAATCAGGGGGGCGTACTCATATTGGATTCATTGATTCGCATATCGTGTTCAAAAACCCAAACACAATAAAAGGTTTGAAAGCGCATACGAGAGGACAATATCAAGATGTTCCTCGAGATGCACCGCAACAAGAGGGTAGTAATGTTCCCCTACAACTTCAAGTGAGTGTTCATAACATCGACGATCATGTGCTTCGTAATTACTTTTCTTTCTAGCTCGACCATTTGTACATATATACATGACTGCGTATGCGTACATGCAGTGGCCACTGGATATTGATTTACATCGAGCCGCAAAAAAGTCTTCTCACAGTCTTTGACTCGCTGAGATGGGACCGATCAACATACCAAGACATGCTCAATATAATTCAAGGGTAATTGCAGTCCCTTCGACAATTATATATATACACAATATTTCAGTCTCTCTGCATATGCAATAATTAATGGTCTAAGTATTTTTATTTTATTGGGCAGGGTTTGGGCAGAAATGGTTCAGAAACATAATATGACCGATTGTCAACCGCAACTGAATGTATTAATATTCCCAGTAAGTACTATATGGTTACCTTAATTCAATTCCCTATACTGCTTCATATATATGACGAATTACTCTTTTTTTCTCGTAAAGTAGGGTCTCACGGCAGCCACCAGGGGAGCAATCAATGTGGATTATATTGTTGCGAGAACATCAAGATCTTTTGTACAGATTACGCAGAGAATGAAAGGATACGTATATACATCAAACTCATTTGTTATTAACGTTGATATTTGTATAACTAATCATATCATATATATATGTATACTAATACTTTTTATTTAACTTGAATTGAAGACAATAAAGTTGATGGCGCAAACCTTAGAAGAAAAAGCATCTAGAAGCCATGCAAGAGAGCATTGCCGAATTTATTAATTCCAGGTCCTAGAGCCCGTCGGCGAGTTCTCTGCAACCCGAAGACAAATGGGTGCCAAAGCAGTAGTGATGACACCTTAATATGTAATCGGGACATGAAATATATGTGTACATGAGGAATTATATATGTGTAATACATGTGTACATTAATTATATTTGTGTAATATATGTACATTAATTATTAGTTAATATATGTGTATATTACTTATATGTGTAATTTGAAATAAAAACAAATCATTAATTAAATGAAATAAAAATCATGAATTAATTAAAACCAAAACAAATAAGAAATTGAAATAAAATCAGGAATTGAAATGAAAAGAAAACAAGAAAGAAAATAAAAGGAATAAAGCCCTACCTCTATTCCCGGTCCAAAACTTCTATTCCCCAACTTCGTACTCCGGTTGCATAACCGGAGTAGAGGGGGTTTGAGACCGGGAATAAACCCCCCTCGTGTACTAGTGTGCTTACAATACAACTATGATCCAGTGTCATTATACTCGCTTCACTAGTCAATGGTGACCCACGAGCATATGCCTCAACTATCGTAGTGCAATCAACAAGGGAAAGTCAACCAAAGCCTGAAGCTCATGGCGACAGTATAGGTTCAACGGAACTGGGACAATGATGACTATGGCGAAGTGGGATCATACACTACTACAAAAATATTCATCACTGCCGGTTTGTAACCCCCGTCACCGTCGGTTTTCGCCCCTCGTCAGTGCAAGCAGGCGGTGACAATCATGGTCCACACACTAGTTAGAAATCGGTGCTGATAATAGGATACGAACTCGCCGTGATAATCATTCGTGCATGCGATCTGTGGCCTCAAGCGTGGCTCCTCTAACCACTCCAACAATGCGACCTGTGGCTTCATCCATAGCTCCTCTATGATTAACCTCTGATGTTTATCTTAATCGAATGACTAATGATGCATGTCTGTGTTATCTCAGCGCCGAATTAGATTCATTTTAAGATGTCAATACGAGATTAGACTTTAATCAGATCCGATCTGAGTTTATGTTCATGATTAGACTAAGTTCATGGTTAGGGTTTTCTAATTAATCGCAATTAGTCTCGGTTTATGCCAATTTTCAGAAATTAGTAAACTTTCCTTAATTTGAAGACTCATTAAGGGCATGTTCGGTTGCATGCAAGGGATTAATTCCCTTTGGAACTAATCCACCCCAGTTCTAGGCATGAAGATTACTAAGGTGCACGAAACATTCGGGATTCATTCCACTTCACATAGTCTCTGCACGCATGTTTGCATGCGGCATCCAAAAGGATTCGTTCCCGGACTCTAGTGGCCAGGATTGATTCCAAGCAAAGTGAGGGGTTTTTGCTACGTGTAGATCCTCAAATAGCTATGAGTGTACACATTTTAATAAAGAACCGGGATTGAATCCAGGTGTCGGGACCTTGATAAGCGGAACTATTTCTGGCTTCAAACCAAAGCTAACCGAGCGAGCCCTAAGCATTAAGAAGGACAGGATTGGGCAAATCCCGAGCAAAGACCCAAAAACCCCCAAATCGGGAACCCTAACCCTAAGATTCAGATTTTTGTTATTAAGATTACGATTGAGATAAGATCGAGGGCTCATCTGTGCGGTTCGTATCCGGAATCAAGGTTGGGTTGCCGCTGCCCATAAGCGTGGTCCATACCTGAATCAAGGTCGGGTTGCAACCAGCGGACGGCCGCACCAGCGATAGGAGCGCGTGGCTCGTACCGGCATTTGGCCGTGTCGCCATCGCGGCTTCGCCGGGTCGCGCTGAGCGAGAGGACGCCCACACCGCGTGTGTGCGCGCGCCGTGGCGCCGACGAGCGGATCATGGCGGGGGGGCCGCCGGCTGGAGCTGCTGCCGTGCGTTGGGCCATCGCCTCAGCAACCGCTACGCCGGTCGCGAAACCGCCGCCCGCGTCGCGATCCTGCGGCTATTGCCGATGGCGGATTCATCGCCGCTTGGGCACCCGAGTGCGCATGCGACCGCGTAGTTGAGGACACGCACCTCCACCACGCATGCTGGCTGAGCCACTTTTGGAGCCGCCGCCATGGCACATCGTGCTCCTTCCAGTGCCGGCCCTATGATTTTGAGGGTCTTGTGGCGAACTCATCGCAACGGCCCCTCTAGAATATATATCTAAATCTTAAAATATATATAACCATTATTTTTTTCTTTTTTTTAGCGGAGCCACTAAATTTTCTTACAAAGTGAAAACAAATGCAGTAAATTTTCTTCCTAAGTATGTATCATCGTCATTGGCATCAACTTGTTCACTTAAATTATCATTAACATGTTGCTTCCCTTGTTCTTCAATATCAAGTGCATCTATACAATTATCATCAAACTTAGACACCGCTGAAAAAACTCATGTATGGCACCTTTTGAGATTTAATATTATTTTTTGAAACCAATAAGATTCAATAAATTGATCTTTTAGCTTTTTCCGTTTTCTTTTCTAAGACCCGAAATGTTTATTTTATTAGGTAAGATTCTAAGATCCTAACACCTAAATTAGAAGAAATACACAGCTATATGAGGACCTGGTACTAGAAGTCCGAAATTGTTGGATATTAAAATGATCAAGGAAAAAATGAGACCCAGGGGGCCTGCTCGGACGATGAAGTGATGATTGGCTTTCACTGATCGCTGATCGGTTAGGGCTTGAATCCTAATCGCGGTGACACCGCGTTGGCGTTCCCGTGCTTAGTGCGCCGCGCTGTTGATCGGTTCCGCGTCTTAGCCAGCAGCGATCGAGTCGAGTCTGGCGTCGCTCCGTGCCTCCGTCACGTCACTCCGCGATGAATCCGTGCGTGTGCGTGTGCGTGTGCATGACTCTGCAATGAGTCCATGCTGGCGACTAGGGCTTGGGCCCCTCCTCGGATTGGGCCCTCGGCCGTCGCACACCCTGCCCTCCCCATAGGGCCGGCCCTGGCTCCTTCCGAAGCCACGCCGCCTGCTGGTGGTGCCTCTGCTCTAGCATCAGGGCACCCGGGGCCGAGCTCAACGGAGCCGCGCGCGGCTCTGCCGCACGCGCGCACCGGCAAGCCAAGCGCCGCGGAACCACGCTGCCAGTCGCATTCCTCTCTCTGCCTGCTGCGGAGTAAGCTGAGTAAGAGCAACTCCAAGAGACTAGTTAATTTTGGCTATTGAAAAGTAAAGAAAATGACTCTCCAAATCAATTTAGCTACTCGATATTTTTACTTGCTGCAACAAACTCTCTAAAACATGTCTTGTATTTTTTTTAACATGCCAAATATGCGTCCGTGCATGTTTATACATACACTAGTTTGGCTGTTCGATCGCAGGAACGGGCGGTTGAGCATGCGGATAGGCCAAAAGCATGCAGGAAAGGGATTCACGGGGTCTTGGCGAGCGAGGCCTGCTCGCTTTATATGACGAGCGAAGAAGGAGCAATAGCGAGAGGCTAAGCGAGAGGCTATCTTTAGAGAGCAGCATGGAGAGTCTGTTGGAGGCTTATTTTTACACAAAATTCTCCAAATTAGAATACATCATACATAATAGAGAGTCTCTTGGAGATGCTCTAAGGAGTTAGTGGAGATTTATTTGCTTTTTGCGGCTGCGTGCGTGAACCAGCGAGGTAAAAGGAGTATGTGGTTCAGATGAATCTTGGCCATCCATTTAGATCAACGGCAGCCATCGATGGTCCATTAGGGTTTTTCCTTTTGGGCCGTTATTGGACTTCAGGGTCAAGCCGCATGGGCATTAGCAGGCCACGTAAGGCCAATTTTAAGTTTCTCAGAAATTGAGTTTTCTAATTCCAGAACATAAGCTTCATTTTATTATTTAATTCTCAGCGCACCAATATAAGCTCTTCAGGTAAGTTTTGAGCATTTTAATTAAGACTTGACTAAGTTCATGTCAATTTCCATTATTCATAAATTTAGTTTATATTAATTTGCTCATTGAGATTTATGAGTTGCCCAACGTGTTGAGTAATTATGGATATTAAGTTTTAGCCAGGTTTTTATACCATGAGCTGATTGGATAAACCTTCATTGTCTATTAAGGTAACAGTTGAGATCGTTTCGGCCACTAAAGTTTTATTAAGTTTTAAGGGGAGAGCTGTCTAGGTAAAACTAAGTTTTATTTAAGAATATAAGTTTTCTCGGCTATTTATTTTGAGTGCATTATTTAAGTAATTCAATTGAGTTTTGAGTTTTAATGCCCTATTTTTTTGTTTAGTTTTAGCTCAGGTTTATTATCAGCGACTTAACTATTACTTTAAGTATACAAGATTAATGTTGTTGTAATATTTTGTCTTCCCACTTCATATTAGTTTAAGTATCTTTTTATTTAGTAATATTTAAGTTATTTTCAGCATGTTTTTGGGAATATGTTGCTGAGAATGTTTAAGAAACTTTTCTTTAGTGCAATTTACTCAGTTATTTTTTATGAACTATTTGAACAAGCTCTAAGACTGAGTTTTAATATTAGTTCTGACATTAAATATTATACTTTTATGAGCATTTTATGTTTTAGTTGATGCCCTAAGATTATGTTTTGCATGAATTTCCATTCAATTTTAAGTTTTTCATATATATAAATATATACACCATTTGTATAATAAGATGGTCTCTGGTTATCTGCCGGCTGCCCAGTCCTTCGGAGGTGCTCATAGGGGTAGGGTTTTGCGTGCGTGTGTTCATAGGGGTGAGTGTGCGTGCGTGTTGTGAGAGTGTCTGCGTTGTACTTGTGTCATTCTCAAAAAAAAAAAAAAATGGACCCAACGAGAAGTTTAATTGGAGATTACTCATAATTAATTTCTAACCAACGTTGATTTTAATTATGAGTTATTAAGATGGATTTATTTTGTTTTTTCCCAACGGTGATGCAAACTAAAGTCCTTAAGTATGTTGTTAATCTTGACCAATGTTGTTTTAACTTAATGCTTTTAAGTACATCTTATATACAAGTTACTAATTGAGACATTATTTTGCTTCAAATTTTCAAGTAAATGATGCAGACTATTTAAGTAAAATAGAACCCCTAAGTAGCACTAATTTTCCTACTTGGAATAATCAGGTGCTTGCCATTCTCAAGGAGCTGGACCTTGATTATGTGCTTTATGAGGAAAAAAACGATGTGCTCCTTCTTCTATTTCGTGTATTATGCGAGAGAGGATGAAGGAGTACATCCCAAAATTAAAAATGGCAGAAATCCGATTGGATTGCCAAAATGGTCATACAATGGTCGCTCTCAGTAAATATGATCAGTAGGTTCCTTTGTAATGAATGGAACATGAAATTAAGTGCAAAGGGAGCTTCACAACTCCATAAGAGCACACTTTAGAAAGATTTTCCTTTATGGTAAGTTACTCAATTCCCGTTGTGATGGGATAAGTGGTCTGGGTAACCACGTTAAGGGCTTGTTTGATATGGCTTATGAATTAACGATGAGTTTATGGTAAAGTGCCTTATGAGCTCCATGCCAGAAAACCATAACAAACATGCTCAAAATGGTAAGTTTCAGTAGTCTGCAAATTTTGCGAGTTACCAAATTGATGATAAGTGTAAGAATGGCTTGAAAAGACAGGAAATTTAAGATGACTCATAAGTTTTGCTTAAGATATTTCCCCAACATATGGTGGGTTAACTAAGGTGCAATAATGCACATCTTAATTTTCTCCCTAGGTCCTGCCAAACCTAAGAAATAAGGGGAGACAGGGGAACAAAGTCTAAGGAGCCATTGATGGAATAAAGATGAAGTCGAGCCTTGGAGCTTTGCATTTAGATCAGTTATAAATTTAGTCCGTAATGTTGCTTAAGTAATCTTAGTTTGAGATGTTTGCTTGTATTTTGAACAAATCTTCTTGAATTTGGAGTTTATGAATACTTCAAAATTATTCCATTATGATTTATCTTATTGGCAAAGAGATTTATTATTGTGATGAGTTTCCTTATATATATTTTATTTTTAAGTTATTCATTAGTCACATGATGAGACCTTGTCGAAATTGTGTCACTACAATTAAGCCACATTTCAAAGGGGAGAATGGAATGTCTCATTAGGAAAGAGATACTCTGTTCAAATAAGATTATAAAGCACGGGGTTACTCTATTCAAATAAGATTATAAAGCATGGGACTTGATAAAATAAACAAAAAAATCATACTTATTTTGTCCCTTAGCCCAACATTAGTCTCTAATTAAAGTATGGTTTGTTTTCACTATTTTCGGCCAAAGCTGATTAGTGTTTGCACATCCATCAATTTCTTGTTCTAGTTTATTCGACCAACGCTGATTGGACTAGTTCATGGAGCCTGTTTTGGAGACTTATACGTCTTATGTTTGTCATTCTCGCCAACGCTGATTGATGAATATTTGAGCATAATAGTTTTACTGGGCAAAACCTTTGCAAGACATAAGTATAGTCAAGCTAAGGATAAGAAATAAGTTTCTGAGCAAATGAGTTGTCCCCACTTGGCACTCTGATTATGTTACTAGAGAACATAGAAATCAGTGGGAGCAATGTCCAAGGGACTAGCGTTTTTCTTTTGCCATAGCTATTTCACTAAGTTAAGATAAGATGAGTGTGTTACTAGAGAATGCGAAAATCGGTGGGAGCTCACAAAGGAGGAAGATTAAATCTTGGAGAGGTACAAAGTAAGTTTTTGTACCAATGATTCAAGAAGACATAAGTGTCTCGGTTTGTGCCATAAGTCATTAGTATGGCTCCATTACTACAAATTCTGTTGAGGATTTTCAAGAGTCAATGTACCACAACAAGTTATATGTAGCAATCCATCAGTTGATAATTAGGCACATAAGTAAACCTCTATTGTTATTAAACTATGAGGAAATATGTTATTCTAAACTAAGTAATTTTATGAGTTTAATGAGTCCATAAGTATAAAGTGTGGGTGTTACTAAGTTTCCTAATGAAGTCATACCAAGTAGGCTATGAGGGTCTACAAATTTTAAGTGTGACTTCAAAGGGAGTTTGAAAGATTTAAACTAAAGCTTAAAGCCCACTATGGTTTGGAATTTCATTAAGTGGGCAATTATGTTTATAAGAAAAAGGTGGAAAAGTTTATTGTCCCAATACTCTACATGGGTGAAGTTAAGTTAATAAGTGGCAATAAAGAAATGTCACATGAGAGTTTTTTCTACTCACCCAAAATTTTTATTATGCTTTGGTGAAGTCTCTAAGTTTTTGGCTATTAAGACACCAATACAGGACCAAATGAGTATTAGGATTATCATGAAAAGCATATCAAATGAATGCATAAGTGATAGAATTTGAATAAGTATTGCCACGCCTGTCTATTAACATAGTGTTGGTGTGGCCCCCGGGCGTGCCACCGGTAGGACGAAACACCGAACGAAACTAGAAATGACTCACAAAGGTGAAAACGAAACCAAAGCACTCTTTCTATTGATTTCACTCTGTCTTTTACAACGCCCCTCGGGGCCTATTTATAGTCCGTAGACTCTTACAATTCCTCTTATGCCCCTCTACCTACCCCTGGATTCCTCGAGCTCCTCGCCGATGGCGGGGGTAGAGTGGTCCTTCCCCGCCTTGTGATCCTACCAACCCCGCCGGGTCCATTCGTCACCGGATCACGAAACACCGCAAGATAAGGGACGGGTTGCGGCCCGAAGCGAAGCTCATCGGGCCCTGCTGCGAAGAGTTTCACTTTCGCTCTGAGGGGACGAAACACCCCCCGCTTTGGGTGGATGAACATCCACCACGCGTGGAGGTGAAAGCGGGCACATTCGGGTCCTATGGGCCGGATGTTATCGCCCAGCCCTCATCCACCTCACGCGTGGAGGTGAAAGCGTGAGCACATTCGGTCCTATGGGCCGGATGTTCGCTTTCGCCACCACGAGGAGGATGGCCGCTGAACACCTAACTTCGCCAGCGGGGGACCGGACCTCGTCCGTGGTCCGCTGGATGTCTCGACTTTCGTCCCAGGAGGACAAAACTCGGAGGCTCGGGCGTCCCCGCTTCGGCCCCCGGTCGGAAGTCCCGGCTTTCGGTCTTGGGTGGTCGAAACTCCGAGGCTCGGGCACCGTGGACGAAAACTCGAGGCTCGGGCCTCTCGCACTCGGCCCGCGGTCTCGAATTCATAAGGTCCTTGGGGACCAAAACCCGCCGCTTCGGGCCGCATTGAGCCGAACGCGGTACCGCCGAGCCACCTCCGGCCTTAGTCTCCTCTTGCTTTCTTTAGGGGCCGAAAGTATGGGGTGGCTGTGGTCTGGCTTCCCCCAACGGTAGCCCCTCGAGGCCAAGGGTCGGAGGTTTCGGCCGCCCTTTGGTCGACCATTCGGTCCCCTTAAGAAACCCCTCTCAGCGCTGGAGCCAAATGTCTCTTGTTGTATTTGCCTTTATTATTTTTACACTTATGCCTCTCTTCTTGCTTTTTGTTATTTATTATTTATATTTTATTTGTTATGATTTTCCTATATTCCGCCCGGGAGGCTCAAAGAAACGATTCGGATGCGAGACGAACCGATGGCTGCCTCGACGCGCGTGACCTTAATTGTCCGGCGGGACGATTCCTCGGGCCGCGCGTCCCCCTTCCCCTATATAAAGGGTCCGGCGTGGGATGAGGTCGACCCCGGCTCATTCGCCTTCCAACAAGACTCGCCTCCTTGCGGTTTTTTGCGCACTTGGCTTTCGGTTCTCACGGAGCTTTCAGCCTCCGAGGGATTCGGCTCGGGCGTTAGATCTTCGGTAAAGGTTTCCCTTCTCTAGTCCTTTCCTATTCGGTTGTGTTGGGCGCCCATTTTTTTATTTTTGGTTCTTTCCGTTTTTCGTTTACGTACTTTAGGTTTCATTGATTCGGTAGAATGTCGGATCCTATTGCTTCGGGGTCCGGCTCTTCGACGAAAGGTTCTGGATCCTCTTCAAGCAGTTCGTCAAGTTCGGATTCGTCTGTGAGCGGTTCCGTTGGGCAGCGTCCACTCTTAAGCGCCCAGCCACACTTATATTCCAGTGGACGGCGAGGCGGGACCCGAATCTAACGCTCCCACAGCGCCACAAGCTGCAGATGAGGTGGGCGAAGATGTTGACATCGAGGGTCCCCGTCGATGGAAACCTTTCGGCGCCCGATGAGGGTGAAGCGTCCTTTGGTGCCGTAGAAGGCTCGAGGATGGCGATTTTTCTCTCGCGAAGGATCAGGGGAGAATCACGGACCTTCGCCCGGCGTGAGGTTTATTGGGCCGGTACCTCCCGTGTCTCACGAGGATGACTTGAATGATTACGTATGAAAGGGTCATATGGACCGAAGGACACGGTCTTTTAGGGCACCGACCGGCGAGAGGTATCCGAATCCGAGGCCGGGTGAAGCACTCGTGTTCAAGGACTATTTCAGGGCTGGGTTTAGGCTACCTTGTGAAGATGCTTTCAGCGGAGTTACGGACCGTTTTGGGCTGCGGCTACACCATCTTACTCCTAACGCCATTACCCGGCTCGGGGCTTTCATGTGGGCCATGAAAATGATGGAAGCCCCTCTTTGCGTGGACACATTCGTCCGTTTTACGCCGCCATAAGAAGCCGAAGAAGATTCGGGACGAGAGGGACAGACGAGCATTGTGTCGTACAGTTTGGTGCTTACACTTTTATTCCTAAGGGGAACATTCGTCTAGCCCCGACGTTTTCGTAACAAGTGGCCGAGGTGGACTGAATTCTGGTTTTATGCTCGGGTCGGCGCCCCGGGGACGAAAGTGATGCTATGAACACCGGTTTGCCTTTGAACAGCACTCTTATCGGCCGGATGACGCCCATGCGAGGGAAATGCGACGCCCACTACCTTGAGAATGTCGAAGGGGACGCCGGCTACTCTCGGCTTTTCTTGCCACTCTAGCGAGGCAAAGTACCCGTGACTTGGTCGAGGAATGGATCGCCATGGAGATTCGGCCATTGAGCGCGAGAGTTCAATTTGGCATAGACCCTCCGGACTTTAGTTATGAGGCCGTTCGGATTGAGGCCCATCGTCCACCTCGATTTCATTCGGACAAGTCATTCTTGGATTTTGTCACCGACGGCGGATGTAATTCGGGGCTCGATCAGCACCCGTGAGTATAACCTCGGTTCTTCAGATTGTGGGTGACAATGCTCGTATCAATCGAGCTTTCGGACGCCATGGGTGTGGTTTATCCTCATCGGCTAACCCCGCCGGCGAGGCGAGGGCAGAAAGCCACCGGGAAGGCCAACTTCCGGGGAAAACCATTGTCGAGATTCGCACCTTTTGAGCGAATCAAGAGGCAGAAAACTTCTCAACAACGGCGACCGAAGGAGGCGAAGGATGTTGAGGTAGGTTGCGACATGGCTAGAGTTCCGGTCGCCGTAGTCGAAAGGTTACATTTGGTCGTACACGCACTTTCGGCGTTGTTACTTCCGCTTTGGTACTTAGCCTTGCTATCTCATAGATTAAATTTGGCTTTCGGTAGTTTGCTTATTTTTCAATTTCGTCATCCGTTATTGCTATAGATTCGTTTGCTCTGATGCAATTTCGCTTGGGCTGTGTTTCGTACAGGAGATTTCGAGTGATTCAGAGGAGATGGCTCCTAAGCAAGTGAAAGACCCCGGGACACCTTGAAGGACACCGATGATTCGTCCTCCGGGGCCCGACCTTCGGCAAGATCAAGCGGTCTTGGGAGCCGGCCGCTGCCGTTGCCGCCTCCCCGCGAATCTTTGCCGGCCCCTCCCCGTCCGGAAAGAAGCAAAAGACGGGCAAGGAGGTTCCGGCTCCGGCCCCGCCAACCCCTCGGCTTCAGCTCCCAAGAGTGCTCGGGTAAGTCTCGGTTCTATCGGGAGTTCGTGAAGACTTCCGAATTCTTAAGGACTGCCTATTCGGCCACGGATTTCTTTCATTTGGGAAGTGACTCTAGTGACTTCGGGGAAACCACCGTGTATTCGGGTTTGAGCTCTCGAAGAGATTAGTCCCCGGAGAGAGAAGACTTACCAGCTTGCTCGTTGTCTAGGAGCATACTCGGATGCCGGGGTGGTGGTCGCATGTGGATCCCCACGGCCTGCCCCTCCCTGCCTTTGGATCGGGGGGTGCGGTTTGCTACGGATTGCTCCACTTCCTTCACGACCCCTCGGACCGAGAAAAAGCTGTTGAAGACCGATCCCCTTAAGCTCATTGAGGCCCTCCATTTTTATGCTACAGGGGTGAGCTTTCGTCCCTGTTGTTTCGTTTTGAATTGTTACTTTCGTTTTGCTTACGGCTTCGTCTTTTATGTTTCCTGTAGTCAATGCTCGCCGCCCGAACCCTGGAAAAGCAATTCGGGGTCGGGGCAGCTTCGGCTTCCAAGGCCTTTGAAGCCGAGAAGGCCAAGGCCGATAAATTTAGCAAGGACTTGAGGAGCGCCAACTCCCGAAGCGAGAGGGCTGAATCCCGGGCCGAGCAAGCGAAAAGAAATCTGCGGACTTGGAGCGAGAAAGTCAAGGATCCGGAGGAGGAGCTGCGGGCCAAAAAGGACCGCAACCATTCGGGTTACCCTCGGCGTGGAGCGTGAGGTCAAAGCCGGGAGTTTCGGTCCTCCAAAGACTGTTGGCCTCTTTCGGCGATGAGGCTGTCCCGCCGCAAGGTCTCGGCTATGGGGAGACCCTTCCCTGGCTGGTTCAGGAGCTCAAGGGCCTGAATGCGCGGGTGGAGACCGGGAGGGGCTATGCTTCTCTCGAGACCCCCGGGCTTTTCGGCCCGCACGAACGAACTTGAGTGCGAGCACCTTGGGGCCGTGGAGCCGAAAGAGGATCCATCCGAGTACTCGGGCGGACGCTGCTCCGATCCTTGCGATGGGCTGGGAAATTTTATGAAGGTTTTTGGCGTAAGGGTGGGAAAGATCTTGCCCTCAGTATCGCGGGCCGACTCGGGCCAACGTGAGTTTATTTTTTCGCGATTCGCCGGGTTACGTTCGCCTCTTTGACCGATTCGACCTTTGTTTGTTTCGTCATTACTAACTAACTAATTTTATTGTTTGTCCGTAATGAACAAGAGAAGAGGGAGATTCGGGCCAAGGTGGATGCTTTCTTGGTTGAGAGGGACCGAAGGTCTTCGGGAGACGAATTTGGCGGCCCCTCTACCGATGCCGGCACGCCTCCCTTTCAGAGAACGCAGACGCCGGGCGCCGATAGGGTAGAAGATGTTTGAGAAAACTTTTGTTTCGCCCTGTATGGCTCGAATGATGTAATGATACTTGTTTTAAACGTTGTTAACTCGTTTGGCGTGTTCCCTGGGAGGGGACCTTTAACTTTATGGAAGATGTTGCTCTGAAAATTGAGCACAACGGATTCGGTGTTAGCGGGCCTCGTGGGCGCAACTTTCGCGGAGAAGTTCCCTAACCGAATGAGCGAGTTTTTCGCGTCTCGTCGTCGAAAAGTTAACCGTAATGGGAGAAGAATGCACGAAGTTTTGGAAAACTTTGAAAACTTTCTTTCTTCCGCCCGATTTAAGAGTTTAGTCCATGGTTTGTTACTTGAACCGAAAGTAGAGTTGCAAGACGAAACCGATGTACTTTCGGCTCCTCGATACCGATATTGTGGCGTTAAGGACATTGATCTCGGTTGAACGAAAGTATAACGTTTTTGCTTTTTCGCTCATCCTTCATTTATGTGCGCGGCGCGAGATGTTGTTTTCGGCATAGTGCGTTTTCGGTTCTCGCAAAAACTATTCTTTGTTAAGAAACCCCCTCCCCCTTTTGCGAGGATCGAAGGTATGTAGAGTCCGAAAGTAGTTTTTGACATTCGGTTCAGGCCTTTTTACATTTCGTTCTTGTTACATAGGCGCTTGTGAGCCTAAATAGTGGGTCGGGCGTACCTCGTGGCCGAATGCTAGTTTAAGTTACATTCGGTCATCTTGGTACCGTAGCTTTTCTAGGGTTCCCAGCGATCTGGTATATAAAGCTAGGAGATGAAACCTATGTAATGAGCTTTCGTCGCATGGTTGCAGGCTTGATATTGCCACATGGCGTGGTTTGGTTGACCATGCCTGAGCTTATTCTAAGGCTTTTGGCCTTCTTGTGCACTCGATCAGCCGTTGTTGCATCCGACCGCTTGGTAGGGCTAGATTCGCACGAGCTGGAATGCAAAGTCAGGCCTTACCAGAGCATTCGGTGCTTCCGATTTTAGATGCACTTGTGGCCGAGATAGTCTTCGGGCTAAAATCCTGAGAGTTTCGGCCACCTTGAGTAATCATTGATGTGCCCGAGTTGGTTGATGCACTTTCTACGCAACTCTTGGAGAGTTCTAGCTATGTGAGGACTTCTACCGGTAGAATTGTCCTTCAGCCTAGCTCTTTCCTAGCAAAGCAACCTAAATGCAAGTGGCATGGGCTAGGCCTATCTGCACCTCTCCGCTTTGGGTGACCGAAAGCAACCTATGGTTTCCTGAACCCTCTCAATCCTAATGAGCCGGAGCCCCCGTGGATCAAGTTTATATACATGGGCTATGCTTTTTGTGGCTATTAAGGGTTTTTCCCTTCTCCCGGTCGCTCTTGTGATAGAGGCGGCCCTTGGGTGTTATTTTATAGTAGCCTTGCTTGTCCTTTGCTTGATCTCAAGCTTTTATTATTTTTTGATTGCGCAAGGGCAGTCATTATTCGACCGACGTGTAATCGAAGCATGTGCTTTCGTGACGCCCTTTATTAGTGGGGTGTACTTATTTTAGTCCTTCTCTCGACTTAGGTCGGCTTTCGTGCCGTACTTCATTCTTTTACTGTCCTGGCCGAGCTTTAATGGCCGAATGACATTATTGTTGGGCTTCTTTGCCCATGTGCCGAAGTTTGGCTCTTGGTCAAATTTGGTTAGCTTTTAGTTTTTGGCCTTTGCTATTTATTTCGAAGTTGACACTTTTTTGACTTCCTCCGGACTTTTGGCCCTTTATTGCCTTGGTCTTTTGGCTTCCCCGCCATTGTTTGTCGATCTCTTCGCATATACCTTCTCGGTACGTTGTTCGCCGAATATATCAAGTGTGACTTAGTCACTTCTTGTTTTCGGCTTTTCTCTTGGTATTGCTCTGTTGTTTGGTGAAAAGAACCTTTATAAAAAGAACCTTTATAAGGGGTTCATGACCGAATGTTTCCTGGTTGCCTCATTAAAAACCTCACACCCCCCGAGAGGGCTTCCCCAGTGAGGGAAAAGAGCGCAACCCCACTGTAGTTTCGTACTTTAATTATTACAGACCGAAATGAAGAAAAAAAGAAAATTACAACTCCCAGTTCTGGGAGCATTCGTCAGGCGTAGAACCGGCGGAGATTGTCCGCGTTCCAGGTGTGGGTTGTTTCGTCCCCTTCTTCAGTCCTTAGCCGAAACACTCGGGCTTGACCATGCTTGCGACGACGAACGGCCCGTACCATTGGGACCGCAACTTGCCCGCTTGTCCGTGTGCCGAATCAGCACGAGGTCGCCTGGGAAGATGCTCTTTCGTAGGACCTTCTTGTCCCGCCAGCTTTGCGTCTCCTTGTGGTAGTTGTCGAGGTTCTTTGCTGCCTGCAACTTTCTAAACTCAGATGTGTCAGCATCTACATATCTTTGGATTTCGGTTACATCCGCTACTTGTGTACGAAAGGAACCGAGCTTTAGTTCTTCTGGCGTTACTGCTGCTTCCCTGTATAACAACCGAAATGGAGTAAATCCAGTTGATCGGGACTTGGAGATGTTGTGACCCCAAACTGCAACAGTCATTTCGGTCGGCCACTTCCCTTTGCTTGCGTACCACAGAGATTTTGAGACGGCCGAGAAAATTAGGCCGTTGGCTTTCTCGACGGCTCCGTTGCTCTGAGGGTGATAGACTAATGCGAAAGTCACCTTGATAGACAATTCTTCACAGAAGTTTCTGAATTCGGTCGAGTCAAACTGCTTGCCATTGTCTACTGTTATGTATGATGGAACTCCGAAACGGCAGACTATCTGCTGCCATACGAAGCTAATCAAGGTGGCCGAAGTGATTCTGGCGAGAGGCCTTGCTTCTATCCATTTAGTAAAGTACTCGAGCGCCACAACTGCGAATCTAACATTGCCCGGAGCCGTTGGTAATGGCCCTACTATGTACACTCCCCAACGCTGCAATGGCCAAGTTGGTACTATCGATTTGGTTGGGTTTGAGGGTGCGTTTTGCTTCTTGGCGAACATTTGGCAGCTTTCGCATGTTTTGACAAGTTGCTTTGCATCTTCGGCCGCTGAAGGCCAGTAAAAGCCTTGCCTCATTGCTCTGTGAGCGATTTTGTGAGGTCCTCTATGTGCTCCACACATGTCCCCATGTATTTCGTCCAAGAGCTTTTGTCCTTCCTCGGTACTAATGCATTTAAGCTTTGGTGCTACTATGCCATCCTTGTACAGCTCGCCTCTGATGATTGAATAATGCTTTGTTCGGGATTCCATCCGCTGCTGCTCATGCTTGGATTCGGGCTCATATGTGCCTGTTAAGAATGCGAATATTGGGCTTCTCCAGTCATGGCTTGCGATGACATGAATTGCCCTAGGTGCATCTTCTTCTTCTCTGATTGCCTTGACCGAAAGTTGTTGGAAAAATACATCCGGCGCGGGTTGGTATCCCAAGCGCCGCTGCCTTTGCCAATTGTCTCGCCTCTCTGTTTTCATTGCGTGGTATGTATTTTATTGAGAAACCTGAGAAATGCTTCTCCATTGCTCTTATCGCTGTGTACTGATTAGGACCGGTTCCTTTGCTGTGTACTCCTTTTCACGATTGTCCGCTCACCACTGAGAATGCATTTAATGACACATCTCTTGACGCCCATAGCTCTCAGCTTTCGGAGCGCAAGTAAGACGGCTTCGTACTCGGCTGTGTTATTGGTGCTTGTGCTTTCGTAATCCGGGCTGCGTATCTTATAGACGGTCCCTCTTGAGGGGTGAGGATGGCCGAAATTCCGGCGCCCTTGTCGCACCATGCTCCATCGCAAAATGCCGTCCAGGTTGGTTCGTCAAAAACAACTGGACTTCCTTCGGCGGCAGGTGTCCAGTCCGCTATGAAGTCTCCTATCGCTTGCGACTTTATGGCCGATCTGTGTTCATAATCAATTACGAACTCGTTCAATTCGGCTGCCCATTTGCCTACTCTGCCCTCGGCTTCGCTATTTCTGAACAAGGCTTCTAGGGGCTGAGAAGAGATGACCCGAATCTTGTGTGCCTGGAAGTAATGCCTCAGCTTTCGGCTTGCCATCAACACGGTGTACGCTATCTTTTCCAACTCAGAGTAATTCAGCTTTGCTGCCGCAAGAGCTTCGGACACGTAGTAGATGGGGAACTGTTTGAGCTTATTGTCATGCTCCCTTTCTTCTACCAGAACTGCACTTACCGCAACTGGAGATGCTGCCAAGTATAATAACAGGGCAGCCTTTGGGGATGGCTTAGACATAGTAGTCAGACTGGTAAGGTAATTCTTTAGGTCCTGGAAAGCTTTCTGCTGCTCGGGTCCCCATTCAAAATTTGTGCTATCTTTGAGCACTTTGAAGAATGGCAAACCCTTTTCGGCTGACCTTGAGATGAACCTACTGAGCGCTGCTAGACGGCCTGTCAGCCGCTGGACCTTCTTTCGGCTGTCTAGGGGCTTCATGTCAATAATAGCTGCGATCTTATCTGGGTTCGCCTCGATACCCCTTGCTGACACCAGGCACCCCAACATCTTACCTTTTGTGATGCCGAAGATACACTTCTCTGGGTTTAGTTTGAGGCCACTTCGCCTTAGGTTTGTGAAAGTCTCTCTTAGGTCGCTGATGTGTGACTCTTTTCGCATCGCTAATTACTACTATATCATCCACATAGGTTACCAGATTCTTCTTTTTCTTCTGGTCTCTGAACACTTCATCTGACATTCTCGGAGAAGGTGGACCCAGCATTCTGTAGCCCCTCTGGCATTCGTTTGAAACAGTAAGTTCCCCCTGGAGTGATAAAGCTTGTCTTCTCTTCGTCCTCCGGGTTCAGGTGTATCCGATGGTACCCGTGAGAAACAATCAAGTTGTGCTCATTCTCTCACAAACAAGCTAAGTCGATGAGAGTATCTATTCTGGGGAGAGGATATGGGTCTTTCGGACATGCTTTGTTTAAGTCAGTGAAATCTACGCACATCCTCCACTTCTTGATTTTTGGATCAGATGTCTTCTTCTGGACCATGACCATGTTTGCCAACCATTCAGGGTACTGAACTGGTCTGATTACCCCTGCGTCTGAAAGCCTCTGAACTTCGGCTGCTGCTGCAGCACTTCTTTCTTCGGATAACTTCCTCAACCTCTGTTTCTTGGGTCTTCTTGTCGTTGCTACGCTCGGGTTATGCTGAGCCAAGTTTCGGCTTACTCCCTTTAGATCTTCCGCTGACCATGCAAACACATCTGCATTGGAGTCAAGGAACGCGGACAGCTGGGCTGCCTCGCCAGGTTTAAGCTCGGAGCCTATTATGACCTCTCTTTCCGGGCCTGTAGTGGACAACGGGACCTTTTTTGTGGATTTGGCCGTGTCCACTTTCGGCTCTCTGACCCTTTCAGCCTTTGGCTCTAGTTCTTCCTCTTTCTCTTCTTCTTCCCTTCCGGTTAGGGTCACCTCATTGATCATGCTATAACCAGGGATCGGCTTCGCATCTATCTTTCGGGCTGCTTCCTGGTCTCCCCAGATGGTAACCACACCAAAAGGCGAAGGAATCTTCATACACAGGAAGCTCTGCTTGATGATTGCATCAAACTTCCTTATGGTGCCTCTGCCGAATATAGCCGTGTATGGATAGTCTATGTTGACTATGTCGAATGTGATGATTTCGGTTCGACACAAGCCGACCTCACTGAATGTTACAGCGATGTCTTTCTTCCCAATGGCGTCTATTCTCTTCCCTCCAAACCCGAACAAGGCGTTTCCTGCCGGCTGGAGTGTTCTCCGGTCCATGTCCATGCACTGGAAGGCCTTAATGAACAAGATATCTGCCGAGCTTCCATTGTCCACGAGGATGTTGTGCAGTGTGAATTTGTCCACATGCGCAGTTGCTACGAACGCATCTGTGTGACGGTAGTCTCTTACCCGAAAGTCACTTTCGTCAAACGTGATTGGTACCATAGACCAGGCCAGCCTGTTTAAGGGTAGCCTGGGTGTCACTGTGTGTACTCTTCTCACGTAGTCTCTTCTAGCTTTCTTGCTTTCGTGCTTGAGGTTGGATCCGCCGTAATTGCATAAATGTGCCCCGAGATGGCAGCACCGAAGTTTCTGAGCTGTTATCTTGACTGCCTTCAGGCTTCATCTCGCGCGATTCGCCGTTTGCGCTCTAAGTTTGCTGGAGAGGATGCTGCCATAGACGGAGCCTGGGGCTGTGGGCAGTAGCCTGGGTAATTCCAGGAGTACTGGTGGTGATGAGCCGGGAGCATCGTTTGCTGCTGTACGGGCTGAGACGGAGCCGTCTGTTGGTAACCAAAGTAAGCATTCGGCTGCACACTTGCTGCTTCCCTTACATTGTTAAAGATGTGTTTTGGAGCTTGGCTACTCTGAGAGCTTTCATCCTTGGACTTCTGCTCCTTGGCCATTTTGCCCATACTTGCAATCTCGGCCTGTAATGACCCAGCGTCTTCGCCGCAAACAAAGCAATACGGCACTTTCGGCCCGCCTTGGCCTCTTCCTCGTCCTCTACCTCGTGTACCTCGGCCACCTCTGTTTGACTGGGATGATCTCGAGTTTTGGGTGTCGGGAGGACTTGGCTCTTGACTTGTTTCGGTTGCCTGCGCCGAATCATCTTGTACGTTGTTGACCGGGCGGAAAGTCTTGCCACCTCTCTGTTGATTGTTTGTATTCGAGTGCGGCGATTGCTGTTTCTCATCTTTTCTGGCCACCTTTCTTCTCTTTAGGCCTTCCTCAGACTTGGCGAACTTCTTGATTTGATCATACAACTCAGTCAAGGTTTTCGGCTCTTCTCTGTCTAGGAGTGATGCGCATTGGCCGATGGCCATGCCTTCGATCTTCGCGCGGCGATGACCACTTCATCCGATACATTCGTGTCCGGGCTCGGAGTTGCACTATCTTCTCGAGGTACCGTGTTAGCGATTCTCCGTCTTCCCGCTTGAGCTTTAGGAAATCTCTCGGTTCCCTTTTTCATGGCCCGAAAGCCCTCGAACGTGATGACCGCTTGTTCCTTCAACTGTTTCCAATTCCTGATTGATAAAGGGCGAAGGGCTATGTACCACTCGTGTGCAATATCTTCTACTGCCATGATGAGCGACTTCGCCAGAGTAACGGCATCTCCCCGCCGAATGTACCGCAGCCCTCGTAGCTAGCGATAAACTTTCTTGGGTCCGATTTCCCATCGAATGATGGCGTCGGGCTTGTACCCCACGGCCATGGACTTTGCTGCAACTCGCGAAAGTGGTGATGTCGGATCGACGTCGCCACCACCACCACCGGAGGTGGTCTTTGCCCCAGGGGTAGTGTTGCACTTTGCTCCCGGTTGTGCGATTTCCGTAGAAGGTTGTCTTTCTCGATTTCGCCAGCTTCAACCGCTCACGAGCCGAATCTTCCCCGCGCCTGGTCGCCGCCTCACCTTTAAGCATTGCATCTTTCGAGCCCTCGGCTCCTCGAGCTCAGCCTGTCCGAGACTCAACTCACAGATATGAGCCTAGCGCGTTCCTCCTTGTTCACCTGACCGGGGTCCTCTTCCGAATCCTCGCCCTCCTCCTAGGGGCAGACCCCATTCCGGCGGCCGTGCCGGGCCGGTCAAGGTCCCGGCCGGTAGCAGCATCTTCTGCTGCATTTTGGCCCCGCCCGTCGGAGTGATGGCCTCAGGCGGGGGTCTGACGGAGGATCCGTAGGAGGGGATCCGGCCGGTGCCGCCCGTAGCCTTAGATCTTCCTCGCCCCGGAGCCATGGGTTGCCCGCACAACCACGGTGGGCGCCAATGTTGGTGTGGCCCCGAAGCAGGCCACCCCTGGTAGGACGAAACTCCGAACGAAACTAGAAATGACTCACAAAGGTGGAAACGAAACCAAAGCACTCTTTCTATTGAATTCACTCGGTCTTTTACAACGCCCTCGGGGCCTATTTATAGTCCGTAGACTCTTACAATTCCTCTTACGCCCCTACCTACCCCCGGGATTCCTCGAGCTCCTCGCCGATGGCCGGGGTAGAGTGGTCCTTCCTCGCCTTGTGATCCTACCAACCCCCCGGGTCCATTCGTCGCCGGATCACGAACACCCGCAAGATAAGGACGGGTTGCAGCCGAAGCGAAGCTCATCGGGCCCCGCGCACCGAAGAGTTTCACTTTCGCCATGGGGACCGAAACACCCCGCACTGGGTGGATGAACATCCACCTCACGCGTGGAGGCGAAAGCGGGCACATTCGGTCCTATGGGCCGGATGTTACTGCCGCCGCCACCATGCGGAGGATGGCCGCTAAACACCTAACTCGCCGCCGGGACCGGACCTCGTCCGTGGTCCGAGCCGGATGTCCCGACTTTCGCCCTAGGAGGACGAAACTCGGAGGCTCGGGCGCCCCCGCGCCGGCCCCGCCCCGAAGTCTCGGCTTTCGTCCCGGGTGGTCGAAACTCCGAGGCTCGGGCACCGTGGACGAAACTCGAGGCTCGGGCCCTCTCGCACTCGGCCCCGCGGTCTCGAATTCATAAGGTCCTTAGGGACCCGAAACCCGCCGCTTTCGGCATTGAGCCGAACGCGGTACCGCCAAAGCCACCTCCGGCCTTAGTCTCCCTCGCTTGCTTTCTTTAGGGCCGAAAGTATGGGGTGGCAGGGTCTGGCTTCCCCCAACACATAGTGCGGTTGCACAATGCGCCGCTTTAATCATCCCAAATATTCTAAGAATAAGTTAGTAACAATTGAAGCGGAAGGCATTCCATATGCTTTGGTTTTCATTAACCTTAAGAGTGCTCAAGTCAATACTAGTCTAGACTTGCCATTGGGATACTTGGCAAAATATAAGTTTAACCCATAATAGGTCCACTGGAAGGTGTTAAAGAATTTTTAGTTATTGATAAGGCATCATAAGAATCATCGTGTCACTTATAAGAATTAAGAATTATTTTATTACCAATTCTCTTGAGTTTGTATAAGAATGTGCACATTTAGATTATACTTACTCTTGTAGAAAGGGGCAATTTAATTGAAAGCTCCAATTATAGCTCAAATTAGTGGTATGTTTTGAGATTGAATAAGACAGCCATGTGACTTAAGATATATTATCCAAAATTAAGTATTGACATCTTCGCTACAGCCTACAGTTGAATTGCATTTTTATTTTGAGTAACAACAAATCAAATGTTGATGCCAAGCACATTGATTAAATGTTGTGAAAGGAAGAACCCATGATCAAATTATTAAGTTTCGTAAAGTGAGAACTAAGTTTATGCAAGTACACATATCCGTGTATTTGAGGCTTACCACTTATCCCATTTTTGAGCGCGCAAATCATTTTGGGTTTTAGTGTAGTCTCTAACTTGATTCCTGGTAATAAGGGACATATACTCCCAATAAGTAATAAGCATTCTAACAAGGTGTTGTAGTGAACTATGGGTAATGGTGTCCCAGTAGTGATTATTGCTGCTGACGACGCATTGGTCTGGTATTATTGTAGTACCGAGTGTGAACATAAGTGTAAAGCGAATATTAGTTACATAAGTGCATTAGCCTTTCGATCAAGTGGGAGAATGTTGGAATGTGATCTCATCTAATCCTGAGATTAATCATGAAATTAATTAATTATTAATTTGTGGTCCACCCGCCATATGTATCCAACAAATTAGATCTGTCGCGGATCGGCGGCAACCCTTAGATCATCTAGGGTTCGCCCCTACGGCCCACAACACAACTGTATAAGGAGGCGCCCCCGGTGTTTACACCCATCCAATCCACGTGATTATTCACATAACCAGTCAATTAGGCGCTAGAGGGTTCGGGAAGGCTGTCATCCATGTTCATCTAGTGCAGCTCATCTCGGTGGCATCTAGAAGGCCGCCGCCGCTTCGACAACTCACGTTGTTCACCAACAGAGGGCATCTAAGTCCTCAGGTGGTGAACTTAGATCAACTACTCCATCTACATCAATATCCAGTGACACAGATGGCATCTACGGACTCTGGTTAGTCTCGAGATTAGATTCCGCATTAAGTTAAGTTAGTGATCATGGTTAGGCTAAGATAAGATCCTGTTTAGTCTAAGTTTTATTTCAACCTTGATGTCATACTTATGCTCCATTATTTGGTAATTCACGCCTCATGTTTTTCGTGTTTTCCCAGTTCATGGGTGGCACTCAGGGGCCTGGTGGCACTCACAGGCTTCCCAGTGTCATACAACATGAGCTCTTCTCTCTATATATCTGAATTGAAAAAGGTTTGTTTGTGCCTATGGTTCATCGAAATATGTGGGGAATCGAATGTCATTTCAACGCTCTCTCCAGCGGCTATGGCATGCTTTGGTCGGGGGTCATACATGAGCAGCCACCACCTCTATCGCTGATCCTCTCCCCCATGCCTCCTTAGCCCTATCCCTGCTGGAGTTTGGCGATGAGGGTCCAGCGTGGAGTAAGGGATGGCGGCGGCTACGCACGAGCACAAGGTTGAAGGTACCCTTGTGGTTCGTTTTGTGATGAGTGATTGTCAATGTGATCCATGAATAGGTTGAGTTCACTAACTAATCCTACCATGGGGAAAGCTATGTTCTTTGCGCGTAAGTGTGGAGCTCAGAGGTGGTGGTCGACGACGAGGTGAAGGTCAAGTAGGGATGTGCCGTGCCAACAGACCTGGAGCGGTGAAAGGCTGATGCGAGGCTTGGACCGAGGGACCGGAGCATCAGGTGACTACCCATGGTGGTTAACACCTGGGGTCATGAACAAGTGCGAGTGTAGATGGAGGAGTGACCTTGTTGATCAAGTCAAGAAGGCGGTCAGGCAAGTCGAGTCTGGGGCTCTGGAAGGCTTGGCGGCCAGGTGGTCGAAGATGGTGGTGAGACATGTCGAGGAACGGGGGACGCCGTATGGTGTACACTACCCGCGGCGGGTTTGGCATGGTTTGGGCGTCAAAACCATCGGTGGCAGGTTTTCCGGGTTTGGGTCTCAAAACCCGGGTAGAGGTTCCAAGGTAGAAGGGTGGCACGTGGCGGCATCGAGAGTTCGCGTTGGGTCGAAGCTACCTTATGAGAAGGTGCAGTGGCCGTTTGATCAAGATTTTATCGAGTCGGACTATACTGCCCTCGGTTATGTGGTTTGTCTCATAATACCTAGGGGCAAATGGGGAATGTGTAATAAGCCGTATAAATAAGAGATAACAGCCCCCTAACCATCCCACCTCCTCCATTTGCAATTTTCTTCATCGTTGTTAGGTTTTTTTCCTCTAGTTTCTTGTGAGAGAGAGTTCCACAAATTCATGTGATTTGTGCAAGCTCTCAGATTTGTTGAGGGAAGGGAGGTCCTGAATCCTCCTTATTTCCTCTGGTTTCACCGGATTATTTGCTCTTTGTGTTCATGAAATGTTCTTCACGTTTTTCCCCTACCCCCTCGTTCTTGAGATGATTCATCGGTTTTATGCTGTTTTGATCCATTCTTTTTGTGTGGGCTTGAGCTATGATGTGAGTTGAACCTTTCTACCAATGGAAATCAACCAACTCCTCACAACCTCGTAGATTGGCTCATTTTTGTTTTTGGTGTAAATTTGTGACCTAGAACTGATTTTCTTTGATTCCGATCTGTTGGTTAGGTTTCGACATATGATTTCTTTGGGATAGCTCACCAACCATCTTGTGACTCTCTCCACAAAATTTGAGCCCAATCCTTTGGATGGAGAGAGAGAGAGATCCATCAATTTTTGTGAAGTTCGCATCTACAGGAAACCGACACTAGAGAGCCTCTCGACCCCGTGCTGATTTCTTGTGTTTTGAAGCTCGTGGTGCATTTGTGGTTCCGTCTATTCCTATGGGTTTCTAATCAACCCAAGAACTTTTGCAAATCACAAACCACCAGTTGGCTTGAGTGATTTGTGATTGGGCATTTTATTCACCTCCATTATGGTTGAGAGCTCATTTTAGGTTTCGGGTTGGTTTTCTCGTTTGGCATCCGATTTGGGTTCCGTCTTTTGCATTGGACTTCTACCATACCATAGACCTTATCTAGATGCTCCTATCACCGGTTGGCTTGAGTATCCAAGATTCAAGACCTTGCTTCTTTTCAATAGAAGTAGAGAGTCTCATTTTCTCGTCTATCGGTTCGGCGCTCTCTTGATCTTCGTCCTGCTTGCTTTGTGGTGACCCATTGTGTTCCAAGGGAACATCCACCCTTCTCTAGGGTTGTGGTCATCACTATAGTTGTGTTTGCTTCTTGGGGTTTGAATTTGGGACAGTGGTCAAAAGTTTCAAAAGAAATTTGCAGCATCCATTTTCTGTCCTTTTATTGGTATTAGAGCCGATTAAGGATCATTCCACCTTAATCGGTCCATGATCCATGAAGGCAACATGGAGCACGGTTTTGGCAAACCGCCTGAGTTTGATGGAACAAATTACCCCTATTGAAATATCTACATCTCCATACATCTTTAGGGGATTGATTGGCGTGTTCGGGATATCGTGGAGGATCCCAACTATGAGGTTCTTGCTACACGTGTTGGTCATGATCAAATAGACCAACATAATGCAAATAGCAGGGCTCGTAGTGTTCTCTTTTTGAGTCTTTTGATTCCTGAGTTTGAGTGTGTCTCGGATTGTACTACCACTCGAGAGACCTGGTTGAGGCTTCAAAGCTATCATGAAGGAACTATTTATGTCAAAAAACAGACTCTTTGAGACGTACAAAGAGAGTACGAGAATTTCGTTCAGTTGGATGGGAGTCCGTCACTTCATTGTTTGCCCGTTTTTAGACCATTGTGAACAAGATGCGGGGAAATAGCCACAACTACCTTATGACGATCATGAGAGGGCCATGGAACTGCTATATGCCCTAGATCGGAAGGCATAGGAAGTGAAAGTGTCAGCAATTCTTGAGTCCAGCAATTACGACACTCTCATAATGGAGGAGCTGTACAACAAGCTCAACTCAACTCAGATTGACTACCAGACCAAGCAAAGGGTCATGAATCCTTCTACGCTGACCATGGCACTTGTCTCAGGTACTAGAAGTTCAAATTCTTTGACTAACCCTTCACAGCTGTGCTTTGCCTTGTTTTTTTTCTTATTTTTGTCATGGAAGAGCAGATGGTAGCGCTTGGGGACATTGAGTTATCGCTGGTCATTAGCAGGTTCTCATAGTTTCACAACAACTGCATGAACTGTCAGCACGGTGGTGGTCCAAAGGAAGGATGCTATGGCTATGGAGACCCGACCACTTCATTGCCAACTACCCCAAGAACATCAAGCACTGCTCTGACAAGTATTTCTCTGACAAGTACGACACCGGAAAGCACAAGGACAAGCGTGATTACTCCTCCAAAAAGCACAAGTCCAAGCCACTACTACACAACAAAGATATTGTAACACTTTCTTGTAACATATTCATCAATGTGTTCCAATAAAATCTCATAGTAACACAAAATAGAGTGTTACAGGCTTTGGTTGTAACACAAAACACTTTTTTCATAAAAAGTGTTACTCGACAATAATTTTAGTAACACAAAATTAGTGTTACAAGCAAAATGTTATAATAGAGCACTACGTTGTAATACATAAATGGAACATATAAAGTATGTTACAAATGTATGCCCTGTAGTAACACAAAATAAAGTTACAGTCCAAGTGTTACAAAGATTCGTAGAGCAATCGTCCGGTAGACTCTTCACTTCCCCCACACTCACACACACATGTTCCCCGCGGTGGATCCAGATGTCTTTGAATCTCGCTCCTGCTCGCTTGCTTTCCCTAGCACGAGGAAATTGCTATCTAGGACTGCAATCGACACACTCTGCAGTTTTGAGACCCTAATCGTAAACTTCAGAAGAAATAGACCTCAAAATGTTGGACACTTATTTTGTTGCCATAATGCATATTTTCACCCCTTTTTAATATTCTCCTTGTATTTGGCACATGGCCTGGGCTCGCAACCACCAGGCTGACTGCCCGCCGCAATTGGGCTAAAAACATATAAATTTGACACATAATTAGACATGCTTTTAACTATGAGTAGCATGAAGACACGTTGTAAAGCGTCTCAAGTTGACGTCCTATATGATATTCACTTACACTATATCATATATATTTTACATATTAGTAATGTTTTTCTTAATTATTAGTAATACGTCATAATGCATACACATACATGGTTTATTTCCCTTCTCAATTCTATGTCCATACGTATTTGTTTTCCCTTGCTAAAAATACTTAAAATATACATATATACGTATATATATATAAATATTTATTATTTAGTTATTATTTATTAGTTATAAAACAATGATTCTTTTGACCAGAAAATTATTTTTTGGAATACCAATCATCTTTTCTTGTGCCCAATTGACAGCCAGGGCCCAATCGTCAGCTTCACAGGGGTCAAATTTAACCACAAAAACGATAGAAAATAGCAAAACCTTCATAGCAGGTAGGGGTTGAACCTTAAATCTCCTTCACGAGAAGTTCAAGTCATACCACTACACCATTTAACTGATTGTGTCAGAGAGGCTTCATTAACTTTTTGTAATACATGTACATATTCCAAGTGTGTTGACACAAAGTCCGGAGCCCCTAACATGGCCGCGCTCCCTAACCTAGTCACGTGTTTGGACGTCACCCACCCATTCCAAACCAAGAAAAAAAAAAATCTAGGCAAAAGTAAAACAAGAAAGGGCAATACCCAGGATTTGAACCTCGACCTTTAGGTTGAGTGAAGATGAACTTCACCAACAGGCTGCAGTAACAATGGTTTAAATTTGTTTAGCTAACTTTATATGTTGGGGAGCCAGCCAAAGCAATGCCCACACAAGCGGGAGTGAAGTTCATCAGAACGGTAGTTTTTCACTTTTTAATCCGTATATAAAATCTGAAACTAGTTTATGTCACTCATCTTAACTCCAAATTGGATGATTCTTTTTTTCTGTTTTTTCTAAATTCATGATCTATCATATTATTGTGTTCTCGTAGCTATTATTTTTTTGTCATACTCTAATATAATTTTGTTTTACCAATTGAAAAATTGAATTTTAAAAAATAACAACTCCAAATGACATTTTGAAGCGGTTAATGATTTCAGCCAAAAAGTCATGAATACAAAAAATTGTAGAACTTATCAGAATCTACAACTCTTATTTGGGTCATTTCTTCATTCGACAAAGTGATAATAACATTATTCACAAATATTACATGTCTCTCTTATAGTCTACTTAAACCATACGAGAGAGATGTAAATTTTCTCGAACAATATTACTACCACTTTGTTGGATGAAAAATGTCAAAAATAAAAATCGTAGATCTTGGTGAGTTATAAAATTTTGTTGTTGTTGACTTTTTTAGGTTAAATCGTTTAGTATTCCAAAATTCTATTCGAAATTCTCAAACTTTGAAATTCAAATTTCAAATTGTTCAAACAAAGTCGAATGGACAATTGACACAAATTACGTTTGTAAATCTTGATGAGTTCTACAATTTTGGTTTCATTGACTTTTCCATTTGAAATCATTTACTCACCCAAATTTCCGAAATTGTCAAATTTTGAATTTAGAAATTTGAATCGCTAAACAAGACTCGGATGGAGAAATGGCAAAAATGATACTTGTAGATCTTGGGAGTTATACAATTTTGTTGTTGATGACTTTTTCAGTAGAAATTATTTAGTATTTGAAAATGCTGTTTGAAGCTCTCATTTTTCAAATTAATTTTTAAATTTATTGGGCTTTTCAGGTTCCCAACCTGGGCTTGGGCCCCACTTTCGGTTTTGGGCCAATGAAACCCCAGGCCTATTAAAGTTGTGGATGTTAGAGCCATTGATCTGAGATGGATGACTAAGGTCTAGTTGGCTGAAAAGGAGCTCGTAAAATGGGATAAAAACTATTAAGATACTGATTATATTATATAAACCTTTAAAAATTTGTTTTACTCCTTTTAATTTTAGTAATTATATGTTGATCATTTATTGAAATAGAGAATAATATAAAGCGAATAAAATTTGCCGCCCACGAGAATAAGCTGAGAAAGGAAAATTTGCCTCCCACACGTAGAGATTTTTGCCGTAGAAAATTTGCTGCGCACGCGTGCTGTGATTAGCGCACAAATCGCATCCCTTAGAGCAACTCTAATAGTACCCTAAACAAACTCCCAATCCTGTTTTTTTGAGGAAAAGGAGAAAAACTTTCCTCCAACAAGTACCCAATACCATGTCCCAATCTTTGGACAACTTCAAAACACCCGCAAGGAACGCAGCGATATATCTCAAGGCTCGACACGCGCTCCTATCCTCGTCCCAAGAAGGTTTTCGCGGGAGAGAAGTTTCACGGAACTTCCTTCGGCGCGCGTCGGAGCTAGGTTTTACGCTCGGCGCGCCGCCGGACATCCGTTCGCCGTCGAGGTACCATCTCCTTCCCTTGCCGTTGATGCTATACTCAGTTGTTCTCGCGTACTCGGCCGCCAGGTCTCCTCAGCGTACTCGGCGCCGCCACAGCTGTTCTTGCGTACTCGCCCAGTCCGCCCAGTCCGATCGGCCGCCTCCAGAGTTGTTCGAAAAGATTCAAGACATAGAGGACAGGTTGCTCGAAAAAGACAAGATGAACCGAAAACAAGAAAACCAACCCAACTATTTATTTCACTAAATCCTTAAACCTTAAGCCTATGAACTAATGAAATTGTGGATATACCAACAAGATCATACCACTCAATACAAAGATTCAAGACAAACATATGCATAATAACAAGTCAACAAAGCAATTGAGATGCACAAATCAAACAATGACTCAACTTTCGCTACTAACGTTTTTGTTGCATAGGGGCATAAATTCCTACTTAAACATGGTGTGATTGTAGTGACATCAGCGTACACCTTTTGCGGTGGATGGTCGGAACACCTCTACTCCGTTGATCCTTGGTAGTCTAGCAGGACTTCTCCACTCATTAGTCTCCTCATCATGTTCCTTATTTACGCCAAGCTCTAGTTGACTCTTATACTTAGGATGTGTCCAATTCTAACTAGGTTTTGCGTCCTACGATCAAGACGAGCTGATACCAATTTTGTAACACCGGTTTTAAGAACAAAACCAGATGAAGCCATATGTGAGTCCCGAAGTCAAATCTCACATATAGTTTACAAATGAATGGTAATCAATTCACAATGCTTAAAATATAACGAGCATAGAATAAAAGTATAAACCTTAGCTAGCAAGCGGCGGAAAGACACTCGATCTTCCGGGTGTAGACTCCACGAGGACCGACCGATTTGGTTGATCACAAGCCTAACTTCCTCCTGAGGTGGGGTGAAATAGCAAGGGTGAGTCCATGTCGAACTCCGCAAGCATAGCCAGGGGTTATGAGGCTTAGAAGCTGACACTGTCTTAACTGCGGTTGCTTTTATTGTTGGTCAAGTTTTAGGCTTAAGCATATAGGAATCCCATTAACCCATTAATCACAAGTGTGAACAGATATCATCATCAATTTAATATCAACAACATAATAAGCAATGCAATTCTATTCATTAATGTCTCCAAGGCCGTTCATGACCGCGAACACGGCTAACATGTCAGTTTAGTTAACTCTACGCAGAGGTGTACACTTTCACTACGGGTCATGGTTTCCACCAGAGTAGGTTCTCGACTCCCTAACCAAGTGAAGACCATATAAAGTCGTTCAAAGACCCTCCTAAAAATATTGAATGGCCAACAGAGCTACAACCCCGTTTCTCCCAATTCTGGCAAACCACCAACAAAGTTAGGTAGACCCCTTGAACAACCAAAGTCGGAGCCATGCGACCCCCATAGCTGTATCTTTGTATATCCCGGATGATCACGAATGAATAAGTCCTTATGGAGAGCTAAGAGCTTCGTAAATAAACAACACAAGCTCTTTCGCCCTATGTACCATGGCATCATCAACTACTCATCTCAATTTAATCCATAAAGCAATAAATAAATGTTTGTTGGTTGAGCGCTAGCAATTTACTACCCAAATGCATAACCCATAGGAGACAAGGATCAAGTATTCAAGTCTAGGTAAAATCCTTATTGGCAACAAGGAGGACACATGCATCATGAATTGAGAATTAAGGTGAATAGGACATCAAGGATGATCCCAAGCTATACTTGCCTCAAATTCCGATCCTTTCTTCAAGTCCAATATTTCTAGAACTTCTTTTCGATCTCCTTCTTCTAGATCACCAAGCAAGGCTCACCGACTGAACGTACATAGTCACAAAGCACCACACATATATCCGAGCAATCATACATGAAGCAAACAATAGAACTAAATTAGAACAGTACACCAATCAATAAGAAAACAGTTTGAAAAGCTCTTAAAAACTATTCTACTCATCGCTACGATCACATCGATATAAAGATCACAAAAATCGGAGCTAAACGGTGTAGATATGAATTTTACAAAATTAATATTAATAAAATAATAAGCTTATTATAAAGTCGAAATTTAAAAGGTTGGAAACCTGACTAATAATAATATTAACATGTAGATTATGGAATTATGAATCTAACGCAACTTGAACGGATCGATTTGGATTTAAAACGAAGAAATTATAAAGATTTGAATCTGGATGGCAGTTCTGTAAATAAACCGAAACTGATTTCGAAATAAAATAAATAAAATTCGGATTTAAATCAGATGTGAGGATCTCGGGTGAAATATAAGGAAAGGTAGGGTCTCTTTAACAAAAGAACCGCGAAGAGGTATCTTCTAATCTGGATCGTAGATCACGATCTGGACGGCTGAGAATCAAAAGAGAGATTAAAAGAGAAAGGACACCATGGCTGCTCACGTACAGCACGGTGGTTCCATTGCCGGCGACCATGGAGCTCGCCGGAGTTCACGTAGCTGGCCCTAGAGACCATGGATTAACACGGGAATAGACGCAATCGAAAGAGGAGCTTGATGCGGACTCACCAAGGACGAAATCAAGAGCCGGGATGTGACGAGGATGACGCACAGTCAGGCGAGGCGGACAGCGACGGTGCTGCAATTCCGGCGAGTCATATTAGCAAAATTGATCGGGAAAAATAGGAAAACGAGTTGAGCGAGTTCGCTAGAACATGGCGAAGCTCAGCATAGGCTTACGACGAAGCTTGGGACGGCGAATCGCAGACCTGAACTCGACGACGGCTTAGGGTTTCACGGACGCGGCTGTTGCTCAAGAACAATAGCGGCGAGGGCAAGATGAGAGCGACGGGGGTTGCGACGCCCTGCTTATATAGTCCCGAGGACGGCAGCAAGGATGGAAAACTCGAGTTCGAGCTTGGTTCACCGATGGAAATCAGAGCTTTCATCATAGGAAAGTGATGCAAGCTTGAAGAAAGGAAAAGAAGAGAACAGCTACGCTGTTGTTTCCACGATGGGCTGGACCAGAGCAATTTCAGCCCAAAAAAAAAAAATGACGAGAGGCCAAAAGAAAAGAAAATGGCACACGGCCAGGTTGGGCTGAACGGAGAGAAGAGAAATTAGAGAGGAAAAGAATATCCTTGTCTTTTTATTTCAAAATTCCTTTTCAATTGATTTCCAAACCATTTCAAATTCTTTTTGCAAATTTGGTCAAATCCAAACAATACAAAAATAACAATGCAGCAGCATGAGTGCACATACATGTGTCTAGCCTTATGATTGATTTTAATTTTCATAAAATTATTATTTTCCTATATTTTATGAGCACAAAAATACATAAATAAATCATTTTATTCTATTTTCAAAAGAAGCAAAATTTGGGGTGTTACAAATCTACCCCCTTAAGATGAATCTCGTCCCGAGATTTGGAAACTGATGATCAAAGAGATAGAGACTGTCTTCGTATGTTTGTCACTAGAGTATTCCTGTTATCTCGGCAATGATGTCGCCTTACTCTGCTTATCCTAAACCTTACTCCAAATGACTTGTTGAACTAATTCTAAATGCTAATTCAATAGCTCTTAGTGACTTCAACCAACTCTCCTAGTGTCTTCTAACGGTTATCCCACTTGTTTCATTTTTAGTAACCTCAATAAATTGTTGCAGCAGGGTGCTAGCGTCTTTGCTCAAACCAACACTCTTTATGCTTCTCATAAAGACCATCTTGAGATCAATTGTATTACAGTATCTATTCCCCAATGATTCCAAACACTATAAAGTCCAACATGTTCACTATATCCCTTTCTATTCCATACTATCCAATCTCTTACTCCGTATATTTACCTCTAGTTACTATCCTCTGGTGGTCAACAATAGTAGCTTCAACAAGGATAAATGATCATAAACAAGGGGATAATCCAAGAGGCAAATTCACATCTTCAAGAAAACTAAGAGAAACAAGCACAAGGGACCAATTCACTACCCCCTTAAGAATCGACCAGGGGTCACTAGGGAGTAGTTTGCATAACCTTTAGTACCTTAACCATCATATAGACCTTCTTTTTGACAATCATGAGTCTCTTGATCCAAAGTAGGTTCTACCACCATCCTCCAAAGGTACTCAAACTTGAACACAATTCCCTAGTCCTTGTTGTTACTTCCATTTAATACTTGTGATTCCTCTTACTTCAAAGTGAACTTATTAATTGCCAACTTTATAGAAATAATGACATTACTCAAGTTCCACTCATAGCTTGATCTTAATGTCATTGAAATCTTCTTAGCATAACTATCTTTTACTAGCTAAGACATCAAAAACAATATTTTCTTCACCTTGATAATATACTTCCACGTCATGTGTTTGTAGTCACTCCAATCCAATAATGATCTCTCATGCTCAAAACCAACTTACTAAAGAAGTCCCTTGTGACTCTTTTATCCCAAAGTAGAATATTCATCCAACTTCAAACATTAGTGACCTTTGCTCAAGTTTAGTCGCTCAAACTTTTGATCAAAATTTTTAGTCTGTGGTGTTGTCCAAATCTTTCCAGCATAACTCCTATTTGATAGGGGCATTGGCAATGACTTGTGCTTCTCTAGATGGTAGCATCTCTTCTAAGACATCGCTCTTGATTAGCCCAAACAACTAGAACATCTCAACTCAAACCAGCCTAGTAGTCCTATAAGTTTATACAATCCATGTAGACATGTCATCCAACCACACTTAATATCTTATCTTCTAACTAGCTATTCTTCAATAAAACACAAGATACTCTGAGTGAACCTTACATCCCTTGGTGAATTCCACATTACTAACTTTATTGAGCTCTTTTCCACCACTAGAGATAACTTAATTCCAAGTAGTGAGATTCCTTCACTTTCGGTGATAGCGTAAATCATATGCATAGTTTAGTTCCATCCAACAATGATATCTCAAACTCAAAACTTCACGAAGATGTCCTTAAAGTTCTTATATTCCCACTAGATATCATCCTTTTGTCCAAAAAATCACTATCGCCATGCTCTACAATGGTTAACTTCACATCATGTGTTGACTAGTCCAACTCACTCTTCCTTAGTTGACATGATGCATAATCTTCTACTCTTACTACCTGGATAACTTCCATGATCATTCCAAAATGCGTTATAGAAGAAACTCGTGTCCAAAATTATAGTGCCTCTAATACACACCCATCGAGAATCTTATCATTCCCAAGAAACAATCTTAGTCTGCTTGGATGGATTCAACTCAACACGTCGCTCTTGTGTTCTTAATGAAAATCCACCATTAGAGACATCATACTAAGAAGACGACTTTCTTCACTTAAAATCTTACTTCCTAGACACGCGACATAGTGTTGACATCTCTAGAGTATTTGTATAATCCACTGCACCAGGTATTGATGTCTTAACTAATGATAGCTAATGCTTCCGACCGAAGAGCTGAGATGTATGAAACCTTCATCTTCCAACTTCTTCAACGTGGCTACCCCCCTTAAGAAAATTTTTACTAGGGGACCAACAAGGGGTAGATTAATCATTCTCCTCAATGAGTCAATCCATTTTAATAACCTTTAGATATCCAAAAACTAGTGTTCTGAAATTTCTCGCGAGTAGAAAACTAGCAGTGCAGTAAAACATGAATTACTCCAGTTCTATAGATCCGAAAAAGTTGTACTTTATACCGTTGGAAAGCTTATGAAATCCTCTACAACTTTCTTACAGAACACTTCTCCAGATTCGGCACATAATTTGGTCGAAAACTGTGCACAACCGAAACTGTTCTGAATTCCAGGCAGCACTGAAACTTCAAATTGTTATAGGTAGAACACACAACTCAAAGTAGATATAAAGATGAATCTTGTGGCATTAGAAAACTAAAGAAGACTAGTTGTTCCCAGAAAAATTTCATCCATATTGCACGAACAGATTTTGAGATAAAACCAAAACATCACCAATTGCTCCAGATTTTAGACAGCACGGTTGTATCATCTTGTGATTTTCATATCTCTCAAACCATAATAGATATGAAGGTGATTCTTGTGCTCAAAGAAAGATGTGGAAGTGTAATATTGTCCAGAATTCTTCCACGATTTTTGATAATCCAAGGGAAAAGGTATAAGCCATAGAGGACAGGTTGCTCCGAAAAGACAAGCACTACTAGAAAACCCCCCTTTAGCTACGTTGTATTTGTAACGCCTTCAAAAACGTCTCTATGTTGGCATGTAAAGACGTTCTTTGGCACAATTTTAAGAACGTATCTAAGTGTCACGATATTTAACACGCTTTCAACGTTAAGAGATTTCTAGACACATTTTTTAACACGCTATTGAAATCATGTTAAAATGACATGAAGTTAGACACGCTTTAAACCGTCGGTAACATCTACACACGTTGCAATGCGCATCTCAAAATCGTCAATAGGCACCTAGAGATGCTTTTTTGACACGCAACTAAAACATATAAAAATCACACAAAGTTTGACATGCTTTCAATCGTGAGTAGCATGAACACACGTCGTAAAGTGTATCAAATAACCGCGCTTAGGCATGTAGACATTTTTTTTATACGATTCCAAAATACCTCTAGTTGACATGAAATTAGATACGCTTTTAACCATTACTAGTTGATAGAAACATTTTAATGTGTATTAGAATTTGTGTTTAACGATGTTTTTTGAGTTAAATTGAAAACATGTAACCTAGGCATATATTCTTTTTAATTAGAAATATTATTGGGAAAAAATAAAAAAAAATATTTGAAAAAAAAAACGCCAAACTCTAGACTTGATCCAAGCACTATGGGAATAAGACTCGTGTGCCCTACCATTGTGCCAATCGTTTAGTTGTGTAGGCTAGGATTATTTTTTTATTTCTTTATTATACGTATAGCTTTTCAATAATAGCACACAAGATTTATAGGAGTCATGTTAGAAAAGAAAAGAGACAGCGTGAGGTAGATGGACTTTTTTCATAATAGCATGCTTGAATTCAATGAATTCTATCATAAAGGTTTGATATTGCTACTTCAATTGTCCAGTTAAACTCAACACAATAGAAATATTAAGTGCACCAAAGGTGACATGCAAAGCTATTAAATGAAGTTCCTGCTGCTATAAGAACTGAGAGTGTTGGATATGCGACCTAATGAAAGCTAGCAGTTGTTGTTGTTGAGCACACTTTGCCAACCATGTAAGCAATGACTACACAAGGTCCAGCCTAGCCGTTGCACTCAGCTATCTGAAAGTTAACATTTCATTGTCACTATTGTTAACTCATAATCAAAAAAAACATAGCAAGGAACAATTAAATAAGACATGTTACAAGTCTCATGGATTACACTATTTAATCAAATAGGAAAATTTGTACACTACACAGCAGTAACCCACAATGTTCATCTATAGCATAAATTGACCAGAAAACCCAAGCCTTGTCTAACTTTCATCATCTGCTGAGAGTTCTACACCCATGTCAAAATTATCTCGTGGGCTAACTCTCACCACAGTGTTCCACTGTTCAGCTTTTGAGTTCTGGACATAATACACTTGCTGGACTTGTGACGAAAATACAAAAGGATCATCCTCTAATTTATCACCAGTGTGTATTTTTCATGAAAAATTCACATGACTGTATCCAAACTCATCTCGTTGCAACCCAGCTTTATGATGAACATCATACCATTCACATTTGAAAAGCACTACCTTGTAGTTTGCATATGACAATTCAACAATATCTGATAATCTGCCAAAATAATTAACCCCATCATCAGCAATGTTGACCACACCACTGTTTTGTGTCAACCGTGCAGCCTCACGACTTAAAGTGTGGAACCTGAAACCATTAATAATGTAACCACTGTATGTCACCCCACATCTGTTTGGTTTTGCAGCCAAAGCTTGGACCTTTGTCGTGATGCCTGTTCCATTGCCTAAGATAACCTGTACATAAGGAAAAAAATTATATACATTGCTTCTACTTATTCTATGCAAAATTTGCAACAATTTTGATGTACAAACCTTTTGCTCCAACCAGTCAGGAAAGTGTTGTTCCATCAAATTCTCAATGTAGGAAGGTGTCAGATTAGTTGAGGGGCACAATTTGCTTTTCTCCTCATCCAAGAATTCTCTACAACGACAATGCATCAATCATTTATTTAATCATGGCTACAACTGATATAGAAGCTATTTAATAGAACCAAATAGCAGAGGGCTCTACTGCATTCACATAAAACAATTTATATTTTTTCCTCTACCAAAATTATAAACGCACCTGCGGAAGTCTTCAAGTTCATCACAGTGCCGCAGCACATATCGATGAGCCTGTACAAGAAGCTGCTTATCAAGGATGACGCCAGTACGCTTTCCAATAGGTTCACCAGCAGTATCAAACAAGTACATGTGTGTTATTTCATCAGATGGTTCAGGATTTCTGGATGGCCTTGTAAAACGTGTAGTTCCTTCTATAAATCTGGAACAAAAGGTCAAGCACTCCTCCATGCAATATCCTTCAGCAATTGATCCTTCTGGGTGAGCTCTATTCTTCACAAGTGCCTTTAGCTTAACAAAATATCTAAATACAATTGTTGACACTTGTAAGTTAAAACTAAATTTTGGGTGATCATAGTGCAAAGTAAAGTTGATTACATACCTCTCAAAGGGGTACATCCAGCGGTACTGAACTGGACCACCTAGCTTAACTTCTTCTACCAAGTGGACCATCAAATGCACACTTACAGTAAAGAATGATGGCAGGAAAATTCTCTCCATATCACACAGTGTCATCACAATACTCTCTTGAAGCTGCTCTAGTTCAGCCACATCTATAACCTTGGAGCACAACTTCTTGAAGAAGTTAGATAGCTGAACAACTATTTTCATGACATCCTTGCTAGGGTAACAAGATTGTAGCGCCACTGGAAGGATGTCATGTAGTAAAACATGATTGCCATGACTCTTTAGTCCACTCATTGTACAATCTTTCATGTTCACACACCTAGATATGTTTGATGCATACCCATCTGGGGTCCTGAGATTTTGAATTACTGAACAAAGAATTTGTTTTTGCTCTTTAGACATGGTAAAAGGTGCATCAGGAATAGTTATCTTTCCCTGATCATCTACAACAGGATGAAGATCTGCTCGAATCCCAAGTTCAACTAAATCCAGTCGTGCATTAAGGTGATCCTTTGTTTTTTACGACAAATATCCAATAAAGTGGCAATAAAATTGTCACACACATTTTTCTCTAAGTGCATTACGTCTATATTGTGTCTTAGTTTGTTCTGTTCCCAATATGGCAGTTGAAAGAAAACTGACCTCTTTTTCAACCAATCTTCTGGCTTCTTCTCCACCTTACCACCGCCCCCATTAGATTCCTTCTTTTTCCCCTTTCTTGTACGCTTGCGTTTCTGATCACTTCTAGCTCCCCCATTCTTGGTCTTGCCTTTCTTTTCGACCGTCTTGGATGTACTCTCCTTTTTTTTTCCTAAGACAAACTCTTTGCCTTCCAGCATTTTCAAAACAGTAGTTCCACTCATTTTTTTAGGTGCAAGTCCAGTCTCTACAGAGGCATCAAACTGCATCCTTTGCCTTGGTATTTGTGGTTTTTGGCAGCCATTGACGATGACCCATATAGCACATTTTCTTACATTTCTTTTAGGCGAAATGATTTTGTAGCTGGACCACAAGAAGGACATGCATATCTACCACCCGTGCTCCATCCATATAGGTAAGCTAATGCAGGAAAATCATTTATAGTCCACAATAATGCAGCTCGAAGAGTAAATTTCTTTTTCGAAGAGGCATCAGGTGTTTCACGTACTCCCTTCCACAAAAGTAAGAGTTCATCGATGAGGGGCTGCAAGTATACATCTATATCATTACCTGGAGAAGTTGGTCCAGGGATGATCATTGACATAATTAAAGATGTTTGCTTCATGCAGATCCACGGTGGAAGGTTGTAAGGAACAAGCATTACTGGCCATGTACTGTGCTTTAAATTCTTATTCCCAAAAGGGTTAAATCCATCACTAGCCAGACCAAGCCGTACATTACGAGCATCTTTTGCAAAGTCAGGATATCTATCATTAAAGTCTTTCCAAGCATCACCATCTGCTGGGTGACGTAGTTTTCCATCTTTTGTACGACCCTCGTCATGCCAACGCATGTCATCTGAAGTTTTGGTAGTTGAAAATAACCTTTGGAGCCTAGGAATCAATGGAAAGTAACGCAACACTTTGGCTGGTTTCCTTTTCCCCTTATGTTTACCTACAGAAGCATTTGCATCCTTCTCATCGTCTTTCCAACGAGAGCTCTCACACACACGTGACAAAAATCTTGTTTGGCAAATTCACCTCAAAAAAGAATGCAATCTTTCGGGCAAGCATCGATGCTCACATAATCAAGACCTAAGGCACTGATGATTTTCTTTGCTTCATAGTATGTCTTGGGTAGATTAGCTCCAGGAATACGAGAGAATACATCCAGTAGTCCTGTAAATGATTCTTGTGACCAACCATGTATGCACTTCAAGTGATATAAGTGGACCAAAAAAGACAGCCGAGAATATGGACAATCAGAAGAAATAAAACTTGTATCTGCATCCTTCAATAAGCTCTCAAATATATCCTGTTGCCTCCCCAAAGCATCACCTTCTGTTGCATTCACATGATCCTCATCAGTGGCATTATGTTCCACTTCTACAGATTCAAACTGAACATCATTTGCTTCGACACCAGACATACTTCCACCCCATCCAAATGCAGCATGCAAGAGTTCTGGCATGCCATCTGCTCTTTCATCCTGGCGGCCTCGTATTGGTTGCGAAGTAGTGCAATTGATGGCCTGTCATATTTTTCACCATGATGAACCCAGGTAGTATAGCCTTTAATAATGCCATCACATATCAGATGTGTCCTGACCTCATCACAACTGTGGTTGTATCTATTTTTGCAATTTATGCATGGACAAAGTATCTCACTGTCCTTTGGAAGGTCCTGGTAAGCAAACGCTAAAAACTGCTCAACACCATTTTTATATGCAGTCTCCACTCTTGATTCTTTCATCCAACTTCGATCCATCAATTTTAAATGATGACCTATTAAAGTTGAATGAAACCAGTAAGCTTCTACTGTCTGCAATGACAGGCAATGTAAACGGATGAATTCAGAGGTCTGCAATGAATGCTGCAGTGTATGATAGTAACATTTGCTTTGTTCTTGAATTATGAAGAGACAAATTGTAGTCAGCTGGGAAGTTCATTTGTACTTCCAAGAGCTATAGGTAGATATCTTACAGTTGGATATCAAAAGGAGCTAACGGTAGATATCTTACAGTTGGATTAATTTATAAAGCATTGATTTTTTCAATGATGGGCATTTGTCAAACTCCTGCTTTTAATTGTATAAACATTTGAAATTTTCAGGCAGAGAAGGAAGTCCTGGGATTGGAGCTGCTGGTAACATGATCCCCACTGCTTAGAGTTCATAATATTTATATGGCTAGGTTTTAAAAAAATATATATATATTTGTATGGCTCATTACTGTCTTACTGATATGGTGCACCTCACTGCATTACAGAAAGGGAGTTGAAACTGGTTGAAGTGCTGTTTAATGATGCAATGGACAATAGTATAAATTTTATAAGGCTAGATTAATTAAATTAATGCAAATTCAGATGCACAACAATCAGATGCACTCCTAATTTCACAACAATCAGATGCACAACAATCAGCAGACCGCACATATGCACTCCTAATTTCAAATTAAGCAGTCCCGTCTATGAAAAAACTACCTACATGAGTTTCAATACGGCAATACCAAAGGGCGAATGTATCCAGAATTATTGCATATCCATGAATCATTAGCAAGGAACTAACAAGGAAGAAACGAGGGGTACAGATCAATACCTGTAAGCCTGAGAAACCGATTCAATATATCCCTCTGCGTGATGTGCCGCCGCCGAGCGCCCTTGCCGTCTTGCCGTTACCGACCGCCTCTCCTCCGCCTGACGCGCCGCCGCAGCTACCCTCTGTGAAGTCGCGAGTCGACGGTGCTGCCACACCTCGCCGGTTCAGGTTCGTTCAGCAGTGGAGTGGGGCACAGTCGCGCTCCTCGTGGAAGGAGCCGGGATGGCTGGATGGGGCCGGAGGAGAGAAAGAGGAGGTTGTGCGGTGAGAAGGGCCGGCGGCTGGCGGGCGTACGCCTGGAGCGGGCGTCCGGGCTCCTCGCGGCACGGTGGTTGCAGACTCTTCGAGTTCGACTCGGTCAGTCAGGTGGAGACGGCGGTGGGAGTCGCGGGACTGAAGCCTAGTGTTATGCTGGGCCGTGTCGAATTCACTTGGGCTATGTCCATATCGTGGACTGATGCAAAATATATAGATATTGTTAAGCTGATATTTCTATTCTCCTTTGACTAGCACATTTCATGTATTTATTTTCTTATGGTATTCTTATGTGACTCCAACCCCAATATTTGCAAGAAAATACAATACACATAAAAATAAAGGTTGGGTTATACTCATAAGTCATAATTCTTAGGCCTTGTTTAGATGGCTAAATTTTAGCAAAAGTGACTTTTTCGACTCTCGTGAAGACATCAGAAACACGTTTCGTTTGTTTGTAGTAAACATTGTCCAATTATGGACTAACTAGGCTCAAAAGATTCGATCTCGTGATCTACAACAAAACTGTGTAATTAGTTATTTTTTTTTTTTACCTACATTTTTGCTCGAACATATGTCTTTTGGTGTATTTAATGTGATGTGATGGAGAGAGAGTCTAAAAATTTGCAATTTTTTGGCAAATTTTCAGCCAACTAAACGTGGCCTTAAAATAGGGAACCTGCCCCGCATCGCTCCTACACGGCGACACGGGCGGGCGACTCAACCCTAGGCCCACCGCCACCTTTCCTCCGCCTCCTCCGCCATGCCGCCGCCGGAGCAGGCCCAAGTCGCGGATCTTCGAGAGCTGGGCCTGGGCAAGCGTCGTGTCGCCCGGCGGCAGCGGGCGACTCCAGCTAGGGGCCCGCCGGTGTCTCTGGCGGCGGCATCGGTTCCGCGGACCGAGTTCCGGTCAACCGGACCAGTGCCCACTCAGCTCGGGTGCGGCAAGCGGTGGCCTCACTCCTCTCCCCTGCCCGCGTGACGGTGGTGGCTGTGTGGCGGCGCAGCGGCGGTCGGGTCACGCCCTCCCCTAACGTGGCTTCCCTTCCCAGTCCTGGTCTCGCCGCACCACTGGCAGGCGGGAAGCGACGCCACCGAGGCCTCCAGCACCGGCGCCGGGGATGGTGGTCGATACGAACCATGCTTCTGCGCTCAAACGGTGGCGGAAGCTGGATGGGGTACATGGAGTGGTTCTGGGCGTGCTGTTCAGCCGCGGGAATGGCGCGTGGGGGCGCCATGTCGCTTTCTTCTTCGGCTTCCTTTTGTAGGTCCCAGCAGTGGCGCAGTGCACAGGTTTGGCCGCAGGCTTGCCGGTGCGCGCCGCCTCCGACCATCGCGAATGAGTCCGTATAGCTCGCATAGTGTGGCGGCGGGCGGGTAATCGCTTCTCGGCGGCCTCCCACTATCGTGGGCGAAGTCCCCGAGTGGCTCCACATGGTGTGGCGGCGCTAGAAAGCCCCCTGTCGGGACAGAGTCGTCGCAGCGCATCCCACTATCACGGGCAGTCCGGTGCGGCTCCGTGTGGTGCGGCGGGGCCGACAATCGCCTACCGGTCGCGGCGCCTCCCACTGTCCCCGGGCGAAGTCCGCTGCTGCTCCACATGGTGTGGTGGCGACCGGAAAGCTCCTACTTTGGAGGTATGTTGGTGCGCCTCCCTCTGTTATGGGCGAAGTCCGTAACGGCTCCGTGCAGTGCGGCGACTACCGGGAACCCCTCCCGTCAAGGCATCGGGCGCCGGTGTGGCATCATAATCAGTTTAGAAATCATACGAGCATTATCGTCTTCTTCGTTAGTGTCATTATGAATCTTCAATAAAAAAACAGTTATGACCCAACATAGCACTTAGATGGACATATTAAAAATTATCTAGATATAATTATATAAAAAAATATATATATATTATATATAAAGGCAGTTTGGTGTATTGTTTTTACCTATACCGTGTAGATATGGACTATATTATTTAAACGTTTTCAAAATTCTCTTTTTCATTTTATTAAGTATATGTTGATCATCATTTATAGAAATAGAAAATAATAAAAAGTTGATAAAAAAAAAATTGCTGCCCACGTTGGCACAGAATGACCCGAGAAAAAGAAATTTGCCGCCCACGTCTAGATATTTTCGCTTGCCGCGGGAAATTTGCCGCGCACGCGTGGTGCGATTAGCGAACAAATCGCATCGCCTACCCTCCCCACCCTGCATAACCTCCGTAGTCTCCTCATTTCTCAACCATCTGTTCATCGGTGGGGGTGCTGGGTCAATCGTGGCTGCCGCGCCGCCTGACGCCGGCTGCCGGACGGGAGAGTGCCGGGCCACCACGACGTTTCCTCGCAAGCACCTGTGACGCCGCCGATCTACGACCAGTCTCCGCAAGGTATGGAGTCATCCTCGATCTTCATCTATTGGCTTCCCCAAACGCACTCGCGAGCGTGCCCCCCCACTCACGTCGCAGCGATCCAGGCGTCAACCCCCTCGGCCTCTCCATCTCCTGTGCCTGCGCATCGATCTTTGGTTGGTTAGCCGAGCTGATGATATGGTGGGTTACCTCGGTGATTGATTGTTCTGACTTTGGGTTAATTATTGTCGAGGCCATGGCTCGTATTGGCTGCCAGGCCGTGCGCGCGTGTACAAACTGCACTTCAGATCTGAATTTCGAAATCCTATTCTTCTGAGGAACTTGTGGAATATCTTCTATTGATACGTTATCTGCAATTGATACAGAATAGAGTAACATCTTTTTTTGCAACTGATATAATGAACAAAGGCTAACTAAGACTTCACTGTGACTGTAAAAGAAATATTTCAGTTTCTGCATACGTAAAGTGACATACCCATATGTAACTACTACGTCTCACTGTGACTTGCTACAATTGCTTTCTTAATTGACATCAGCTTGCATCCTGAGTATTCAATATATCTGACTTTCTGAATTCTGAGTGAATGAAAATTTAGTAAATCATCTATCCATTGTGTGGGAGATAGAGAGGGAGACAATGCTGGGGAGAGCAACACACTGCTATTAATTTGTGGGGCTTGTCTTGACTAGCTATGAAGCTCTGTTTTTTTTTTTTTTTTCCACATAGGCAGTAAAAAATATTTCTGTATCCAATTAGCCCACAGATGCATCAAGTTGTGTGGGAGATAGAGAGGGAGACATTGCAGTATGAACTATTTGTTTCATCCCTGAAATTTGTAGAATGAAATTCCTAGAATTCTTAGCTCTGAGAATACAATATGACAAGGCAACTAACATGTTCATCCTATATTTTATTGATCTCCCATATTATAAGCAGAAGAAATCATGGCAAGAGGACTTCGAAGATTAAGGAATTTGAATATTGATGGACCTCGTGCAGAACCTGTTCGGGAGGAGCAAGAAAATATAGCAGATAATGGACCTCGTGTAGAACCTGTTGAGGAGCAGGAAAACATAGCAGATAATGGGAACAATGAAAGTTTGCAGTCCCCTCCTGATATTGATGGTTTATTAGCCCGCCTGCCACACCAACCTCGAAATCCAATTAAGATAATATGTAAGTTTCAGGTTTTGTTGTAGCTTATTTAGATATGATGTGGAATCTTACATTTTCACAAATGCAGGCTCAAATGGAGATGTTAGACAGATTATTGGGGAATTCACGCTTAAAAATTTACTAGCATTACAAGGAGGAGGAAAGGTAATTGTAGAGACAGATGAGAATGGTGTCCCAAATGAAAGGTCAGCCTCCATCCTTGGGCAACACCTTGGCCATCTAGCTGAAAGCCCAACCTTAGCTCCTTTAGACATCCCAAGATTTGACAATCGCATGTTTGATTCACACAAGGAACAAATAATCAAGGATGTTGAGGTATCTTTTTATTATCAGTGCTAGCAAGTACCTCCAAGTTTCATCTAAGTAATAACATTTGCCTTCCTTTGTATAGCAAAAGTTTTTTTTCCTTCCCAAGGCAAAACGATACATCTTACAAAGAGACTGGATCCTAAGGACAGATTAATAATAGGTGGCGAGCCTACAAATCTAAGCTCAAGAAACAATACTTCAATCGTGACGAGAGAACTCTAGAAGAAATTATAAGAGAAGCCACTAACGGTTAATGAACATCAATGGAGATCTCTTGTTGGAATTTGGTGCCTAGAATCACATAAGGTACATCTGTTTACTCAATGTTTATATGAAATTTTAATCAAGGAATGTAACACTGCTTAATCATTGTCCATCTTTGTAGAAATTATGTGCTACTTAACTCTTGTGCAGTAAAAAAGAACGTAAGACTGCACACACCATTGGGAGAAAAAGCCATGCTAGACTAAAAAAAGAGATGGTGATAAATATTCTTCCACTAATATTTGTTAAATTCCACCGTCATCTATTTTAGATCTGAAATGACACCCAAATAACTCTATTGTGCAGGAATCTACAAATAAAAGAAAGTTTCACGAGGATAGAACTATGGGAGGCAGCTCATAAAAAAAAAGAATGGCAGATACACTCTTTGAAAAAGTGGAGACACTAATGGTACGTATATTTTTGGAGCGAATGATTATGCTTGATTTGTATATCAGTTTACAATTCCACGACCTTCATATATACTCATTTCAATAGGCTGCATCTTATGAGGAATTAAGAAAAAGGAAAGAGAACAATGGTGGTAATCATCTTTCATCTAAAGATTACAATGAAGTGTTCAATGATATGATTTGCCAAGGAGTTCAATGCACGGGGTACTATGATGATAAGTATTGGAGTCAAGTACAAGTTTCTCAAGGTTTACCTTTTGTTACTCAAACCGAGGGGAAGAAAGATTATATAAAGAGAAAATAAATGCAATGGAAAACCGGATGGAATGCATGAGTGATTTCATGAAGTACTTGCTTACTTTTTTATGTCAAAAAGTATCCGTAAGATAATCCGGTAGAGGAAATGAAAGCATTTTTACATGATGAAGTAAGCTTACATTGAACCATGTCATCTTCTTTCTCTACCTCTCTCTGAAATAAGAGGTTGTATCAACCGTGTCTTTGTGTTGGTTCATATTTTTTTAGGCAGTCACGATTCGACCATGATAGTACTTGATGATGACATCTCCGAAAGTCATGTTTCAAAAAACATACCGATGGCATCCATGAAGACTTAGATGCTGATGTAAACTCTCCAACAAATGAAGTCTTGGGTATACCACTTAAATTTTAAATATCATTAGCTTACTATATTTCTATTTAATTTCTTTTGTTGGCCTGTGTAGAACATGGTTCAAGCCAAGCGGCAACAACAATCTGTCCATAGAATTCCTAGACAAACTGAAGTCGCTACATCTACAACACGTGAGCAAAGAACTTCAAAGGTATGTTAGAAAGGCCTATTCGAATATTGGTGCACAAGTATTAGTTGTTCCTGCTGTTATAGTTTGACAAGCTCATATGCACAATATTTTTTACTCTCTAATCTTAATATTTTTTTTCTTTCCCTATTAACTCATCTAAACTATGCATGTAGGAGATACAACTTGAGACCCAACCTGGTGGCAACGTAGTCACAAATTTGTCATGTGATCCCATATTGCACAACATGGTATGTCCAAGCTAATATTGTATTATTGTTTCATTTGAAATATAATGGCTCAGTTTGATTATTAGGTGATGCTATGTTTTGATATTTTAAATGGTGTATATTATAGAGAGCAAGAAGGGTTAAAGCCTCCAACATGTCCACACCAAAATCAGTATGTGCTATTATTTACCTTATTATCTTCAAATCATGTTAGTTGCCATTTTAAAGATCATAAGGTCTTCTTGTGTAATTTGTAGAGAGAAGAGGAAGTCTATCTTTCTTCATTGATAAACAAAGGTAGAGTTGTGGCCAAAGGGAAGTTAGTGACTACTAATAGCCGAGAGAGAGATTTCGGGAAGAAAACTTGGACCGAGAATATTGTGGTGTTTATGTTGAAGGCCTTGAAAATATTGATCGTGGCAATAAAGGAGATGAGGAGGTACCTAGACCATTTGAAAAGATCCGTACACTAATTGATGCTATTGGCTATGTTATTGCTTGGCCAACTACACATGTAAGTTCAATTTTTTTTTTCATTTCAAGTAGTACATGTGTTCTTAATGTCTTCAATTGAGTTATTCATCCAATATATTTTCAATTGTAGGTGATACATGCTAGAAGTTCATCTCGTACCATAACAACAAGGTGGTACCGCAAAGACGTTGGCCAAGCTAGATGGGAAGCAAAGTACAAATTTTAAAGTGAATAAGATAGGTTTTAGTTACGTAAATTAATAAATTAATATTTGTATGACATTGGTACGTCTTTCTTTGTGAACACAATTGCAATTTCAGTAATGGGAATGTTGTCTATTGAGTTGGTCGTATTGTTGATGTTTTGTTATCCCAAAGGCAATACCATTGATGCTTTACTTCCCATTATTAGTCGAGAGAAGAAAACAAAAAATAAAATAACCTCGATTCACATCTCGATGCACTATATATATAAATAAATTAGTATATATATATATAATGCAAACATATTTTTGGGGACGTATTAAAAGCGTTACAACACAACATGTCTATCTTGCTACATACAAAATATAGATATATGCACAAAATCGTTTCTACATGTATTAATGCACACTATATGACGTTACTATACAACGTATCAATATGTGTAGACTCGAAATAAAAACGCAGCGTCTACATTATCGTTTCTAGTTTTGTTGATACGTGGTGGGGCGTTACAATAAAACATGTCATCTCGCCACATCACCTTGCCACGTCACCTTGCCACGTCACGTGCCACGTCACCTTGCCACGTCATGTGCCACGTCACCTTTTCACGTCACCTACTATATCGTATCTATACTCCTTAATGCTTAATAACGCGTACTACAAAAAACGTGACTATAGTAGTATACACGAATAATTGTAAACGTATCTAAAATATTGTCTCTATAGTTTTTCACACATGATGAAACGTCACTATACGACGTAAGAACACTAATAGACACGTGTTATATGTGCATCTATAAAAGCGTATCAATTTGTCACTATACGGACGTAAGAACACTAATAGGTTATGAGGCTTAGAAGTCGACATCGCCTTAACTGCGGTTGCTTTTTATTGTTGGTCAAGTTTTAGGCTTAAGCATATAGGAATCCCATTAACCCATTAATCACAAGTGTGAACAGATATCATCATCAATTTAATATCAACAACATAATAAGCAATGCAATTCTATTCATTAATGTCTCCAAGGCCGTTCATGACCGCGAACACTACCGACATGTCGGGTTTAGTTAACTCTGCAGAGAGGTGTACACTTTCACTACGGGTCATGGTTTCCACCCGAGTAGGTTCTCGACTCCCTAACCAAGTGAAGACCATATAAAGTCGTTCAAAGACCCTCCTAAAAAATATTGAATGGCCAATGAGCTACAACCCCGTTTCTCCCAATTCGGCAAACCACCAACAAAGTTAGGTAGACCCCCTTGAACAACCAAAGTCGGAGCCATGCGACCCCCATAGCTGCATCAGTATATCCCGGATGATCACGAATGAATAAGTCCTTATGGAGAGCTAAGAGCTTGTAAATAAACAACACAAGCTCTTTAAGCCCTATGTACCATGGCATCATCAACTACTCATCTCGATTTAATCCATAAAGCAATAAATAAATGTTTGTTGGTTGAGCGCTAGCAATTTACTACCCAAATGCATAACCCATAGGAGACAAGGATCAAGTATTCAAGTCTAGGTAAAATCCTTATTGGCAACAAGGAGGACACATGCATCATGAATTGAGAATTAAGGTGAATAGGACATCAAGGATGATCCCAAGCTATACTTGCCTCAAATTCCGATCCTTTCTTCAAGTCCAATCTTTCTAGAACTTCTTTTCGATCTCCTTCTTCTAGATCACCAAGCAAGGCTCACCGACTGAACGTACATAGTCACAAAGCACCACACATATATCCGAGCAATCATACATGAAGCAAACAATAGAACTAAATTAGAACAGTACACCAATCAATAAGAAAACAGTTTGAAAAGCTCTTAAAACTATTCTACTCGTCGCTACGATCACATCGATATAAAGATCACAAAAATCGGAGCTAAAACGGTGTAGATATGAATTTTACAAAATTAATATTAATAAAATAATAAGCTTATTATAAAGTCGAAATTTAAAAGGTTGGAAGCCTGACTAATAATAATATTAACATGTAGATTATGGAATTATGAATCTAACGCAACTTGAACGGATCGATTTGGATTTAAAACGAAGAAATTATAAAGATTTGAATCTGGATGGCAGTTCTGTAAATAAACCGAAACTGATTTCGAAATAAAATAAATAAAATTCGGATTTAAATCAGATGTGAGGATCTCGGGTGAAATATAAGGAAAGGTAGGGTCTCTTTAACAAAAGAACCGCGAAGAGGTATCTTCTAATCTGGATCGTAGATCACGATCTGGACGGCTGAGAATCAAAAAGAGAGATTAAAAGAGAAAGGACACCATGGCTGCTCACGTACAGCACGGTGGTTCCATTGCCGGCGACCATGGAGCTCGCCGGAGTTCACGTAGCTGGCCCTAGAGACCATGGATTAACACGGGAATAGACGCAATCGAAAGAGGAGCTTGATGCGGACTCACCAAGGACGAAATCAAGAGCCGGGATGTGACGAGGATGACGCACAGTCAGGCGAGGCGGACAGCGACGGTGCTGCAATTCCGGCGAGTCATATTAGCAAAATTGATCGGGAAAAATAGGAAAACGAGTTGAGCGAGTTCGCTAGAACATGGCGAAGCTCAGCATAGGCTTACGACGAAGCTTGGGACGGCGAATCGCAGACCTGAACTCGACGACGGCTTAGGGTTTCACGGACGCGGCTGTTGCTCAAGAACAATAGCGGCGAGGGCAAGATGAGAGCGACGGGGGTTGCGACGCCCTGCTTATATAGTCCCGAGGACGGCAGCAAGGATGGAAAACTCGAGTTCGAGCTTGGTTCACCGATGGAAATCAGAGCTTTCATCATAGGAAAGTGATGCAAGCTTGAAGAAAGGAAAAGAAGAGAACAGCTACGCTGTTGTTTCCACGATGGGCTGGACCAGAGCAATTTCAGCCCAAAAGAAAAAAAATGACGAGAGGCCAAAAGAAAAGAAAAATGGCACACGGCCAGGTTGGGCTGAACGGAGAGAAGAGAAATTAGAGAGGAAAAAGAATATCCTTGTCTTTTTATTTCAAAATTCCTTTTCAATTGATTTCCAAACCATTTCAAATTCTTTTTTGCAAATTTGGTCAAATCCAAACAATACAAAAATAACAATGCAGCAGCATGAGTGCACATACATGTGTCTAGCCTTATGATTGATTTTAATTTTCATAAAAATTATTATTTTCCTATATTTTATGAGCACAAAAATACATAAATAAATCATTTTATTCTATTTTCAAAAGAAGCAAAATTTGGGGTGTTATATGTTGATCTCGCGTACTTCGCGGCGCCAGGTCTTCTCCGCCGCCAAAGACGTTCGCGTGCATTCTGGCCGCGGACAGAACGTTCTCAGCGTACTCGATCGGCCGCCAGGTCTTCTCGCGTACTTGTCATGGGCAAGCTGCTAGGCCAATTCGTCCAGGTCATGGAGCGCGCGATGCTAGGCGTGCATGGCTCTTGATTCATGTGTACGTAGTCATGTCAGCACTCTTTTTTTTTAAGCTTGGTCCTGGAATCAGGCAACTTTTGAGGATGAACTATATCGGTCAGTCGGTCGGGGTAGATCGACACTATATCAGTTTGATTTCATCTTTCTTTTATACATGTGCATTTGCGTCTTAGATTGATGCACAACTTTGGTGCGATACTGGTTGTTCTTTGTATATGGAAATAAGTGATTTTGTCATTCATTTTTATTTATTTTTGTAGACTGATCCCAATGGACGGAGGTAATAATTTTTATTGGACAAACATGATGACGAAAGTGCCGATCTTTGAAGCTCCAGGATTGAATGATTTCACCATCCCGATGTCCAATGAGTTGCATCAAACAAATGAGATGTTCTCCAAGTCCAAGAAGTTGATTCACCGACGCCAAAATGTAGTTGCATCGCCTACTCGAAGTCCAAGAAGTACCTCCTTCGTCTCGCCCTATCAGGCCTAACCAGGGAGGACTAAAAACTTTGATCGGGGACGAGGATATAGCTCTATGCAAGGCTTGGTTGAAGGTGGGCAAAGATCCCATTCAAGGGGCGAATCAACGGCGTTGCAACGCTCAGGCTAAAGTGCGTGCTCTCTTTGACAAACACAAAAAACTTCAATTGTTAGATCGGAGAGCTCGATTCAGCATAGGTGGATGACTATTCAGACTGAAGTGAACAAGTTCTGTTCATACCTCGATCAAATTATTGGAAGGAATCAAAGTGGCAAAACTATCCAAGACATGGTATTGTTTAATTTCATATTTGTTTATTCATTTGTTTGTTCATATGTGTAGACACAACATTCTAAAGTATGAATACTTGCGCACCAATGAAGCATATGAGATGTATAAGAATTTAGATCGACGGGGAGAAGTCATTCACTCTAACACAATGCTCTACAAGACTGAAGGACAAGGACAAGTGGAAGGCAAAGAGGCGTGAGTTGCAAGAGCAGCAGAGGGCAAAAAAAAAAAAAAAAAAAAAAAAAAAAAAAGTAAGACCGGCAAGAACTCATCCGCAAACGAATGATGAAGTTAACCCAACTGGAGAAGGCCGAACCTGAAGCCCCTAGTTCAGAAGAACGAAAGAGGACAATAGGTAACAAGAAAGCAAAAAAGAATCTCTTGGGCAAAAAGGTGCCGAAGCTTCTGTAGAGGCTTTTCGACAAAATGTGGGCAAAGAAAGAGGCTTTGGACATTGAGAAGGAGAAGAAGAGAGATGAAAGGTTCAGCGTTTCAGTTCAGTTAGAGAAGGAGCGTCTATCAAATGAAAAAATGGTAGCTGAAGCAAAGTTGTTGAAAGAAGAAAAAAAGACATAATGCTAGTGGACAAGTCCACTCTCGATCCGATTCAGCTGCAATATATTGAGATCAAGCAGAAGAAGATCCTTGAGCGAATGGCCGATGAGAATTAGATTTAGTTCACCACATTTTGTTTCAACAAAATAATTATATACTCCCTCCATCCAAAAATCTCCGTCGTTTTAGCAAAAAAAAAAAAATTCCAATAATCTCCGCCGCCTTAGGATATTACGGCTGGCTTGCATGCGCATCACTCCTTGGATACTACGCCATTGCCTTCCCATTTGCTATCTTGGCGTCTTGCATGCCTGCATGCATGGTGCGGAGAGGGTCTGGTTGGATGCCTATTAATAGGCAATTAAGGCTGGAGCAACGATTAAATAAAGAACTTGGCTCGTGGTCGCTATACTCGACCTTCCTTGGTCAACTGCGCTACCGAATAAGAATACGCTGGAGATTTTTGGATGGAGGGAGTATTTTAGTGTTGAGTAAACCTTTGTTTCTATTATCATTGTGAGAGCCTTTTACCATTACCAAGATATGTAATTTCAGTTTGTCAACAAATATATATGCAGCACTATACGTGCATGCTTTTGATTCCTGTTTACGTGGTCATGTCTTTGATTCCTGGTACCAATGATTGCAATGATTATCTAATCATGTCTTTGATTCGCTGCATGATGCCGGTACATTTTGGTGCTGCACTGCGCGGCTGTTTAATCATGTCACTTCTTCTTGTGTACGTAGTCATGTCAGCTGCATGGCTTTTTTTAATTCACTGCGCCGGCACAGATTGGTGCTGCACTTGCGCCGACCAGGCTGTTTAATCGAACCCGTCGGTCAAGGATGTACTGATCCTCTGAACACTCAGTGATTTGCTGGATGCAATGATTACCTAATCAAGTCCTGCACTCAATATACACACGCAAACAAATATAAATGCAAGTCGACAGCAGTCAGCAGCTCAATCGATGCTGATCCTCACGAACTAAACAAAGCTGCTGCTCATGAATCGATGCTGATGCTCATGAATCGGGCATGTACACACGCAAATATATAACTATATGAAATGCTGATGTTCAAGCTGATTCTTTGAGTACACACGCAAAAGTATAAATATATAAAATGATTCAACAGTAAACTAAAAAAGTGCCGAGTACAGTAATTATGAAGGCAACGTATCAGGTGCAAACCAACCCTCCGTGCAACCATGCAAACTTCTAATCTGGGTCATAGGATGCTGATCCAAGGGTTAGGTAATTTTACAATTAACCCCCGCTCTAATCACACTTTTGCAAATCCCCCCTCCCACCTCCCCATTGGTTATCACCTCGTACCCCTTGGATTTATATCCCGTGGGCCCGTGATTAGAAGTTTGCATGGTTGCACGAAGGGTTGGTTTGCACTAGATATGTTCCCAATTATGAAATGAAAATGCTTGATCCTAATCGTAATACAAATCAGGATGATGGTTCCATAAGTGCTCTATGAGGTCTTCTTTCAACTGGGAGTGTGTGTCCTTGTCTCGATTTTTTTTATGCGCTTCAATAAATTCATGAAGGGTTCGAAGTCGGGCTTCCAATGAGAAGGTTGCACATCTTCACCACCATCATCGAACCGCTCGGTTGGGTCGACTTGTTGACGAAGAACTAGGGTTCCACGCCAAGCACACCGGGAGGGCCTTGGGACGCCCACGAAGGTTGCAACCAACCTTAAAGCGAACACATAGGCGTGATCGGCCTCGAACGATCAAGAGATCGCTAGGGCGATGTGGAGCTCGGTGACGGCCGGAAGAACCTCCGAACGCACCTCCGTGAAGACCCATCGGGAGGGCGACGCAGGGGTGCCCTAGGACCAGCAAGGCCACCTAGAGCGCCGACGAAATTCACGGAGAACGCCCGCCCGAATAGCAGGATAGAGGGGAGGATGACCTACAAGCAAGACGGTAGTAGATGTGTTTGTCGATTGGATGTAGATGGGATCAAATCGCCATGAACCTCTTTATTATATAGAGGAGGGTGGTCTTATCCTTTTAGGAAACCGTCTTTGGGACGTTTCCAATCTCCAAAAACCGACCCAAACACGATTAGGAAAGAGATCGCGGGATCGTGACGGACACGCGCCCGTCGCGGGTTGACCGGACCCTGGTCTGGTCTTGACCGGGACGCTTCCGGTCACTAGCGCCCCGGCCGATTCGAAAGCTCAAACGCCGAGGACGCTGGCGGCCGACCGACTCGGCCGACGCACGACCGGACGCGCACGAACCATGACCGGACGCTCCGGTCACTAGCGTCCGGTCAATTCAGAGCTCGAAATCGCATCACACGCGCGGCGACCAGGACACACGAAGAATGACCGGACGGTCCGGTCGCCAGCGTCCGGTGACTTCCAGAGAAGCCTGTTTGTTCTTCCTCGAAAATTTGGCTAAGTCTAGAAATTTACCGTGCCTTGGACCTCCAAAATATGACTAAGTCCGGATTTTTTGCGGTGAGTTAGCCCTTCATAGAATTGGCTAAGTCGGAATTTTACCATGTCTTGGACCAAGCCATTTTTGGGTGTCAACATATGCCCCCTTGTTTTCAGGTGAGAGGTGCACGAATCCTGAAAACAAGACAAAGAAATCCAAACAACACGAATGCCCGTCGTATCGCTTGTCTGGTGGCTAAGGGCGATACTATGTATCGGCCATTTTTGTTCTAAGGGCGATGCATGCATCGGCCATTGTTTGGAGAGCACTAGGCCTCTTGCCAAACACTAGGGAAATATTTTTTTCAAATACCTCCCGTTAATCGCCTTTGCTTAGCGTTCTCCACTCATTGACTCAAGGACATAGGAGTTCCCGAATATTGCTTTGACCACCTTAAAAGGACCTTTCCAATTGGGTGACCACTTGCCAAATTGATTGCTCTTTGTCCCTATCGGTAATATAGTTTGCCATACCAAGTCACCGATTTGGAACGACTTGCTCTTAACTTTCTTGTTGTAGGTTCTTGCAACACGGGCTTTATCCTTTTCTATGTCCTTTAGAGCTTGTATTCTCTTGTCGGTTACCTCGTCGATGTTGTCCATCATCAAATCATGATACATAGCGGGGAGATAGATCATTTTGCTTAGCAAATCTATATGCATCCAAATTTACCTCGACGGGTAACACCGATTCTTGACCATACACCAACTCATAAGGAGTAACCTTAGTTGCACCATGTCTCGATATTCGATGAGCCCACAAAGCTTCTGACAAGACTTCATGCCACCTTCTTGGATGTTCATCTATCTTTTTCTTAATAAGCTTGATCAAAGTCTTGTTAGTGGATTCCGCTTGACCATTGGCTTGAGCATAATATGGAGATGAATTGAGCATCTTAATCTTATATGATTCGGCAAAATCCTTTACCTCCTTCGCCATAAACGACGTTCCTTGATCCGTAGTTAATGTTTGAGGAATGCCGAATCTATGAATAATATGCTCGGTGATGAACTCAACTACCTCCTTGTGTGTCATGTTCTTCAATGGCACCGCTTCCGACCATTTAGTGAAGTAGTCGGTAGCAACCAAGACGAACTTATTCCCCTTCGAAGACGGAGGATGAATTTGACCGATGAAGTCCAACCCCCAACCACGGAAAGGCCACGGTTTGATGATCGGATGAAGCATAGCAGCCGGCACTAGCTGAATATTCCCAAACCGTTGACACTCTTCACAACCTTTGTAGTAATGAAAGCAATCGGCCATCATAGTAAGCCAATAAAAACCAGCCCTTCTCAAAGAACCACTTCATCTTTGGAGCCAATTGATGCATTACCACAAATGCCTTCATGCACTTCTCCCATTGCCACTCTTGCTTGATCGGTCCCTAAGCACTTTAGCAAATGGATCTTCGGCGGTCCTCCGATAAAGCTCACCATTATGCAATGTATACTTGAAAGCGCGCCCGAACGTTCTTGTCAACTTTAGCATTAGGATCTTTCAAAAAAGACAAGAGAGGAGTCCTCCAATCTTCCAAATCGGTAGTACCATTGTCTAAGACATTTAAATAGACCGATTCAAAAGAATTCTACTTTGCTGTCCCAAATCATTAGTAACATCGGTTTGTCCAATTAAATTTGGTTGAACCGAATTTTCACTAGAATCTGAAACAAACAAACTTTCATGCATCGGCAAATGTTGTAAATGAAAATATTTATCTTTTACCTCGAAGCCGGATGCCTCTTGAGCAAGCAAGTTTGCTCTTTGCACATATTTCACATGCAAATGATCCTCTTCCTTGATATAACCGGAATCACGTTGAGCATCGAAGTTGGCCTTATGATTTTTTCTTCTCTTGGAATATGCCGAATCTTGAATTCAGCAAATTTACCAATTAAATCAAGGCAAATATTGAGGCGAGCATGAAGTGATCCATCTAAACATTGACATTCACCGGAAACTTATTGCACCACAAGTAGTGAATCACCAAATGCTTCAACATGTTCAACTCCCATAGCTTCTAACATGATCAACCCGAACAAGAGAGCTTCATATTCGGTTTGATTGTTAGTACATTGAAACTCCAATCGGGCTTGACATAGGAAATTCAATTACCACAAGAACTAACAAGAACAATTCCAACTCCCAAGCACCGCCTTTGCAAAACCGATCCATCAAAATATAACCGCCATGGGGTAGAAGTAACATAATCCACCTCATAATCAAGATTAATACCATGCTCAATGATAAAATCAGCAAGAACTTGACCCTTTAAAATTCTCAATGGTTCAAAAAGTCAAGTCATATTCAATCAAAGCGTATGCCCATTTGCCCACCCTTCCAGAAAGGATTGGCCGATGCAACATATGTTTAATAACATCGGCACGGCATGCTACCACACATGTGCTTGACAAAAGATAGTGTCTCATCTTGGAACAAGCAAAATATAGTGATAGACATAATTTCTCAATATGGGCATACTTGTCTCGGGATCAAGAAGACGACAACCAAGATAGGCAACAACATACTCCATTCCTTCATCTTCTTGAGTAAGAACAGCCCCAATCACCTTATCTTCGGCGGTGCGATATACAATCGGAAAGGTACTCCCCTTCTAGGCGCAAAAAGAACGGGTGGTGAAGACAAATATTCCTTTATTTTATCAAATGCGAATTGTTGGCTTGCCCCCGTGCAAAATCAGCTTCATTCTTCAACTTAAGTATGGGGGTGGAAAGAATAATTTTTCCGAACAAGTTAGCAATAAACCTTCTCAAGTAGTTCACTTTACCTAAGAATTTCGCAAATCCTTCTTGCATTGAGGTGCTTGAACCGCCTTGATCTTCTCTATCCTCTTGGGATCAATCTCTATGCCCTTGTCATGAATAATAAATCCAAGAAACTTCCCAAACCGACACTCCAAAGGCACACTTGAGCGGATTCATCTTCAAGCCATAATAACGCATCCTCTCAAAAGCAAGACGCAAATCGGCTAAATGAGGATCATGGGAAGCCGATTTGATCACCACATCATCAATGTACACCTCCATAATCACCCCAATTAGATCATGAAAGATGAGATTCATAGCTCTTTGATAGTGGCGCCTGCATTCTTGAGCCCAAAAGTCATAACAATCCACTCAAACAAGCCAACAAATCCGGGACAAATAAAAGCAGTCTTGGAGGTATCTTCTTCCGCCATAAATATTTGATTATAACCAAAGATTACCATCAAGAAAGCTAATAACTTTGTGCCCCGAAGCATCATTAATCAACATGTCGGCAATAGGCATAGGATATTCATCTTTGGGAGTGGCTCTATTTAAATCTCTAAAATCAATGCACACTCTAATCTTCCGGTGTCTTTTTTCTCAATCGGCACAATATTAGAGACCCACTCCGCGATACCCGCATGGACGGATAAAATCGCCTTAAGCAACCGATCAATCTCCTCCTTAATTCGGTCATTGATGGCCGAATTGAAGCGCCTTTTGGCGGTTGCTTGTATGGTCCGAACCCCTTCTTGATAGGAAGTCGATGCTCAACAAGATCTCGGCTTAAAGTGCATCTCCGTGTAGTCCCATGCAAAACAATCAACATATTCCTTGAGAAACGCGATTAATTTAGATTTGTAATTGGCATCCAAGTTTTGATTCTACAAATGTCGGCCGCAGTATAGAACTATCCCCAATGTCAACTTGTTCCAAAGGGTCTACCGACGTGAAACCTTGGCCCAACTTATTGAGCTCATCAAAGTCATCAATAGCTTCACACAGAATCGGTCTTTTTCAACCGATAGTGTTCAAGCCTATGCTTTAACCATTGTAACTTGTCTTCCATTAATAAACAATGTTTATATAATGACATTGAACCGATTATCCATCGGTTTCAATGATACAGTACAAATCCACGCTCATCATAGCTAATGTACCGATAATTGGACAGATCTCTACCGAAAAGACAAGCGAATCCAAACCCCTCAGCGTAGCATCGGTTGCGTAAATCTCAACCGAATTATCCGCAAGATCGATCTCTATGGCATCTCCCACCCATTGGATGAGATATTGGTGCAAGCTAGAAGGAACACATGGATTGGCATGAATCCAATCACGACCCCAAGATGAGATCATAGCTACCTTCTACATCGGCGACGAAGAATGCGGTAGGCATGGTCTTGCTTCCAACGGTTAGTTCGACGTTGACAATGCCCCCGAAGGAATTGGCGCGCCTCCCACGCCGGTGATGGTCATGTTGGTCCGGATCAGCTCTTCTTCTTTGCACCCAAGCTTCTTAAATAGTGAATAGGGCATAAGATTGACAATTGCGCCACTATCCACTAGCATCTTAGGACCGGTGTTCCGTTGATGTGTCCCTTCACGTGCAACGGCTTGAGATGTCCGACAGCACACAAAGAAAGCTTCTTGAATATAGCATCCTCCACGCCAAATGCCACCTCGCAAGCTAGACCACCTCATCTTCTCCCCGCCGATAATAATCGGCGGAGAGAAAGATAGTGTTCATCTCAAGACGTGTCGGTGAAAGCTCGTGAGTCCACCATCTCCTCATCGAGGCTCTACCGGGTGTCTCAATGCCAACCATAGCGAAATAGTAGCAACGAAATCTCCGGACACACCCGTAGAGACACTGGAAACAATAGGAATCGGCTCGACCGACTCGTAAGTCGGACATCCGATTCTTGGGCCTTAGCAGCCCCCCATCGACCGGCTTTGGTCGAATTAGCACCTTGCTGCCTAGCTTGGCCGTCCCGCCCGCTAGAAGTGCCAAAAGATCAATGGTTGGCTTGGGCACCTCTTCTACGAACTTTGGCGGTTGTTCTTGAACCATTAATCGCCTTGACCGATTTAACAATCGGTTTAGACGACTTTATGGGCAACAACGGCGATTATCTCGGCCTCCTTCCGCTTGATTTCTTGAACAATCTCGGGCAAGATAGGCCCCTGCCCTTTGAGTAGCAAAACCATGCGCTTTGAGCATCTTTTGCGGGGGCTCGGCAAGCTTCCTCTTCTGCATCTTATCAATTCCGACCGACACCACTTGGGCCGCCGCTACCGAGGATCCACAGGCTTTTTTCTCTTGTCTTGAACTTCAAATGACCTCTTCCATAACTTGATCTTTATCATTTGAAGGCTCTTGCCCCCAATCACTGTCGGGTTTGTTGACATTATTTATAGGAGTCGTCATTGAACTCGATAACGATGGAAGGCGAAGGAGTAGCAACTGGAGCGGGCTTCTCGATCACCTCTATCTTCTTGGGGATGTACACTTGCTTGGGTGCCTTCCCCGACTGTTTAAGCGTGAGTGAGCGAGAAGTGGGTATCTCCTTCCTTTCCCAAGATGCCGCTAGAGCTCGATTGATCAACCAATCGGCTAAAGACGGTTGACTTGACTATAGGACCAGCAGCTCCCTCCATCCTAGGTGCCAAAGGATAAGGCACCGTTGACACCTGTTATAGCATAATATTATTAGTCAACTAAACATGAAATAAGGGCATAACATGAATATTCACATAGACTAGGGGTTTGACTAACATAGTTCCACGAGCTTTGGTGATTTATGACTTTGCAGGGACTAAACAATAAAAGCAGATAAGATCGGTGAGAATCGGAAGAGTTTACATCTCATACGATGACAAGACTTGACCGTGAAGCAACTCAACCCAAAAAGTGGACTAAAACACTCTAGAAGATACCAGAAGACACCAGGAGAAACGAGAGACGAAGGTGGCTTAGCCCCCTGGCGACCGCCAGGAATATGCATGGCGATCGCCAGGTGGGTCCCACCTGTCGGCCTCAGCTTCCTATGTCGGTTTACCACCGACTTTGAGGTTGTATCTACACCATTATTGAAGGTCGGTTTGATCCAAGGGTCCCTGTTCATCGCCAAGTCCTATATAAGAAGACCACCTGACCCAGGGTGAAACCCTAATGCATTCGATTCTTTATCTCTTGACCTGTTGGTCATGGAGGTGTCCCAATGTGAGGACAACCTCTCTACTAGAGAATTAGGGCTAGACACTCTAATGTAATAGATTAGTAACTAGAGAGTTAGGGGGAGTGGAGCTACGCTCTGGTTCTAGAGATGTCTACAGAGTTTGGTATGTCTTGTATCCTTTCTTTGTAAGACTTATGATTCATATATTTATCTTCTCTTTTTACTTCCATGCCTTTCATATATGGTTAAGTATAGTTGTTATGCTATTGCATGGGATCTTCGCTCGTATTGAGGACTCTAGTTATTCATGGTAGCTAGAGTAGTAATCGATAGTGTAGACTTGGTGTCTAGGCTATAGGTTACCCGAGGTTGCTACCAAAACCTACGGATAGTTGTGGTAGCCCAGGGGGTGACAAAATTCAGGTGCCTTTGTAGTCCACCACGCACGGGTTGGTGTTTCAGTAGAGCTTTTTGGCGGCCTTCCTAAGTTACTTCTTCCCAGTCTATTTCGAGAACCGGAAAGGTACCGTTGCTCCAAAATGCATTAGTATGATTGCTATCATAGAACCTAAGTAATAGAGAAGTACATAGGAACCTTGATATCTCCCATTTGTCCTCTCAACTTGCTAGCTATGCATTTATCTTAGGAATTCTCTTGTGTGTGATTATGCTTAACTCCTATCATATATCATTTACCCCAATCACTTTAGTCTAGTGGTTTGCTAAGTTAGTAGATGCATGATTGTGACTTATTAAATTCTTTAGCCAACGCTTCCTCGTGGATACGATACTCTAGAATACTCATCCTAGGGAAAAGCTACAATGGTAGGTGTTCTCAGGCGCTTGCAGAATTCTTCCATATTCTTATTGCACTTAATAAATACCAACAAGCTTTTTGCACCAAGGTTGCTGTAGGAAGCAATTGGCCTAAAGATTCTAGTAATGATCATGATGTACGCTAATTTAGTGTATCACTAGCTTTAGTAGGATTATCCTTGTTCTATTGAGTTGTGGAATAGACAGGACAAAATATTTCGTTGCGACTTTAGGCAAGATTCCACAAGAAAAGAAGAAAGATTGAAGAACCTGTGGTGCCCGATCATTTAGGATTCATCAACATTGGAACCCTCGCTATCTCAAGGTATGCATTTATATATTATTCCAACCATGTATAGATTGGAGAAGAAGTCGAAGTCACAAGAATTCAATGCACACATCTCAAGTGACGTACATAGAAGCTGCACATCGTGGTAAGTATGATTAAAAGATGAGAAAGTCTTGCTCATGGACTGTAAATTGATTGAGTAGTTATCATTTAATTTCTTGCATTGCATTGCATGTTTACTTGATCAACTCATGCATTCACTCCGCTAAGTTTATGTTTTCTCATAGTAGATCCATTGCATGATTAGTCCCTTTGCATCTATCCATACCATTTGCATCTAAAAAGAAAAAAAAAGAAAAAAAAATCCTCACCATGATCATGCTCTTTTTCGTCTCTAATTGAGTAAATCTCAGTAGTGTTTTTATGTCACCTTTTTTTTGCTATAGTGAGTTTTGGTTTGGAAGTGTTACAATTGGGCTTCCAAAGGCTTTTAAATTAAGCGTGGTGCTTAGGTTAAAATGCCTTCCTTAATTGAATTAGACATGGAGTCTAGTTTGGTTATTGAACTAAGAATTGCTTGCGTAGACATTGGATATTTTGTTGGACTAACCCATGTAGAGAACTCTCAAATCCAATTGGGATAAGTCAAGAGATGAACTCATATCAGAGATGAAGCAAGGCAAATGATGAACTCCAACCTTGTACAAAAGACACGGCTCATTAATTGATGGAAGATCCATAAGTATCAAAATCATTCGCTTTATCTTTTGCTACAAGTTACCTTTTGTCTTGAGTCATGCTAGAGTGCAGCCACAAATAAAATGTGTATAAGACATGAATAAATAAAATTGTGCTAAGGTAATCAAAGAACCATCTTTTCATTAGCATAGATGAGATCTTATGAACTTTGGACAACAACCCCTACTTTAAACTTGTTGTATTCCCTCGGGTATGTGTCCACTAATATTTTGCGAAAAAAGAGTCTATGCTATGTCTATCCGATAAAGAAGAGTGCCATACACCACGATCACGAAAAGTAATCACTCAACAGAAGTGGATGGACAAAGCAATGGGCTACATGAACATCAAAGACAGGTAAGTGAATATAAATCACATATTTGTATACAACTTTTGTCTTATGTTCTAAAAATAAAAAAATAATAATGAAAAAAATCTCTCGAGCACATGAAGGCTCATGCTAAAAGAAAGCAACAACATGTTCCTAGGACAAGTTCCCTTCGGGTATTCTTGGTCATTAACCTTGCAGAACAAAGGATGAACAACATCTAAGGACATGGTGATTGCAACACATGATTAGGGATGATTCAAAGATTCACACTTAAAGTGTCGAAAGTGACAGGAAAGCTTGAGCATGGGGAGGAAGGTCGACTCCTCTACTCAAGCTTCCGTCACTCGACACATCTTTGGTTTGCAATCCCTCTACTCACAATTACTTTATCTCCCTAAGTTTGAATGGTTAATAAATGTCATGCATAAAAGTCAAACTTAAGATATCATAAAATTTCCCACTAGAAAAAAAGTAAGAGTGAACATATGCTAATTAAAATATCAAACTTTTTTCTAGCATAGAAGCAACCTTTAGCTCGGGACAATTCTACCCTTGTTTACAATTACTTGTATATTCCTTCGGGTATATGTTGTCAACTAATACTGCAGGAATAAAATCATGAGAGGAGCAAAAAGGTGCGAGCACAATTTAAAGAACAAGAAAGGAAGGATGATGTAATAAAGGATACAAGTAAGGAACAAGATACACAAGAGGCCAAAGAAGAAAAGCCTCAAGCGTAAGAAAGGGACACCACAAGGTGTTACGATGCCGTCACACTCCAATAATAAGGTAACATCTTGAGGTAAGTTGTCATTAATTATGCTTCAACTTAATTATGGCTTGTTCATAAATAAAGAATCAAACATGTTAGAGTAACAACCTTGCTTGATCTAGCTTTATTAGCTCAACATGTTTTGTTTCTTTAGTTGTTCCTACCACCACTCTCTTGATCTCATAGACCTAATCATGTAAGCTAGATTATTGCACACCTTGCTTTGGAAGAAGATAAACATGCTTTTGATACATCGAGTTATAGACAAGAAAACCCTTCCAAGAGTCAAGGAGTTTGTTTCTATCCGTCGAAAGTTTTAATCGCAACATTCATGCTCAATCTTATGATCTTGACACCCAAGTTAGGATTAAGAAAAGCTTATAAGAAATCAACTCTATCTTGTTTGTTGTGCCTATGGTTAGAGAAGAATGAATGAAGTTTTGGCCCCGTTGGTGTTTTCCCACCAACAGAGCCCATGCACTTGATCTCTACCATGACTTTGCAAAAGCGGGACCCACTTTGAGTAAAAAAGATGGAGAAGCCTATCGGTCTCTCCAAAATTCAACAAGTGAATGTCTTAAAAGCATGCACACTAAAACAAGATGTTGCCTACGCCCAACATCAATGCTTCACTCCAACTCATAAGACCAAAGAAAGAACATGGGTGACGCCGTCCATCACCATCTCAAGGAGCACGGCCGTCAAGATCGATAATACACTCAAGGAAACAACAAGGTAAGAAGTCTCGTTACATTGAACCCTCGCCGAAAAGGTAAGATCGGTAGTTATCCATATTTATCTCCTTGCATTGCATAATTATTTTCCTTTAGCATATTTAAATTATAGCACTAGCTTTGCATTAGAAAAGAAAAATAAATATTTGTTTGTTGCATTTACATTGAAAAACTCTAAGCCCCATATGAGTAATTTTGTGGTGTGTAACAACTCACAAGGATATTTATTGTGGTGGCATAAAAATAAAATAAACATGCATCATCATCCTTATTTGCATAGAAAATCCAAAAAATATTAATGCTCATTTAACTACTTGTCTTAAAGGAATAATTATAATCATTGGCAACAAGAAGCTAAGTGGCTAAAACCACTAACGCTTAACTAGTTCCACTAGCTTTGTTGTTTATTTGAGTTCAGCAGGATTCAAGGAAGAGAGACATGATAGGATGACACCATCGCCGTTGTCTACATCTACTTCCACATCATCATCAAAGACTATGTCAACATCCGCCTTGGGGAGGGCAACCCCCATGTATCCAGATAAGTATCTTTTTATCTTATTTAATATTAGCCAGATTTGTTTGTTTTATTAGAAAGAAATAAAAAGATGCATAGCTAAGGAAACCAAATAAAAAGAGTCTATCTAGTCTTTATTAAAGAGTCTTTATTAGAGTGTGAGAATAAAATAAACTCAAGATAATCTCTAGCCTTGGAGATGATGAATAGTTGTCTCGTCGTAATTCCTTTCAAGTACCTACCTTTCAAGCTTAATTTCTCTCGAGCTTTTAATGCAACCGCTTTGACTTGAGATTTGCTCGAACCTGAAAACCCGTGGGTAGCAAATGCTTGCTCTAAAGTCTAGGTAATTGACGGATATGATATATAAGAGTCCGAGCTACTATTTATCTTACTCCTAGTGATACTAGATTTCTGGAGATTTATCTTTTGAAAATTAAAAGTGCACATGATAAGTTCCTGTGTGACAAGAGTGTTGAACCTCCTACCACAGCCATATATACATGCTCCCTAGATTAGGAAAACCCTTTGACATATATATAGGCCGCTTGCTTTTGCATTGAGTTTGTTCAATCTTTGTCACCCTTAGAAACTTGTCATGCCGATCATGCACACTTCACTCCACTCTACTCCACTTGCATTTATGCTACTTCTACCCTGGAAGTACGCATCCACAAAGCATCCACCAAATATCCACCAAAAGTGTTCTACTCCTACCCCGGGAGAGAGCAACCAAAAATATTCCGTATACCCATCCACACATTTCTAGCCAATGTCTTACAAAAGCTCCATTACTTTTGTCTATCTCTCAAAAGTTATCGCAAAAGAGATTTGGGTTGTATAGTCAAAAAAAAAAGAAGAAAGAAAGGAGAAAAGAAAGGGGAGATGAAAAATGGACAAGTGTCCTACGGGGCAGTAGAGCCTACCTCCCAAAAAAAATAATAACAAGAATAAAGGAGAGTTAACAAATGGACAAGTGTCCTTAATAAAACAATGGGTACTTAGATGCCCGCCTCTCCATAAGAAAAAAAAAATATATAGAGAGAGAAAAAGAAAAAAATATAGAAAGAGTATACAGCCCAGGTTCTCCCAAATACTTTCAAAGTCCTAAAGAGAGAGATATGTTTCCTCAAGGAGCAAAGTAGAATTAGGCTTTCCCCTCATTGCACTCATTGCATTCACCTCACACACCTACCATCATACCCATTCCATTCCATCACACATGCATCTCTTTTATCAAGTATGACTCATGACTTTGGATCCATTGCTTGAACTTACAATATATGCTTAGTAAGTAGATTTAGTTTTTCTCCCACCTAGAGTTCCAAATATAAGCCTTAGATATAGGGTGAGAGAGAAGAAGGCATAGTGTCCTAACGCCTTTAGCTAAAAAAATACCACATATTATGAGAGAAGGCAACACAACATTAATACCTAAGTGAGGATCCACAAATACCACAAATGAGAGATTTGAGAGAGTCATACAAGGAACTTTGAGTTTTATTTTGAAAACTTGCAAAAACTCCGGAATGATAGTTGAACAAAGAGTTTGAGACATGGTACTTGACTTGATTGTTCTATCTTTCAATTGCCCAAGATCCTAAGAAAAGGCTATAAGCTCCACGGTTAAAAGGTAATATGGGTAAGTTGAAGGTTGAAAAAGTTTATTCTAATATAGAGGAGAAATTTTGTTTGAAAGCATGTGTACTTTTGAGGTGTAGCAACTCCCGATCCATTGTTTAAATTTGGCTTTGCTAGGGACTAGCAAAGGGTAAGCTTGGGGAACTTGTTGACACCTGTTATAGCATAATATTATTAGTCAACTAAACATGAAATAAGGGCATAACATGAATATTCACATAGACTAGGGGTTTGACTAACATAGTTCCACGAGCTTTGGTGATTTATGACTTTGCAGGGACTAAACAATAAAAGCAGATAAGATCGGTGAGAATCGGAAGAGTTTACATCTCATACGATGACAAGACTTGACCGTGAAGCAACTCAACCCAAAAAGTGGACTAAAACACTCTAGAAGATACCGTAAGACACCGGGAGAAACGAGAGACGAAGGTGGTTTAGCCCCCCGGGCGACCGCCAGAATATAGATAGACCGCTGTGTGGGTCCCACCCGTCGGCCTCTTTCCTATGTCGGTTTACCACCGACTTTGAGGTTGTATCTACACCATTATTGAAGGTCGGTTTGATCCAAGGGTCCCCTTTCATCGCCAAGTCCTATATAAGAAGACCACCTGACCCCTGTGTTGAAACCCTAATGCATTCGATTCTTTATCTCTTGACCTGTTGGTCATGGAGGTGTCCCAATGTGAGGACAACCTCTCTACTAGAGAATTAGGGCTAGACACTCTAATGTAATAGATTAGTAACTAGAGAGTTAGGGGGAGTGGAGCTACGCTCTGGTTCTAGAGATGTCTACAGAGTTTGGTATGTCTTGTATCCTTTCTTTGTAAGACTTATGATTCATATATTTATCTTCTCTTTTTTTTTTTACTTCCATGCCTTTCATATATGGTTAAGTATAGTTGTTATGCTATTGCATGGGATCTCCGCCGTATTGAGGACTCTAGTTATTCATGGTAGCTAGAGTAGTAATCGATAGTGTAGACTTGGTGTCTAGGCTATAGGTTACCCGAGGTTGCGCCCAAACCTACGGATAGTTGTGGTAGCCCTGTGGGTGTGATGTGTCAGTGCCTTTGTAGTCCACCACGCACGGGTTGGTGTTTCAGAGAGCTTTTGGCGCCTTCCCTAAGCATTACTCTTCCCAGCCTATTTCGAGAACCGAAAGGTACCGCTGCTCCAAAGTGCATTAGTGTGATTGCTATCATAGAACCTAAGTAATAGAGAAGTACATAGGAACCTTGATATCTCCCCCATTTGCCCTCTCAACTTGCTAGCTATGCATTTATCTTAGGAATTCTCTTGTGTGTGATTATGCTTAACTCCTATCATATATCATTTACCCCCTCACTTTAGTCTAGTGGTTTGCTAAGTTAGTAGATGCATGATTGTGACTTATTAAATTTTTAGCCAACGCTTCCCCTCGTGGATACGATACTCTAGAATACTCATCCTAGGGAAAAAGCTACAATGGTAGGTGTTCGCAGGCGCTTTGCAGAATTCTTCCATATTCTTATTGCACTTAATAAATACCAACAGCACTAACACCCCCCTTCGGGTCCCCATTGTGGTGGTGGCGCTTAACGGGTGGTAGTGGTGGCCCCCAACGTGTTATGCTTGGACGTGCAACCCGTGGAAAAGAAGAAACATTTAAAGGAGTCATAGCCATTTGCTTGTCCTTTGCTTCATCACGCTTTTAGGAGGCGTAGACTTTTTTTTATCGGCCGATTCTCGTGAATCAGCCTTTTGCTTCTTGTACTTGGCCAAAAGTCGATCAAAAGTGCAATGGGGCATCACGACTTGCTTCTTCGCTTTGGCTCATTTGTCTTCCAAACTCCCACCTCCGATTTACGTGGAACAAAAGATTTTAGAACATGCACACCGGAAGTGAGGGTGCTAGAACCCTCGGGGCAGCTGACCCGACCGAAGTAGTCGGTTCAATTGACTTAGTTGTCACGGGATCTTCACCATCTTGGCCTATTGGACTAATCGCCTAGCCGGTCTTTTCCCGTGCCGCTAGCGACCATCTAGCCATGCTTGACGCCGCAACGCTTGCACCGAGCTTGCAACAATAGTAAGCTTTGTCTTGCCTTCTTTGCTCTTTTAGCAAACACACCGCCCCCAATTCTTAGGAGGATTCGCACGGACGAGGCTCACCAATGACCACGTTCTTGCCTTGAGTTGTAGCAGCTTGCTCGGGACGGATCAAGATAGCGGGAGCCTTAGACTCAAGTGTCTTGACTTTGGGCTTCTTAGCTTCGATCACATGCATTGGAAAAGGATCTTTATCTAGCTTCATGTCGGTAAGACTTAATCGGCCCTCATTAAGCGCCGATTGTACCGCCACCGAAAGACATTACAATCATTAGTTGCATGAGAATTAGTATTATGATATTTGCAAAAAGCCCTCCTTTTCAACTCATCCGCAGAAGGCATAGTATATTTAATCTTAATGCATCCGATTTTTAACAACTCATCAAAAATACGGTCACATTTAGATACATCGAAAGTAAACTTTACTTCCTCATTCCGATTCTTATTAATCGGCTTGAGAGAAGGACAAGTTACTTGTTTGTTCTCACCTGGCCACCTAATTTCAACAGCCATTACCTCTTTACTCTCATCGCCGGACGAAGAATTATCGTCCACATTGTGCATGTTAGTACGACGGGATCTATATTCATTATCTTGAGAATTCAAACGTGATTCAACAAAGCAATAGCTCTCTCAAGTAAATGAGGCAAAGTAGTAAATTGAATATGCTCAAGCTTATCTCTAATCTTAGGATGCAAACCATTAAAGCATATATCTACTAAATCACACTTTCAGAAATCATCAAATGAAAACATCGGTTCTTAATTTCTTTACAACGCCTAATGAACTCGCCAAAACCGACTCACTACGACCTTGTCTAACCGATGTCAAATGTGATAGCCTAGTTTCTGGACTCCATCATAAAAGTGAGCATGAAATTTTTCCTCTAATTGAGCCCAAGAACCAATAGTAGATGATGGCAAAGAAGTAAACCATGAAAATGCAAAGGCCAGTGAAGTGATAAAGGGAAATTATGACATTTCATATAATCATGAGCACACCGTTCACCTAACCGAAGCTAGATACATGCTAACATGTTCCATGGTAGATTTATTATCATTGCCACTAAACTTTTGAAAATCGGTACCTTCCACCCCGGTGGGTTTCTCAAATGATCAAAGTGTGGAGGGTATGGCTTGTTATAGATGCCTCTTGAAGTTTTAATTTGGACACCTAAACTTTCCTGCAAAGACTTATTCAAATCTTCCTTTAGCCGATTAAACGCAACGGTCATATTGGCAGGAGGAGCTGTGGTTTCATTGCCAAAAGCAGGAATTTGACTAGGGGATTTCGGTGGGTTGAGTAATACGGTATTGCCCCCGAATTCCTAGTGTTTTGTGACCTATTAACAGTTTGCCGACACGATCTTGTGTTTCGCAAAAGAGACCATTTGCTTGTAGTTAGCTGTTGTCTCTTTGTTAGAAGAACCGGCTTTATCGCCTTACGGAGGGGCCGATTGGACCGATTTTTCTTTGTTATAGGCCGTGTACCATGCTTGATTCTCATAAAAATTAGAAGGCATACCAAACTCATGCTCATCATCATCAATTTCTTCTATTCTAAGCGTTTTACCTTCTAATTTATCAAACCTAGCCATAATCATGCCAACAAATGGTACTGAAATTTGAATCTATTTCTTTTTTTATGGCCCTCAAGCAAAAGCAAAAGCATAATCAGCGTGTTGAGGATAAGAATCATCGAATTTAGGGCCAGTGTCCGTTACCTCAACCTCTGGAGCGGATGAAGAGTCGGGAAGCTTGACGATGACGGGCTGTATAGCTCCACCTTGTCACCACGACCCTTGGCGCAACTCTCCGTGATACTTTGAAGTAGAATCCAATAATTCTTGAAGCTTGCGCTTCAATTCTTCGGGGAAGCTCTTCAAGTAGTAGTGGGGTGGATGACATTGCTATCATGCACCTCACTAGTCTTTGCGCCGTCGTTAGGCATGATGTCAAGGTCTTCAAAACGCAATTGACGTCTTGATTTCCCGCCGAGTCGCCAAAAAAGTATGTTGACGAAGAACTAGGGTTCCACGCCAAGCACACCGGGAGGGCCTTGGACGCCCACGAAGGTTGCAATCAACCTTAAAGCAGCGAACACCGCAGCGTGATCGGCCTCGAACGATCAAGAGATCGCTAGGGCCGATGTGGAGCTCGATGACTACCGGAAGAACCTCAACGCACCTCCTCAGGGAAGACCCGTCGGAGGAGGACGACGCGAGGGGTGCCCTAGGACCAGCAAGGCCGCCTAGAGCGTCGACGAAATTCGTGGAGAGAACCGCCGAACAGCAGGATAGAGGGGAGGATGACCTACAAGCAAGACGGTAGTAGATGTGTTTGTTGATTGGATGTAGATGGGATCAAATCGGCCATGAACCTCTTTATTATATAGAGGAGGGTGGTCTTATCCTTTTAGGAAACCGTCTTTGGACGTTTCCAATCTCCAAAAACCGACCCAAACACGATTAGGAAAGAGATCGGTTCGGGATCATACGGACACCGCCCGTCGCGGGCTGACCGGATATTTGGGCGGTCTTGGCCGGACGCTCCGGTCACTAGTGTCGGTCAATTCCGAGAAAGCTCAAACGCCCGAAGGCGCCTGGCGGACCGGACTCTCGGGACGGGACGCACCGACCGGACGCGACGAACCATGACCGGACGCTCCGGTCACTAGCGTCGGTCAATTCGAGAGCTCGAAAATTGCATCACACGCACTGGACCGGACGCCTTGACCGGACGCACGAAGAATGGCGGGGCGGTCCGGTCGCTGGCCGTCCGATCACTTCCGAGAAGCTTTGTTTGTTCTTCCTCGAAAATTTGGCTAAGTCTAGAAATTTACCGTGCCTTGGACCTCCAAAAATATGACTAAGTCCGGATTTTGAGGTGAGTTAGCCCTTCATAGAATTGGCTAAGTCTGAATTTTACCATGTCTTGGACCAAGCCATTTTTGGGTGTCAACACGATCTGTTCCTTCATCTTCAATAATCATATTGTGCATGATCCGCGCAAGCCTTCATGATCAATTCAAGTGTCTCTATGTCCCAAAAGCCGACTGGCTCTCTAATAATAGCAAACCTAGCCTCGCAAAACCCCAAAAGCTCTTTCCACATCCTTCCTTGCTGCTTTGAGCTTTGGCGAAATATTTCGCTTTTGTTGCCCTCAGGATGGTTGATTGCCTTTACTAAAGTAGCCCAAGGTAGATATATACCATCAGCTAGATAATAACCCATCGTGTAATCATGGCCATTAATGGTATAATTTACCTCGAGCTCTACCCTCCGCCAGGTTTGCAAACAAAGGAGACCGATGAAGCACATTGATGTCATTAAGAGAACCGTGCATTCCAAAAATGCATGCCATATGTGTAGGTTGTGCGGCAACAAACTTCTAAAATGATAGTGGCCTTGTTCACATGACCCTTATATTGACCCTGTTTTGCATATGGACAATTCTTCCACACCCAATGCATACAATCGATGGATCCTAACATTCCAGAAAACCTCTTTTCTCACCGATTGCCGATGGCGTGCGATGTCGTCAGCCTCATTGGGTTGTCCGAGGTACTCCTCTCCAAATATGTCAACAACTGCAGCAACGAACTTACGTAGGCTGTCAAGAGCAGTGCTTTCCCCAATGCGAACATACTCATCGGTAGCATCAGCCGGAGTCCCATATGTGAGCATACGAAGAGCTGCAGTAACTTTTTGGAAGCAACTTAACCCAAGAACACCGGCTGCATTTCTTCTTCGCACAAAAGATTGATTGTGGGCTTCAACCGCATTCATTATGCGTAGGAAAAGCTCTTTTACTCATCCTAAACCTGGACATAGAGAGGAAAAAAATTATGTACTCATACTATTTAATTGACAAATACTATTTATTGACACAAACCTCCGACGGAATATTTGTGGACCATATGTCGGATTGTCCGCCAAATAGTCTTGAAACATCCTGTCATGACCGCCTTCCCTATCTCGAAAAATAACAGCGTGTCCAGGGACAGAACCACCAGGCTTTCGTTTAACAATTGAGGACGAGTTCAGGGAGAAAAGCAGAGGACATCATGCGATAATCTTCATCATCTGACGAAGAGTCCTCATCTAATTGTCTTTGGAAAAAGTTTTGCGAAAACTCATGACGTCTTTGCACCTACAAATCAAACAGCGAGCAACTGATCAAACAAATATGAACCTAACTGAGCCTAGATGCTCATGCTGACAAGCACTAGCTGAACATCAGGGCATCAGCCATGCGCTACTCCCGAACACAATAAAGAGATGGCTTCATCATGAGTAGAAATATTACATCAAACAGCAACCATATAAGCAGGTAAAACATGCGAACGACAAAAAACAAGAGCATGACACAGCTCTGGATGCACAGTTCTAAAACTACTAGTAACGATCATACAATCCCATGATATCACTGCCCTTTATTTGTACCAACTAGTAACGATGATAGATTCGAATCGGCAAGCAAAGTACTAAAAATTGACATTTGCTGTTCCACCTGAATGCAGAAATAAATTCAGGACAAAATAAAGACCCAAAAGAGAAGTTTATTCTTTCCGACTGAAACCCTGAGCTCTATGCGCAGCAGGTTGGGGAGGTCAAATTGCCCTACACATCCTGATCTAGGGAGGAGATCGATGGTACCTGCGATGCACCGCGCTAGGGGCCGGCGAGGACAGATGATGATCGCGCGAAGAGTACTGGCGGGCGGCGGCGAGATGAGTCGCGCCCTGGTCGACTCGCGCGAAGGGAGGCCACGACGGGACGGGAGAGGAACGATGAAGATTGCGCGTGGCTCCACGCCCCAACTACCGGTCCAACTAAACTCATCTAGTGGACCCAAATTTGGTTATGGGATACAATTATAGGCATACTGTTGGAGATTAGTAATTTTTCCAATCCATTCTTTTTTGGGAGGTTCTAAACATGGATATTGGGAGGAAAATATAGAGTCACTCTTAGAGATGCTTAACTACCCACCCCGCATAACCTCCCTAGTCTCCCCATTCCTCATCCATCTCTCCATTGGTTGCGGCGCCGCCAGCTGCCGGGCGGGAGAGTGCCGGTTCTGCGACGTCGCCATCGTCGATCCACCATCAGCGCAAGGTACGCAGCCATCACGATCTTCCTCCGCTGCCTTGCCCCTGCCAGAGTCATCCCTCCCGCGGTCCCACTGGTTGCCGTCTCGCCGCCGCCACGCCGGCCATCGTCGAATCCCCCGCAACTGCCATCCGCCAGCGCCGGCCTCTCATGCTCACAGGCGGCCAGACAGCCAGGCCCCAGCCGCACGGCGCCGACCTCTCGTGCTCACAGGCAGGGGTAGGGGGCAGCAACGATGGTGCCAGTGTTGTTGGACCCATGGGTATGGCGGACGGCAGCAGGTTCTGTCCGAGCTCTTCTGTTCGGTTCTCACTTGTGTTCACCGCTTAGTTTTGTGCTCCATTGGATTCTTGCCGTTTCCATGCCTTCTTGCATTCTTTAATAGATCAGCTAAGTAATGCTATCCTGTGCAGTTATGTCCTAAAATCAGATTCTTTGTAGATTCACATGAGTCCACCTTGTGCTTATTTGGTAATTAGACCTTCTAATGGTTATTAGGCTTTCAATTGGTTTTCAGTTAGGGAAATTCAGTTTGTTAGCCTTAGGCATAATGATATTCACTTTGACAGGGATTGGGTGACCAGATCGTTATTCACTTCCCCAAATTATTAGTTTCAAATATATTTTAGTAACCGTATATGATTGTAGTTGGTGCTTTATTCTTCAACGCAGTTGGATGTGGCTGTAAGGCTGTTGGTCTTTGTTTCGTGTGTACTATTAACATTCGTAGTTACTCATGGAATATTTTTGAAACAGGTAACCTTACATATAAAAATCGACATGGTGCAGAAATTTACTATCTGAAGGTAAGCATGATTGCAATGTCTTTTTTTTCTTGGTGAATATGGGAGTTATTGATAGTTCTCTGACCATAATTACTGATCATGTTTACTGGAAAAATGTAGAAAAAAATTCAAGAATATATTATAAACATATTCTCTTTGTTTGCATCCATGAAAACTGCACTACATGTAAAACTGAAAGTGGACTTTAGCCACATGTGACTGAGTCTCAATAACATTGGTATTTTCAAGAACACATAATTTCTCAGCAATACTGAAAATACAAGTTTGCATCTGTTAAATATTCAGTGAGTGCATACTTCACCGTCAGTTATCAAATGCCCTGCATCCAGGAGATCATCTGTCACTCGATCAATTCAGTACCTTTTTGTTTTCCTTTTAAATCCCACGGAGCCTTCAAATGAACTTATTGTACTGGATTTCTTTGGATTATAATACTGTGATAATCAGCATTGCAACAGTTTATAGCAACATAGATTTTGAGAGATGTTTATCAGTCCGCCTATCCTTGGTGCATAGACGCCCTAAACTCTGAAGATGTTTTCTTTTTGTGAGCCTGATCCCTTCTATGTTTGAAGGAACATGGAAAAGCATTGGAACTCCAATTTATGCCTAAACAATTCACTTCTAAGGTTGTATATATTTTTCTAAAAAATGATTATCACTGTGCAAGCTATAACTTATCTGGAAATGTTACTGTGCAAGCTATCTCTGTGCAAACTGAATGTCATTGTGATTTTGTTCTCTGGATATATTGTTCTATGAAGCATAGGGTTACGGATTTGCTTTTTTGTGCCCTCAACTAAGGGAGCATGAATTTTTTTCAGATAATAATAGCAACGGAGAAGCTGAGTTCAAGACTGCAGTTTGCACCAACACTATTCAGGTAAACATCACAGCATTGGGAAGCTTTTGGTTTTGTCGATTGCTGTTAAACCATATATTATCTGAATGCAAATTTTAGATAGGCCACTGAAAACAATCAGAGGGATGAGAAGTCGTATGCCTACAAGAAGATTTAATATTATCCAGGGTACTTGAAGGCCAAATATGCCATAAATCAAATATGTATTTTTCTTCTCATGTACCATCATTTGAGTGCACTATTGAGTGTCTTTTGCCCAACTTTCAGACCATCAATAGTTTGGGGTACTTTCCCAGCACCATTTTCTAGCTGATGAGTAAATAATCCATCTGAATAGGCAGTAGTTGTGCAACAGTCAATAACATTTGACAACTTTGTAGGTACAAGAACAAATCTATCATTATCAGTGTCAGCACTCTACTCTGGAGATCATTTGAATATCAGCTGAGTACATTTTCTCTTGAGCACCGATTCAGAGCCATTGTTGGTGGAGTAAGACAGGAAGCCAATTCTACAAAGTGCGTAATCATCCTATAGCAAAAATGAGCCATTAGTGAGGCCCATGCCTGAGTGCAACAATATTGGTGATGCTCAAGCCAAAGGAGTCCCAATTGCTTTGCCTTCAATGTTTGTATATTCAAATTACCTTTCTTAACTTTTACATCAATGTACATATGTGGTCTAATTTGTAATGTTACAACTTATATTTTCTTTGCAGGTTGAAATGGTTATTGATTGAATTCATACATCGATGTGCACAAAGAATGGATGAAGAAGCATTGGACTAAAACAATCCTAGCTAGTTCTTGAATTTTTTCTTTCTAGTACGGACTATGTTTGTTTGCTCTAGGAGCAATATCGTTATGTACATATACTATGATATGATGTGAACAAGCACTATGTTTGAAAGCATCCTATGATATGTGTCTCTTGCTATGATTATTGAAATTTGTGGTTTATGTGACTCTATAGTGTGTGTTGTTTGTGTGATTCTATAATAATCCGTGTGCTGCATGTATATGCAAAATAAAAAAATATTTCATAATCAAAATATGTTACAATAGATATAAAAAAAGTGTTACAAACCATGTGTTCCTTTGTTCCATACTATGCTCTCTCATAATGTAGTAGTGTTACTATAACCCAAAAAGGTGTTACAACAGACAATTACTGTACCACATGCAACTGTTCCGATAGATAAATAAATGTGTTACAAACTATGTGTTCTACCATAATGTAAGTGTTACTACAACAACAAAAAAGTGTTACAATAAAAATCTTTGTAACACTAGACAAATGTTCCTATAGACAAATAAAATGTGTTACAATAAACCAGTCTATAGTAACATAGGTAATTGGAACACAAAAGAAATGTGTTACTAAGAGGGGGTAGTAACACTTTTTTCCAATCTATAGTAACACAAGCTGGTGTTACTATATCCCCTATTTGTAGTAGTGAGGGAGGATTTGACAAGGAGGTGATCAAGAAGAAGTACCTCAAGAAGGACATAGCTCAGCAACGCGCCTTCCTCACCTCCCTCAGTGACCTCAACAATGACTTCGGCGATGATGAAGCTTCTTCAAGTGACGATGAGTCCGAGAGGAAGTCAAAGAGAAGTTGAATGGTCTCTGCTTCTTTGCCGGCTTGACCAATGGAGGCTTCTGCACCATGGCAGTTGGTGATAAGGTGGGGAGCGACGATGACTCTACTCCTAAGGTATCACCTTCAGTCAATGCTCTTTCTACTAAGGTTGAGAGCATTAATGATACCCTCCTTAGCCAAGATAAGCTGCTTAAGTGTGTTGCTCATGAGAGAAAAGTGTTTAAGGACAAGCTAGAGGTTGCACTTACGGAGCTTGATTTTGCTAGGTCCTTTGTGATGGTGACTAAGGAGACTGAGTGTGATTCTTGTGCTATTCACATGTCACCTTGCAAACCAAGTATGCCTCTTTGCTTGATAAGAATGATGGATCGAAGGCTAGGCCTGTCTTGTTGGGTACATGCAAGTCTTGCTCGTGCTTGCAATCTGAGCTGGCAGAGAAGGTTTCTAAGACCTCTTTGCTTGAGAAGGCCAGTTCAGATAGCACAGGAGCTGCTGAGTGTGCATGTTGTGAGAACTTGGTGTGGAGCTTGAGTCTTGCAGGCATGACAAGATGAGAACCAAGGAAGACAACACATACCTTTGGTCCATCTTGAGCTAGGTGTCTTGTAGTGAACCGCGGTTTGGTCATGATGATGAGCCAGTTCAAGAGGGGAACTGGTACATCGAGTGTAGGCTTTGCTATAGGTGGGAAGGTTGAAAATCTCTATGGCAAGGTTGATGAGCACAATGTTCTCAACCCTAGTGTGAAACCTTACACTACTCCCAAGTTAACTAAAATCACTCCACCTAAGCCCACCGAGCCATTGTCAAAGATGCAGTGTTTGAAGAACCTCCAAAAGCTCCACCCTAGAAATAAGTGTTGACTCCAAAACCTAACCATCTTAGGAACTCACTTGACACTCTACCAAACATCTTTGAGGATCCCCATCCTAAAGCCAATCCACCTCCAAGAGTGAACCATATGCCCACAAGAGAGTGAACCAACAACCACCCAGAGAGAGGTGAGGTATCAGTGTGAGTATTTCCATAGGGATGGTCACTTTGTTGAGTTTTGCTTTAGGAGGAAGAGAGATGAGAGGCGGGAGTATGAGTTGAACAACCGAAACATGTACCGCTCTTCTCATGGCGTACATGTGTCGCCTGTTTAGAGGCTCAATGCTAGGCCTAGAGGTGCTAGGCCTTAGGTTGTGAGACCACATGGTGGTCATGCCCGGTGAGGTTCAGGTTGTGGACAATATGAATTTGAACCCTGTGGCAGTGGCTTTTAGTCCTACAGCTCCAGCGGACCACATTTTCCCTTTCATGGTGATCGCTTTCCTCAAATGGGACATGGCATGTTTGGTATTTTTCCTAACACTTTTCAAGAGAAAATGAGCCAACACTGGTACCCATCTCACTTTACTAAACCCAATGTTGTGCCATTTGCTCACTCCATGTCTTTCTATTGATGTAGGAAGTAGGTCTAGAGAACACATGGCTAATTGATTTTGGATGTTCGTTCCAGATGCCGGAAACTCAAAATGGTTCTCTAGCCTTAACCCTGTGCAATGCAAGGAGTAGATCACATTCGGGGATAATAGTAAGGGAAACGTGCTTTCTCGTGGGTCCATTCAGCTCAACGAGAATTTTGTTCTCAAGGATGTTGCATAGGTTTCAAACTTGCATTTTAATTTTGGAAGTCCCTAGTTTGGTGTTGGCTAATTGATGAAACCCTAGGACTAATCTCTATGCTTAAGTGTGAATTAGCTTGAGATAGTCCTAGCCAAGTGATGGAGCTAGAAGATCATGGCGAATGTGTGAAGATGGTCCAAAAGATGATCAAGTGCTCATGCTTGGAGAAAACAAGAAAGCGAAAAACAAAAATGGGCTCAAGGCAAAGGTATAACTATAGGGCCATTTTTGGTTTGCACTCAAGACACCATAGAGGGTGTGAGTGATATAGGATCGATAGCCGAACTATTAAGAGGGGAAATACTTCAAAAACTTTGATCAAGTACCACTAGGTCTAAACAATCATGTTGATGAATTTAGGATCTAGTGTGCTAACTTCTAACCCTCGAAAAATGCTAACACACGTGCACATGGAGTACACTTTGTGTCGTTGGCTAATCGGAAGCAAGGGTGAAGAAAGATTGGTTGTGAAAAGCCGGCTGGTGGAAACCGGACCTAGCCGGACGCTCTAACCGGTCGCGCTCGATGCAGCCAACCAGGGGCAAGCCGTTGTGAGCACGGCACCGGACATAGGCGTCGAGCTGCACCGACGTGCGTTCGGTATAGGCGTTGACGTCACCCGTTTTCAGTGTTGAAGTGGAGTGTGCATCTATCGCTAGGGTGCGTCCGATGCCACCCCAAAGGACGCGGGCCCAAAGGCTGTTTTGGCGCTCGGACCTTACTAGAACCACAACGGATGCAGTGGTGAGGGCATTGCATTGCGTCCGTTGCGTGCTTCCAGAGGTAGTCGACAACGCGGGCGTTGTGACCGTTGGAGTAGCGGACACGTGCCGGTGCAAGGCACCGGTGCGCCCAATGCAACTTTAACCCGCGGCGTGGTATTGAGTGGCCGTTGGAGATCAACAAGCGACTTTGAAATCGGGGGCACGTGGGTTCCATCACGTGCCGGACGCGCACGGCGCAGGCGTGTCCGATGTAGCGTCCGGTGCTGGTTTTCGCAGCTAACGGCTTGGTGAGCTCAGGCTCGCCTATTTTAAGCGTAGTGGTCGGATTGGGGAAAGCTCTCTTGCGAATTTGATTCATTTGGCATCTCTCTAGAGCTAAGCAAACCTCCCCACTCACTCTCTTGCTTGATTGTGCGTCTTTGGTGAGATTGGTAGTGATCTTAGTGCATTGCTTGCTTGATTGCATCTAGTGGCACATGAAAATCGTTGTGGTGGGGCGGATTTCTTGTTACTCTTGGAGAGTACCGCTCCTAGCTGGCTTGCTGATTGTTGGAGGTGTTGGCAAGAGAAGGAGATTATTCTTGGCTACCTCCCAGTGAATTGTAAGGGGTTCTTGAGCTCCCCCGTCGGAGCAATGAATTGTTACTTTAGTGGATTGTGCGTGTCCTTGAGTACCACACTTGCGAGTGGTGCCATGTAGGGAGCTTGGCTTGCTGGCCTCACCGAAGGACCATCGAGGTGTCGGTCGACACAACCGGAGACTAGCTTGTCGGTGCACAAGTGAACTCCAGGTGAACAAATCATTGTGTTCATCCTTTGTGATTGGCTTCATATTGTTATTGCAATTGTATATCTCCATTGGTGATTGGTTCATCCTCTACACAGTGATTGGTTCATTCCCTCGACGGTTCAAGTATAACAAGCGCAATCCCTCCTTACAATTACATTTGATCATATTGATATCTTGTGTAGCTTGTGTAGTTGGTAAATTAGTTGTGCTAGTTGCTTTTCTAGTGATATAGCATATATCTTGATCATTGTGTGAATTAGAGATCATAGCAACTAGAAATTGTGAAATAGGTAGATTGCCTAACCATTAGAGCTAGAGCAAACCACATTACACCATTTGTTTTACTAACAAGTTTGTTCTAGTAAATTTATAGAATTTTTATAGGTCGTTCACCCCCCTCTAGCCATATTAGGACCTTTCAAACTTGCTCTCGGTTTCGCAACTCCTTGGGGATGGCTTTGAAGCCGCTTTCGGACCGGTTGTTCTAGAGTTCTTGATTCTCGGGGGAAATCTTGTTTCTTTGGATTGTCCCTTTTGTCCGTATCTTGCAAGGTGATTTTTCTTTTTCCTTTGGTTTTTCTCATTATTTGGTGGTCAAATCCCTTCTGAATTGTGGAAGTGGCATAGGAAACTAGGTCACTTCAGTTTTGACTTACTAAGTTGAGCTCACTTGACTTAATCCAAGGATTGCCCAAGTTGAAATTTGAGACGGATTTGGTTTGCTACCCTTGTCGTCATGGGAAGATGGTTGCGTGACCTCTCACCTCCATGTGAACAAAATCATAACTAAGGAACCCGACGAGCTGCTTCACATGGACACGATTGGTCCGGCTTGGATTCAGTCTGCCGGATTTTTCACATGCTTGGGATTTGATTCTTCGGTTGCAAATGAGTTCCCTAAGAATGCTATGAGAGCGATTCGTAGTGACAATGGCACTAAATTCAAGAATACTCATTTTGAGACCTTTTGTGCTTCCTTGGGATTCGAGCATCAATTTTCCTCTCCTTATGTTCCCTAGAGAAATGGTGTAGTTGAGCACAAGAACCGGACCCTTGTTGAGATGGCTAGGTCAATGCTCAATGATCATAGGACTCCTAGGAGATATTAGGCTAAAGCAATCAACATAGATTGCTGTTGGTATTTCTTAGCGTAAGCAGAATAGTCTGCAAGCGCACGGAATTACTGTTGTAGCCTTCAGTCGGAAGTATTCAGGGTATCGTATCTCCACAGGGAACGGAGGTATTCTCTTCTAGCTAATTCGTCCAAGGACAACACAAGGGTAGAGATAAAAGGGTAGAGATGGATTCTTATAGCTCTTAGGTCTTAAGGATAGCGATACTCTACTTCTACTTGCTCACTTCGGGCACTGTGATCTTTGATGCGCGGGTGATGCCGGCCTCCGGCTCTACTCTCTAGCCGGATGTGGAGGAGTACAAAGGACGAACAGGGCTGTTGTTGGTATGCCTTATAGCATAATATTAATAGCCAATTAAACATGAAATAAGGGCTTAAGATGAATATCAACATAAGTCTAGGGGTCCAACTAATATATTTCCATGAGTTTTGGTATTTCCATGACTTTTACAGGGGACTGAACAGAGATAAAAGCGAGATAAAGAACGGTGAGAATCCTAAGAGTTTACATCTCATACGATGACAAGACTTGACCGTGAGGCAACTCAATCCAAAAAGTGGACTAAAACATTCTAGAAGACACCGGGAGGAAGGAGAAGTCGTTTGGTTTGTGGATCGGGCGTCGCCAGAAGCCCCATTGGCGGCCGCCGTGGTGGGTCCCACCTGTCGACCCTCATCTTCCTATGGCGGTTTACCACCGACATTGAGGTTGCATCTATACCGTTGTTCAAGGTCGGTTTGATCCAAGGGTCCTCGTTCATCGCCGATGGCTATATAAGAAGACCACGACCCCCGGGGTTAAACCCTAATTCAGTTCTAATTCATATCAATCTAACTCAGTTCATACTATTCAAGTCCCACCAAGTCTAGATCCTAAAGCCCTAGTTCATCATATTAGAAGTAGTTAGCTACCTAGTTAGATCTAGAGGAAGTCAAGCTTGCCTTGGATTCCCGATAGTCAAGAAGTAGCGGGAGCCGAGTTTCTCGTGGCTTCTCTCTTGTATCCAACTGTAAGTATATTTGTTGGAATACAATTGCTATGACTTTGTTCTATATAATGATTATATTCTTAGTGATATGTATCCATGCTTGCTATGATTATATATCTAGTTTAGTAAGTTTGTCTTATATTTTATGCATGGAGTCGTATAGCATCCACTTAGATGATCACTTAGTGGGTGGTAAGGGCAATGTGTAAACGTGGTGTTTATACAACGTTTACTCCGCGACGCACCCTACATTCGGGATGTGTGGGAGATTCGCGGGAGTGACAGATCCCTGTTGAGTCCTTTGCACTCCACCCTCCGAATGATAGGCCAAGTTGAGCCATAATTACGGTGATGGTCAAGTTTCATCCTTGATTGTCATTGGTAATGTTCACCATGTGTAGATGTATTGCAACCTTGCCATGATAGCTAGATGTAATTGCACTAATTATAGTATTCATTGACATATGATTATGAGTAATTTAGGAATATTCTTTCTATTCTTTCTATACCATGTTAGTAGCTCATATGATACTAGTGGCATACCATGATCTTAGACTTGGGTAGTTATCATTTATTATATCATTTATCTTTATTATGAGACTTATCCCGTTATGAGTATTGTTAGATGCATATGGCTACTCGCATTATACAACCGCAAGTGAATCTCAAGTGATCTCAAGTTAACCTATGCATTAGACACACCTATCTCTCTTACTTTCCATAGACTACCCCTTCCCCGTGGTAAAATATAAATACGATACCGGAAAGACTCGGTGAAGTGCTATAATGGTATTTCTATCGTCAGGCGCTTGCGAGATATCATGTTCATCTTTTATCAAGGCATATCAAGAATACCATACCCGCATTTCTTAGAGCGTTATTGCTAGGGTGACAGACTAGTATGTAGGTAATGCCTAGAAATGAGTGGTATAACTTTTGTACATATCCTTAGTGAGATTAACTCCACTATGGATAATGGTACTGAGATTACACCCCACAACTAACACCGCCTAACTCCGCCTAATTTGGATTGTGAGATTAACTCCACATCCAATTTGACAAGTTTATGATAGATACCATATACATTTCTTTTTCGCCTTCCTAATTTGGATCATGTTAGAAATGTCAACAAGTTATCCCGGTGCGCCGCTTTCCTAGTTTGGAAGGGTGCTAGCCAAAACCTAAAAAACACACATACATGGAATTAAGAGAGATCACTTGCATCACATAATGCATTGAGAACCCATTATCACATACTCAAACAGGTTTACCCTTGTTTGTCTATTTGTTTTTGATCTTATGCAGGGTAAATGTATGAATTGGAACAACCGTCCAGATAATTACATAGATGATCCTAAAGTATTAATCAGAAAGGCTAGAGCTAAACTCAGACAAACACCAGCACAGACATCAAGACCTTCTGATTCGGACGTTGATCAAGCTAGGCGAAGCCTATCACCTGAATTTGAGGCTATGGCTACCAAGACACTTCGTGAGTTCTCGGCTCCTACCACGGACAACATTCTCACCGGGTCCGAAGGTAGAGGTTGGAGACAATGGTTTTGAACTTAAGCCTAGACTCATCAACATGGTGCAAGCTAGCCAATTCTGCGGAAAGGCACATGAAGACGTGAGTGCTCATCTCCAACATTTCCTGGAGATTTGCAGTACTTTCACTATGAAGGACGTACCAAGAGACGCCATCTTGCTACGCCTCTTCCCATTCTCACTCTTGGGGAAGGCAAAGCAATGGTTCTACGCTACAAAAAAGAAAAGAACACAACTTGGGCTCTATATTCCACGGCCTTTCTCGCCAAGTTCTTCCCTATAGGCAAGACAAATGCCTTAAGAGGGAAGATATCCAATTTCCAACAAAGAACATGATGAATCTGTCCCGAAGCGTGGGAACGTTTTCAAGAATACATTTTAGAATGTCCACATCATGGGATGGAGAAGTGGCTGCTCATGCAAACTTTCTATCACGGGCTCGTCCCTAGTGCTCGTGAGACGATGGATGCTGCAGCAGGAGGTGCTTTCTTATCACTTACATTGACCAATGCTACAGAGCTTGTGGAGAAGATGGCTTCCAACCAAAGTTGGAATGAAGAGCGTCAACCCCGCAAGAGAGGAATGCACCAACTAAAAGAGGTAGATATGCTGTCTGCCAAGATGGACCTAATCATGAAGAAGCTCGAGGATAGAGTTCCTCAACCCAAGGAGGTCATGCAAATTCAAGATTCCCGCATGACATGTGAAGAATGTGGAAACACAGTCACACCGGGCAGGAATTGCCCTAGAGATTGTGGAGGACATCAACTTCATCAACAATAACAACAACAATAATTATCGTCCTCAACAGAATCAAGGTTGGAACCAACAGAGGCCCAACTACCAAGGCAACTACCAAGGTAATAATCAAGGTAATAATTTTAATAATTATAATCAACCTTCTTTGAGAGACCTAGTTCTTAGCCAAGGTAAAACCATGGAGAACCTATCTAGAAAGATAGCTTCCAATGATAAAGCTCTAGAACTTATCAACACTAGAATGGAAAGCTTTTCTTCATGCAATTAAAAATTAGCATAGCTTTAATAAGATGATAGAGTCTCAGATTTCTCAGTTAGCAACATCTGTTCCACTAACCACACCAGGTAAGATTCCGGGCCAGCCGGAAGAATTAGAATCTACAAATCTTGTCGATATCTTTAATGCAGGTCACTACTATAGAGAGACCTCAGGAAGCAACTGGTTGGATGACTCGATGCCACCCAAGAAGGGAGATCCAGGAAGGCCAGTCATCACCATCCAGATAGGACCGCACACCTTCGACAATGTGCTATGTGACTTCGGCTCAAGCGTGAACATTATGCCTAAGGTAATATATGAGAAGATTCATGGTGAACCACTTTTGTATACAACCATGTGCTTGCAGCTGGCAGATTAGTCACTATGCTACCCCAAGGGGATACTTGAAGACGTGTGTGTGGGAGTTAGAGGCTCCTATGTACCAAAGAGACTTCGCAGTTGTGGAAACAGGAGGAAGCGAAAGATCAACGATCATACTTGGTCACCCATTCCTGAGTACAGCTAAAGCTATCATCTACGCCGACAGTGCGAAGATTTGTTTCAACATTAGAGGGAGAAAGGAGAAGTTCAACTTCAAGAACATGACACATACCTCTCCTGCTCACCCGCAATGGTCTTACTCATATCCGTCGTAACCAAAGATCGAGACCATCAACAAGAATAAAAAGAAGAACCAGGATAGATACAAGAAGGCGCAACCTACAAAGGTAATGGTGGTTAATAAGGTAAGTTCTGAAAATGACCATCTACTTCAATCTCCAATGCTTTCGCAAACAAGATGATCCGGTACCCCACTATCCATTGCATGTTCCATTAATTGTTTAACTTTTAACAATACATTTTGTGATACGGGGTCCGACATCAACTTAATGGCAAAGGTAACATATGAACTATTATTTAAAAAATTGCCCTTGCAACCAACATTTGTGCAAATTTGTAGATGGCGGACTAATCATACCGGGTTTCGAAGGAATTGCTAAAGACGCAGTCAAAATCATGGATCACTATGTCCCACCGACTTTATAGTCATGGACATGGGGAAAGATCAAGATCCTCCATTAGTGCTTGGGAGACCGTTCCTCAACACTACACGCGCCATCATCTACATCCATACAGAGAGATTCACTTCAGTTTCCCTACGTAAAAGGTGCGTGTGTACTTCAATAGTTATAATAATTATGAGAAACCCAGGAAAAGCAGGTCAGCTCGTCGCCGCCAAAGGAGGCAAAGTGGATTAAAGATTCAAGAGATGAAAAGGTAAATGAAGAGGTTAAATCCCCTTACACTGAACCATCCATGGAGAAAGAAGGACCAACCACTCCAGAGAAGTGTCCACCAGCTAAGCAAAAGTGGAGGAAGAAGAAGACATCTCCCAGATCATCATAAGAAGAGACGACAGAATCATCAGTGCCACCAATTGTGACAACTGATGTACCATGGGAGTAGTAAAGAGCAGAACTAGAAGTCCTGTTCGGAGGACTCTAAATGCCGAATCCTCACCCGAAAGGTAATTCGGTAGTTATCCATATTTAAAATTACCCGCATTGCATATTTATCTTTTAGCATCTATATCTGCATTTGAAAACAACAAAAATATTTTTTGCTTTTTTTCTAAAAACCTTAAAGCCCCATGTGAGTAACCCCGAGGCTTAACCCTCTAGGCTATTTCTTTGTGGTGGCATAAAAATAAAATAAAGATGCATAAGTATTTTATCTTTTCTTGCATATAAAAATAAAAATCCAAAAATATATATATGCTGTTCCCAAGCAACCTAAAGCAATGTGGCTAACCCCTAATGCTTAATCAAGTTCCACTAGCTTTGTTGTCTATTTGAGTTCAACAAGAATTTTATAAAGGAGAAGAGATATAATATAGGCGCCACCTTTGTCGCCATCTACCTCAACTTCTACATCATTGACAACTACACTTCAATCCGGCTTGGGGAGTGCACCCCCGATTATCCCGATAAGTATCTCTACTATTTATATTAATATTATTAGTTAAATATTTGGTTTACTATAGAGTTTGTAAAGAGTCTAGTTTTATAAAATCTAGTCGTTTAAAGAGTCTTTTGTTAGAGTGTATGAATAAAATGGTCAAGAGAGAGTGTACACCTGTTTGCTTTGTTCAACTAAAATGAACCCTAAAAAATCTGCCAACATGGAGATGATGAATAGTTGCTCCGCCATAATTCCTTTTCTAGTACATAGCTTTCAAGCTTAATTTCTCTTGAGCTCCAAATGCAAAATTGCTTTGATTTGAGATTTGCTCTAAACCTGAAACCTGTGGGTTGCAAATGCTTGCTCTAAAGTCTAGGTAATTGACGGATATGATATAAGATAGTCCGAGCTGCTATTGATCTTATTCCTAGTGACACTAGATTTCTAGAGATTTATCTTTTGAAAATATGAAAATGCACATGATAAGTTCCTGTGTGACAAGAGTGTTGAACCTCCTACCACAGCCATATATACATGCTCCCTAGATTAGGAAACCCCCTTTGAGATATATATAGGCTGCTTGCTTTGCAATGAGTTTGTTCAATCTTTGTGACCCTTAGAAACTTGTCATGCTGATCATGTACACTCCACTCCACCTCATTCCATCTCACTACATTTCCACTCCACTCGACTCCATTCACCTATATGCTATTTCCATCCCCGAAATACGCATCCACCATATATACCCATTATATATACACCACTATCCATTCACTATAGCCACCAAAAATGTTCTACTCCTATCCTTGGGAGAGAGCAACCAAAAAAATATTCCCTATACCCATTCACTCATTCATTTCTAGCCAATGTCTTACAGAAGCTCCATAACATTTGTCTATCTCTCAAAAGTTATTGCAAAAAGAGATTTGGGTTGTAGTTAAAAAAAAAGAAGAAAAGAATAAAGGAGAGTTAAAAAAATGGACAAGTGTCCGCTGAAAACAATGGGTACTTAGATGCTCGCCTCTCCATAAAAGAAAAATAAAGAAAGAGAAAGAGTTACAACCCAAGTTCTCCCAAAGTTTCCAGATTCCAAAGAGAGATGATTCCTCAAGGAGCAAAAAGTAGAATTAGGCTTTCCCTCATTCATTCCATACACCTTACTATATTCCCTACCATCATATCCACTATATTCTTTCCACCATACACATGCACCACTTGATCAGTGTGACTCGTGACTTTGGATCCATTGCTTGAATTTACAATATATTCTTAGTAAGTAGATTTAGTTTCTCCTACCTATGAGCTCCAGATATAAGCCTTAGATATAGGGTGAGAGAGAAGAAGGCATAGTGTGCTACTGCCTTAGCCAAAAATACCACATATTATGAGAGCAAGGTAAAACAACCTTATTGCCTTAGAGAGGATCCACAAATACCACAAATGAGAGACTAGAGAGGGTCACACTAAAAGGAACTTTGAGTTTTATTTTGAAAACTTGCAAAAACTCTAGAAGGAAAGTTGAACAAAAGAGTTTGAGATATAGCGCTTGACTTGACTGTTCTATCTTTTAATTGCCCAAGATTGAAGAAAAGGTTATAAGCCCCAAAAGGTAAAAGGTAATATGGGTAAGTTGAAGGTTGAAAAAGTTTATTCTTATCGGAGAGAAAATTTTGTTTGAAGGCATGTGTACTCTTGAGGTGTGAAAGCGTTGCTAAAAGCAACTCCCCGATCCAAGTAGTTAATATAAAATGATAAGTCTTGCAAGGGACTAGAAAAAGAGGTAAGCTTGGGGGAGCTTGTTGACATGCCTTATAGCATAATATTATTAGTCAATTAACATGAAATAAGGGCTTAAGATGAATATCAACATAAGTCTAGGGGTCTAACTAACATATTTCCATGAGTTTTGGTATTTCATGACTTTGCTGGGACCGAAATGGATAAAAGCAGATAAGAACGGTGAGAAACCTAAGAGTTTACATCCCATACGATGACAAGACTTAACCGTGAGGTAACTCAACCCAAAATGTGGACTAAAACATTCTAGAAGACAGCGGAAGACACAGAGGAAGGGAAGGAGATCACATTGTGATCTTGACCCCTGGCGGCGCCCGGGATCATTTATCGGCGACCGCCGGTGGGTCCCACCCGTCGCCCTCATCTTTCTATGTCGGTTTACCACCGACCTTGAGGTTGTATCTACACCGTTATTGAAGGTCGGTTTGATCCAAGGGTCCTGTTCATCGCCAAGGGCTATATAAGAAGACCACCGACCCCGGGCTAAAACCCTAATTCATTATCAATTCATTCTAAGTTCATTCGAGTTCAACTCACATCAAGTCCCAACCAAGTCTAGACCTAAGCCCTAGTTCATCATATTAGAAGTAGTTAGCTACCTAGTTAGTTCTAGAGGAAGTCAAGTTCATCTTGAATTCTCGATAGTCAAGAAGTAGCGGGAGCCGAGTTTCTCGTGGCTTCTCTCTTGTATCCAATCTATAAGTATTATTGTTGGAATACAATTGATATGACTTTATTCTATATAATGATTATATTCTTAGTGATATGTATCCATGCATGCTATGAGTTATATATTTAGTTTAGTGAGTTTGTCTTATATCTTATGCATGGAATCGTATAGCATCCACTTAGATGATCACTATGTGGGTGATAAGCAATGTGTAAACGTGATGTTTATACAACGTTTATCCGCGATTGCACCCTACATTCCCGGACGTGTGGTAGATCGCGGGAGTGGTGATCCCTGTTGAGTCCTTTGGAGTCCACCCCGCGAATGATAGGCCAAGTTGAGCCATAATTACGGTGATGATCAAGTTTCGTCCTTGATTGTCATTGGTAATGTTACCATGTGTAGATGTATTGCAACCTTGCCATGATAGCTAGATGTATTTGCACTAATTATAGTATTCATTGACATATGATTATGAGTAATCTTAGGAATATTCTTTCTATTCTTTCTAAACCATGTTAGTAGCTCATATGATACTAGTGGCATACCATGATCTTAGACTTGGGTAGTTATCATTTATTCAATTATCATTTATCTTGTGACTTATCCTGTTATGAGTATTGTTAGAGGTATATGGTTACTCTGCATTATACAACCGCAAGTGAATCTCAAGTAAATCACAACTAAATCATTAGACATCCCTATCTCTCTTACTTTCCATAGACTACCCCTTCCCTCGTGGTAAAATATAAATACGATACGGATTACTCCCGGTGAAGTGCTATAATGGTATTTCTATCTCGTGCGCTTGTAGATATCATGTTCATCTTTTATCAAGGCCTTTTCAAGAATACCATACCCGCATTTCTTAGAGCGTTATTGCTAGGGTGATGAGACTAGTGTGTAGGTAATGCCTAGAAATGAGTGGTATAACTTTTGTACATATCCTTAGTGAGATTAACTCCACTATGGATAATGATACTAAGATTACACCCCACAACTAACACCGCCTAACTCCGCCTTTGTTGGATTGTGAGGTTAAACTCGACAAGTTATCATCCATATATATATTTCTTTTCGCCTTCCTAATTTGGAGTTATGATAGATCGGCGCCGTTGCCGGAACGTTAGTATAAATAGTTTTTTCCAACCACATACGTTATATCCTGGTGATGTTTCCAACTTTCCTAAGTTTGGAAGGTGTTAGCCAAAATGTCAACAAGTAGAGTTTTCATGGCTCCGTTTCTAACTTTCCTAGTTTGAAAGGGTGCTAGCCAAAACCTAAACACAACATACATGGAATTAAGAGAGATCACTTGCATCACATAATGCATTGAGAACCCATTATCACATACTCAAACAGGTTTACCCCTGTTGTCTATTTGTTTTTGATTTTATGCAGGGTAAATGTATGAATTGGAACAACCGTCCGGATAATTATATTGACAATCCTGAAGAATTAATCGAAAAGGCTAGAGCTAAACTCGAGACAAACACCAAAGACACAACCATCAAGACCTTCCGATTCATCAAGACCTTCCGATTCGGACGTTGATCAAGCTAGGCGAAGCCTATCACCCGAATTTGAGGCTATGGCTACCAAGACACGCCGTGAGTTCTCAACTCCTACCACGGACAATATTCTCACCGGGTCCGAAGGTAGAGGTTGGAGACAATGGTTTTGAACTCAAGCCTGGGCTCATCAACATGGTGCAAGCCAGCCAATTCTGCGGAAAGGCACATGAAGATGCGAGTGCTCATCTCCAACATTTTCTGGAGATCTGTAGTACTTTCACTATGAAGGACGTATCTAGAGACGCCATATTGCTACGCCTCTTCCCATTCTCACTCTTGGGGAAGGCAAAGCAATGGTTCTACGCTACAAAGGAGAAGAACACAACTTGGGATTTATGTTCCATAGCCTTTCTCGCCAAGTTCTTCCCTATAGGCAAGACAAATGCCTTAAGAGGGAAGATATCCAATTTCCAACAGCAACATGATGAATCTGTCCCGGAAGCGTGGGAACGTTTCCAAGAATACATTTCAGAATGTTCACATCATGGGATGGAGAAGTGGCTGCTCATGCAAACTTTCTACCACGGGCTAGTTCCAAGTGCTCGTGAGACGATGGATGCTGCAGCAGGAGGTGCTTTCTTATCACTTACACTAACCAATGCTACGAGCTTGTGGAGAAGATGGCTTCCAACCAAAGTTGGAATGAAGAGCGTCAACCCCGCAAGAGAGGAATGCACCAACTAAAAGAGGTAGATATGCTATCCGCCAAGATGGACCAAATCATGAAGAAGCTCGAGGATAGAGATCCTCAACCCAAAGGAGGTCATGCAAATTCAAGATTCCCGCATGACATGTGAAGAATGTGGAAACACGAGGCCACCGGGCAGGAATTGCCCAGAGATTATGGAGGACATCAACTTCATCAATAACAACAACAATAACTTCCGTCCTCAACAGAATCAAGGTTGGAACCAACAGAGGCCCAACTACCAAGGCAACTACCAAGGTAATAATCAAGGTAACAATTTTAACAATTACAATCAACCTTCTTTGAGAGACCTAGTTCCTAGCCAAGGTAAAGCTATGGAGAATCTATCTAGGAAGATAGTTTTCAATGATAAAGCTCTAGAAATTATTAATACTAGAATGGAAAGCTTTTCTTCAGCAATTAAAAATCAGCATAGCTTTAATAAGATGATAGAGTCTCAGATTTCTCAGCTTGCAACTTCTGTTCCACTAACCACACCAAGAAAGATTCCGGGCCAGCCGGAAGAATTAGAATCTGCAAATCTTGTCAACATCTTTAATGCAGGTCACTACTGTAGAGAGACCAAAGGAAGTAACTGGTTGGATGACTCGATGTCACCTAAAAAGGAAGATCCAGGAAGGCCAGTCATTATGATCCAGATAGGACCGCACACCTTCGATAATGCTCTATGTGACTTCGGCTCAAGCGTAAACATAATGCCTAAGGTGATATATGAAAAGATTCATGGTGAACCACGGTTGTATACAACCATGTGCTTGCAGCTAGCAGATCAGTCACTATGCTATCCTATGGGGATACTTGAAGACGTGTGTGTGGGAATTAGAGGCTCCTATGTACCAAAGAGACTTCAAGTAGTTGTGGAAACAGGAGGAAGCGAAAGATCAACGATCATACTTGGGCGACCATTCCTAAGCTCAGCTAAAGCAATCATCTACGCCGACAGTGCGAAGATTTGTTTCAACATTAGAGGGAGAAAGGAGAAGTTCAACTTCAAGAACAAGGTACATACCTCTCTTGCTCACCCACAATGGTCTTACTCATATTTGCCAGAACCAAAGATCGAGACCTACAACAAGAATAGAAGAAAGAATTAGAACAGATACAAGAAGGCACAGCCTACACAGGTAATGGTAGTTAATAAGGTAAGTTCTGAAAATGACCATCTACTTCCATCTCCTATGCTTCGCAAGCAAGATGATCTAGGTACTCCTACCATCGCATGCTCCATTAATTAGTTAACCTTTAACAATACATTTTGCGATACGGGGTCTGGTATTAATTTAATGGCAAAGGTAACATATGAACTACTATTTGGAAAATTGCCCTTGCAACCAACATTTGTGCAGCTGTAGATGGCAGACCAATCATCTGGGTTCCGAAGGAATTGCTAAAGACGCACCGGTCAAAATCATGGACCACTATGTCCCTCACCGACTTTGTAGTCATGGACATGGGGAAGGATGAAGATCCTCCATTAGTGCTAGGGAGACCGTTCCTCAACACTACACGTGCTATCATCTACATCCATACGGGAGAGATACACTTCCAGTTCCCTACGAGAAAAGGTACGTGTGTACTTTAATAGTTATAATAATTATGAGAAACCCAGAAAAGAGCAGGTCACCTCGTCACCGCCAAAGGAGGCAGTGGATTAAAGACTCGGGAGATGAAAAGGTAAATGAAGAGGTTAAAACCCCTACACCTGAACCATCCATGGAGAAAGAAGAACCAACCACTCCAGAGAAGTGTTCACCAGCTAAGCAAAAGTGGAGGAAGAAGAAGACATCTCCCAGATCATCATAAGAAGAGACGATAGAATCATCAGTGCCACCAATTGTGACAACCGATATACCATGGGAGTAAAGAGCGAACTAGAAGTCCCTGTTCGGAGGACTCTAATCGCCGAACCCTCGCCGAAAGGTAACTCGGTAGTTATCCATATTTAAAATCCATATTTATTTATCTTTTCATATCATGTTTATTTTTTAGCATCTTATATCTGCATTTGAAAACAACAAAAATATTTTTGCTTTTTTGTGAAAACCTTAAAGCCCCATGCTAGTAACCCCGAGGCTTAAACACCTCTAGGTTATTTCTTTGTGGTGGCCTAAAAATAAAATAAAGATGCATAAGTATTTTATCTTTTCTTGCATATAAAAATAAAAATCCAAAAAAATATATATCCCAAGCAACCTCAAAGCAATGTGGCTAACCCCTAATGCTTAATCAAGTTCCACTAGCTTTGTTGTCTATTTGAGTTTTTTGAAAGGAGGAGAGAGACATGTTAGGCGCCACCTTGTCGCCATCTACCTCAACTTCTACATCATTCAACAACCACACTTCAATCCGGCTTGGGGAGTGCACCCCCGATTATCCCGATAAGTATCTATAGTATCTATATTATAGTATTAATATTATTAGTTAAATATTTGGTTTGCTATAGAGTTTGTTAAGAGTCTAGTTTTATAAAGTCTAGTTGTTTAAAGAGTCTTTTATTAGGAGTGTGAATAAAATGGTCAAGAGAGAGAGTGTACACTGTTTGCTTTGCTCAACTAAAATGAACCCTAAAAAATCTGCCAACATGGAGATGATGAATAGTTGCTCCGCCATAATTCCTTTTCTAGTACCTAACTTTCAAGCTTAATTTCTCTTGAGCACCATTTGCAAAATTTGCTTTGATTTGAGATTTGCTCTAAACCCGAAACACGTGGGTTGCAAATGCTTGCTCTAAAGTCTAGGTAATTGACCGGATATGATATAAGATAGTTTGAGCTGCTATTAATCTTACTCCTAGTGACACTAGATTTTTCTAGAGATTTATTTTGAAAATTTAAAATGCACATGATAAGTTCCTGTGTGACAAGAGTGTTGAAACTCCTACCACAGCCATATATACATGCTCCCTAGATTAGGAAAACCCTTTGAGATATATATATAGGTCGCTTGTTTTGTATTAAGTTTGTTCAATCTTTGTGACCCTTAGAAACTTGTCATGCTGATCATGTACACTCCACTCCATTCCATCTCACTACATTTTCCACTCCACTCGACTCCATTCACCTATATGCTATTTCCATCCTCGAAGTACGCATCCACCATATATACACCCATTATATATATACACCACTATCCATTCACTATAGCCACCAAAAATGTTCTACTCCTATCTTGGGAGAGAGCAACCAAAAATATTCCCTATACCCATCCACTCATTCATTTCTAGCCAACGTCTTATAAAAGCTCCATTACATTTGTCTATCTCTCAAAAGTTATTGCAAAAAAGATTTGGGTTGTTTGGGTTGTAGTTAAAAAAAGAAAAAGAAAGAATAAAGGAGAGTTAAAAAAAATGGACAAGTGTCCCATTTGAAAACAATGGGTACTTAGATGCTCCTCCTCTCCAAAAAGAAAAATAAAGAAAGAAAAGAGATGCAACCCAAGTTCTCACAAAGTTTCCAAATTCCAAAGAGAGATGATTCCTCAAGGAGCAAAAGTAGAATTAGGCTTTCCCCTCATTCATTCCATACACCTTACTATATTCCCTACCATCTATAATCTTTCCACCATACACATGCACCACTTGATCAGTGTGACTCGTGACTTTGGATCCATTGCTTGAATTTATAATATATGCTTAGTAAGTAGATGTAGTTTCTCCCACCTATGAGCTCGGATATAAACCTTAGAAATAGGGTGAGAGAGAAGAAGGCATAGTGTGCTCTTGCCTTAGCCAAAAAATACCACATATTATAAGAGAAAGGCAAAACAACCTTATTGCCTTAGAGAGGATCCACAAATACCATAAATGAGAGACTAGAGAGGGTCACACCAAAAGGAACTTTGAGTTTTATTTTGAAAAAAAAAAAAAAACTCTAGAAGGACAGTTGAACAAAAGAGTTTGAGATATAGTGCTTGACTTGACTGTTCTATCTTTCAATTGCCCAAGATTGAAGAAAAGGTTATAAGCCCCAAAAGGTAAAAGGTAATATGGGTAAGTTGAAGGTTGAAAAAGTTTATTCTTATCTGGAGAAAAATTTTGTTTGAAGGCATGTGTACTCTTGAGGCGTGAAAGCATTGCAAAGAACTCCCCGATCCAAGTAGTTTAATATAATATGATGAGTCTTGCTAGGGACTAGCAAGAGGTAAGCTTGGGGAAGCTTGTTGGTATGCCTTATAGCATAATATTAATAGCCAATTAAACATGAAATAAGGGCTTAAGATGAATATCAACATAAGTCTAGGGGTCCAACTAACATATTTCCACGAGTTTTGGTATTTCATGACTTTGCGAGGGATTTGAACGGATAAAAGCGTATAATAAGAGCGGTGAGAAACCTAAGAGTTTACATCTCATACGATGACAAGACTTGACCGTGAGGCAACTCAACCCAAATAGTGGACTAAAAAAACATTCTAGAAGACACCGGGAGGAAGGAGAAGTCGTTGTGACCTTGACCCCTGGCGATCGCCAGGCCCATTACTGGCGACCGCCAGGTGGGTCCCACCTGTCAGCCTCATCTTCCTATGGCGGTTTACCACCGACATTGAGGTTGCATCTATACCGTTGTTCAAGGTCGGTTTGATCCAAGGGTCCCTGTTCATCGCCGATGGCTATATAAGAAGAAGACCACGACCCCGGGGCTAAACCCTAATTCATTCTAATTCATTCGAATTCATCTAACTCATTCTCAGTTCATACTACTTCAAGTCCCACCAAGTCTAGATCCTAAGCCCTAGTTCATCATATTAGAAGTAGTTAGCTACCTAGTTAGATCTAGAGGAAGTCAAGCTTTGCCTTGGATTCCCGATAGTCAAGAAGTAGCGGGAGCCGATGTTTCTCGTGGCTTCTCTCTTGTATCCAATCTGTAAGTATATTTATTGGAATACAATTGCTATGACTTTGTTCTATATAATGATTATATTCTTAGTGATATGTATCCATGCTTGCTATGATTATATATCTAGTTTAGTAAGTTTGTCTTATATTTTATGCATGGAGTCGTATAGCATCCACTTAGATGATCACTTAGTGGGTGGTAAGCAATGTGTAAACGTGGTGTTTATACAACGTTTACCTGCGACTGCACCCTACATTCCGGGTCGTGTGGTAGATCGCGGGAGTGACAGTCCTGTTGAGTCCTTTGCACTCCACCCCCCGAATGATAGGCCAAGTTGAGCCATAATTACGGTGATGGTCAAGTTTCGTCCTTGATTGTCATTGGTAATGTTCACCATGTGTAGATGTATTGCAACCTTGCCATGATAGCTAGATGTAATTGCACTAATTATAGTATTCATTGACATATGATTATGAGTAATTTAGGAATATTCTTTCTATTCTTTCTATACCATGTTAGTAGCTCATATGATACTAGTGGCATACCATGATCTTAGACTTGGGTAGTTATCATTTATTAATTATCATTTATCTTTATTATGAGACTTATCCTGTTATGAGTATTGTTAGATGCATATGGCTACTACGCATTATACAACTGCAAGTGAATCTCAAGTGATCTCAAGTTAAATCATTAGACACACCTATCTCTCTTACTTTCCATAGACTACCCTTCCCCCTGTGGTAAAATATAAATACGATACCGGATAGACTCCCGGTGAAGTGCTATAATGGTATTTCTATCTGTGCGCTTGCAGATATCATGTTCATCTTTTATCAAGGCATATCAAGAATACCATACCCGCATTTCTTAGAGCGTTATTGCTAGGGTGACAGACTAGTATGTAGGTAATGCCTAGAAATGAGTGGTATAACTTTTGTACATATCCTTAGTGAGATTAACTCCACTATGGATAATGGTACTGAGATTACACCCCACAACTAACACCGCCTAACTCCGCCTTTGTTGGATTGTGAGGTTAACTCCACATCCAAGCTGACAAGTTATGATAGATACGATATACATTTCTTTCGCCTTCCTAATTTGGATCATGTTAGAAATGTCAACAAGCATTTCTGGCGCCGTTGCCGGGGAAGGGTGCTAGCCAAAACCTAAACACACATACATGGAATTAAGAGAGATCACTTGCATCACATAATGCATTGAGAACCCATTATCACATACTCAAACAGGCTTACCCTTGTTTGTCTATATGTTTTTGATCTTATGCAGGGTAAATGTATGAATTGGAACAACCGTCCAGATAATTACATAGATGATCTTGAAGTATTAATCAAAAAGGCTAGAGCTAAACTCAGACAAACACCAGCACAGACATCAAGACCTTCTGATTCGGACGTTGATCAAGCTAGGCGAAGCCTATCACCTGAATTTGAGGCTATGGCTACCAAGACACTTCGTGAGTTCTCAGCTCCTACCACGGACAATGTTCTCACTGGTCCGAAGGTAGAGGTTGGAGACAATGGTTTCGAACTTAAGCCTAGACTCATCAACATGGTGCAAGCTAGCCAATTCTGCGGAAAGGCACATGAAGACGTGAGTGCTCATCTCCAACATTTCTCGGAGATTTGCGTACTTTCACTATGAAGGACGTACCAAGAGACGCCATCTTGCTACGCCTCTTCCCATTCTCACTCTTGGGGAAGGCAAAGCAATGGTTCTACGCTACAAAAGAGAAGAACACAACTTGGGCTCTATGCTCCACAGCCTTTCTCGCCAAGTTCTTCCCTATAGGCAAGACAAATGCCTTAAGAGGGAAGATATCCAATTTCCAACAGCAACATGATGAATCTGTCCCGGAAGCGTGGGAACGTTTCCAAGAATACATTTTAGAATGTCCACATCATGGGATGGAGAAGTGGCTGCTCATGCAAACTTTCTATCACGGGCTCGTCCCTAGTGCTCGTGAGACGATGGATGCTGCAGCAGGAGGTGCTTTCTTATCACTTACATTAACCAATGCTACAGAGCTTGTGGAGAAGATGGCTTCCAACCAAAGTTGGAATGAAGAGCGTCAACCCCGCAAGAGAGGAATGCACCAACTAAAAGAGGTAGATATGCTGTCTGCCAAGATGGACCTAATCATGAAGAAGCTCGAGGATAGAGTTCCTCAACCCAAGGAGGTCATGCAAATTCAAGATTCCCGCATGACATGTGAAGAATGTGGAAACACAGGTCACACTGGCAGGAATTGCCCAGAGATTGTGGAGGACATCAACTTCATCAACAATAACAACAACAATAATTATCGTCCTCAACAGAATCAAGGTTGGAACCAACAGAGGCCCAACTACCAAGGCAACTACCAAGGTAATAATCAAGGTAATAATTTTAATAATTATAATCAACCTTCTTTGAGAGACCTAGTTCTTAGCCAAGGTAAAACCATGGAGAATCTGTCTAGAAAGATAGCTTCCAATGATAAAGCTCTAGAACTTATCAACACTAGAATGGAAAGCTTTTCTTCTGCAATTAAAAATTAGCATAGCTTTAATAAGATGATAGAGTCTCAAATTTCTCAGTTAGCAACATCTGTTCCACTAACCACACCAGGTAAGATTCCGAGCCAGCCGGAAGAATTAGAATCTGCAAATCTTGTCGATATCTTTAATGCAGGTCACTACTATAGAGAGACCTCACGAAGCAACTGGTTGGATGACTCGATGCCACCCAAGAAGGGAGATCCAGGAAGGCCAGTCATCACCATCCAGATAGGACCGCACACCTTCGACAATGTGCTATGTGACTTCGGCTCAAGCGTGAACATTATGCCTAAGGTAATATATGAGAAGATTCATGGTGAACCACTTTTGTATACAACCATGTGCTTGCAGCTGGCAGATTAGTCACTATGCTACCCCAAGGGGATACTTGAAGACGTGTGTGTGGGAGTTAGAGGCTCCTATGTACCAGCAGACTTCGCAGTTGTGGAAACAGGAGGAAGCGAAAGATCAACGATCATACTTGGTCACCCATTCCTGAGTACAGCTAAAGCTATCATCTACGCCGACAGTGCGAAGATTTGTTTCAACATTAGAGGGAGAAAGGAGAAGTTCAACTTCAAGAACATGACACATACCTCTCCTGCTCACCCGCAATGGTCTTACTCATATCTGTCAGAACCAAAGATCGAGACCATCAACAAGAATAGAAAGAAGAACCAGGATAGATACAAGAAGGCGCAGCCTACAAAAGTAACGGTGGTTAATAAGGTAAGTTCTGAAAATGACCATCTACTTCAATCTCCAATGCTTCGCAAACAAGATGATCCAGGTACTCCTACCATCGCATGTTCCATTAATTGTTTAACTTTTAACAATACATTTTGTGATACGGGGTCCGGCATCAACTTAATGGCAAAGGTAACATATGAACTATTATTTGGAAAATTGCCCTTGCAACCAACATTTGTGCAGCTGCAGATGGCAGACCAATCATACCGGTTTCCAGAAGGAATTGCTAAAGACGTACCAGTCAAAATCATGGATCACTATGTCCCTACCGACTTTATAGTCATGGACATGGGGGAAGATCAAGATCCTCCATTAGTCTTTGGGGAGACCGCTCTCAACACTACACGCGCCATCATCTACATCCATACAGGGAGAGATTCACTTCCGGCTTCCTACGTAAAAGGTACGTGTGTACTTTAATAGTTATAATAATTATGAGAAACCCAGAAGAAGTCGTCGTCAGCTCGTCACGCGCTAAAGGAGGCAAAGTGGATTAAAGACTCGGGAGATGAAAAGGTAAATGAAGAGGTTAAATCCCTTACACCTGAACCATCCATGGAGAAAGAAGGACCAACCACTCTGGAGAAGTGTCCACCGCCTAAGCAAAAGTGGAGGAAGAAGAAGACATCTCCCATCATCATAAGAAGAGACGCCGAATCATCGGTGCCACCAATTGTGACAACTGATGTACCATGGGAGTAGTAAAGAGCAGAACTAGAAGTCCTGTTCGGAGGACTCTAATCGCCGAACCCTCGCCGAAAGGTAACTCGGTAGTTATCCATATTTAATTCCCCGCATTGCATATTTATCTTTTAGCATCTTATATCTGCATTTGAAAACAACAAAAATATTTTTGCTTTGTTCTGAAAAACCTTAAAGCCCCATGTGAGTAACCCCGAGGCTTAACCCTCTAGGCTATTTGCTGTGGTGGCCTAAAAATAAAATAAAGATGCATAAGTATTTTATCTTTTCTTGCATAGAAAAATAAAAATCCAAAAATATATATATGCTGTTCCCAAGCAACCTAAAGCAATGTGGCTAACCCCTAATGCTTAATCAAGTTCCACTAGCTTTGTTGTCTATTTGAGTTCAGCAAGAATTTGAAAGGAGAAGAGATATGATAGGCGCCACCTTTGTCGCCATCTACCTCAACTTCTACATCATTGACAACCACACTCCAATCCAGCTTGGGGGAGTGCACCCCCAGTTATCCCGATAAGTATCTCTACTATTATAGTATTAATATTATTAGTTAAATATTTGGTTTTGCTATAGAGTTTGCTAAGAGTCTAGTTTTATAAAATCTAGCCGTTTAAAGAGTCTTTTGTTAGAGTGTGAGAATAAAATGGTCAAGAGAGAGTGTACACCTGTTTGCTTTGCTCAACTAAAATGAACCCTAAAATCTACCAACATGGAGATGATGAATAGTTGCTCCGCCATAATTCCTTTCTAGTACATAGCTTTCAAGCTTAATTTCTCTTGAGCTCCAAATGCAAAATTGCTTTGATTTGAGATTTGCTCTAAACCTGAAACCTGTGGGTTGCAAATGCTTGCTCTAAAGTCTAGGTAATTGACGGATATGATATAAGATAGTCTGAGCTGCTATTGATCTTACTCCTAGTGACACTAGATTTCTAGAGATTTATTTTGAAAATTTAAAATACACATGATAAGTTCCTGTATGACAAGAGTGTTGAACCTCCTACCGCAGCCATATATACATGCTCCCTAGATTAGGAAAACCCTTTGAGATATATATAGGTCGCTTGCTTTGCATTAAGTTTGTTCAATCTTTGTGACCCTTAGAAACTTGTCATGCTGATCATGTACACTCCACCTCATTCCATCTCACTACATTTTCACTCCACTCGACTCCATTCACCTATATGCTATTTCCATCCTGGAAGTACGCAGCCACCATACCAAAAGGAACTTTGAGTTCTATTCTGAAAGCTTGCAAAAACTCTAGAAGGACAGTTGAACAAAAGAGTTTGAGATATAGTGCTTGACTTGACTGTTCTATCTTTCAATTGCCCAAGATTGAAGAAAAGGTTATAAGCCCTAAAGGTAAATGGTAATATGGGTAAGTTGAAGGTTGAAAAAGTTTATTCTTATCTGGAGAAAAATTTTGTTTGAAGGCATGTGTACTCTTGAGGCGTGAAAGCATTGCAGCAACTCCTGATCCAAGTAGTTAATATAATAAAATGAGTCTTGCTAGGGACTAGCAAGAGGTAAGCTTGGGGAAGCTTGTTGGTATGCCTTATAGCATAATATTAATAGCCAATTAAACATGAAATAAGGGCTTAAGATGAATATCAACATAAGTCTAGGGGTCCAACTAACGTATTTCCACGAGTTTTGGTATTTCATGACTTTACAGGGACTGAACAGATAAAAGCAGATAAGAGCAGTGAGAATCCTAAGAGTTTACATCTCATACGATGACAGGACTTGACCGTGAGGCAACTCAATCCAAAAAGTGGACTAAAACATTCTAGAAGACACCAGGAGGAAGGAGAAGTCGTTGTGACACAGGGCACTGGCGATCGCCAGGCCCATTACTGGTGACCGCCAGGTGGGTCCCACCTGTCAGCCTCATCTTCCTATGGCGGTTTACCACCGACATTGAGGTTGCATCTATACCGTTGTTCAAGGTCGGTTTGATCCAAGGGTCCCTGTTCATCGCCGATGGCTATATAAGAAGACCACCTGACCCCAGGGCTAAACCCTAATTCAGTTCTAATTCATTCTGAATTCAGTCTAACTCATTCTGAGTTCATACTACTTCAAGTCCCACCAAGTCTAGATCCTAAGCCCTAGTTCATCATATTAGAAGCAGTTAGCTACCTAGTTAGATCTAGAGGAAGTCAAGCTTGCCTTGGATTCCTGATAGTCAAGAAGTAGCGGGAGCCGAGCTTCTCGTGGCTTCTCTCTTGTATCCAATCTGTAAGTATATTTGTTGGAATACAATTGCTATGACTTTGTTCTATATAATGATTATATTCTTAGTGATATGTATCCATGCTTGCTATGATTATATATCTAGTTTAGTAAGTTTGTCTTATATTTTATGCATGGAGTCGTATAGCATCCACTTAGATGATCACTTAGTGGGTGGTAAGCAATGTGTAAACGTGGTGTTTATACAACGTTTACTCGCGACCGCACCCTACATTCGGTCGTGTGGTAGATCGCGGGAGTGACAGTCCTGTTGAGTCCTTTGCACTCCACCCCCCGAATGATAGGCCAAGTTGAGCCATAATTACGGTGATGGTCAAGTTTCATCCTTGATTGTCACTGGTAATGTTCACCATGTGTAGATGTATTGCAACCTTGCCATGATAGCTAGATGTAATTGCACTAATTATAGTATTCATTGACATATGATTATGAGTAATTTAGGAATATTCTTTCTATTCTTTCTATACCATGTTAGTAGCTCATATGATACTAGTGGCATACCATGATCTTAGACTTGGGTAGTTATCATTTATTAATTATCATTTATCTTTATTATGAGACTTATCCTGTTATGAGTATTGTTAGATGCATATGGCTACTCTGCATTATACAACTGCAAGTGAATCTCAAGTGATCTCAAGTTAACCTATGCATTAGACACACCTATCTCTCTTACTTTCCATAGACTACCCCTTCCCTGTGGTAAAATATAAATACGATACCTGGATAGACTCCCGGTGAAGTGCTATAATGGTATTTCTATCTCGTGCGCTGCGCGATATCATGTTCATCTTTTATCAAGGCATATCAAGAATACCATACCCGCATTTCTTAGAGCGTTATTGCTAGGGTGACAGACTAGTATGTAGGTAATGCCTAGAAATGAGTGGTATAACTTTTTGTACATATCCTTAGTGAGATTAACTCCACTATGGATAATGGTACTGAGATTACACCCCACAACTGACACCGCCTAACTCCGCCTTTGTTGGATTGTGAGATTAACTCCACATCCAAGCTGACAAGTTATGATAGATACCATATACATTTCTTTCGCCTTCCTAATTTGGATCGTGTTAGAAATGTCAACAAATCTGTCACCACCGTCGCCTACCTCACTACCGGAGGCTAAACAACAACGAATGTAGCCTCTAGCCTAGACACCATGTCTATGCTATAGACTACTACTCTAGCGTCGTCATGTGGTATCCCGTCTTTATCGGGGGCCCTCTACTAGAGCATCCGCCATGGGGGACAGACGACGAACCCGCAAAACAAGTAAAGGTAAAGCTCAACTAAACAAAAGACATAAAAGAATATTTGAATCATGAACACTTACTTAGCCAAGATCCCGCTTAGGGCGCCAAGTACATGCTCGTGGGGGTACAAGCTCGGGAGACGCCGACAAGCCCGGCACTTCCCGCTCTCTTCCTCACATCTCGCCTTTGCAACTCTAGCTAGCTACTAGGGCATAGCCCTTTGGAGTGGAAGTTCAAACCAGAGGTGGTGCTCTTGGTCCTTTGTGTGATGTGTCTTGAGGAGGAGCTCTAGCCATCTATTTATACTTGAGGAGGTCGGTTTCACGTGCCAAAGATAGTTCCCCCCGCATGCCACCGCCGCTACACCCACGGGAGATACCGCCCAGAGAAATCGCGGCCCGATCGGGCTCGCCACGGTCCGGGCGGACTGGGCGGCTCCGTTTCGGCACCGCCTTTCTATGGCGGGCTGGTGGGCTGGCCTGGACCTCGGACCCGATGGGGGGAACGGTCCAATTCTTCTTCATTTCGGCCTTCTTGCCATCCCCTTTTAGAAAGCGGGTTTCTCGTGGTGCGCTTTCTCTCTTGTTTGGCGTGTTTTCACTTGTTTCCGCATTTGATCCTCGCAAAACATATTTTCTTGGAATACAAGTGGAACTAGGTTAGTAGTAAAGGTATATGTGGCATACGTTTGCAAGTTTCCCGTAAAATAGACATAAGTTGGCGGTATAAAATAGTCGATAACGACCGCCAACAATTGCCGTGTTCCCAATCGCATTTTCCTTCAAGCTTTCATGAAGAAAACTTCGTATGAGTTGCAGTTTGTACAGTCACCCAAGTTAAGTCACTTTGTTTGGATGCAAGTGTTTCATCCTAAAACAAGGTAAGTTGGATAAGTTTGAGTTCTCATACTTATCACGTTCTTAACCTTGAAACTAACCGAGTCATGGTGACCCGTGAAGTCATATTCGATGAAACTATGTGTTGTACAAGCCCCATCTTTGAGTGTGCATGAGAGCAGCAGCTTAGTGAAAGAATCTTTGCAGAGGAGAATAAGGAAGATGCCGATTGGGGTGATCTCGAGCCAAGTCCACTGGCTGCCCTTCTCGAGCCTGCGACGACTACTTCGGCTCACCGTCCCAATCCTTCTACTTCCACTACTTGGTGACCGATGGAGCAGCTTCTTCAGTCTATGCCAGCTGCACCTGAGGAAGAACCAGCTGCTGTTGAGGGGGAGACGACCTCTTCAAGGGAGGCACCATGACACATTCAGCATCGTCATCCACCTCAAACCATGATTGGTGATATTGACTAGTGAGTCACGCGGTCTAGGTCTTATCAAATCTCACACTTCGCTCATTCTGCATTTGTTGACTCTTTTGAGCCTTGAGATGTTGGACATGCTCTATCTGATCCCGATTGGGTTAGTGCCATGCATGAGGAGTTAGAAAACTTTGATAGAAATTAGGTTTGGGTCTTAGTTCCACCACCACCAGATTGTCATCCCATAGGAACCAAATGGGTTTTCAAAAACAAATAGGGTGAGGATGGGTTGGTAGTGAGGAACAAAGCTAGGTTGGTAGCTCAGCGGGTTTCTCAAAAAGAGGGTATAGAATATCTTGTGACTCTCTCCAATAAATTTGACCCCATTACATTAATTGGAGAGAGAGATCGGTCGGTTTTTGTGAAGTTCGCAATTGCTAGAAATAGACAGTGCGGAGCCTCTGGGGACGGGCGCGTTGAGCCTCCGAACCATGCTGATTTCTTGTGTTTCAAAGTTCCGGGTGTACGTTTGCAGTTCTATCTGTTCCTATGGGTTTCTAATCAACCAAGTAAGTTTTCTGAATCATCAAATGACCAGTTGGCTTGAGTGATTGGTGATTGGGACTTTTCTTCACCTCCATTGGGGTTGACAGCTCAATTTAGGTTTCGGCTTGGTTTTCTCATTTGGCCTCTGATTTACGTTCTGTCTTTTGCATTGGACTTCTACCATACCATAGACCTTATCTAGGTGCTTCTTGTCAAAAGTTAGCTTGAGTACCCAAGATTCAGGACCTTACTTCTTTTCAATAGATTTGGAGAGTCTCATTAATTTTCTCATCTATCGTTTCAGCACTCTCTTCGTCTTCGTCCCGCTTTCTTTGTGGCAACCCATTGTGTTCCAAAGGAACATCAACCCTTCTCTAGTGTTGCGGTCATCACTATGGTTGTGTTTGCTTCATGGGGTTTGAATTTGGGACAGTGGTCAAAAGTTTCCAAAGAAATTTGCGACTCCCATTCACCCCCTCTGATCGCCATATTTGGTCCTTCACTATGATTCCTCTCTCTCTCTCTCTCTCTCTCTCTCTCTCTCTCTCTCTCTCTCTCTCTCTCTCTCTATATATATATATATATATATATATATATATATATATATATATGAGAACGTATCATGTGCACACCGGACTTATATGCAACCATGCACACTTCTAATCTGGGCCACAGGATGCTGATCCAAGGGTTAGGTAATTTTACACTTAACTCCTGCTCTAGTCATAATTTTGCAAATCCCTCCTCCCACCTCCCCAGTGGTTATCACCTCGTGCCCCTCTTTCTTTCTCCCCTTTTTTGTTCACATCCCCGCTTGAGAACTAGTCCTTGCATGCCGCTGGGAATCCCTGTCCCTACCCCTTCTCGGCCAACCCCTACAACGGAATGTACTCCCTCCATCCAAAAAAAACATGGAACTATAGAAATTTGAATAGAAGTGCAGTAGGGGCTTAAACCCTCCTATTTCATCAAAAAAAAAAAATGACACGAACTGTAGCATCTAACATTCAGATTCAAAGATTCATGCAAGTAGTACTCTACGCACGTAGAACTAAACATATAACCATATATATATATATATATATATGGAAAATCTTTTCTACTCCCTAGGAGTAGCTACTCCACTGTTAATCTCACGTGGATACACCTGCCGAAGGCATCCCACGTCTGTCCGTGGTGAGCAGGTTGCCGAGCGGGTTAAAAAAGCCGACCCGGTAATCCAACGTACTATATAAGAAAGTTTAATTAGCGTTAAGGTGTTTAGGTTATTCAGCAGCTTTACCAATTTCATTTTGCAGCGCCGCCATTTGCAACAGGGCATCATCGTCGGGACGGCCGCCGCCACATGCTTGTGACTGCCTACCATGTACGTAAGAATTAATGGAGGAGCCTGACACCGCTCTGATCTCCGTCGGCGCTGCGACAGCTCCATGCGTGCGTTGGTATATGTATATGTGTGCTTGATTTTTTGGTTCCAATCTACTCGGCACACGCTAGTTTCCTTCATAGTTCTCATCTATTTCGTTGTCTCCACCGCATGGCAGGGAGGCAGGGCGCCGCCGCCGGCCAGGGTGGCCGCAGGCTGTGATGCATCTCTCTGATGTGTATGTTCTGACGACTTGAAGATCCTATCTCTTTCTGTGCTTGCAGATCGCAGACGATTAATTTGATGATGCCGATCGGAGAGATCAGAGAGATCAGAGGCCCCTAGAGCGCAGACGATTTGATGATGCCGATCGACGACGCTCGGCAAGGTGCCATTAGATCGATGGTGAGGGAGAAATTCCGTCCATGATACGTTGATAAAGAATCTGGCACATCATTCTCATTAGCTTGCTTTTATGAGAGTCCTGACTGCATATTTGTAGCATGATTAGATTATTTCTTTTAGCCATAGACATGAACTCGTTCAGTTCAAAAAGTATGTGTATATATTCTCTTCACCAATTAGTATGTATATACACTCCAAATCAAAAAGTATGTGTATATACTCTTCTGAAAATAGTATGTATACATACACTACAATTCAAAAAGTATGTGTATATACTCTTCTCAAATTAGTACGCACCCCAATTCAAAAGTATGAGTATATACTCTTCTCAAATTAGTATGTATATATACACTCCAATTCAAAAAGTATGTGTGCATACTCCTCAAATTAGTACGTGTATATACACTCCAATTCAAAATGTATGTGCATATATACTCTTCTCAAATTATAGTATGTATATACACACTCCAAAAAGACACATTTGTATCAAATCTACTAGCATAAGTATGGACAGATACTCTATTCTGAAAAGTATGTACATATACTCCACTATGAGAAGTATGTACATATACCCCATTCGAAAAAGTATGTATGTATTGTTCTCATACCATTAGTATTTCATCATATATACTAGTATATGTTGTCATTATTATTTTGGATGAACACATACTCGTATAAAAGAAGTATGTACACGTACAAACTTCTTTGCAAATCAGATATTACCAAAAAGTATATACACGTACTCTTCTTAAAAAATAACTTTATACCTTAATTAGGCATACATACTAATATACTTCAGTGAAAAATAGTATAAACTGAAGGCACACGTACTAGGTTTGTATTAAAGTATATGGACATACCCTAATAAAAAAGTATGAATGCATACTGCCGTACATATATATCGACATACTAGTAGTATAAGCAAACAAGCACACGACGTGTATATGCGTATGTCCAACCCGACGTATCGCTGTTGCCCAGATCCGATCTCCACGGTCATTATCTGGCCGCCGGCTTATTTTTCAATTCATTACGTGTATATATGGCTGCCGTACACCCACCGCCAACTGACTAAACGGGTTGTGTTTTTCACCCGATAACTATCCTACAAAGCCGGACGGCAGGTCGCTGTGCATACTTTTGGTGGGGAGTAACTACTCCGGGGAGCGAAAAAACCTCACACCCTATATATATATATATATATATACACACACACATATCTCTGTGGGGAGCACTTAGTCACGTGGCCCGGGGAGCATGGGGCGGTCGGTCTCTCCAATCGCCTGGATCGGTCGCCTCTGAGCTTGGGCCACGTCACTAGTGGAGTGGAGGTACATGAGGCGTTGGGGCAGCCATGGTAAGTGCACTATCTTGTCGCCCTCCAAGTCCTTGCGAGTTCTTCTCGTGAGGATCAAGAGGAGCAGGGCTTGTCCCACCACTGCTTTGGCTCCTTTGTTGGATCAGGCGGTCACTGGTCGAGCGCATGCATGGTGGCGGCAAGTGGCTCTAGCCTGGGCACCGTGAACGGCACCTAAGGTGGCTGGGGCTGTGGGCGCTTGGCGCAGGCCGTGGTCTGCCTCCATGGGTTGGGCAGCGTTCCCTTTGTGGGATCATGCGTCTTCCTCGCTAGGTTCCAGTGATGTGGTCTGGCTCGGATCCATGAAGGGCTGGTGAGCGAGCGTGACAGCGACAAATTGGCATGGAGGCTGCTAGAGGCATTGTGCGATGTGGGGCCCGCTCAGTAGGGGTGGGGACATTATTGAGTCGGGCGACTAAATCTGATCTCAGCTTGTTCTCCTGGGCATTCCCTTTCGCTAGGCTTTTATTTCGTGGAGGGAGTTAGAAGTTAGAATGATTTATAATTTGAGACAGAGATAGTATGTTGGAGGCAGGCTAAGGACTGGCCACCCCTCGTCTTTGCCCCGTTATCGCCGAAGGGAGACTGAGTGCGGCGATTCGCGTGATTATGAATTGGAAATTTGGTTTTGCAGGTCTAACAACGATGTGGTGGCGAGGGCCGCCGACAATGTTGCCCCTGGTGGGCCATGTCGTGTCACTGGGATGGGAGCCAAGATGTAGGCCCCACTCTCCCGGCAAGAAGCTCGGAACGGTTCTCCTCGCTTCCCGGACGACGGTGCCTCGGGAAAGCTTGGAATATTTCGAGATGCTTGGCGGTTGGAAGGGCACAATTACCATGTAAAAGCCTACGGACGAGTATAAATAGTCCGGTTGGTGGGATTGTATGGGTTAGGTCAAATTATACTCCGCTCAAGCAATATAATCACCCTATTTTGTTCCAGTCGGAACTCGATTCCTCGTTTCGCTAGTTGGCTTTCTCAAGCAAGAACCAGAGGGTTCTAAGGGCTAGGCCTATAACAACACAGTAGTAATATTTAATTGTAATTATGTTTTATTCATTTTGATGCACATGCGACACGCATGTGCTTGTAAAAAGTATTTTCTCATATAGACAATTTATACAATGTCAACTTTGCAAACTGAACCTAATTAATTAAATACAATGAACAAAGTGACAATATTCTTTACATATATACACTTATATATGGCAATTACGACATAGTTGGTCGTAAATTCTATTTCAGTGATCACGTTTAGGATATTACATTGTTGTTACTGTTTATGATACAATGATAAAAAGTATATGATTCAGTCGTGACACACAGCACAACATGGTGAGATCGAGTATCCATTGCTCAAATAAAATAGCAAATTTATAGAAAGGGAAATCTTGGGAAATCTTAGCAGGAAACAATGCGCAAGGACAAACTGACAGTTGGTACTATATCTTTGTTGCTCCCACTAAAGAACATTTTCAACCTCTTAAATGTGATCAATCAAACCATGTGCGTTGAAGAACATATTCAACCTCTACATTCTCTGCCAAAAAAATAGAAAAAATGTGATGAGGTTTTCCTGTTTTTTTTCCCTGACCGAGGATCTTCCCCATTCCTATTGCAATAATGAAATTAAGGTTCAGAGACAGCGAGAAGATATTTTTCCTGAAATTTCATAAAAGATTTATCTTATTGAATTACTATTGCCAATGATAAAATGGACAAATTAAATACAGAATGGTAAATTGGGCCCTATCTTTTCATTACCTAGTACTTATTCAGATGACAAATATGCAGAAATTTTTCATTTGTTTTAAACTAACCTGAAACATAAATAATGGCACAAACAGATACCTGCTTCAGCATCAGCATGGCTGCACAAGGCCATGCTTCTTTTTTATTTAGGGCGTCCACCATTTCACTAAGCTTTCTTTTCTTCTCATCAATTCCATCAGCATAGCCCACCTGGAATAAATGATATATAAACAATGGTTGTTTCACTAAAGCCACATAGATAAATAATGCTTGCAACATAACAAAAAACAAAGCACACAGGTCAAATGTTTAGACACATATTAGGATGGCAATATGCTCCTACAGTCTTAGGAACTGCAGCACTTAATTTCTTTCTGGCTTATTTGCAACATGCAATCTTCGTATGTACATTGTTCAACTACATTTTTTATTGCTATTAGCAGCTAGTAGTGGCAAGGTCCGGTAGCAAATACGCTGGGATACTGGCCATCAAAAAAGGAACTGACAGCAAAGTGGTAATGAAGAATTCAGACCACCCTCACCTCCACCAGGTTAAAAGGAAGTAATTTAAACCACCAAAAGATTAAGCAATGATTGTTTTGGAACTTCACGGAGGCAAAGGTTAAAAAGAAGTAGTAGCTTGTGCCCTTCCCTCTCTTGTGCCATCGCAGATCTCCATCTCTGGTGGACTCGGTCTCTCCTCTTGTGGCAGCAGTGATGCGAACAAACCCCCTCAAATCAAATCAAAAGAAGAAATAACCCACCCAATCCAAGCAGATGGACACAACAAAATATAAATTCATAATCGATGTCTGTGTGCAACTAAATATTACTCTGCACAAATCAGATGAGACAGAGGAGTTGGATAGCATCTGACTGTAGAAAAAAAAAAATAGCATGACCAATCAGATCAGATGCAGTCATCACGTATACTCTGTTGATCCAGTTGCATATACGAACAGAAATCAGATTCTTCACCTGGTCACCTGTTCACTCATCGATGACAGACAGAGGCCTGCATGGATCGATGGGAATTATGGGAGATCTCTAAACTGCACACGCATGTACTACCTGGATTACATGCACCAACGAACTGGCAATGAAGGGAGCACCACATCAGGATCTTCAGAGGGCGTGGACTGGAGGAGGTACCGGCATGGGGCGTCGCCGGATCGAGTGGGGAAGCGGGGGTACGGTGGACTGATCCGCAAGTTGCCGCTGCCGTGGGGAACGGGCCAGGCGCCGCTGTTGCTGTGAGGGGAGGGCAGGGAGTTTCTGCAGCGGTGGGAGGGAATGAAGAGGAGGCGACGGGGCCGTGGACTATCACGCCTTTCGGGATTTTGCACGACGTTTGGGAGGTTCGATTAGATACGGCGTCGCGGCTACTTCACGGGTTGAGCGAAACACCCTGTAACCTAAGGTTCGTCATGCCTAGATAACCATCGGATGCGATCGTTAGCCTAATCGGACGGATGAGATTGAGACATGTGCCACCCAAATCCTTCGCTCTTTTATAGTATAGATATCAATAGAGATATATACAAGATCTTATTTATTATATCCATTTTAATATAGACATGGACTATTAAACTATATATATTAAATTTTAAAATTGTACCGTTAGAGGGTCATGGCCCATGGCCCTTTGACTCCGTGCCCTTGAAGCTATGTATCAATAAAAGCTACGACGTCTTACAGTTTAAAACGGAGAGAGTAGTAATTTTTCTTCATCCTTCTAAGAGAAACCCAATATGGAATACTCATGTGCAGCTCATCGGAGATTATCTAACCTCAGGCTCAAATGAACAACCCTTACCATAACTTTACACAATCAGCGAGAGTTGAATGCTATATATTATTTCCTATTTATTTTCTTAAATATTGTATATAATCTTTTAGCTCCTAATTAAATGATTTTAAATAAAAATAGAGCCATAATGTTTTTTTTTATCATGTCAAGCCATATTGTGTCTATATAAAAAAAAACTCGATCCTCAGGAGGAGGACGCCCCACAGGGTGTTTCACTAAGAAGATTATCTTCTCACGCAGATCGAGAAAATCCTTTAATTCCAACCCCACCCATATACAAATGGGCGCTGCATCTCCAAGAGAAGGGACAACGAGGGGATTTTTTACCTGAGGCCCAGAAATTCATCCCTCCAAGCGCGAGCCTGGGGATTGAACTCAGGCCCCAGGGGTGCCTCAGGAGCGCTCAACCACTTTGGCAACCATGCTCCAAGTAACCACGATGTAGTAAACAATCACTACAACAGAAATCATTTTACAAGACACAGCCCGAACTTAACCGTGGCGGGCGTCAAGTTTGCCCGCCACGGTTAATGCCCCGATTAACGGTGGTGGGCGTTTTAATTTACCATGGCGGGCACATTTACCCGTCGGGGAAAATGATTTACCATGGCGGGCAACTTAAAAATGTCCGCCATGGTTAATATCTATTTTCGTGGCGGGCGTTTTAACGCGTGCCGCCACTTCAGAAATCGATTAACCGTGGCAGCTAAAGCTGTTTAAAAGGCACATCACGGAAAATCGTCAAGGCCCAATAAGCCCAATAGGACCGATAGCCATCTTGTTATATAAATACAAAGTTAGGGTTTCCAACTCATTTCACTCTCTCCCTCTCCCCAACCTGCATTACTCTTAGCGGCGGCCGGTCCCCAACCCCGACACCCTCTCCTATCCCCATTCATCGCCGACTCCGACCATCTCCTCTCATCACCGCTACGAGGCCACTCTTTCCACTATCTCCCTCTCTCGTCGGCATCACTACCCCTCCCCTCCTTCTCCCTCTCCTTCGCGTGCGGATCCGGAGGCGCCAGAGGAGCGCCGGGCGGCTTAACGTTGAGGCCATGCGCGGGGGTGCGCCGGCACGCCCCTGTCTCCCTCCGGTGGACCTCCGGGAAGAGCGGCGGCTGGGCGGCGGGCGTCGGCGGCGGCGCGTCCTCCGGTGGCGGGCCCCATGGTTCGGGGACTCGGCTCTCCGGTGGAAACGGGCCTCGCGGATCGAGGTCCCTGCCGGGCGCGTCCTCCGCGGCGTGGCGCCCCGGCGGCGCGTGCTCGGCGGGCCTCGCTAATCGGGTCTCGATGGCTCGGCGGGTGACGGGTCTCGCGGATCCGGCGTGTCGGGTGGGCCTCGCAGATCCAGCAGCAGTGTGGGCTCTCGGCGGCGGCGGCGGCGGATCCGCACGGTGGAGGTCAAGGCGAGCGGATCTTGGTTGGACTAGGGTTTCGGCCTATCGGGTTTGGAATGGGCTCGCCGATGGGCCCGTAAAAACGCACGCCCGGCGGCCCATGGATTTTTTGTTTTTGTAACCATTAACCGTGGCGGCGTTTCTAACATGCCCGCCACGGTTAATCGATAACCGCGGGCGCAGAGGTGCCCGCCGCTGTTATCCCGCTGATTTACCGTGACCTCACCACGGTGACGGGCCCTTTTGCCTGCCACGGTAAACAGAAACCGCCCGCCACGCAAAATATTTTCAGTAGTAGTGAGTTCTGACTGGTTCCAGCCATACAGTAGTCGATTCTAACTGGGTTTCAAAGAGGATGTATAAAGTCTCGGTAGAATTTATTGGGGCGGTCAGAAACATCAACAGTCTCTACAAATCAATTTTCAGGTTATAGTTTTGGACGCCTCTTGAAATAGACGAAAACAAGATTTCTAGCTAGAAGCTGCTAACTTTGTCAATTTATTTAGAGTTTCAAGATACTTAGGTCTCCTTAGAGGCATCTCTAGACAGTTCTTGATAAAACCACATCTACTAAAAGAAGAGCGTCTCGAAAAGTTATATACTTTTTCACTTTTCCTAATGATGCGGGCCGAAAAGAAATCTCTCTTCTTTCTCTTGCGGCGTTCTCAAGGCTACACGTGGTAAGGTGTCCGTCATGGGAGGCGACGCGCGGGGTCGCGGCTCGGCTTCGTTTGTCAAGTCCGTGCTCCTATTGGGTCCGTGCTCCTATCGGGTCCGCCCACGAACACTCCGCTTTCGGCCAGGCGGGAAGGGACGGGTGACCGGCGATTCTCTCGAAGTCTCGGTCCCTCTCCATTCCCCTCTCCGCCCGGGGCGGGCGTAGCCTCGTGTCGGCGATTGGAGGCTCGGCCGGCCGCCATCGATGGAGGTCGCCGGGTACCTTCTCGCCGCTTTCCTCTTCCTTTGTCTATTTTTGATGTGGGAGGGGGAGCTGCTTTCCTCTTCCTTTGTCTATTTTTGATGTGGGGAGGGGAGCAGGAGGGACGATGGTGGTCGGCGGGGCTGGGGGGACGTGGCACCCGGCTCAACTTTCCCTCTCCCTTGATTTGAACTCTTTTGTTTGGGATTTTTGGAGGTGTTTCTTCTGGATCTGGTTCTGTAGAAGGTTGATAGGATTTTCATGGTGTTTGTGATTCGATTCCTTGAGGACCGAATTGGTGACAGATTGTGCTTGTTCTGCGGCGAGCTGAGATGCGACGAGCTATGTTTGTGCCGCAGCGGGTGGTTGGAGCGGATCCTCGGGGCGCCCTGTGCTGCGGTGGGTTGTGGGGTGTGGTTGTTCCGCGGTGGGCTGTGCTACGATGAGCTGTGGTTGTACAAAGTTCATTTCAGAATGGATTCGTCAGATTCATGTTCAGGCTTGTGCGTTCTCTGTATTGTTGTCATCAAACAGACATGAGTTTAGGTAGCCATTTTTGTGTTGTTTGTATTCATGCTGGCTTAGTATGAATGAAGTGATAACAAAGTAACCTAGAAATAGGCTAGAATTCAATTTGCTTGTTTGTTGAATCGGATTTGAAAATTCAATTGTTCTTTGTACTGTTTGTTTCTTGTCTTAGTACATGCTAGCATTGAATTGGAAAGGCATGTGAACTACTTGGACTCTGCACCCTGACTCATTTATAGTATATTCCTGCTCTGCATCTGAACTAGATGATTGGTTGTTTTTTGTTAAATTTGCTTGCAAGGTCAAGCCTTACACTGTCGTTTTTAATTTATCATATTCTCGTGTTGGCCAGCAACACAGAATATTTCTCGACCTTGCTACTGCAGCCTTCTAAGAGATCTTAGCTCTGATTTTTCAGCAAATGGCTTACTTGGAGCAATTGCAACATGGCTTACTTGGAGCATATTGTGATTTTTAGAACTTTTCAGTTATATAAGCTTCAGACTTTGCATGTGACTCGATGAAGATTTCTTCCATAGAAAAACAGCATGTGTCACTATACAAGTAGAAGGTACGTTCTCTATGCAACATGCTCTTTTAGAAAACTGGTGTGATGCTATCCGATCTATCAAAGTAGTTAACCTATTGTGGGAAGGTAGAATAGAAAATCTGAATTGATTTATTAATTCAATGATGGCATTGTTTAATGGGTTAATTGGTAAAGCATGAAGAACTAAAAATGTTAGATTCTTTTAATGTGCATTTCATCCTTTAAACTTTTCCCAGTAAATCTAAAGGCTATCTTTGTCTAAAACTGCAGCTCCTGATTTGTATCTTGTTGGTTAGTATGTTTACTACACACGTGAGCAACTGCAACTCATCCTTTCTGGCAGTGAGGTGATTTAGTAAATTAGGTTTTATCTCTAGCTAGCTTATGTGTGTAGTCCAAGAAATCTTATTTTCTTTGCATTTGTACCTTATCCACTCTATTGTTTTTAGTTTTCTCTATGTGCTATATCGGATTAGCTGTTTGGCAACAACACTTTTGTCAGCTGATTACAAGTTCCTGAATGCAAGATGCTGATGTCTAATCTATTTTTAAAAAAATAAAAGTTACTTTCATGAGAGTTGATTTTATCTCCATCTCATATAGTATATAACATTGTTAAAAGGAAGTTGCTCGATCCTATTCATGAAAACAAAAAATGTAATTAATTAATTGCAACCAGCAATAACGTAAATTGCAAGTTTTGACTACCGCAATTGTTGTTCTGGGCATATGCAATGGTTACCTAATGAATATAATTTTCGAGAAGTATACAAGTGCACATTGATTGAGTAGATTTCACTCATTTGTTTGATATATTTATCAAGTTAGTAATCATGATAGAGAGTAGTGATTCACGTATTGAGTGTCTTCCCCTCCGGGGTCCCCTCCCGATTTTTCCATTTTCGCTCCCTAGTTTGTCTTGATTTTTCACGGTGCCGATAGAGGGTAGCATCAATCTAGCGCTAGTGCTGCTGGTAGTGCTCCTGCTACTGTTCCTTCTTTTGACTTTTTCTTGATCAGTTTGTGAATGTGAATCTCTGTTGTATGTGATGAAAGAAAAGATTGACTTGAAGATTCAAAACATTGTTGGATATTGTGATGCCAAATTCTCGATCAGGCTTGAGCGTCTTGCATACTCTCATGGTGCTTTTGAAGTGTAAGTTGCATTCGATTTGTCTTGTTAACCATAGTTCTCTCAACTACCTTCTTGCATTCTCTTGCCGGTGTCCTGATATTTTGCTTGGCTTATTTCACTCTCCAAAGTATGAACCGGAGCTCTTCCATGGCTTAATTTATCGGATGAGGGAAGGGGACCAAAGATTGTGCCGCTGCTTTTTGTTTCGGGCAAGATTGTTCTAACTGGAGCTAAGGTTAGCGACCATTTCTACTCAGAACTTGGACAACCGCAAAACCTTGATAGCTTGTGAGTTATCCTTTGTTGAATTTCTACTCGGCACCGTCTTGAACTATGATTTTATTCTATTGTTCTATGTGCAAGTACCATTTTATTGATTGCACATTTATAAGTAGTAAATTACACACCTCAAATAGTGCAATTATGGTGTATAATATGTGCAATCTCCAGTCTTTATATATAACTTTTCTACTATTTGGTTTTCCTTATTATTTTACCAATATCAAACTAAGTTAACATACGAGATCTACTTAGGTTTGATTTGCGCGGTACACTCGCTTAGTTAAGTATCCGAGAACGTCTACTTTCAGTCCAACGTTGGGGTTATATTCTTCTTTGAGGTTGCAATGCAGGCCATACTATACAAGATACTTTGAAACTTGACTGAAAAATGCATGCAAGTCCTGTTTTGGATCGGTTAATAGTTTTGCCTTTATTGCACTTTTATTAGGAGTAAATTGCAAATTCAAAATACTTTTGCAATCACAAATTATATGACTTGTGCAATATCTTTTTTCCATAGAAAAAAATTGTTTATTGTCTCTTGTTTTCTGTGCTAGGACAATATTTGAATTAAAATTGTAGTAACGAGTTCAATCTCTTGCCAAAGCGGTCTACATATAAAAAGTTACATTGATTAGCAAAGACCGAACTAGTTTCTTTGAACATTCAATGGAAATAACATGAAATTTGTCAAATGGAAACTAGTTTCATTATTTTCAAACCAGGTTACAATCTGTGGTATTTGTTAGCTCAGACAATTGAGTAAGTTAGATGGCATTATCATCACTTCCAAAACCATTCTGCATTAAAGAATTTGGTTCTTCCATTTCATGAACTCCTTGGATGTGGACCGCAAAAAAAATTGTTAACTCAGTAACCTTGTTTATGTCTGATGTTTTGTCCCCTGTATTGTCCCTTGTAATAAAAACAAATTGTTTAAAAATAAGCAGGGACCCTGCGATACAAGACAACGAAGTACAAAATGACATCGCTTGATTCCCTATATAAACCTTGCTGGCCGAAGGTGCCTTTTGAAAGTAACACTTTTCGCCGAGGCCGAAGTGGGCGTTAGGCCCTCGGAGGGAGAGACATAAGTCATCACAGGACCTGTGGAATTGTGTTTGGATTGTCCCTTGTCTTGTGCTTATTTATTGTATTGTATTGTTCATTGTCTTTGTATAGTCCCTTGTCTTGTCCCTTGTATTGTGCCTTGTATTATCCCCTACCCACTGGCCTTGTCCTTGTCTTTATCTTGAATCTTGTCCGTTGTGCTGGGTCATGACCCTCTTATTTAGATAGAGTGGGTATTTGTTCAGTCTCTATGATGTCTGACTCAATGGTTGTTTTGTCGGTGGGTGCAGGAGGGAGGCAAGGGCTGTTGGTCAGCTGCGCAGTGGTTGCCTGGCAATCTGATCGGTTGCTGATGCGAGAGTGGTGAGCGTCCCCTCGTCGTAGAGTTCATGCCACATGAGACCTTGGCAAAGCATATCTTCCACTGTATGTTTGATTTCTCCTTCCTCACTCTTCTCTTCCAATCCACCTGATCGAAACTGAAGTCACCTGCTCTGCTCTGATCTGATCTGCTCCTCCGGCGCCCTTTGAGTTGTGCAGTGTGGTGGGATCAGTGAAATAATGATAGGTGGCATGAACCTTCTACTGCGGGGCAAGAGGCAGGAGGTCCTGCACACTGTCCTCCTCCTCCAAAGGTTGACGCTGCTGTTGACAAAGAGCAACAACAAGTGCAGGTGCAGGTGCAGGTGCAGCACAACTGAAGAGGCACACACATCATCATCCTTTGACTGTTGGTTGTTTGGTTGTAACAGTACCAGCAATAAGATCTTTGGCTGCCTTTTTTTCTTTTCTGTCCTTTTGGTGCCTCAGGGTGGGCAATATTAATTCCTTCTTAGATCGATCAGTCACAGCGCGAAGATGAAGACAGATAGGACAATAGAGGTCTGGGGTTAATGGGTTAACGGGTCCAATGGCTACATCCTGTCCCAAATGAGCAAACTTGTAGTTGGTCCAGATTGCTTAATTTAATTAGTGTTCCTGTGATGACTAGTGCCACCGTTGGATGATAATCCTAGGATCTAGGTTGTTGCAAGAAATGTTGGTCAAATTTCTTGTGAAAGAAATATAGCAACTCCCAAATTTTCTATATTCTAAGATTTATTAACATAAAACTATAATAAAAGATTGCAATAGTGGTTGAAAATGTACTTGAAGAAGACCGAGTCTATTTTTTTGGGAAAAGACCAAGTTTTAAGTAACTGTTACTGTTAGTAATTGAATGGAGGCCACTCAATGGAGGGTTGATAGACTAATTCTAATAATGCACCTTGCCACGTGGTAGGAAATAAAATTATTCTATCGACGTACGTACGTATGTATAAAGGCTAAATTAACAGGACGTACGTACGTACTAACGACGATCGACAACTTGCTTATTAGTTTGACTGAGCTACGTACATTTTGATGCAAACCACGTGAAAAAAAAGTTTCGAGACGATCAAAAAAATAAGAAGTACATAAATAGCAAAGTCAGAAAGGAAACTTTAATTTAGCATAAACGGCCTCCATAAGCGCGACCTAATAATTCATAGAAATACATATTTCTTTTTTTTGAAAGATAGTTTCATAAAAAACATATAAATTTCGCGTGTCCTAAGATACATATTAACATAAAGTACAATAATAGATTGCAATAGTTGTGACACAAGAAATCAAAATGTCATTTATTTGTGGTTGAAAATGAACTTTGAAGATGACCAAGCCTTAAGTATTTTACAATAATTAATTGCGTGCAAGAAGTAAAATATCAAGAAGATAGACAATTGATCTATATGAAGTTTCCATTGATATATTCTACTCCTAATACTACTGCAACTTGCCACCACAGGAAATAAAATTATAGGCTTGTTACAGTTTGTGCATATGCTTATTCGGTCAAGGTCAACAATATGGTTGAGGTTCTCCAAACATATTTTTTGTTTATTCTATCATCTAAAGACTAAATTAACAGGACGTACTCCTACTACGCACGAACGACGATGGAGACAGGCAACTTGGTTCAATGTCAACTCTAGCTGGGTCCAAACTCCAAAGCTGAGTACCAATGGTTACTCCAAAGAGATGATAGCTGGATATCGATTGCGAAGCGTGCTGCGTGCGTGCCGCGTGCTCCGCTGCGCTTGGTCCAGTGCACCGCAGATAGTAGAGCTCACACACACGGCTTCCATCTCTTCCATGGAGCACGTACGTACCGTAAATAGCTAGGAGTTGGTGGTGCACTATATATGCAAGAGTGGACAACGAATTGCGGTGAAACTGTCTACCAATCACTCGGTTGTATTAGGCTTAGGAACTCTCAAACCGACGGCTGCATGAGCCGGAGAAGAGAGGAGAGACAAAAATAGCTCCTGTGATGAGAATAGTATATGGGTTTTGCTGCGGTACCTCCAAAGCACATAGAATCCACGGTGGGTGATCTCTAATGTTGGCTGACACATAAAAACACTAAGAACTCTTCAACGAGGGCAACAAGGGTGAACGGTGGCACAACCACAAATACAAAAAAAAAGTACAACACCAAGGCACAAGAACTCTTCAACGATGCTTCCGGGGAGGTAAATGATGCAAGGTGTTGGCCGGTAGTTAACGTTCATCATGAACCGTCAACATAACTTAAAAGAAATGCATAAAAGGAACCACCAACATAGAAATATAGTTTAAACTAACAATTTTCACAAGTTTTGGTGAATCTATGTTTTGCATGGATTAAACATGGAAAGAGCTAAAGAAGACCCACATGTTAGGTTAAATTCGAATTTCGCGCATGAACATCGACTCTAGAAGGTTCCAGAGGACACGAGAGGACTCCACACCAAAGCATACCCCAATCCACTTTGCAAGGTAGGGCCTGGTCGGCCCCACTGCAGGCCAGTGGACTGTGGGACCCTTTGTCGACCTCCAACTTCGAATGTCGGTTCCCCACCGCCTTAAAGATTGCATCTCCTCCGTTGTTCAAGGTTGGTTTGATCCGAGGGCTCTAGATTGGCGCACCCCCCTATAAATATAGCCATGTATCTTATTGATCAGGAATCCTCATCCTAGACAGAAACCCTAAGCTTTCTCCAGAATTCAGACACCCTAGATAGGATGACGAGCTAAGATTTCAAGACGACATTAGTATTGCAGTCCTCTAGAGATTAGAAATAGTATTATTTAGAGATAGTGAGCTAGAGTGTGAGAGAAGTGTTTGGAGGAAGTGTCGGCCTATATCGGTGTCTCCACTCCGACTTGTACCACTACTAGTGATGTGTTCATCAATGGCGTTACCCTTTTGTGATCGGAAGACACCAAAATCGTCACATAGTTTTGTTTGTGGCGATTTTTATGACGAAATGCACGCCGTCATTGAGGTCACGCGTCACATTTGTTCTGTTGTGACGAAGCGGCGATTTTTAAGGTCATAGATGTGCGTCCATTCTATGACGAAAGAGGCGTCGTCATAGAAGTGTTTCCTTTCTATGACGATCCATTTTTGTCATGGCTGAAGCCCCTTTTTTGTCATAATCTGTCGTCTACGAGCGCCCCGGCGGCATCGTTAACGGCGTTTGTGGGCTATGGCGACTCGCTTTTCGTCATGGATAGAGCTATTTTTTCGTCATAAGCGGCGGATCGGTGGGCGGACCGATGGAGTACGCCCGCGTGGCAACCGGCGTCATCGCTGACATCGGCGGTGGCCGGGGCGGATGGCGTCATCGCGCGTGGCTGCTGCCATCGCTGCTTTTTCATGGGCCCACGTGGTTTGCTGTGATTCGTCATTGAAGACTCATCAATTTCATCATAGAGGCACATGGTAGTTTCATTATAATTTACAAATAATATTGAAATGCTAAAACAAATCCATAAATAAATAGATCCAGTATTCCAACGCTCCACAAAATTTGTATTCATTCCAAAGACACAAACATCTATTACAGCCCATGTATGTACTATTACAACCCATATACATACACTAAGAATTATGGGCTTCTGACGATAGCAGCTTGTATCATGGCACTGCTTGACAACTGTGATAAAGTGACTCTGTGACCACCAGAGGGCAAATGCAGATCTTTATTCCTGCAGAAAATAAAGCAATAAAGTCATTGATTTATTTTTATTATCATATTATTACTGAACACAACTATTTTTAACTAATAAACATGACGCAACCAACTTTACATGAGGTACATAATATACGCACCACATAGCTTAGTTGTTCAACGATAAGAAAACAAATGAACTACTGAGTGCGCATGATAAATAAATTCATAGAGAATAAACAAGCAACAAAGAATATCCCTACAGTGAAGGCAAGCATACCTTAATTACAGATGCCAAACCTGTCCTGAACTGAAAAACCCCTCTACCTTCACTGCTAGGATCCAGATTCTGGGCCATCGTGTATGCTTGTTCACAAACTGTGGTGCAAGCCGAAAAAAGAGTGACTTAAAAGAACAATAAAGTGACAACTTAATAAAGTAAACTGATTCCCTATATCAAAATTCCCGGAAGAATAAGTACATCTATGAGGCACTGCAATTTGCTTTTTCAGGTGAGTAGGTGTCTAAGGTGAGTAGGATGTACGCTATGTTTATCTAACTGATTTAACTATCCAACGTTTTTAGCAAATTTGCCATCGCTATAGTACTAGTGTAACACAGGTTATTTAGACTACAACATCTAACAGCTCCATCTAATAAAAATTGATCAGACATCCATTTTGTTAAAACAGCACAAAGGAGGCTGGTGCAGACCTATATTAGTCCTCCTAGAACACTTTATCTTTTGCTAGACTGAATATTAATGCAATTAGAAAAGGAAAAAAAAAAAAAAGACCACGAGTTCAAAATAATTTCAGATAACTTGATTCTATGATTTACTTGGCCTCAAAAGAAAATCTTGTCTTCTGGAGCACCTGAGCGTTCCACTCCAAATATTGTCGGAACAGCATGACCAACAGACATGTTATCAACTCAATGGTGACCACAACAGACTTGTTACCACAACTCACAGTACTTGCGGGGCTCCACGCAGCTGAAGCCCGTAGTAGCTTCTGGTCATGGTAGCCACGCCAAGACCTGGCATTCTGATCGCTAATAGAAAACAAGCATTTTATCAAAAACCTTGCAAGCAATTCCAACCACAGGAACCCCTAAAACCGATGACAATACCTGATTAATCACCACTCCAGTTCCTAGTCCTCACGATTGCTAGGCGCCTCCATCTCCAAATCCATTTGAGAGAAGAAAAAAAATAAATAAATTTCAGTAATTCCACCAGGAGGTCAACAATCTAGTTAGTTTTTTCTTGTCTTACCCATCGAGTGGAGGATTTGGCCAGAGCTGCAAACCTCAATTTCTGTAGTTGCTGCAAACCTCGGTTCCCCTTCCGTGAGCCGCACCCCGCATAGAGCACCAATGGCGTAGTTGTCTTCCCAGCCCCGGCAAGACGAGGCCTTCCCGGCTCCGGCAGCCTGCTCCTTCCAATCACAGTGCGGCGGCGTTCATCTCCCTTCCGCTGGCGATGGCGCCCCTGCTCCTTCCCGGCCCGGCCGATGCCGCCCCTCCTCCTTCCCGGCTCCGGTGGCGGCCAGCGTCGTGGTGGAGGAGGGCGAGCCCCTGCGTCGTCGATGATGCGATTGGGAGGCGGGATCCGCCCGAATGCCCTCGGTGATGGAGAGGGAGGCGGGGATCCTCCCGCGACGCCGTCGGTGAGGGAGAGGGAGGCGAGGTCCGCCATTGGGGATGGAGGAGTCGGGCCCGGGGGCGCCCGATGCGATCGCGGTTGTCGGGGGCGATGGCGGCGTGTGGGGAGAGCGAACCAAGGGATAGTGGAGCTAGGTTAAATCGTGGAGTGGGGGCGGAGATAGTGGGCGGCTCTCATGGGCCTTTTTGTTCTTTTGCTTTTTGCTTTTCTGTTTTTCTATTTCTCTTTTTTCTTTTTTTTTTTTTTTTTAATATGACTAAGTGAGAGATGTTTCTAGTTGTAAAGAATATATAGTACCACTTTATCGAAATCATTTAAAAATATCTTTGTTTGTGTGAATCTGTGGAATTTTTCGACCAAGTTTACCTATTACTGTAATTATTTGTTGAATTATTAATGAACAAATGTTAAAATATTATAAAGTGGCTAAATCTAAAAAGTTGCATAGCCATATGTTTTTGTTGTATAAGCATCACATAAAAAATTCAAGTGGTTTTGATAAAATGTTGTTGCACATCCATCATAAAAGGCATACATGGCACACATAGTCCTATATGACTAAGTGAGAGATGTTTCTAGTTGTGAAGGATGTGTAGTACCAATTTATCGAAATCATTTGAAACTTTTATGGGATGGTTATGGAGCCAAAATATGTTGTTGTGTGAATTTATGGAATTTTCTGACCAAGTTTACCTATTATTGTAATTATTTATTGAATTACTAATGAATAAATGTTAAAATATCATAAAGTGGCTAGAAAAATCTAAAAAGTTGCATAGCCACATGATTTTAGTGTATAAGAATCACATAAAAAATTCAAGTGATTTCGATAAAGTGTTGTTGCACATCCATCTTAAAAGGCATACATGGCACACATAGTCCTATATGACTAAGTGAGAGATGTTTCTAGTTGTGAAGGATGTATAGTACCAATTGGTCGAAATCATTTGAAACTTTTATGAGATGGTTATGGATCCAAAATATGTTGTTGTGTGAATCTATGGAATTTTCTGACCAAGTTTACCTATTACTTTTATTATTTGTTGAATTACTAAGGAATAAATGTTAAAATACCAAAAGGTGGCTAGAAAAATCTAAGAAGTTGCATAGCCACATGATTTTTGGTGTATAAGCATCACATAAAAATTTAAGTGATTTTGACAAAAGAGTTCTTGCACGTCCATCGTAAAAGGCATATATGGCACACATAGTCCTATTTGACTAAGTGAGAGATATTCTTGGTTGTGAAAGATGTATAGTACCACTTTGTTAAAATCATTTAAAACTTTTATGGGATGATAGAGAATGATTTTAGAAGCATTTACAAAAAGAATCAACACATTTCGAGTTAGTATGAGGGAGAAAGACTAGTTACAAGTTTTAGTCAAAGATTAAAAAGAGAAACTACACTTGTCCAACAATTCTTAATGAACTTCATGAGTGGATGGTGGAGGTGCATTACTTGCTAACGTAGATGGTTCATATATATACGCTAAAGTTCATCCAATAACACAAAAGTTGTTGTAGCTCAATGGTAAGGCAAATGATTATAATGCTCTTGGTCCATGGTTCGAACCCACTATGAAGCATATTTTTTTGCATTTTTGCAAGTAATTGATAACTCACTAATACCATATCCAATGATCATGAAATTTTTTATCACAAATCCTACACGCTAAAAGTAAGCTAGCACACAAATTTCATAATTTTTGGAGCACGTAAAACTAATATAATGAATTATAATAAACTCTAGTTTAATAATTCGAGCAAATATTTTAGACTCCTAGATGTGTTGAAACGCTACAAGTACAAAAAACTTACATACCTTACACAACAAAGGTCGAGTGCTCAATGGTAAGACTCCTAACTGTCAAGCAGTTGGTCGCGGGTTCAAGCTCCACAAGAGCAAATTTTTTGCAGAAAAAAGGAGGGATTCCAGTGAGGCAAACGACAACGCTTATCAGTGACGAGTGCCAAACTTATATCGTGACGAATTGGTTTCATCATTACAATGCAACACACGAGAAACATCATCTATGACAATTTAGTTTTGTTGATTCATGGCGATATTTTAGTTTTCGTCATTATTATTAGATGCCTTGGCTCCGTCACTTGTGACTTGTGACGATCGTGGAAATTTCATCATAGAAAGAGCTTGTTCGGTGATGAAGTTTTGCAGCGTCACAAGGTAATCGCCATTGATGAACACATTCCTACTAGTGTATGCGTGCGTGATCAAGTTCCATCCGGAGTTTGTTTATGCGATTTCTCGGCAACCAACTTCTAAATTCAAGTAAGTAACATTGTTATTATTGTTCTTAAGGTTTGTGACTTTCTTTTAAGTACTTCAATTCATGTCGCTCTTGTGTTGAAGTAGTATTCGTGGTGTAAGCATGGTGCTTAGACTTCGATTACTCGTGGATGCACCCTTCCTTCGGTCGGTGGTAGCTCACGAGGGTGACTCTTATAGCCTCGTTGAATCCTCTGTTGTCCACCTCCCGTTTGTAGGCCAAGTAGGACTTGGTTGCTAATTAAGGAAAGCACCATTTGCTGGTGTCTTTTCTCAAGTAATGTCACCATTAGAACAATATTGACATACTCACGATTGTTGGAACTAGAAGACCTTAGTGATCTTCTCTACATCTCTATTGTCTTGGTCCTTGTTGCTTCTTAGGGGTTAAGCATAGACTTAGTTGCTCTCTCATGTTTTCCCTGTGGATAAATATGATACTCTGGAATACTCCCGGGTGAAGGGTTACATCGGTATCCGTGTGCTTGCGGATTATTTCTTTTTTTGCTTCTTCTGTGTGCGTAATAAATACCAACATGCCGCAACATAATCATCGTCTGCTAAGGAGCAAAAGGTGACTCCGCAAACCTTGGCAAGAATTTTGCCTGAGCCTTTTACCGAGGAGTTGAGCAGATCGATCATGGAGACGACAGCAAGAGGTTCTTCAATGACACATTCAAGTAGTTCCACATCACTAGCCTAGAGTAATTTGTGCTGAGGTTTCACCAAAAAAAAAAAAAAAACTTTTGCTAGAAACTTGTCTAACCTGCCCGAAGCAGAGGGAGGCCTGCACCAGCGTCCCTGCTTGGACATAGGGGGGTTGTTGGTTGATGCCACATCGCGCAGAGCCATTTCTGGACTCGCACAGCGATAGTCGGAGGCGCACACCGGCTGTCATCCTAACCTTAGACGAAGTGGTGGTGGTGGTGAGGGGGTTGTCGGCCGTCACCACACCGCACAAATTGAAGTTGTTCCCAGACCCGCACGCGACAGTGGGAGGCGGCGCGATAGGCAAGCGATCAATCTTGCATGGAGGGAAGGTTGCTAGCCGCCGCCACACCGTCGCGGCGCCATTCCCCGGACTCGCCCCATGACGGTAGGGAGGCACGCGACTGGCAAGCATGTGTTGGCTGCCGCTACACCGTGCAGAGCCGTTTCTAGACTCGGCCGCGACGGTGCTAGGGCGCGCACCGGCACTGCGTCCATGAGCGCGCAGCCCCACAGCCAAATTGAGCGCACTGTGCCACAGCTAGGTCCCTGCAAGATGAGAGCGAAGAATAAAACGTGCACACTGCCTCGCCGTCGGCTCGCCCATGGCCAAAGTCTGCGTGCCTGCTCCACTACAGGGCCACACCCAGGTCCTCTTTGGCTAGCCGACCTGCCAACCTTCCAATCTGCTAGTCGTCAGCCCTAGCCAGGCAGATTTGACTTCCGTTGAGTAGCCAGCTAGGGGAGGCGTCCGCCACCAGCCACCTGCCCGCACACACAGTCATGCAGTCCAGCCTGGCTGCTGCCGACCCTAGCCTTGCGGCGCTCCATGTTGGAGGGGTTGAGGCTTCGTCCCTTGACTGGCCCTTAGATGGAGACATCCATGGAGGGGAAGGAGCTGGGACGACCGACACCCACAGGGCTGCGCCGGTGCGAGAAAGGCACGGTGGATCCATGCCCCCAACAAGCGGTTCTGCCTTGACGCTATCCAATCCGCCGCTGGCCATGGATCCATGAACAACAACGAGAGAGGAAGAAATGGAAGTGGAAGAGTAGATGAAGGGGAGGGGGTGTGCGAGCAGACACCTTTTCGAGCGTTGTTGCGGGCCGCCACAATTGAATGGTGGTGGCAGCGGCCGGAGTCGAGCACAGCGAGGACCTCTAGCTGGCGGTGGCGGGCGCCCCTCCCGTCGACTAGCAGGTGACACAGAGGGGTACTGGACCGATTGCCTCAATATCCTCTCACAGTGATTTGATACAGTTAGGTTTACTTTGGGCTATAGTGCTATTTGTGCAAGGCGTTGCTATTGTGTCAAAGGCTACAACCCTTCTATACGATGAGCTCTTCATTAGAGTCTATTATATATGAAAATATGTTCCCTAGATACATATAACAAAATATATTATGAATGAAGAAAGGAGTCAAAGTTATAATTTGGAACTAATGGGATTTGCATTAGGCCTGGGCTCATCGGCTTGGGCGTTGAGTCGAGAGGAACATCACGTGAGCGTGTGAGGTCAAAAACTGCACCAAATTCAGACTAAAATATCGTGTTCGAGCATGGCAATCCAATCCAAGCTGCCGCACCCACTCCTGTCTCCCAAAGCCAAACCGATCCAATCCGCTAGCGGCTTAGCCCAAACCAAGGGCCTGTTTGGTTCCCTCAAGACTAGAGAGTAGAGACTAATTTTTAGTCTCATTTAGTCCCTAAATTACCAAACGTAGGGACTAAAAGAGGGACTAGCTAGTGGTCCAATTTAGTCCCCAAACTAGGCTCTCAAGAGGAGCTAATTGGGACGAGTGGTCCCATTTAGTCCTTAGTCCATGGTCCCAACAATCCAAACACCCCCAAGTCTCCTCAACCGGGTTTTAAACTGTTCCTAAACCGTGGTTCTGCTTCAGCGTAGATGATGAAGCCGGAGAGGACGAGCACGGGCGATGCCGCACACCATGGTCCCCTGTCTTCCCGGTGGGAAGATGATCCGCGACGCAGGCGAAGAGCATCGGGATGAGGACGGCGGCCATCAGGAAGGGCTTTCGGCGACCATGGTGATCACCACTGCCTCCAGTATGATGGGGCCCTTCGCCGTCGGGCAGCTGAGCCCCACGCCCGGCTGATGGCGATGGTGAAGAGCGCCAGGAGCACCAGGTTCAGCGGGTGCCGAGCATGGGGAAGACGCGATGACGGCTATGGTGGCAGCGATGGAGGCTAGGGTGTGGGAGCGAAGAAGTCGCCGATGGGGCTGGCGAGGTTGACACTCGCGGTGACGCCACCGTCAGCAGCAGCTGACCTTGCGGATGAAGGCCCATCGCGGTTGCGGGCTCTCCATCATGTACAGGTACATGACGGCGGCCCCTCGGCGACCTCGAGGGTGCAAGCCCCCGGCGGCGGCGAGGAGCGGTGGAGGATCCAACCTGCGACGGACGCAAGCCCCCGGTGGTATCTGGCGTGTGGACGCGAAAGCCGCGAGCCCCACGGGCGGCGGTCGCGATCTGGATGTAGCCTATTGGGTCTCGAACCGTTGGTTGCCCACGGGCTTCACCCACTGGAAACCGAACCATTAAAGCCCACACCAAACTGATCCAAACCATTTATCCATTGAAACCAAACCAAACCGAATTATTTGTATTCTTGGTCCACTCCCACCCAACCAAAGGCCGCCCAAAGCAAAGCCCAAACCGGTTGAACTGGTTTTAAAACCGACCCCATTCCCAGGATTAGTTGTGACCCACCTCCCGGGTTAGTGGGCGTTGGCTGATCGTGTGCGAGGAGGCCCTCCAAGTCCTCCAAGGGCGTGTAATAATAATACTAATAAATATTATCCTTCATATGTGCAGAGAGCTACATAAATGTACACTAGGTGAATACCCCGTGCGTTGCTGCGGGAATTGTGAGACAATTTTAAGCGAATGTAGTGTGACTGAGGAAATATTTAAGTGTGATTCCGTAGATTTTGGTACAAACATTTATAAGGAAGATTATTGGAAAGTGTAGCAATTAGTTTAGTTTTATGTAAGATTAAAAATCGATAAACATAACTGTATGTCCTAGTGTGATCTTTCCACTCGCTATATGAACAAATTCATACTGTATATAATATATGTAAATTTACATGAGTGACGTATGTGTATGGTAAGCTATGGCCTTGACTCTTTATGGTGTTTGATACACTGATCTTAGCATGCTGCATCGATCCAATATATGGAAGGAAATAAAGGAACAACATGTTCCTTTTAAAAAAGTTTGAACAATTTGACAAAGTCAGGCAGTAGCGTACATTCACTGATTGCAATGTGCTATGTAGAATTTTTCACAGATACACGATGTGCCTTGCCTGATGGATTGGTACAATCTCTGAAACGTAAATTCATTCTTCCGTCCAAAAGTACATTTCAATGATCTTACGGCCAAAAGCATGTTGGTGGATTTCAATTCGTTGTATACTTGCAAGTTGCAACTAAATTGTATGAAGAAACATTGAGCAGCCTTCTGGCTAAGTAAGCATCACTTGGGGATGGATGCAAGACTCCAAGGAGAATGAATTAGGTAATTGTCGAGGGCATTGTGGCTCACCTTGAATCTCCATGGACGAAAAAATATCGAGTTATGTGATTGCTATGCAGGTCCGAAGTTGGCTCATCAGAGATGTATAGCCCCATATTTATAATGGAAATAATGGAACCTCAAGGATCAGGAAGCCGGATGATTAGTGCTGGGTGAGCCTTTGAAGGCAGCCGTTTTGACTCCAGCAATAATGGTGCGGACACCTTCTCGTGCGAGGTGGCTGGGCAGAGCAAACGCCGACTGTTTAGTTGCTACGAACACCAGCAAGGACTTGACCAATGACGATTGCATGTCAACTGGGTTTATGGATGGCTCTTGGTGCACCGGTGGAGGCTGCAGTAATGCATGCAGGAAGAGACAGGAGAGGACGGGGTGGGGCTGCTGAGGTGGTATGCTTGCATGTCGAGAGAACTCCTTAGTGGGGGTTCCCTATATAGGTGGTGTAGTAGATACCAGAGGTTCCGTGCCGCGCCAAATTTCTTTAAGCTTATACAATGCAAGTAGAGGAATCTGGTTTTCAATTACGAGCATATCACACCGGATGCCTACCCACAAACAAAGCATGCCATGGACGCTGAAGACTGGATCATTGGGCGCGTAGTCATCAGGTGCCTTTTTATCTGCAAGTTGCTTCAACATCTCCAACAAGAAGCACCCGTACACCATCATCTTCACAAAGAGGTGCCTCTCTGCTTTGCGCCATCTGTCATCTACATTATGGTATGCGTCCAGCAGCTTGTCTGCGACCCCCTCAATGGCGGCAGTGAACGCCCTCAGCGGTTTGCCAGACCGCTTGACTATGTGCAGCACCGCTCGGCGCTTGTGATCCTCCATGTGGGCGAGGTGATCCTCGCCATGGTGGAAGGGACCTAGTGACACCAAAAACGGCCGGTAGGCATCCTGGCCGTCAATGGTCATATTCTTGACCCACTCCGGGACCCAGTAGATTTAGGACTTGCTCCAACGCGCCATCTCCACCGACCGGTCAGTGCTCCCTAGCATCTTCTGCACCTCCACTACCCAGCTTGGGCTGGAACTACATACCCACCCGGCCTCTCCTTGCCCTGGAGTGTAGTTTCCGCTTTGATCAGATCCGCACATACAGTACAGCGATACTAGTAAATTTAAATGTGCACAATACGCAGGTGATGATGCTTTGCTCAAACACAGAGGGGAGCACAGGTTGCTGCTGTCGGGCGGCACGAATGTATCTACTAAGTTGATAACGTCGGTTCAAGAAGCATATGAAGAATGGAATGTGTGCATACTCCGTACTTGTAGTTGTCATAGCTAAAACAATAGACAAGCAAAAGTTGTAGAAAATGTTGTTCTAGAACTAAGATAATAGGAACAACTGTTAGGGACTCCTAGCTCATCGGCATATGCACATGGCCGAGCAAAATATCACGGAAGAGAGGCAAGCCCAAAAGGAGGTGGGCAATAACAAGCCATAGGCCGTGAGAATGTGTGTTCGGCCTGGTCCAAAACCATAGTTTTAAATCTCCCGCTATTGCTGCCGCTATAGCCCGCTATAGCCTTTTGAGGTAGGGTGCCGCTATTTGCATTCATGTACAATTTAGCCGCTATATCCTGCTTTAGCCCGATATAGCTCTGCTATTAGCTATTTTAGGGCTCTACCGCTAAACACCTTGACCCGCAATTTAAAACACTGTCCAAAACTGGTCCACAGGCCATGAGTAGTATACACAAGAGGCCCAGGATTAGAGCCCGAACTCGCTATGCAACAATCGGTTATTTCTAATCCTCCTAATAACCAGACTTTTCTCATTCACATTTCACACTCTCGTCCAGATTTACACTCACATATTTACTATATTTAGAGGATGGGTGGAGATGGAAGAAAATGTTGAGCCAGACAGAGAGCGAAGTTCAGAGGTGGGAGAAAAGGAAGGTCGAATTAGAATGAGATTGGACAACCCATAACGCGCCATGTGTCACATCGAAAGGCCCAAAATCTGGTTATTCGGAAGGCTTAAAACAACCGGTTGTTGTATAGCATTTCTCTTAGTTGTACGCAGGAATAATGGACGGAATAATATCAGTCCACAAATATTGATACACAAAGGCAAAAATCAAGAGCTGAACCTCACAATAATACAATCCAGTAACCTCAGCAAATTATATGCAATAATAGTAGTGAGAAATTAACCATGAGTTCTTGTTAACCCTTGGTGTAGAACGGAACAACCGTGTAGACGGTCTACATCACGGCGGCGACGAGTAAGATGAAGGCAGCCACCATGGAGGTGATCACCCAAGGGTTGCTAAAATAGGTCTTCATGAAGATGGCTCGCCACTTGTTCCATCGCTTCTTGCAGTGGCTAGTTACCTTCCAATACACGTGGCCTAGCTTGCTGCCTTTATGTGGTATCCGTGCTAACCTTGTGAGTGTATTGAACATCTCAACCACCTTCTTGTCGCTGCCTATCAAATTTTGCAAGAGCCCTTCGGATCCTAGAAGTTCCACATCTCTTACTGACACGATAATATCATCCAGAAAGGCTACGTACGACGCCATGTAGAAATTGGAACCAGGGTGCAGCGACTCAAATGCCATCAGGTTGAGGAGATAAATCTCCGTGCTGTCTTGCATCTCGAAGAGGGGCATGCTCAGCACACCGTTTTTTAATTCAACATCGTGGATGCTGTCAGTGTCGCTCTTCTTGAACTTGATCCCTGCCTCGGCCAGCTCAACCACGCATGGCGCGCGAGGATCATATTTATCAGATCCTTCCCATTGCGGAGAGGTGCCACAATAGCCTTTGTGAAATATGTCTAGGAAGTGGAGTCCTAGCTTGTCCATGCCTTCATCAAAGCATTGAACTAGCAAAATACTTTGCACCATATTATTGATCTCTCTACCTGTCTGTGATCACCATTAAAACAAAAAGAAATATTTAGAGCCAAGATATTCTAGCTACGTGTCAAAGCAGACAGTTACAAACTAAGGCATTTTTCTTTATTCAAAGGGCACCCTTATTCAAAACGTTTTGTTCCCATAGGGTATATTTGGAATTTTGGAGAAATTAGAATCTACTTAATGGATTAGCCTAGCTATTTGGCTTGGAATTTGAGATTCCATAACTTTCCAAAGTTGACATATACACCTATCTCAAATTCATAGCGTGGGCGATGGAAATGGATTATATAGATTACCTTGTCATGTTTGTACTCTCCAACTTAATTAAAGTTAGAGAAGTAATATAGCCTCTATTAATGATAAATACTTAAATTGTAAAAATGACTATATTCTATAGTGGTAACTACTCAAATTGTAAAAACGACTACATTCTATTAAGTAAAAACATTCTATTGAGTAAAAACAGAGCACTTTGCAGTGAGTAGGGTATAAACTCATGTAGTACACGGGTTCTGGATACATCATACACGGGCTACAGAGTAGTCAGTTTTCCATTGCGATCATGTCTCTCCGTAAAATTGGAAACAATGTTATATTGCTTCGCCTAATGATGATGGGGTCGTTAGTGGCGTAATGAACGACAGCATATGGGCCTTCTATTCCAATTCCTACTGTCCTTGCCCACTCCAACAAGAAGCAGCCGCCATAACCATCACCTCCACGAAGCAACCCTTGTTCGCTCCACACCATTTGCAATCATCCAGGTCATTGTTGGCAGCCAGGAGCTCATGTACCACTTCATCGATGGCTGCCACCAAGCGGAAAAAAATCAAACCACAGCCGAAAGTGTGTGTGCGCACCCCTTATCTCCTAGCGTTCATCTTGTTTTGAGATTCGTGCATCAGGGGTTTATAGTTTAGGGTTTAGGGTTTAGAATTTAGTGTTTAGGGTTGGTTGACATGAATCACGAAGCAAACTAAGGCATTGGACAAGGGTTGTGCACCCCTTGGTTGTGGAAAAGGCAAGTCGGCCACAAAGTCCTATATAGGTTTTCCAGACCAGTGACCTTGTGCAGCACAGAACGACGCTTTTGCTCGTCCATGGGCAGGACATGAGACTTACCATGGTGCAAGGGTCCCAGTGACATGACCTGCGGGCTGTAAGCCTAGCAATTCATCTTTTCCTTGATAAACTATGGCTCTCGATAGATAGAGTGCCCACTCCATAGTGCACTCTCCACCGAGGGGTTGGCGTCCTCACGGATCTTCTCCATCTCCACCGCACAGCTAGAACTTGTTGCGGTGTTGATGTCATACTTGTGCCCCATTATTAGGTAATTCTCACCTCACGTTCTCTGTGTTTTCCATGTTCATGGAGTGCCAGTCAGGAGGCTTGGTGGCACTTATAGGCTTCCCAGTGTCGTACATGAGCTCTTCTCTATATATCCAAATTGAAAATGGTTTGTTGGTGCCTATGGTCAGACGTCATTTTGGCGCTCTCTCCAATGTCTTTGGCTTGCTCTGGTCAGGGGTCATACATGTGCAGCCACCTCTATCGCCAGTCCTCTCCCCCATGCCTCCTCAGCACGGTCACCACTGGAGTTTGGCATCTAGGGTCTGACGTGGAGATTGTGGTGGCTAGCACTTGGTCACGTGGGGTGTGAGCATGGGACGGTCAGTCTCTCCAACCGTCTGGATACGTTGCCTCTAGCTTGGGCCAGTTCACTGGTGGAGTGGACGCGCATGAGGTGTTGGGGCGGCCATGGTGCGTGGGTTGTCTTGCTAGGTTGTTGGTTCTTCACCATGGCCGTGTGAGTCCTCCTAAGGATCAAGAGGAGCGAGGCAAGTCCCACCACCACTTAGGCTCCTTTACCGGATCAGGTGGTCACTGGTTGAGTGCATGCATGGTGTCAACGGTAAAAGCCCTTGTTTGGTTGCGGATAATTGATGGAACCATATTATATGCTAATCATTTTCTCTTAGTGTTTATAAGATATGATTGCATATATCATGATGGAGCAAGGTCGCTAGGGAGTTGGCCACAAGATCATGGACATGGACATGGTGGACATGATGTCAACATGAAGCTCTAGGAGAAAAAAAGAGAAAAACAAATGGACCCATGGAGATCAATGCAAAGGTACAACTTGATAAGGGATTTTGCAAAGGTATAACTTGATAGGGGCTTTTTGGTTTAGTGATCAATACACTATAGAGAGTTTGATCACGTTTAGGATTGGAAGCCGTACTATGATGAGGGGCGAAAATCATTTGTTGAATTCGGTTATCAAAGTGCCAATAGATGATCTAACTCATCCATATGCATTTAGATTCTAGTGTGTGACTAACATCCTTACAAAATGCTTTGAAAAATGCTAACACATGTGCACTTTAGTGAGACACTTTGTGGTTGGCAAGTTGGAAGCAAGGGTGTTGAGATAAGGGGTTGGAAGTGCTGTTGTCCGTGCATCGGACGCTACCCCTAGGTGCGTCCAATGACTAACCCTAGCTGTATGTTCTTCAGCATGCATCGAACACTGCACGGCCGTTGGCCATGCGTCCGATGCATGCATCTGATGGTCTTTGGCGTAGTTGTGTGCTTCAGATCTGACACGCTCCTAGTGAGTGTCGATGTCACCCCGACTTATCCGACATAGCTTTGAAAAGCGTGTGAGACTTGGCTTTTCTACTAGTTTTCGTGGGGACGCACCCGATGAGCGTTCACCGGATGTGTCCGATGTGGTTTGAGCTGCTCTAGAACCTTATTGGACTCGCATCGGACACTGGCACCTGACGCTAGCTCGGTGCGTCCGATGCAAGTCTAGCTTGCACGACATTTAATCTAAGGTTGCACAGGCGCATCCGATGTGGGACACTTGGTGCGTTGGATGCAACATAATCAAGCGCGTGTGGGAAACTAGCCTTGGGTTCCAAAGCGACTGAGGTTGAACGCAACTAACATGCGGCGGCCATCAGTGCATCAGACGCTAGTCATCCAGCGTCTGATGTGTGCGTCCGATGCTCACACAGGTTTTTGGTGAAATGGGGCAACGACACTTTGAGTGTGGCCTTTTCTATATATGCGTGTTGGCTGGCTTGTGCTCACTCTCTTGGCCATTTTCATTGACATTGCAACCATGTGAGCTAAGCCACTCCTCTCTCACTCATCCTACTTGCTTGTTGCATCATTTGGTGCGATTGGAGTGCATCCAAGTGCACTGATTGAGTGATTTCATCTAGAGACACTTGGTGATTGTATTCCGCTACGGTCTTCTCTTGTTACTCCTAGAATTTGCCAACTCCTAGATGGTTTGGAGCATCAGAAGGTGTTGAGCTAGAGTTGTTGACATGTTCGAGGCCATACCGGTGGTTTTGTGAGGGGTGTTTGAGCCTTCCCGGGGAGATCGCGTAATTTCCATCTTTAGTAGATTGCTCGTGGCTTATGTGATCCACATCTTTTGTTGGTTGTCTTTGCACCCGGTGCGGGTTTGGCATTGAATGCCAATTAGCTCATGAACCTCCAAGTGGGTGAATCGCCACAACGAGGACTAGCTTGCCGGCAAGCAAGTAAACCTCAGTAAAAAATATTGTGTCATTGTTGACGGTAGATAACGTCTAAAATTAAGTATTTATTTTCCTACTAAATCATGGATAAATAATATAAAAGATTATTATTACTAATGGATTCCACGAGTTTTGGTGTTCTCACTTGTTTTGCAGGTTAGGTAAGTTTTCACTGAATAAAAGTATCTCAAATGATGATTTAGAGTACACCATTCGAAGAGCTTGTCAAGGCGATCGAAGCGGACATATCATTTACCACATTTGGGTCCGGAATCAAAAGATATGAATTATGACCATTAGTACAAATTAGAAGACTCTAGAGGACTCCATGCCAAGACCAGGGCCCACCTGTCATATGGGGAGGCGGGCGGCTAAGGCCCGGGCCGCGGCTTGGCCCAAAGCCCAATCGGCTCGGCACGGAGTCCCGATCCATTCGCGTCTCTACATCGGTCGAGCCGTCCAATGAGGTGGGGTTTGATCCAGGGCCGAGGTTCATCATCCTAGGCCTATATAAGCAAGGGTAGGGGTACCCCCTGAAACCCTAATTCATTATTCATCTCATCTCATTGATCGAGGAGAGGGGTCCCAATGTAAGGAACTCTTTCTCTTCAATGTAGATCTAGGATTAGACTCTTCAATGTAATAGATTAGATCTAGTTGAGAGTTAGGGAGGCGGAGCTGCGCTCGGTTCTGGGAGGAGTCTTCACAGTTTTGGTATGTCTTTGTATCTTTACTTTACAAGACTTATGCTTTAATATATTTATCTTCTCTATTTACTTTTATGCCTTTCATTTATATATGGTTAGTATAGTTGTTATGCCTTTGCATGGGATCTTATTTCGCATCGAGTGCTTTAGTTAATCATATGTGACTAGAGTAGTAATTGGTAGATTAGACATGGTGTCTAGTCTTTTTGGTTGAGATTGCACCCAATCCCTACGGATAGTTGTGGTAGCCCCGGTGGTGGCACCCTGATGGCGGCGTATTCCACCACGTCGGGTTGGTGTTTAATAGGACTTTAGTCGAGCTTCCTACCCCCCCTTCTCATCCCTTTTACGTGGCTAGTGTTCGATGTCCCGAAGTGTTATTGTATGATTGCTATATCTATCCATGCTTCAGTTACCTTAGAACCAAAGTAATAGAGAAGTAGTTAGGAACCTTTGTCTCTCCCCATGTTCTCTTGATTAGCTAAGCTATTTATTTATCATAGTATTCTTTTAGTCATGTTATTATTATTAGATTTCTTTTTATGCTTTATTATTCATAGTATTATTTATTATCATTTATCACTTACCCCCACTTTAGTCTAGTTGGTTTACTAAGTTAGCAGATACATGATTGTGAGTTATTATAATTCTTTAGCCAAAGCTTCCCTGTGGATCACGATACTCTAGAATACTCTCCTAGGGAAAAGCTACAATGGTGTTACGTAAACTGCGAGAATCCTTCTTATTCTTTTAGCATTTAACAAACATCAACAAGCTTTTTGGCGCCGTTGCGATGAAACAATTGTCGTAAAGATTTTTAATAATGATCTTGATATGCCGCTAATTTAGTATATAACTTTAGTAGGATTACCCTTGTTACGTTGAGTTGTGGAATAGCGGGACACAAGATCTTTATTCGCGACCTTCGGCGAACTTCCACAAGAAAGAAGAAGAAACATTGAAGAACCCAGGGTGCCTCATCATTCAAGATTCATCAACATAGGAACCCTGCCATCTTAAAGGTTTGTTTGTTTATATATATATTTTTGTTCTAACATGTTTAGATTGAAGAAGAAGCCGTCACAAGAATTCAAATCATATCTCAAGTGATGAATATAGAAGCCACATATCATGGTAAGTATGATCAAGAAAGGTGAGAAAGTCTTGCTCATAGACTTTAAATTTATTGTGTAGTTATCATTTAATTTCTTGCATTTTATTATTACGCGTTTACTTTTTATTATTTCATGCATTTAGTTCATGTTTTCTTATATTAAGTCCATTGCATGTTCAGTTCCTTGCATATATTCATGTCTTTTGCATCTATTAAAATATAATAAAAAAAATTCTCACCATGATCAGGTTACTTCATCTTTATTTGAATAAATCATGTCATTATCATATGCATTACAGTTTGGTTATTGAGCATAAGCATCATTAGCATACATGCAATCATGCCATGTTTTTATGCTTAGAAATGCTTAATTTTCCTTGTTATGCCATGTGTGTGTATGAAATGATTGCATGATTCATTGTTTGACCCTTAATTATGTTTATTTATGTTTAGATGATGTTTTGGAGCAATGTTTGTGTGGACCATGTCACCCAATTAAGTGTCTTTAGGGCTGGTCAACTTAGTTTGACCCTTTGAAATGATTTTGGAAACCTCTTCGAAAGTGCATGATAAATTGGTTTTGGCAAAAAGTTTCTATATACAAAGTGTAGTACTTTTCTTGTGGAACAATTGGTGTTCAGGTTGCATCTCATGAAAATGTTTATAAAGTCTTCAAAACAGCCCAAACAGCCAGGTCAAAGTAATGCCAATTTAAATTTGAATTTCAAAAGAGCATCTTTGCGTTGACTGTCTTTGATTGATCGTGGTTCAAATTCTGTTGGGAATTTGAAGAAACTCCAATTGAATGAATTGTAGCTTATGAAATTCTGAACATTCCATGTATAGAAAGTTTTTGGAAATTTTGAGCGGTTTTCGTTTATGCGGGCAAAAACAGTAGCAATGTCAGGATGGCAGCAGGCCACCGCCCTTCTTCCCCAACCAGCGATGGCAACGTGGAGGGCGCCGGCCATGGGGATGTCGACATTGTCCACCCAAACCTGCCGACCGCCAGTTAAAGCCCGTCCAACCCCAGCCCTGCCTCCCTGACACTCCACTCCACTCGCCCCATCTCGCCATCCACCTCCAATCGAGAACGAGAGCGGCGACAAGCGCCGCCATGGCTGCCATTGCCGTCGCCGCCGTGCAGCTCGCCAACCACCGCGCACAAACCCCCCAAAACCCACCCACAGCTCCGCCCATGCCTTGATCTACAACCCTAGGGCTTCGAAAAAGGTAAAAAACGCAAGGTAAGCCGTCATTTTGGTTTTACGTTCGCCGGACCTCCGGAGCCGCCATGGCGCCCGGTCGGCCGAGCTCGCCCCGTGCGATTCTTGGCCGTTTATTCGCCCGTTTTCTTGCGTCTTGAGTTCGCGGTTGTGTGCTCTAGCTAGGTCTGAAGTGGAGCGACGAATAGCGCCGCCGTTTTCCGGAACACGGCCGCCCGCCGACGAGCTCACGGCCGCCCGCCCGTGCGGCGTGCGCGGTCGAAAGTGTCGTCCGGCCATCATTTTGAGCGAGTAGGTAGGGGATTCGTGACGCCTCGGCGTCGCGCAGCTGATGCTCACGCTGGTTTGCGCCGCCACGGCCTCGAACAGCAGCGCCGCCGCCGCAGCGCCCGCCGCTTTCGCCCGCCGTCCGCCGCTGCACATGCCACAGTCCAAATTAGCGGCGCACCAAGGGTACCAATCGATAGATCTCGTCGTTGCGAATCGTTTGATGTACTTGGTTGGCCGGTTTGGTCACCGCCGGCGAGGAGCCGCCGCCGGGCGCCGTCGAGCCGCCGGTGCTCTGCCTCTGGTCGCTGACGCGCGGGCCCAGGTGGCAGCAACTTTTCTTTTTCGTTTTTCTTTTTCGAAAACTTCGGTTCCAACTTGTAAAATCCATATCTCTCTCATTTTGGCTTGGAATTGAGTGGGACAAATTTTGTTGTGATCCTTGTGAGTAGATCTACAATGTAAAAATATGAAATGGCATGTTTTCTGTACTTTTTATATTTTGTTCTATTTTGTGCCATTAATTGCAAGTAAATAGAGTAAATGCATATCTGGTGAATGGTGCATGCGAAAAATGTGATTATTGTTTCTGTAGTCATGTTTTGCCATGCTCTGTCCAGGAAAAATAAAGTTGACCCTATGTTATGTGGTGGAAATAGCAGTTTGGATTTATGTGCCATTTATGCTATGTTCTTTGGAAATTCATAATAAAATAATTACTAGGATTTCCGCCATGATAATTTTTGTGCATGCTTTTCTTGCTGTAATGTGATGAAAAGTGGAAATAATTCTGTGGTTCCACACTTTTCATAATACAAAGTCTTTTCATGCCTATATTTTGTGCTAGCTTGTCATTTATGTGTAGAATGATAGATGCATGTTCTTGCAGTGAAATTTTTGTGGGAGTCTTGTGATACCAGTGGAATGCTCCTGCAATGTTTGTAGATTTTTAGGAAGAGCTTGCATATTTGTTCCTTTTCTAGTGCAAGGAAAATGTTTAGTAAATGCATGATGACCATATGGTAAAAATAAAAAGGGAGTTAAACTTTATGTTTTTATCATGTTTAGAAACTGCTAGTAAAGTTAGTTTGCTGGTTCCATGCTTTTCTACATTGAGTGTATATTTGAATTACCCTATATTGCTTGTTATGTATTTCTAGGTAATGTTTTTATTTGGTAGTTATCTTTTCATGCAAATTAATTTATCTTTTATGATGATCAGAAGGTTTGTAGGATGCATAATGATCTCTTTTGCTTGCTGGTTCAAGTTTGGTAATATTTACTCTTATAGTTTGAGAGATATAGCTTGTGCATGATTGTCTTGTCTCTCTAGAACAGATCTGCTAGCTTGCTGTTTTGAGTACAGTAGAAGTTAGAATCTGCTGGTATGAGTGTGATGGAGTGTTAGATAATTTCCTAAGCTTTCCAACGACTAATTGTTTGCTATATTTTTTGATTTACGGAACTCAAGTTGTGTGCTTTTTCGTGGTGATATGCGATGCTTTGAATAGAATGGTTTACATAGGTGTATGTGATGATGGTGATTTGCATGGTTTGTTTGGGTAATAGTTAGCCTCTCTACAGCGGAAGAGATATGCACCTACTATGATCATTCATCATTATGCATACATAAATCCTTTGCTAATCGTGCATTCACCATATTCACTCTCGCATATGCATCATATCGAGGATCGGAGGAGCTAGTTCAAGTGGAGACCGAGGGAGCGGGAGGCCGAGCTTCATCATCTCGGAGTGCACCCGGAAGGTCCCACGGGAGGAGACGAGTCGATCATCGAGCTGCCTCGAGTGCCCGGATCACTTCCCAACCACCTTTGTGAAAGGCAAGCCCGGTGCATCTTTGTCCTTTCCTATGCTTTCCAAATGAAATTATCTTGCGTCTCTTATGTTTTGATGCATTAGGTATAGGAGTTGTTTGGTACCGTTGATGCACAATATATCCTTGTCTACCTTGTTACCCTATCCTATTGATAAGTCTAGGTTAAGTATACTCAGGTAATGATGGTTGCTTTAGTTAAGTGATTTCCGGTCACTTACATTGGATTTGGATGATGGTTAGTCACATGGTGACTACATAGTAGATGAGTCATAACCAATGGTATAAAACTTGATAACTAGACCAGACGGAATTTGTGGTCCTCCGTCTGTGTCGATTAAGGACTGTTACTTTGTCGGAAGTTCATTCGGATTTGAAAGCACCTATCACTTAGTAGGTTCCGCCGAGTCGTTGAACCACAAAGCCGAGTAGAACTGGGTCGGGCCGGCACGTGGCCGTTTAACGCTCCTCATGGAGGAAGGAAGGATGTGCGGGGACACGAACGTGACCATGGGCAAGCACGGCTTGAGCTACCTGGCAGTTCGGTTGGTTCCTGATGAGGGGGTTGCCGCCACGCCCGCGATACGTACCCCGAACAGTTCCAAAGGTGACCTATGGCTGCTCTTGCAAAGTATGCCGGGTTTGTGATATGGTATTGTTCCCCAGCTGGGTAGTAATCGATTCGAGTCGCCATCTCTCCTGGACAGTGAGAAACCGATTGTCTCCGCGGCACTGTAGTTTTACATTAATGATGGTAATTTATGGTTATGTATGTTGCTACAAGAATGAATCATATGTGAATCGGATAATCTTTACTTGTTGCTAAATAATTCGAGTATATCTTAATAATGTTGCTAATCAAGAGCAAGTAATTTAATTTGGTTAAACCTGAAATAGATAGGCTTAATAATTAATCTCTACTCTTACTCTATAAAATGTGAGTCACCCGGATCCACCATATAGCCAGCATAATCCTTGGAGTCATTTATTTTTGGTTTAAGACGGGTAAGTCTAGCCGAGTACATTCCCCGCTTTCGGGGTTTTATTTCCCATTGTTGCGAGATGGCCAAGTGTTCCATGGTTATTGCAAGACGTGTTTGTATCCTGGCGGTGATGATGAGTGATTGCCTAGGGCAAGGCGGACTTCTTTCCCCCATCTTGTGCTTTTGCGGGGATGACTTTAAGTGGCACTATTATCTAAGCTTATGTTGGTACTTTGTTTCAAAACTATTTGCTTCCGCTACTATTTGAACTTGGTATTGTAATAACTGCTATTTGAACTCCGATGTATGTGGATTTGAAATGTGTTGTAACTTGTGGAATGTACGCACTGAACTTTGAAGATCCTTGGTTGTTTATCGATGAAAGTTTGAAATCCTTCGAGATTTCCGGAATACCGGGTTTATATGTGCTTAATCATGGAAGTGAGGCTACCTCGGTGGCCACTTTTATGCTTAATTACATATAAATTGGTCGGCTCTGTTACAGCTGGCATCGGAGCAAGGTTCAGTGTTTACACTCATACAAGTGTATTTTATAAATAAAAAGTCATTGAGTTTGCAAAAGTTACTTGCCAAATAAAATGTTTTTATAGGTGTGAGTAAAAGTTGCGAAAATTACTAGTGCCATGGTCAGATCCATTATGCCCAATTAAGGACTATTAGGTGGCTTTACTAACTTGGGGTGGATCATGCATCATATTTTGTTGTTTATGCTGGGTTGCCGTGCGGCCAGTAGTACGGGGCTACTCACTTGAGTAGTCATGTATGGATCAAAATACCTCTACGCCCCAGGTAAATGATGTTCAATGCCTCTACGCCCAAGGTAAGATGTGAGCTGTGAGAGCATGATCGGACAACCGCCGGTCTAGGGGGGGAAATAAAACCTTTTTGAGAGCTCCATGTCGGGTAGTGCCCCTGTAGACTTGTGTATGGGTATACAGGTGTGCCGGGTGTAAAATGTGTTTTTCCGCCCGTTGTGCGATGCCGTCTGGTAGACGAAGAAGGTATATGCAATTTAAATTCATGCATTGCATAAACATATTGTGAGGGCTGAAATGAAACTGCAGGTACACTAACTACGCAAAACGTGTAGATCGACTAGCTACGATTTATTTTCTTTTGAGAGAATGTTGGATGTGCCACCGTCTATAACGAATAGTAGCTAATCTTTCCTAATTCTGTGAGGACGTAAGTTACGCTCATGCATCATGTTTAATAATTATCATCATGACATTCATGCATTCACTTCCTTCCCTTATAAAGTACTTGTCCCTTTTGTTAAAAATGATCTATCTAAACCTAAATCTCACACAACTTCCCAAATCTTGCTACAGATGGCCTTTGCACCATTGTCAGACATCAGTCACCTCACTGAGGAGTACTATAGGTTGTACTATGTGCTCTATCCAGTTGTTCCACTTTTAGATGATGAGCATCACAAGGAGGACATGGGTGTTCAGCCCCAAGATGCATATGAGTCCTTAGAAGATGACAGTGATGACAAGAATGATGGAGACAAAGGCTACATGTCAGATGCTTCCCAGGGCAACCGCCAAGATGATTCTTCTCCTTAGTTGTGCGCTAGATTATTAGGCATCTCAGCGCCCTTGTTGCAACATGTATCTTAGCTTTATTGCTAGCCAAATCATTTAGTGAAGACTTTTAGTTCCAAGATGGATCTTTTGGATCATTGTAATGGCTCATTTATCAGACTCTATTGAATACCATTTGAGACCTTAATAAATTATTAATGGATGGAGAATTTATTATGGATACATGACTCATACTGATTGTAATTATTCTTATGATGTGTGTAAATGTTATTGAATTATTGTTACCTATATTTATTGGATGAATTTATTCTCTCAATAAATTACGTGTAACTTTAAGTTCGATGCGTGTTATTTGTGGCAACATCATTTAATAATTATCGTTGGTTTGGATTGTGCAGATGCCTCAGACACGTTCGGGCGCTGGAGGGAGCCAGCAACCACCACCAGCTCCTCCCATAAACCAGGAACAATTCTTCAATCAGTTTCTGGGAGAGTTGCGCAACATCTCACGCAACACTGAGCATGGCGGTGGAGGTCGCCGTGAAGAGGTCAATCAGTACAGCTCCTTTAAGGACTTCATGAACACCAAACCACCTAGCTTCAGTGAAGCTAAAGAACCTTTGGAGGCTGATGAATGGGTTAACACTATGGAGAACAAGTTTCGTCTGCTTCGCTTGACTGAAGAATTGAAAACTGAGTATGCCGCTCACCTTTTGGAAGGACCAGCAGGGATATGGTGGACTCACCACCGTGCTACCTACCCAGTTAATCAACCTATTACTTGGGCTAGGTTCACGACAGCTTTTCGTGAGGCCTACATTCCTCCTGGGGTAATAACCATGAAGGTAGCAGAATTCATGAAGTTGACACAGGGCAACATGACTGTGACTGAGTATCTCCAAGCTTTCAACAATCTGTCTCGCTATGCCCCAGAGTTTGTGGACACAGAGGCCAAGAAGTTGGCTAGTTTCAAGAGAGGGCTCAATGCAAAGATGCAAAAGACCATGGGAGCTTCATTCAGGGAGACTTTTCACGCCTTTGTGAGTGATTGTCTTTCCCAGGAGAACAATAACAACATCTATTCTGCTACCAAGAACAAGAAGAGGTCATTTGAAGGGAGCTCAACTCAGAACAATGGTCCATTTGCTCGCCGTTCAGGGTATCGTCCACCAGCTGCACAGTCGCGGTATGCACCACCGCAGAAGAAGCCACAATCTGGGAATCCACAGTACAAGAAATCCTATGTTACACCTGTGCCAAAGGGGAAGACAGCTCAGAATGCAGGCTACAGACCTCCTACCCACCACAACTGCTATAACTGCGGGAAGCCAGGACACTTCTCCAGGAATTGCCCTCACCCGAGGAAGAATGGACCCAACAGGCAAAACTTTGGGCAAGCTCACTACACTAGTGCTGAAGAAGTTCCAGAGGGAGAGACCGTAACTGCTGGTACGTGCCTAGTCAATGATCATACTGCTGTTGTTTTGTTTGATTCTGGATCATCACATTCATTTATGAGTCAAGCATTTGCACGAGAGCATAATGAAAAGATATCTGAATTGGGATATGGGTACCGTATTAGTTCGGCAGGGGCTGATCAGCTTACTAAGCAGATAGTAAGGGATGTAAGGATTAAGATTGGGAGTTTAGAAATAGTGACTTCTCTGATAGTATTACCCGGTTTGAGTTTGGATGTCATTCTGGGAATGAATTGGATGAAAAATTGGGGAGCAATTATAGACACTCTAAATAGAGTAATTATTTTGAAAGATCCCCGAGATAGGAAAGCACATCAGATAATCCTTCCCCAAAAACCTAATCTGAATCGTGTCTCTGCTGCTTTACAAGTTACTAGTATCTCAGATATACCAGTGGTATGTGAATTTCCGGATGTTTTCCCGGAAGAGTTGCCAGGATTACCACCAGATAGGGAGGTGGAGTTTGCCATAGAATTAGTGCCAGGAACAGCACCTATCTCTAGGAGACCCTATAGGATGCCACCAAATGAGTTAGCTGAGTTGAAGGTCCAGTTGCAAGAGTTGTTGGACAAGGGTTTAATCCGACCAAGTTCATCACCATGGGGATGTCCTGCCCTATTTGTGAAGAAGAAAGATCAATCATTGAGGATGTGTGTGGACTACCGACCACTCAATGCGGTGACAATCAAGAACAAATATCCTTTGCCCCGCATTGACATTCTCTTTGATCAATTATCAAAAGCTAAAGTTTTCTCCAAGATCGATCTTCGTTCGGGCTACCATCAAATCAAGATCAGGCCACAAGATGTTCCAAAGACCGCATTCTCTACAAGATATGGCTTATATGAGTATCTTGTCATGTCCTTTGGCTTGACAAACGCTCCAGCCCACTTCATGTACCTAATGAATTCGGTATTCATGCCCGAGTTGGATAAATTTGTGGTTGTGTTTATTGATGACATTTTGGTATATTCAGAGAATGAAGAAGACCATGAGAAGCACTTGAGGATAGTGTTAAAAAGATTAAGAGATCATCACCTGTATGCTAAGTTTAGCAAATGTGAGTTTTGGTTGAACAAGGTGCAATTTCTTGGACATATTTTGTCTGAAGATGGTATTTCGGTAGATCCAAGTAAAGTTCAAGAGGTTATGGATTGGAAGGCACCAACTTCTGTCACTGAGGTTCGGAGTTTTCTTGGTTTAGCTGGGTACTATCGTCGATTTATACCCGACTTCTCTAAGATTGCCAAACCTATGACAAGGTTGTTGCAAAAGGATGAGAAATTTGTGTGGACACTGGAGTGTGAGACAGCTTTTCGTACTCTACGAGAGTTGTTAACAACTGCTCCAGTGCTTGCACAGCCAGACATAGAGAAACCGTTCGATGTGTTTTGTGATGCATGTGGTACAGGCTTAGGGTGTGTCCTAATGCAAGAAGGACGGGTAATTGCTTATGCCTCACGACAATTAAGGAAACATGAGGTTAATTACCCAACACATGATTTGGAATTGGCAGCTGTAGTGCATGCTTTGAAGATTTGGCGCCATTATCTGCTTGGTAATGTGTGCCATATTTATACCGATCACAAGAGTCTAAAGTATATCTTCACCCAAGATGAGCTAAACATGAGACAGAGAAGATGGCTAGAGCTGATAAAGGACTACAATTTGGAAGTACATTACCACCCGGGCAAGGCGAATGTCGTTGCAGACGCCTTGAGCCGAAAAGCACATTATAGTTTGGTAGAACCATTGTTGGAAGAAAGCTTTAATCTTTTGCACCCAACAGTCCTACATAATATCACTGTTACTAGTTCACTTCAAAGTCGTATTATTGAAGGCCAGAAGACAGATAGAGGTATACATTTCATCAAAGAAAAGATAAAGATGCAACCAAGCCAACACTTTAGAGTAGATGAGAATGATGTGTTATGGTTTGATGATCGGCTAGTAGTGCCGAAAGATAGAGAGCTCAGAAATCAAATCTTATCTGAAGCACATTCTTCAAAGTTATCTATCCATCCTGGAAGTAGTAAAATGTACCAAGATCTGAAGCCACGTTTTTGGTGGACCAAGATGAAAAAGGAAATCGCAGCTTTTGTTGCCAAATGTGACAACTGTTGTAGAGTCAAGGCAATTCACTTGAAACCTGCAGGACTTTTACAACCGTTGCCTATTCCAGCCTGGAAGTGGGAAGAAATAAGCATGGACTTTATAGTTGGACTTCCACGTACCCCGAAGGGTTTTGACTCTATATGGGTAATTGTGGATCGCCTAACTAAGTCTGCTCATTTTATTCCTGTCAAGACCACTTATCAGTCTCATGAGTATGCTGATATCTACTTTGCGCAAGTAGTACGTCTGCATGGAGTACCTAGAAAAATTGGATCAGATAGAGGGTCGCAATGGATGAATCGTTTTTGGGAACGTCTACAAGAAGAGTTGGGTACCATCTTAGTTCGCAGTTCTGCATATCACCCTCAATCTACAGGGCAAACAGAACGCGTGAATCAAATCCTAGAAGATATGCTAAGGGCATGTGTGTTATCTGCTAAAGGCCCTTGGGACAAATGGCTACCATTTGCAGAATTCTCCTACAACAACAGTTACCAAGCAAGTATTAAGATGGCACCATTTGAAGCCTTGTATGGAAGAAAGTGTAGAACACCTTTGAATTGGGTAGAAGCCGGGGATAGGACATATTATGGCATCGACTTCATCGATGAAGCGAGAAGCGAGAAAGTTAGAACTATTCGGCAACATATGGCCGCAAAGACAAGCCCGTCGAAAAGCTATGCTGATAAACGCCGCAAACCATTGGAGTTTAAAATTGGTGATTACGTTTACCTCAAGGTGTCACCAATGAAGGGAGTGCAACGCTTTGGAGTTAAGAGGAAGCTAGCACCAAGATTTGTAGGGCCTTATCGCATCATTGCGAGGAAAGGGAAAGTGGCTTATCAATTACAGTTACCTCGAGAGATGAAGTCAATTTTTAGTGTCTTTCATGTGTCACAATTGAAGAAATGCTTAAGAGTGCCTGAGGAACATGTCCCAGCTAGAGATATTGAAGTTGACATAGACTTGACCTATATTGAGAAACCAGTTCAAATTTTAGACACCAAAGAAAGGGCAACTCGTAACAAAGTTGTGAAGCTATACAAGATTCTTTGGAGCAATCATGGTGAGAATGATGCTACGTGGGAAGCTGAAGAGTATCTTCGAGAGGTTTATCCTGCGTTTTATAAGGACTGGTCAGTACTAACAAATCTCGGGACGAGATTTTCTTAAGGGGGAAAGAATTTGTAACACCCCGGTGTTAATCATGTCATTATCATATGCATTACATGAGCATAAGCATCATTAGCATACATGCAATCATGCCATGTTTTATTTTATGCTTAGAAATGCTTAATTTTCCTTGTTATGCCATGTGTGTGTATGAAATGATTGCATGATTCATTGTTTGACCCTTAATTATGTTTATTTATGTTTAGATGATGTTTTGGAGCAATGTTTGTGTGGACCATGTCACCCAATTAAGTGTCTTTAGGGCTGGTCAACTTAGTTTGACCCTTTGAAATGATTTTGGAAACCTCTTCGAAAGTGCATGATAAATTGGTTTTTGGCAAAAAGTTTCTATATACAAAGTGTAGTACTTTTCTTGTGGAACAATTGGTGTTCAGGTTGCATCTCATGAAAATGTTTATAAAGTCTTCAAAACAGCCCAAACAGCCAGGTCAAAGTAATGCCAATTTAAATTTGAATTTCAAAAGAGCATCTTTGCGTTGACTGTCTTTGATTGATCGTGGTTCAAATTCTGTTGGGAATTTGAAGAAACTCCAATTGAATGAATTGTAGCTTATGAAATTCTGAACATTCCATGTATAGAAAGTTTTTGGAAATTTTGAACGGTTTTTCGATTTGTGCGGAGCAAAAAACAGTAGCAATGTCAGGATGGCAGCAGGCCACCGCCCTTCTTCCCCAACCAGCGATGGCAACGTGGAGGGACGCCGGCCATGGGGATGTCGACATCCTCCACCCAAACCTGCCGACCGGCCACTTAAAGCCCGTCCAACCCTTGCCCTGCCTCCCTGACACTCCACTCCACTCGCCCCATCTCGCCATCCACCTCCGGCCGAGCGAGAACGAGGCCGCAGCGGCAAGCGCCGCCATGGCCGCCATTGCCGTCGCCGCCGCCTAGCTCGCCAACCACCGCGCACAAACCCGCCCCAAAACTCCACCCACAGCTCCGCCTCTCCTTGATCTACAACCCTAGCACCTTCGAAAAAGGTAGAAAACGCAAGGTAGAGCCGGCGTTTTCGGGTTTTCTCGTTCGCCGGACCTCGGAGCCGCCATGGCGCCGGTCGGGCCGAGCTTCGCCCCCCGGCGATTCTTGGCCGTTTTTATTCGCCGTTTCTTGCGTCTTGAGTTCGCGGTTGTGTGCTCTAGCTAGGTCTGAAGTGGAACGACGAATAGCGCCGCCGTTTTTTCGAAACGGCCGCCGCCGAGCGAGCTCCGCGGCCGCCGCGCCGTCTGCGTAGCGGTCGATCCGGTGTCGTCCGCCATCATTTTGAGCGAGTAGGTAGGGATTCGTGATCGCCTCGACGTCGCGCAGCTGATGCTCACGCTGGTTTGCGCCGCCACGGCCTCGAACAGCAGCGCCGCCGCTCGCAGCGCCGCCGCTGCGCCGCCGCCCGCCCG